>OX419598.1:7672414-8307396 GCA_948473455.1 Teleiodes luculella | reverse complement strand
AGAGGTTTCATTCAAAGGCTAGGCTAAATAAAATATGCAGATGGTATCTAAAGTAAAACTTATCGTTAAATAAGTTTACCTGTTCCAAAATAAGCATGAGTAGAGATTCAGCAGCGTCACGTACTCTCATTGATACTGGTTTTAATTCTTTTTCATCCTTCATCTTAGGTGGCTCTCCAGGTTTTCCTACAAAAATATAAACATAAAATTTTTCAACAACAAAACACAATTAAAATAAAATAAATTTCAAGTAAGTAAACAAAGAATGTCACAAATTTTGTTTGCCTGTACATTTTTTTCATATCCACCAGGACAGGAGGTTTAGTTAATTACGAAATGCGGGCTACAGACGTTAAGTTACAATTGTACACTTTTATCTAATGATACTTCGATTAGATGAAACCTGGTGGGAGCCGCTTGCACCTCTCTGGATAAAACTGTACAGTTAAAACTGAACGACTGTAGCCCGCTTAAGAGGTATTGCAGTAGTTTACTTTTTTATTCACAAGCAAGCAAGGAGGAGACTTATTCGTACAGACCTTGACACTTACTGACCGTGCAGGTCTCGCTCTTCCTCAAACCATGATCTTTTTTCACTAGCCATTATTGTCCTATTGCTGGGCAAAGGCTTCCCCTCTTTTCCTACACAGTTCTCGATCTCGTGCTAGTGGCACCCAATCATAATCTTCATAGGTGAATTGAAAAGTAAGTACACGTGGCAACCAAAAATATAATGTATGGTAACGAAAGAAATGCGATAATTCTAATAGTGGACTGTATCGAGAATAACAAATACGCAAATAAAGAGTAAGATTAAGCTGCAAGGACGCGAAAAAGGGCACCAACCTTATTCCGATGCGATGTGAAGCGCAACCAGATCAGGACTTCTGGGTTTCTCTCAGTTTGGCCTTACCTTGGTCTTTCCCATTAGGTAACTGAATCTGGCTCTGGAACTGATGCTGTCCAATCTCGCGCTGAGTTTCCACTTTTGATTATTCATGTAGCACAAGCTTAATTTTACAGGCAGGGTGGCGCAACGGGCAGCGGGCGACATACGGGGGCGGGGCGGTAGCTCCAGGATGTCCACCGGGCGCGCGCAAGAGCACTATTGGATTGACAAGCCGGTGACTTACTAAACTTGACTCTTAGTGCCCGAGATGCCGAGTCCGACGACCTCCATGAGTGTGGGCAGGCAGTCGGGGTCGGCGAGTAGCGCGGGGCACGAGTAGGCCGCCGCCACGAGCGCAGGTCTCGCTCTTCTTCAAACCATGATGTTTTTTCCCTAGCCATTATTGTCCTATTGCTCGGCAAAGACCTCTTTTCTTTTCCTACACATATCTGGCTGACGGTCCCAAGTCTTCAACGCGCTAAATCTATGGTCTGTTATTAATCAATGTATTGGATTGACAAGTCGGAGACTCACCTTGGCTCTTAGTGCCGGAGATGCCGAGTTCGACGACCTCCATGAGCGTGGGCAGGCAGTCGGGGTCGGCGAGTAGCGCGGGGCACAGCCAGGCGGCGAGGCACGAGTAGGCCGCCACCACGCACGAGTGAAGGTCGCGCGAGTGCGCCTGCGGCGGCCGGCTGCACTGCACCGTGATGTAGTCGCAGATCCAGCGGACCGCGCGCTTGCGCTCTATCGCCTCTGGACGTTTGTTTTTCAATATTACATTGTGTATTTCAAAAACTAACAATAATAATCATATATTTGCTTTAGACATGGTACAATAGATAGATAGATAAGAGTTTATTGCATAATTATTACACACACATAAATATAACAAAGCTTAAAACTAATACAGTAGCAAATCAGAGTTACTATATAAGAATAATAAAATTTTAACATGAAAAAAAAAAGCGACCCGTGTGTGGTGTGCAATATGCAATGGGCCCAGGCTCAGTGGAAATTTACCCGAAAGGGCAACACTGATTTTTAGCCGTCACCCTAAAAAAGGAGGAAACGCAATACAAGATGTGTTACAAACCCACTCGCTAAGTAAAGTGTGTGGATGTGTTTTATTCGAAAATTATACGGCGGTGATGGAGAACGCCGTGAGGAAACCTGCACACACCTTTCCTTGTGTGAAGTTGACCAACCCGCACTGGTGCAGCGTGGTCCACTAAAGGCCTATTCATCCTGATATCAGGGTAGGCTTGAGTCCCTTGATGGGGACAGCTAATAAGCTGTTAATTACATAAAGTACAATACAATTTTATTGATTTAATAATTTTAACACTTACCTATCACAAAATCTAGAGAGCATGAAATTGAATTATTGGATGAATATTGTGACCATTTTCTTTATAAATCAAATTAATAGGAATTTACAATATTTACATATACGGTCTGTTTCATAAAAATCCGGACAAAAATTTCATTGACCGGATATGGTTAGTTCTTTTCTTGAAACGCCAAAATGTCTGGTAGGTCACACGCTCACCCCGTCTTCTACTACTGTATGCCAAATTACATATTTTGCGATAATTTTCTGTAGTTTTAACGTATCGTTTGAAAAAAATGTGCATTGTATGCAGGCGTCAATAACCTTTTGTCTGGATTAATGTGAAACAAACTATAGCACATACCCGGTTTAGCAGAATGCAGCTTGGCAAGACCAGACAGAAGTTCCAATGCAGCTAAAGACACCTGCAGATCGCCTTTCCATGAAGATATAAGGCGGTGGCAGACGAGATAAGTCGCTCTCACTACTAGAGCAGCACCTGTGATGTTTGAAAAATAAATGTTGAAAAACAATAACTTGCTGACACAAAAACACAAATGCTTGGTGGTGATTTAATAAATTATTTTGCAACAATGAAAGCATACGACAGAAAATGAAACAGGGTGTATGAGTGAAACGCTTTTTAAACAGTGAATTTTAAATTAAACTTTTTGCATATTATGTGACGGATTATTTAAAAAATTAACAAAAAAAAGAACTAACAAGTTTTTCGAAATAAGGCCAAGAGATATCAAAAATTAACGTTCTTGCTTACATGCGCATTAAAGTCATTTTTTTCAAAGAGGGCACTAGACGGTAACAATTTTATTGTACTGATAAAAACACCAGATAGGTAAGATGCAAATAAAATTGTGTGTTACCAAAAACAGGCGATGAAGGGTCAAGCTCTTTAACGTCTGCTGCGAAGTCCTCGAGCGATGAGTGGTCGGTGCTGCCGGAGGCGCTGCCGGTTTCCGAACGCGCTATAACACAAGACTAAATAACGACCATCCGTATTTCGCAATAGAGTTCCTTTTACAATATAACTCATTGCAAATTTTGTCAAGAAAGGGAGAATAACATGTCAGCGATAATCTTTTGTTTATCTCATTAACTAGGTATTTTGAATTTTGTGCTCTTTTCGTATATACACTTTGGGTCTCTTCATTTATTATTTAGTCTTATGATGGTGTGACTACTGTCACGATAAAGCATGTTCCAGTTGAGATAAAATGTGTTATGTGCATGTTGTTAAATGCGTTAAAAAGATTACTTGATGGTGGTTTTGCAACACAAAATAAGTAAATCAGCGATAACTTACTGTGACAGACAAATGTAGTTAAAGTGGTAACGGTGGTTTTAAGGTTACGTATTAAAAAATCAAAACTTCATTGAGCAAATTTCAAAATAACAACGAACAAATAAACAAATTTTAAAATATCAGTGGTCATTTGACCAAAAGTTCAACTGACCAAAGTCTGAAATATCAACGTTTAAATTACCTATGACACTATAGGCCAAATCGTTTAAAGGTTAAAAGGATTTTTGGTTCATTTATTAATTATCAACTGGTTTCACCAGCCAAACCAAAATTGCCTTATTACCTATATTATGTTACCGGCCAAACCCAATTTTGGGTCAAACTAGTTTTGCCTAGGCTAAACTGCGTTTAGGTAAGGTTAGGTTTGTTAATGTGTAACCTAACACGAAGGGTATGGCGAGCGATTTGGGCTCGCTACGCTCGCCCACATCGCTTCTGCCATACCCTTCGAACCTATACTATCGGAAGTAGGGGTGCCCTGAACTCCCGTGCTCGCTTCGCTCGCACCCGCCTGGTGAACTAATTTAGCCTAGGCCCTATAACATATGTAAACGTTTATAATTGCAAACTAACTAATTTATTAGACTGTGGAAGGTAAACAAAACACTGAAGAACTCACGATAATAAAACTAGGAATGATTTGGCACTTTAAATTTTGATCTAGCACCTTTTGATCAGTCGTCCATTTGATGATACATACATTTGGATTATAATTTTTTTCTAAATAAAACATTTGGTCATTTAAATTTTGTTATTTCAGTTGTTGTTCTTTTAAAATTTGGTCGATGAAGTTTTGATTTTCTAATATGCAACCGGTTTTAAAGCATAGAACTTTTTGATAGAATTAAATAAGTATTACAATATTCAAGTATCTTACCAACAACGAAGCAATTCACATTAAAAAAAAATAGTGTGGTTCGTTTCGACTAACACAGACAACCTGTACCTGTGTGGTAAAGTAATTTTCATTCTCTTTCCTTAATTTATATTTTAGCTAATACCCCTTTTGGAAGCCTTCTGGTAGTGTTATAGATAAGTGATTTTACAATTTTATTGTGACGCACTCACAGCTTAGCTATGTAAGACGGCTCCTCGTAGAAATTAGATTTTATATTTCATACAAGTTTAAATGAAAAGTGATTTTTTTTTTCTTTTTAAAAATATTATCAAATAAGTAACCCCTATTAAACATAAATAAATGTTACCTTTATAATCAGTACTATGAGACATGGTAGAGCCGGGGGGCGCGCTTTGCGCTTTTCCTGTGCCGTAGTATGCGTTATGCCTTACGCACAAATACAGAGCGCTCAGTAAAGGTACGGCCAAAGCGTCTGAGCTTTCCACTTGAACGGCCGAAACGCATATTAGCGATAGCTTGCCGCGAGCGAAGTCGCCTATAGTCATGCCCCCACTGAAACATAAATGGATGCTGATTGAAGGGAATTTACCTTTAACATCATGAGTACGTAAATAGTACTTGTTCTATCGAGGATATGTGGTCGGAATTCCATACAAGATTATGATTAGGGAACGAATTTGTAAATATCTTTAAGCGCTTATGTAAATCAAGAGTAGAATTTTGCACCATCGTTTTTACGTCGGTGAAATAAGTGTCAAAATCACTTGGCTCATGTAAAGTTTGATATGCTTTTGACCGCATATATAAAAAAAAACTGCAGTGACTGGTTAAGATCCTGGCAGTGACAGCAGATTTTTTGCAATGAGTATAGAAAAATACGTTGGTGTTTTCCTAAACAACTTTGTAGATTGTTTTGTAACTTGGCTATTTCTGGCCATCAATATTTATCTATTCTGTTTTTGAAAACATCAAAGTCGTCGTCAAGATACTTACTATTCGTTACATCCAGGGAATTCGGGTACTGCCAACCCCTTATAATGATGTGGGAACGCCACTAGCGACAATAAAGCGCTTATGGCGGCTTTACGCAGCTCTCTCCGGTCTATAGAGCCACAATCCAGCTTTGGTTCTTTCTCGGACAAGATACGGTCTAAAGCGCTGATGAAGTCTGGCACTAGCACTAAAACGCCGTCGAGATCTAGCCTGTAGAAGAATACACTAATGTTAAGAAAGGTAGCGGTAGAAGAAGCGAATGTTTTATATGCTTTTATACGCTTAGATATGTCTGACACATGTCGTATCGCTAAGTTTAAATATATTATACTCATTCAGGCTAGAAATGTATGCATTATCTTAACAAAAAACATCCGATTTTCTAAATCACTTTTATCCATACCATAAGTAAAGTCTGACCAGGAAAATAAAAAATCTTTTTCTGGGATAATTCTTGAATGTTTTGCCAATCGTCATTATAAAATTAGTTCCATTGAAACTGCAAATGGCGAAATATATAATCTCTGGTCAGGCTTTAGAAAAATAGCGCAACGATAGTTGTGCAAGGGTTGATTGTTAAAAAAACCAAACGAAATCTGTCTTGTTGATTGAATTATTAAACTCTCATCATACTTGTCGGGACTGATTTCAAAGTTATGACACTGGAATCCATACAGAAAACGCATTTAACAACCTACTTCTTTTTAAATAACAACTGAATATCAACTACTAGTCGATGGCGCTAAGCGCTATCTTGCGGAGAACACCGCCTCCACCACCGGCGGAGTCCCGCGGCGCCTGCGGGGTGCGGGACGTGGGGCGCTATATTGGGCGGGAAAGTCATTTTGGCGCGGGGGGTAAGTGTCCTTTCTGTACGGGTTAGTACTATTATTTTCTTGTGGTTGTGATGAGTTTATGCAATACTGACCTGAAGATGTCGGCAGCATTATAGACGACGGCGGCGGCGGTGGCGGGGTCCCTCAGGCCGCGGTGTATGGCGGCGTAGCAGCGCGCCAGGTACGGAGCCAACACCTCCTCGCGACACTGCTTCGAGCACAGCACGCGACACAGCGTGCCGAGGGCTTCCGCGCGACCTAAATCATTACAAACTTTGATGGCAGATGGCGCTAGCTTCCTTTTTTTATAGATAAAACGCTCCCCTGCCTGAGTCACAGACCTTCTTTGCAATATAAATAATACTCATCTCTTTATTTTTCAGTTTGGGTCGTAGCCCATATGCAACTTAGTTCTAGTTTAATATTTTACTATCTTTTTTTATTTTTTTATTTGTTTTCTGTGTGTTCTTTTGCAAACACTATCAATTTCATACAAACATAAAGACACTATTTCTCTATTGGGGTGAGCAGAGTTTTACTAGGCTCCCAAGGAAGCGGTACTATTATTACCAAACTACTATTGTTGTGACCAAACTAAAACCACCATTAGTAAAGTTGTACAATGGTCTTATTCTAATGTCAGAATCACAATAGAATCAGAATTGTTCAGGGTTTAAGTTTATTAGTAACAGAAACGATTTTGGTAACAATTCTTAACCCAGTTTAAAGAAGATTATATTCTATTCGGTTTCCCGCTCTATTCTATTCTACAGACTATAGAGATATAGATAAATAAATGATCACCTGGTTGGTAACTCAGCATGTTCAGTTTGAACTGAGAATCAGATATAGAAGGCGGTGGTGTGGTTTCAGAGCGTTCTGTAAAAAAAAAAGAAAATTATATCTTCAAAGTTCAAGTAAGAGTGCCAATGATAATCGCTCGAGCTCAGATGGTTGGCTAGTGAATATAAACAAGGTTATTGAAAAAAAAAGGTCCACGTAAATAAAAGAGATTGCTGAGAGAGAGCTGAAAATCTGAGAAGTTGCGAAACAGAATTTGGGCGGTTTCCTCATAGGTCTTGCAGTACTTCTAACATACATGATTAATTGAAAACTTCTTCTTTTTGAGTCGACAGCAAACTCAGACATTCTCGGCCCAAAACCCAGCCAATCGAATAGCGTCGTCAGCACCCTTCAATTGAAAACAGTTGTTTTTAATACTTACGTTGACTATTAGTAATTTGTGGAGTGGTCCCAATGAGCGCAGCTTCGAATAACCATTCCCCGAACAAGTGAAATATAGAGTTCACTTTCGGACGCAGCGGAGCGAGCGGCGGTTTTTCAGTCTCAGCTACTACACAGATAATATAAAAATGTAATGTAACAATTTTAAGAATCTAAAGATACGAGTATATAGCTTTATTGTTTGGATTGGATTTCAAAACAATTTATAGTCAGTCAGTCAGATATATTCATTATGTAAGAAGGAACGTAGAAGGTGTATTATTTAACCTTTTAACCGCCATGGTCTGATATATAAGACTTACCAAATCGAGCTCACAACGCCGCCGTTTCATTTATTTTATCTCATTTTAACCATGGCGGTTAAAAGGTTAATAAGGTAGGCAAGGCTAGTTTTGATTTGGTTAAAGGTAGACTTTTGAAGCAAGCGTCACGACTGTGCGATATTTTAAATTACTAAGCCCATTTTGTAGACGGAGTTTAAAACAGTATGACAAAGACGCTCGCGTCGTTGGTACTGACTGGCGCTGGAGTTTGGCTATGACGAGTTTTTCCCGTGGGAATGAGGCATTTTCTCGCCGTAAAAACTAGCCTATGTTACTCAGGGTGAATGAAGCTTTCTAATGGTTTAAGTATTTTTGAAATCGGTTCAGTCGTTTTTGAGTTCATTCATTACAAACATACACACACACACACATACACACACAGAAAAATACAAATCTTTCCTCTTTATAATATTAGTATGATAACAAGTTGTGATATTACACTAACACACATTTTTACGGGTTTTCTCCACGATTTAGATTTGAATTGAGCTTACCGATATTTCTAGCTTACCGATTTTTTTTTTTGTGTGTTAAGGCCTGTATTCACTTTGATTAGTGCGAGTGCAGGTGATTAGTAATTGCGAGTTAAACAACAGAATTGGATACTACTCGCACTAAACACCTGTGCTAATCACTCGCAATTACTAATAATCACTTGCAGTCGCACTAATCAAAGTGAATACAGGCTTTTAGTGCAATTAACAGCCGCGAAAATCTGAGAATGTTCAAGATGTGATATTAGTTATAATTATTTATAATGTAACTTACTTTGAGAAGTAATTGAATTAGGAGGCGTTGTGGGAGCAACACTAGGCGGCCGGCTGCTCGTCAAACCGATTAGAGATGTTCTTGGGGTACCTACACACACATATTGTAAATTATAATCACAAATGTATTCCCAAAGACAGTCGCAAAATTAAAATAACTCGTGTAACATGTTCATAAAAAGCATTTAAAAATCAAGATAGGCTAAGCCAAAATGATTGTGTCTTTAAATGAAAAACATTAAAATTGTAAATCAAGATAGTTTATACAAAATTTAACAGTTAAATAAAACAAAATACCATAGATCTACTTACTTGTGCAATATATCTACAAGGGTGTGAGTCTAACTACAAAAATTTACATATTTTTTTTGTTACACATTGATCTCAATGCAACAAAAAAAGGTCAAAAAGCCATAAAAACACTCATAACAACCACAACACACACACACACACACACAAAACAAAACAGGAATTATGGAATAATTGATCGTGCATGCATGACTGGGAATTAAGTCATTTTTAACTTGTATTTTCAGGATATTTTTCTATTTGACTTGTGACGAAAAAATAAAAAGCTATAAGAAGTAAAGCTGCCTTTATAATGTAAAAAGATACATCTGGCATTTTTTGTAATCCTTACTTATATTACAAATACGATAGTTATTCTCTGGATTTAGGTATATTTAAGAAATCTAGGTAATAATGGCACCATAAAAAAATCGCAAAGGAAGCCCCGAAAGAAAGACGATACTGTATAACCCCGCAGCTGCAATTGTAGGCTATTCTGCCTTCAAACTGCCATACAGTTAGGCAGATTTCGGAATTTATGTAACTTTATTTATACAAAGCCAATTTTGTTAAAAAAAACTTAGTTTTTTTTTATAACAGTCAAATGTCCTAAATGGTCAGGTTCCGATTCTTTTGCAACAACCAGATGGGTCTGTTTCTCGAGATGGCAGAAGGTTAACCCTTTATAAGGCAAAACAACTTTATAAAATGCATTCGTTTTCGACTTTATGTTGAGGGCATAAGGTTAAAATTAAGGTGGCAATATAGTGGCCACTGCCTTGTAAAGGTTTAATAGAGTTTGGCTATTGAAAGTAGACAATGAAAAAATATGAAAAAACGCGGCAAATTTGAAATAAAAAATCATCGTGGCAACCCCGATTCTATGGATTTACCATGGTCCAAGAAAACAAGGTCTTACAATTAGACCATGTGACTGACACGAGCCTACGTCATTTTGCCTATTCATCCTTGTCGAATGCGTGTAATAGACAAGGATGAACAGCGCAAAATGACGTAGGCTTGTGTCAGTCACGTGGTCTAATTGTAAGACCTTGTTTTCTTGGACCATGGGATTCACCTAATTTGAAACTTTTTTTTTATGTAACATTGTTGCCAGTACAATGTTTTCCACTTTCATTGATTGTATACCAATAGCCAATCTAGCATACTTCTCTCGGGCTGTTTATCGCGCGGCTTGTTGGAGACGCTGAAGGACTTGGCGAGGCGGCGGTGCGCGGGCGGCGTGACGTCATCCTCCTCGGGGGGCTCCGGCGCTCCGCTGTGCACCCACCACCGCTCCGCGCCGCGCCCTGCCCCCACACCCCCACCGTACACTAGCCGTATAGCCCGTACTCACGACCATTCTTATACAACCTTTATTTTTTTCATTTTATTTTTAAATAGTTTTTAATGTCTATTATTAATAGCGACGAAAAAGAGGAGTGTTATAAGTTTGACGTGTGTGTCTGTCTGTCTGTCTGTCTGTGGCATCGTAGCTCCTAAACGGATGCGCCGATTTTGATCTACTTAGTTTTTTTTGTTTGCAAGGTTTCACAATCGAGGGTGTTCTTAGCTATGATCCAAGAAAATATCTTCAGCCATTTGAAGATTATCAGCTCTTTTCTAGTTGTTGAAAGGATCAAGTAACGGTTTTGTGTCGGGGGTTATTGAATCTTTTAATTTAGTGTTATTTATTTTATTTGTTTCCATTAATTTAATTACTAGCCCTCATACTATGTCTTCCACACAACACCACAGGAAGAGGAAATTTTTGAAAACCAGCGTTGGGTGAACCTCTATGGGCCCATTCAACATGAGCTGAGACATTTTCTTTTGCCTAAATTGCATACTTGTTGGTAATTTGTTATTTGTTTTGTAATAATGTGTAGTAAGCGCGAAAGCCTCAAACAAACTTTGTTATTTTAAATTTATAGTTTTTATTTGTAATATTTCGGAATTGTAATGTAACTTTATGTAATTTAGGTAATAAACTTGATTTTGACTTTGACTTGGTCTTACAAACCTCCAAATCCACTCGATAAGCAAGCAAGTGGTTGCAAGCATAAGATTTTCATACTATTTGATTCATTAGTCATCAATCCGCTATGTTTTGTTTCTCTTTATTGACTTTCATTTTGGGAAAATTTTAGTTTTAAAGAAAGAGGAGTCTTGAGCACCGCAAAAAAATTAAGAAATCTCCTCAATTTTACTAAAATTCCAACAAAGCCATATAATTCGACATTACGACTTAAAAATTTTTTTTTTTCAGTTTCCCACTTTTATTCTGTTACTACTAGATGGAACGGTTAAAGCATCAGATTTATTATGCTATTCAGATCAAGTATTGGTAAAAATCTTGATTTGTACTAGCAAACCATATTAGGGTTATGTCATATCATCCATATCGCAGATTTTGCCAGAGTTACGTTGTTATACATAATATAAAGTTTTTTTTTAAAGAATGGTCGTCAATACACGGGTGTGATCATGTGTGTGCAAAATAGCGCTCGTGCAAATTAATGTGAAAATGACCCCATCGAAAAAAGTAAGAAGATAGTTCAAAGATATAATCCCGATATTGTAGAAAAGTAAGAATATAGACTTCCACACATAAACATTTTGGTCTATGGTTTTTTAAAGCATAAACTTAATTGCCCGATATCACACTGTACAGTAAAAAGAAACTGAAGTAAAAATGTTCAAAAGTATATAAAGTAATCAATCGACAATTATTTACTTAAGACGAAACTAAATAACGAAGTTATTTATGATACTGTAATCTCTATGTACTGTAATACCCAACAACACTCAAACTACTTATTTAGTCTCAAAATTATTAGCTATACAAACTACGACCATAATAAAGTCATTTGAAATATACAGACAAAGATTGATACATATTAGAAGTTTTTAATATACAGGGTGTTAATAAATTAGCGTACAATATTTTAAAGCAGAAACTGAATAATTTTCCCGAAAAAACATACCTTCAAATGTTAAAATTAAAATTTAACTTTTCATACAAAGTAGTCGGTCACGTGACACAAGTTTGTATGAAAAGTTGAATTTTAATTTTGAGATTTGAAGTATTTTGAAGTTCCTTGGGGAAAGTTATTCAATTTCATGGAGAGGTTCCTTCCTTAAAATATTGTAAGCTAATTTATTTACACTCTTTATAACATGATATAACTTTCAAGGTTGTATACTATGATTAAGAAACTCTTTCTCTCTTGGCTTCTTATAAATAACATAATTCGTTATTCAAATGACTTAATCATGAGAATACCAATCAAAGTTGTAAAAGACACACAGTCCACACAGTGTATATAGCATTATCGCTTACCGAGGAATGCGTCTACGTGAGCAGCGATTCCCTTCATGGCCTTGTGGAAGATGGACGGGAGCGCTTGCAAGCATGGATGCTGGCTTGGGTCTCTGGCGCCATCTTCTTGGGTTATTGAATACTGAAAAATAAGCTCTCAATATCAAACTGGCAATCTAACATACCCGTCCACGCGTGACAGTCATAATTTTGTCGTGCGTATTCTCTTATCCTATTGGAGTATATTTTAATATGGCGGCTTTCTCGCAACTTTCTGACAGTTAAATGTGCGACAAACTTTTGTCATAGCACTTCATGTTATGAGGGCAGATCGGCCGTGGAAGTGGAAGCATGAGGATTCGCGAGTGTCAAGGCATAGTTTTGTCGTGTCTATAATCGGTTCGGGTTTTGGGGTAGAGTCTTCCACTCCCCCGCAAGTCCGGTGAAGTTTGATTGGTCGTACTTTTTCGACACAAGAATAGGTTAATTAAAAAAAAAGTTCGGTGACGCACAAAGTTTTATCGTCTTATATTAAAGAGTTCTTTTGTAATATCCCTGTGTCTTGAAATTGCATTTCGTTTAAGTAAAACGGGTTGCTGAGCCGATACACGTTTTGTCCCTCTAATGGAAAACAGAAAAAAATTGTCTGACCAAACAAACAAAAAACCTGCTCTGGGGGCGCCACGTGTATATTTTTACGTTTATGGCAACAATTTTCATTATAAAATTAGTTCTATTAAAATTCCGCAATATGGCGAGGTCTTTTATTTCTTTGGTCAGGCTTTACCTGAAGGAAATCGGGCGTTTGGCTGATGATATGGGGCCGGCACAGGTCTACCGGATTGCCGATGGTGTGCAGGATACGGTACCAACTCTGCATCACCGCCTCCGCGCTCATATCCGCTGGTATCAGATTCGCATCTTCTTCGCCTATGGAATACAACAGAACATTTATTTATTTAAGTACAGAGAGAGAAAGGGAGAGAGAGAGAGAAGAGTGTGTGAGTAAGTTAATTTTAAGTATATTTTACACACACAAAGCATAATATATGTTCCATGACATTTATGAACTTGTCACAAAAGAATTTGTAACTGACTTAACTAAGTGATGTAAATAAAGTTAAATAAATACTTTGAACATTGATAATAGTGTAAACGTTGCCGGCTTTATTATTAAAGTAGCAATATTTTTCGGGTAACTTTACGATACTGAAAAATCGTATCAATATAGAACAATAAAATAGAAGACTTGATATAACTATTTAAAAAATATATATTTAGTTATTTATAACTTACTGATAGGCATAGCTGGGAACAGCGGCCCATACATATGCTTCAAAAGCCTGGCAGTTAGACAAAGCGACGCGCGAGTCCATTGCTCCGTCAAAGGGGCGCGGTGGCGCCATCTGATGCACTGCTCGCGCAATGTACGCCACAGAGGGGGAGATGGGAAGCATCTGCAAAACAGGAAAAAATTAAATAACATACGTAGACGTTCGACGTATTCATTGTAACAGTGCAATTTCCTCTCAGACAAAACCAAGCGAGGTTGTTGTCAAATCCTAATCCTAAAATGTTCTTAGATAAGACACAAGTTTCACACCTTATGCCGCATTATTACCGCGGACACAGAAGAAAATAATAGTACTAACCCGTACAGAAAGGACACTCATCCCCCCGCACTAAAATGAGTTCCCCGCCCGCCCGAGCTCCCCACGCCCCGCACCCCACAGGCACCGCGGGACTCTGACAGGGGTGTTCACTAGTGTTCAGGGGTGTTTTATATAGCGTTTAAGTGTTTGACTACTGTTTGTTTATTGATATTCAGTTTTTATTCAAAAAGCAGTAGGTTGTCAAAACGCGTTGGCTGTATGGAGTGTCCGACCTGTGCCACGGATCTAGACCTTATTTCCACAGAGAACCTTATATAACAAGGTAGGTAATATATGTAATATATGTATTATAGTTTAAGTATTTTATTTTAGTTTCAGTTAGTTTGTATAATGTTTTATTTACTTTCTTTCTTTCATAGTTAAATGCTTTATTTTTTAATATTGTTAGTTTACCTACTCTGTTTAGACCACCAACCCGCATCACTTCTATCTAAACTTTTTCCTCACCTAAAGGTTGCCTGGTAGAAATTGCTACCTTAGCAATAAGGCCGCCTTTTGACTCTTCTGTTTGTACTGTTATATTTTCTGTATACTGTGTCTTTTTCAGTCAATAAAGTATATTGTATTGTATTGTATTGTAGGTACATAAATCCATGCTACTAAGTACTTCTTGATGAAGAATATAAAACACGTCTTTTAAGTTTCATTATTTTCTTTTGTTTGTTACCTGTGACACGCTAAAATCCAGACTTCAAACAAAACGCAGAGGACTCGCTCGCACAGTTGTTCGGCGGCGGAATGGTGCGGCGCGGGCGGCGAAAGCAGCGCTGATGCAGCGGATAGCAGCAGCAGCAATAAAGACCTCCATTCATTGGCTCCCAGGTCCGCGCTCCCGGCGAGGTTGCGGGCGAGACGTAGCACTCTGTGGCAGAGCACTGCTTGCTTGCTGATAAGGTCTCCACCTGAATGTGAGTGAAACATATTGCCTATTATGATTATGATTCGGGAGGAGAGGGAAAGCTCACTGCGACCCAAGAGGATCTATTGTAGTCGGCCCTCATTGGCTTTGATATTTTTTGATAGATGAATAAGGAAATATATTGTTTGCACGCTTAATATTTACGCTAGATGTATACTAGTGACAAAAATTGTAACATCTTCATAACCATATTTAATGCAATAAAATTATTTGAATTTGAAATTTGGTCTAACTAGAACTTGTATTTAATAATATTTTTTTTTGTTAGACAGGGCTATGTTGCTGCCTATCCTTCGAGTTTTCTACAACCAGCTAGAGGAAGAGTTGGATTGATTCAATTGTTAATGTTATGATAACTTACGAACACACGGCATTAAAAAAAGTGATCCTATGGGATCCGTTTTTTTCTTTTGAGGTATGGAACCCTACAATAAAATTATTGAAATATTTTATAATCCTTTTTAACTTAAATAAATATTTTGTAATTCCACAGTACCTAAATGTGACCAATATATTTAATTTACTAAGTGTATTTGAATAAATTCCATATTTTAATGATAACGAAACTTTCAGGTGATTTAAATTGGAATTCATGAACTTGAAAAAAAGGTGAAATGCTTAGAGATACTTGTTAGCCTTAATGCAATTATATTACAACAAAATAATTACTATGTACTCGAGAAGAAAAATAATTAAATTGATTGTGCACCACTTACCCAAATCCAGCTGGTATATGAATGTGAGAGCTTGGAAAAGAAAATTAATAATTTGTTAATTAAAAAGTCTGTGCAAAGTATGCATGCAGTGTGCAAAAACAAGACAAGGTTAAATAATGTTAGAGTTCATAAGAAGGAATAAAAATACATAAAAATAATACAATTCATTAAATACAGAATGCCAAAGAATAAATATGTTACAAAAACCATAAGAAAATTTTAACCCAAACTTATCTTTTATTATTTTTGTATTAAACATACATAATTATTTTAAAAAATTAGTATGGAAAAGATAGAACTAAGCCGCCGAGACGCGCTAAAAGTGATGCGAGATTTTTATCATAGTGTAATAAACCTTCAGACAACTTCATAGTTACGCTATCGGTAACCTAATCTTGAAATGACAGAAAATGCGTATGTTTATTTTTAATACAGTTGCTCAAAAAGTGGCGTATTGCAGGGTCGTAATAGCGTTCGGGAAGTGGGCTATTACACACGCGTGCTTTTTCTTTACCTTTCCCGCACTCGTGCGTTTTCTTTCCCAACTGTCAAAATAATGTCTAATAAAAAGAAAAACCGACCATGAAGTTTTTACTAAAAAAATTCATAGAAGTTTTTATGATTCATGCAATACGTATATTTCTAAAAAGAAGCTACTAATTTGTTAAATATCAGATTTAATGATTTGACTGAATGAGTTAGGTAATTTTTATTCATCTTATTAAATTTCATTTTCATTTCATATCAATAAAAAAATTTGAAGACTTGGCTGTATGGGCATAGTTCCCTTTGTCTACCAGAATGGGTGAAGAAAAAAAATCTCTGCTTATATTCTACGGTAGGCGTCTTTTTTTTTTATTATGTTTTTATTATTTTATTAAATTGCTTCATTTTTTCGCAACTGTATTAAAAATAGTCGTTCAGTACACGTGCGGAACCGTCATTGCAACTCGTTCCGACTGTCTACCCTCGCCTTCGGCTGCGCCTCGGCTCGGGTACACATTTGCCGGAACTCTTTGTAATGACAGCCTTTCCGCACTTGTAATGAAATATACTATTTTAACGCATCTCGGAAAACATTCTAGCAATAAAATAGAAACTTACTCTCATTGGGTCTCGGAACGAAAAGGTTATGTAGATGTTTGAGTATCTTCCTTGCGTATCTCGCTGGTGCAGCGGCGACGGGCGGCGGTACGGCGGGGGGAGGGGGTTGAGCGGGCGGCGCGGGGGGTAGTAGAGGGGATAACCACGAACAACAGACGCGTACGCAGTCGCGCAATGCTTCATGCTCGTGGAGGGGAAGAGACAGACCATAGCGAATCACTTCTAGTACCCATTCCACCTGTAAAATAAGGGTACCATCTCAATTATCATTTTTCTTTATTTTGATTACGTAAATAAGATTCTCATAAATAGTTCCAGGTGTATTCTGAAATGAATTCCGTATTTTATTTGAAAGTCACTTTAATGCTGGCATATTATCTACTTACTAATGTATGACATATAGCAGTAAATAGCTGTAGTATTATGATAAAGAAAACTCCGTTGAAATAGATTTTTTTTTAGGTTCACTTCTGTGTACTTGTTTTCTTTATACTTCAATACAATAGGTTTTATATAGTTTCAAATATATTTCTTGTATTACATGAAATTCTGACAGTATGTATAGTAATAGTCAGTCAACACTTAAGGGCTTTATTATTTGATTTGATTTGGCTTCTAATTATTGCAATTAAATGCACAACACACAGAAGGTGAACGTGACGAATGAAGCATGTAGTTCTTAATACAAAACTAGGCCTAACACTTTACCTGTAGGCACTTAAATTGAGAAACAATTTCGATAACTTACCTCAGCATCAGTATTGAGAGGGCTGGGCTCGTGTGAAGCGAGTTGTCTCACCACAGCTAGCACTACATCCCGCCCCCCCACTGCCCCTAAAACACCTCTCCCCCCTCCCTCTAGCGGGAGAGAACTCCACTCCGCATACATCCCGTCACAATCGCTACTCTGAAAAGTCATATCATAACACTCGAGTAAAATATTAGTGCCATAATTAATAATTATTAAAGCTAATGTTTGTCTTTATTATTGTCTATGATATTTTATTCAAACTGTATAGAAAATCAATGATAAAGGCTTGCTTTATTTTATTTTTTATTTATTTATATTATTGTCTAGTCTCAACTGTGATAGCTCAAATTTATTATTTATTCATACCTTATTAGCTGAAAATGTAACAAGATACAATTAGCTGATAATATTCAAACTATCTGTTTTAGTTGTTTTGGCAAATTGCAATTGGATATTGTAAAACACAATATTTATAGCCTATCAGAAACAAGAGTTGAATTACATTGTACTAAATATCCATAACAATTTGAATCATGATTCATGACACAAGTACAATATTTACTGGTAGTCTATATCATAAATACTGGTGCAAAAACAAGGGATATTATTTTTATATTGTAGAATAATATCTAAATATTCTGGAAACTAGGTACCTATGTAAGTACTGCATAATCC
This sequence comes from Teleiodes luculella, assembly GCA_948473455.1. Lineage (NCBI taxonomy): Eukaryota > Metazoa > Arthropoda > Insecta > Lepidoptera > Gelechiidae > Teleiodes > Teleiodes luculella. Next base: position 8,289,382 of record OX419598.1, on the reverse strand, counting down.
AACAAATTTTCTATTCAGTTCATTTAGTTTTATATTTTAGAACTATAAATTATGTTTCAGAGAGCAGCAATTTAGATTTGCATTGGTACTATAAACACAACTGAATATTGGGTCTGTTTTTGCATATAACGGACATAAAAATGTTAACTATTGGTGAGAGAGAGATTGGGCAAGAACTCATCCTAAAGACCACTGTGAGGAATGAGTAAACAACTAATACTTTTATTGCAGGCTGAATCACCTGGTTGTTCCGAAAAGAAAGATGATTCTGTGCTTCGGAAGGCACGTAAAGTCATTGAACCCAGCTACTATCTACAGTTGTAGTTTTTTATGAGACATGTCAGAAGGTGGTTCTATAATTCCAACACCAGGGTTTGTGAGGTAGGGTAACCTTGAAACTCGCACAATAAGTAAGCATACTTTCATTCTTTTTTTTATTGCAACAAATAGTCTTAAGGCACCAAAACTAAATTAAAGCAACCCCCGCACAAGCATACCAAGGTAGAAGTAGGTATCTGAATGGTCCCTATTAGAAATAAGCCTATTTGATATCAGTTTTGAGAAATCTATTGTTTTCAGTACATAGAACTGTATCAGCTATCTGACAGCCATAGTAAAGGCTCTGCCTAGTTCCGGATCAGATGAGCGTGTGCGAGATGTCCCACATATTGATATTACTAGCGACCGGAAAGTGATTATCATGGGTAAGGCAGTTGTTGCACAGTATTATTCACCCAGTAATTGTTACTTTATTTGCAGTAACTACATCCTTATGTATTTATTGTATTTGAGGCCAGTGTAAGTTGTTCTTTATTTTTATAAACTGATACTGACATAAAGACTGATAATTTATTACAGTTGGGGTTCTTTAATAAACCTTAAAATAAACAAAAAAAAAGTTTGTCCCCAAAATACATTTTCAGAAAATTGTTGATGAATTGTTTTTTATATTATGACTTACCATATTGCAAGTTGAGTAAATGTATTTGGCAGGTAAAATCACGTTCTCGTCATTACAAATCTAATAAAGGGAGGAACCTAAAACTTATTGGTATTAATGAATGGATGGATGGAATGGATATCCAATGTTTTAAGTCACAGAAGAAAATAATATAATGCAAACACTGTGAGCACGATCACTAAACAATAGAAAATGGTGAAAGTAACGGGAAAAACTTGCCTTGTTGTTAACTCTGTTGAAAATTCCCACATTCATAAATATGGAGTAACGGTGCTGTAGACCGATTTCAAAGTTTTTATGTCACGAATTATGAGTAGGTTGAAATTATATTTAACACATCTTCAATTCAGAACCTTTTGACTAAATCTATTTAACTTTTTTACTATAAAAACTAGTTTTTCTCAAACTATTTCTTCTCTCCCTTTGCTCTGCAATTTGCCTTTGCGTTTATTTTGTTTTGATTTCAGCATTCCATATGTTGAAAAGAAAGAGAAAAAAACATATTTTGTTGGTCCGAGATATTTTGTATAGCGTTGTTTCTTTCTGAATTATTAATAGTAGCCAGTAGGTGACAAACCAATGAAAAACGCACTGAGTATATTTTTTTGTGGAAGTACATTTTTTGGACAGGCAAACATTTATAACTATAGTGCCTAAATTTTAGTATTTTTTTTTATTAAAAAAACGTGTCTTATTTATTTTTCATTGATAAATGTTTTAGTAAACAGTTGGAGGAGAGTTAGTGGAGCTGTTCTTTTCCCATAATTACGTATTAGTAAGGAAACTGGTAGCAGAGTGGTAATGTTCAGTCTTAGAGCAAGTGTTCAGTAAACATAGAGCCAAACTTCTCACTCCCGCTCAACTCACGCTTCACGAAATTTTAATTTTAGCATAATTTAAGCAAACTGGTGGCCGTGGTAAAAGTTAAACGCTCGCCTCACTTTATGGACTTTACTTTATGGTTCTAGGTTCAAACCCCGGCGGGACACCCGTTGTCGCTAAATGTAGATCTGTTTTCAACATACTAGCGAGATAGAACTGATTATACGTACCTGCACAAAAGTGCACACGTATTTTACTCTCTGATACCTGGTCATGATTCTGAACTGATACTGAATCGAGCATTCACCCGTCAAATATCTGAATATGGGGTCTGATACCCCGCGATGGCCTCCACCTTTCCCCATACAGCCATCCCTGACCACACAACTATGCTGATCTGTTCTGGTACTGGTCAATGATCATGATAACACATCATACACTTGGTTAAACTGGTAAATCTGCTTCTGATATGCTCAACACTAAGGAAATACAACAGTTGGTACGAAAATGGTTGATTGATAAATAGAACACAACTCACCAAGGATTCTCACGGATCCACTCTCGATCCGCTCCTGCAGTAGAAGATAAGACCAAGAACTGTCTCCAGCTTTATGTTCAGATGCGGCGACGCGTCTTCATCGGTTGGCGGGAGAAAAACCAGTATTGCCAGTATCATAATAAAGATACCAATTCTTACTATGAGAGACAAGTATTGCCAGCTCAATAATACCATATAATTACTAATAATCGCAACTAACAGTTCGCGACACCCATGAAGGAAGAAAAAATTACGCGCCCAAGCCACATGAGCCCACATGCCGTGAACGACAATTTGAAAGAAAAGTGTGAATGTGTGTGTGAGTTGCAAAATTGTATCATAGCCGGCACCCATAGTACGTTTTGATTACTACTCCATATGGGCGTGGAATTTTTTTTTCCTTCATGGCGACACCCGTCAAATAAATGATACTGCAAGACCATTCCCACTTTAGCTGGCTGAGATATTGTAAGCTAAATCATCATACATCATGATCATGCAGATTGTCCGAAAAGAAAGATGATTCCGTGATTCGGAAGGCACGATGAGCCATTGGAGTCAGGTATTATCTTTGGACGTAGTTGTTATTTAGGAGCCATGTCACAAACCTCGTCGGAGTGATTAAAATATGGATACGCGGACTAATCTTTTTTAAAATCTCTCACTAATATTCGCTTTCGCTCCGATCATAAACATTATAAATAATTATATTTTTTTTCTTCGAATGCTGCGCTATCAAAGTGCCAAACAATAAACCAAAGCAAATTGTTTTTTTTTTCAATAAATGTGCTAGGAGGAAGACGAGCGTTACGCAAGAAAAAGTACGAAAAAAAACATAAAAGTTCAAAGTAAAGCTGTACCCAAAATAAGAAAGTGTTACCCACGTTACCGATGATCATTCAGTCATTAAATCGTCTTTCATGCATTTTGGGGTACTTGTATATTTTAAATATTTAAATTCATCCATGAGTAGGTAAGTACGTTGAGGGATACGGCTAAAGAAACTACTGCTTTAAAACAGGATTTGAGAAGTTCTATCGTTAGAACTTTATACTTACGAGAACTTTGCTTCGACGACACGGGCAGGAGGGATATTTATTAAGTTGATTTACGAGTTGAAAGGTATGAGCTAGGTACCTACTCAGCTTTGTGGAAAATTAATGCATATGGCGTAGCGTGCTTTACGTAGCTATCAAATATCTTAGTAGAGCAGTTAGGCAATTCAAACCTAAGTGAACTACGTAAAGTCTTACAAAATAGTTTTGGTTTCACAATCATTCATTATCACCAGGATTCGAACGATTAGCAAATTAGCATCACCTACGGAATTTGAACTAAAGGATGTTAGTGTAGGTATATCAGTTTCCCTGAATAAGTGTCTATTTATGTTTATCTAGTACCTAATGGTTGATTAAATCAGCAAACTGTGAGAAGCCATTAGTAACGGAGCACGTACAGGTGTCAAATTAATTATTATTATTATATAACATTTACAATGTGTAATGAAGAGACAGGATCAAATAGTGTCAATCAACAATCACCACCCTTTGGAATGTCTAATTGTATATTAAGTATACAATTGTTTGTACCTCCCACCTATTAGATAGGTAGGTACATACTTGAATAATGTTCAGACGATTTTGCCATCATTAAAATGTTTGAACATTATAACTTGAGTTAATGTTGGTAAATTCCTTCCGTCCACAAGGTACCCAGTTAACTCATCGGTTCATCAGAATCCCTTTGAAGTTTGGGGCTAATTAATTACATCAGTTGGTCGAGGTTCTAGATTAGATTTGAATACAGGTGGTGTAGAGGCACATTTATAAATTTCCTTTGCATGCATAAGGATCAATAAAGATAAAACAAATCAAAATTTTAAACTTTTGCATTTAAATTTTATCTTAATCCAACATCGAGGTCGCAAACTTTTTTTTTTATTTGAACTAAAAAAAAAAATTACGCTGTTATCCCTAAGGTAATTTATTCTTTTAATCAAAAATTTTGGATCTTTATTTCACTTCAATACTGCAGGCTAAACCACTTGGTTGTTTGTACTAAAATAAACTGTGATTCGGGAGGCACGTCGCCGTAGAGCTAATGTCCCATCCCAGCTAGATTAAAGATCAACGTACCTAGATATTCGGCGGGAGAAATACTGGTAAAATATTATTGGGCTCATAGTGTTTTTTGCATTGGGCTACATCGAGATAGTCGTTATACGATACAACTTACGTCTGACATTTTCTTTTATATTTTTGTAAAAATGTTTTATAAAATAAAAATAAATAAGTACCTACTTTGAACTTTGAGTGAAATATATTTTTTTGCTCTAGCTACAGTGTACTCACGCACAGTTCGATTTTTTATCTTCGTTATCTACAAATTCAAGCTGTGTACCCTTGAAGCCTGAAGCAATTATTTTTTAAAAGCAGGTACAAGGAAAATTACTTAGCGAACAGAATAATGTGCCTTGGGGGCGAGTAAAATTCTAAGTACAATGATAATTGCTCAGTGGTTAGAATATTAGGGACTTAGGGCCCACCAACTGTCTACCAACATCGCTTAGGAATAAAATAAAAGTTTTAAACGTCCAACCGCGTCGCCACTGTGACGGGGTAGATGATAAAAGTTTGGCCCCCTGTGGCCATTGTACAACAACGTTTGCGAGGACGTGTTTTGGGTTATTTTGTTTCGAATTGTTAGTTTCGCCCGTAGTAGAGTAAATTATATTAATGTGTACTATTTTTGTTTTGTTTCAAGAGTATTTTTGATATCATTTTCATATTAGCGGACTATAGCTGATCAAAAGATATTAATTTTTAAAGATTTAAGCGTACAAAGGGAGGGACATAGGGACATAGGGACATAGGGACGGAGAAAGCGACTTTATTTTATACTATGTAGTGATAGTGATAGTGAAGTGATATTGGCGTATTCTTGTGTCGCAAATACGACGCGACGTACCAAGCAAGCAGAGAGAGTCATTGTCTTCTATGCATTTCATAATGATTCATTTGTATAGTTCATTTATAATTATTTTTCTATCATAGCATTGTTAAATAAATATTTATCCTAAGGACAATTATGAGGAGCTTAGATTTTTCTCTGTGTCTGTATTATACTGCCAAATATTATAGAGGTGCTTATTTTTGACGTCATTTATTAAATTTAAATAATATACGGTTAAATTACTCTACAAATTATAATACTACGAAAATAAGTTTCAATATCTAAGAACGCACATAAATCAAAAATTACCCTATGTATTAGAAAGCAGGCACCGATTAATTCTAAATAAATAGATGTGTACCTTAGCAAAAATATTGAGAAGGTCAAATACAAAATGTCTTATCTTGTCTTATCTAAGTCTATGTGGGAGCACATGTAAGATCACACCCATCGGGACTCCGGTAATGGTCAGGATCAGGGTGCGGGCCAGTGCGGCTTCGTATTCCATGTGACATCTTAGCGGTTCTCCCGTACTGTGGCGCATGCCGCCCGAAGTAACTGTCCTTTAACCTCCACCCGTACACCCATCCCATGGATTCCTGGTAGTAATATTTGTCTTCTGGCTTTATACGGTTCCTTACCTTAAGGTACTCTTCCCTACCGAAGTTAGGTAGTCCTTTGTATATTATATTTTTCTGCTTTGGAGGTATGGGTCTCATGACGGGGTCTGGTGACAAGTCAGTAAGTGGTCGAGCAAGTCTTGGGTCATCTTTTGGATCTCCGAGGCCGACCTCTGGTATTGAGTGGCCTTTTCTAAGATGTGCTATTCGAGGTATGAAGCTGGCATCGCGAAGAGGGACACTTTTTCTGTTGGATCTTGCTGCGATGTGATCCCTTGTCGTGGCAGCCATGCCATGCCCCATACTGGTCATTGCAACATCTTCTTCTCTAAGACCCTTTTCTGGACGCCTAAAGGTAGCGGTTAACTTTAATTTTGCCGCATTGAGCTCGTTCCATCGCATACGAAGCAAAGCTGTCTTCTCATAATTCTCTTTGAGAAAATTTATAACGTGAGGGTCTGTGATGTCTGTTATTGGCATTGTGTACCGTGAAATAAAATACGCACTAAAAGGAAAACTTAATAACAAAATTAAATTATGTATGTATTACGTATGAAATAAAAATTATCAATCTCAAAGATTATTTTCTCGAACTATCATTCTGTTCTGTCCGACATGTCCATGACAAAGAAAAAAACTGTTATGATCAGTGTTGCCAGCAACCGATAGTCAAAAGTTACATGAGACAACTCAAAAAGTAACATCTTCACGCAAAAAGTAACGTTTATTTTACTATCTCAAAAACAAAGAAAAAACCGGTCAAGTGCGAGTTCAACTCGCGTAGAAAGGGTTCCGTACGTACGAATTTCTGTATCAACGACTGATTGAGTTGAAGTTTAGTGTCCGTGACCCAAAGATGAATTTTATAAGTGGTGGCTACTTGTAGGCAGCAAATTAGGACTTTGAAAACAAGGTTTGCTTACTATGCTGGGCGGGCATGTGTAACGATCTCAAACATAATATGTTTATGCTGCGCATACGCACAAATATTGCAGAATAGAGTTGAGTTCAGTAAGTTGAATAACAATAACATGATTTTGGTATACAGTTCTCCTTAAGCATATTGGGCCTGCTTTTATTAATTTTTAACATACATTAATGATCTTCCTCATTCGTGTACCTATAGAACCAATCATGTATGCAGATGACATCTCAGTAATAGTACCTTACACACGAATATGAAATAAATAACGCTGTTATCGCTGACAGACGGACGGAACGGCCTGGCACACAGACATAGATACGAATATGTAAGGGTAAACGTTGTTCACTTGTTGATTCTATTTCAAAAGTATTTTCTATTTATACTAAAAAAATATTGAATAATTATCAAGTCTCAAAAGTAACGTAAAAGTAACATTTTGGGTCATGTCATGTACAACGCCGAAGAAACGCGACGGGCTCGAAAGTAAAGTAAAATGATACAAAAGTAACACTCTGGCAACGCTAGTTATGATGTTTTTTTTTTCTGGTTTCGGCGCTTTGTTGTCATCAAGTGGTAGGTATTTTTTTTGTTTTTCTCTATGACGTATGCGTTATTGTAAAGATGGATGTGTACGTGTAGTTGTTACGATTCATCACAGTTAAATGACTTACAATACAATACAATACAAAATACTTACACCTGCTTACACCTGCTTATTTTTCCAGCAGTGTAGAGATCAAGGATGTTATAAGTACTACGGTAGCACTGGGCGGTCACTCCATACAGAAAACGCATTTTGACAACATACTTCCTTCTTTTTGAATAATAACGGAATATCAACTACAAGTCAATGGCGCTAGGCGCTATGTAAAACGGGGGTGTTTTACCAAAGAGGTTGGAAGAGCCCGGGCTTTTCCAACCTCTTTGGTGTATTACATAGCGCCTAGCGCCAATGACTTGTAGTTGATATTCAGTTATTATATTAGCTAGGTAGGCGTTAGCTAGATATTAGCTAGGCGCTATGTAAAACACCCCCGAAGACCCCTGGTAGACTACTTATAACATCCTTGGTAGAGATATACGCTCTCTTCTCAGTCGCCGCACTCTTGTCAGAGTCAGAAACACGTTGAGTGCCAAATTCGGCGATGCGGCGCCATTCATCTCGGTCCTCGGCCTTTCGGGTACACTCGTGTAAGGGTCGGTCAGTTACATAGGTTACATTCAATAAAAAAAGCCAAGTATGTGTCGCTAACGGTTTATATAATATTATTATTATTATTAAAAGAAAATTGATAAAGAAAAAAGAACAGGTTTTGATCATTATTTTAATTTAAAATCCCAATAATTTCAAGAATTGAGCACATTCATCTCTTTTAATTTATTTACACATTGAATCTGAGAGAAGAAAAATACCATTATCTTCATTTAGGTTACCCGCAATGATCTTCACAACGACCAAACGATCATATTCAGAACGCCCACAAGGTAGATCCGGTGAAGGTCAAAGAAAGCTTCAGCATCCAGACTAGGGTAGGCGTCGTCGGCAGCACAGAATTGGACAAATATATGTGGTATTCGTAATCATATTTTGACATTATAAAATGCGACGCTACCTTTACTTTGTCGTATTGAAGTTGTCTAACATTAATTTGTTCAACTTACAAATTATTATGTGTATTATTTCAGCTATTGAAAATATTTACAAATTATACTTATATACACACTTAACATAATTAGATTGTTCACTTCGTTGCATCTAAATCAAAATATTGATTTTCTGTTTTTGCCAAAGGAAAATGTACTGGGGTGCCATCGCCCATTCTGTAGGCTATAGAGTTGATCATTTCTGGAGTTGCCTCCTTCAAGTCGTACGCCCATCCCATTTTGCCAAAAAAGCGGATAAATTTAGCCCCCAAGTTAAAAATGTCAAAGTGTTCAGCTGCTTTATAGTCAAAGGGGAATGCGTGGTGATAATTGTGCCAGCCTTCCCCGAGGCTGCAGGTAGAGACGAATCGGTTTTCAGCCGGCATAATTGTCCTAGAACAAGATAATAAGCTGCATTAAGATAAAACAAATAACGGAGTCGAAAATCTAATTACTGAACTCGGGCGTAAATCCGCATTTCCTTAGCTATCCTTGCCAACATAGGCAGCCATTACACGGTCAGTCTTTATCGAGATCTCACCAAGGTCACGGATCGCAATAATTTAGATTTCAAAATATCTAGATAATATGTGATCCGATGTCGCGATCCGTCAATCTAATACAGCCAATCTGGATGAAGATCACTGATCACAATCAACGGATTTTGATCAAGACAGACCGTGTAATGGCTGCCATAGGCGCAAGTCAATCTACGAGCCCAAATAAGCACTTAATAAGAAGCGATATAGAATTTCGTTGAACGTAGAACTTTATTTCGTACTTTATTAGACGTTTTTAGTTGAAAAATAGTAAACAAATAATATTAAAGAAGAACACAATAAAGTACATACTTGTTGTATGGTTTGTAACCGAAGGTGTGGGCAAGGCTATTAACCGTTAGTTCGCTATGGAATACGGTTAAATACCGGATAAAGCACTGCCAGGCCACCGCGCACTTCCAATCCTCTCCCCAAAGCCACACACCTATCATGGTGGGCAGGATATAGCAAAAGAGCAGCTTGAAGTAATTGAAGTATCTGCCAAGATAAAGAAAGCTGTTGTGAAATATATTTTGTGTGGTTTTTGGCTTAAGATAGAGACATTCAGTGTTGGTTACCATCCTATATTTATGCCAACTAACATCATAGGCAGTGAAGTACATAAATATGTAATTAGTACTACCTACTTCATAGGCAAAGCCGTAGACGCCTTAAAGGATGAATTAGATCTCCATTCTGATAATGTTAATATTAAATATTAATTTCAAAGTCTAAGCAGAAAAAATAAATAATTTCGCCATATTGTGGAATTTGAATGGAACTAATTTTAAAACGGATTGCATGATATACTTATATATTTTTGGTATATAGAATTGTTACTTGTATTGAAACTTAGATTTTTGGATTTTATTCTCAAACAAACACACTAACCTATTGTAAAATTTAAGTATTGGATCATTTTCGATGTCACTCAGATCGATTTGTTTTCCGCGTCGCAGAACTTCCTCGTTCTTCTTCATCATGAGCCATCCTATGTGTGAGAAGAACAAGCCTCGGTTGGCGTTGTGAGGGTCTGCATCTGTGTCGCTGAATTTGTGATGCACTCTGTGGTCTCGGACCCATTGCAGAAGAGAGTTCTAAAAAATAACTATAATCAACTTTTTATTCTTACTGTGTTGGTTGTAAGGTTATTGACCGATCTCTCAATTAGAATTATTGACCCATCTAAAAAGCTTTATTTTGACACTTGGGGGCCTGCCTACGCTACAAACGTGCGGCGGCTATTCAATAACTTTTTTGAACCAAACCTTCTTCTACGTGCCATGTGTGCCACTTAAGTTTACTGATGCAGACTACTGATATGCTTAGTAAGTAACTTTTATGATTTCATTGTTATATACCTGTCCAGCACTAGAATAACACATGAGTAGGAACAGTTGCAAAGGCACTTTAGCCTTGTAAGCTCTGTGGGTCCACAATCTATGAGCTCCACCTGTGACTCCAAATCCACTTGCAACGTACATTATTGCAGCTAAAAATAGAAAAGCAAGGTTGTCGTTACGATTTTAATACATGATTCTTTTAACTTATTGTATAATACTCGTACGTAACATACATAGAGTTTTCTACCATTTATCTCTTCTCGTCGTTCTTGAACAAGAATTTTACCTAAAATTTTATTTTTACCTAAATATTATAATAGTAAGAGATTTTGTAATTACATTGAAACTGTTATGATATGTATATTAAATTAGACAACGTTTAATATAATCCGACAAAAAAGTTTTTTAAAAATCTGTGTGCTTCGATAGAAAAATACGAAAATACTGGCTACAGTGCAGAATGAACGGTTTTACTAAGAACTTCAGAATAACTTTTGTAAAGTATTCCTTCGATATTTTCCTCCGCAAGAGCGTCTAAACTATGTCTAAACTAACTTCTATACATTTCCAAGAATAATTTTCTATGAAATTATGTAAAGAGCATGGTTTAAATCAATATCTACCGTAAATAGGATATATTATAGAATACAACTTACCAAATACAAGAGTTTGCCATTTCACAGGAAATGCGTAGTGATAACTCCAATAAATTCCAAAAATGTGATAAAGAGTGATCAGTATGGTATTATCCCATTTTATATCATTTTTAAATCCTAAACTTTTTTCAAAACTTCTAAATATTTCACTTATGGATAAATGCGGTCTAACTTTTTCTTTTTCCATTTTAACGCTTTAAGCCTAGATTTTTTTTACATTTAAGCTTATATAGGTACTTTCTTTGTCGTGCAGTAATTAGTTGTGCTGAGCAAGTGATAAAACGATGTGACAAACGTTTCAGGAAAGTTGCTGAAGTGACCTGCTTCGTATGTAACAATGATGATATGTCGCAATTTGTTGTGCTACTTAGAAACTAGTACACATTCGAATAAATGTAAACATGGGCCCTTGGGGATAGTTTGTAGATTTAATAAATTAAGAAAAAACTGTGAACATTTATATTTTCAAAGTGCTTAATGTAGTCATTAGTAGATTACGCTACGGTTTCCTGCTGCCCCACTTTTCAAGGTTTAATAGTGTTATGTTAAAAACTTATTATTTTCATTCTGTGCTTAATAACTAACAATGAAATTTAAAACGATTTACCAATGACTTTAAACTGAATTTTATATTTTACGTAGTAATTAATATCTCTCTCTTTCATGAAGAGCACCCAAAAGTAATATACGGAAAAGTATATTTTTTTATACAATGCAACAATTATGGTTAAGTGTAGTTTTTTATTGATAAAAAAAATAATTTCCGCAGAACCCTACCCCCTCTTATTATAAGATTCAAATTACCTAAACTATTTGCATACCTACATTACTTTTACATTATAGTGTTTTGTTTAAGTTAACCCGATCTAACAATTGTATTTAAATTAGGCATTTACATATTTATTGAATTGACATATTTGGTACAACTGTTACTACCAAGACAAACTATAATCAATATTAATAATATCATGTGGGGACATCTCACACACGAGCCTGCTCTATGTTTATCAGAAAGCGCTGCTGATACATACATATACATACATACAAATTTTAAATCCAGACACAATGCAAACACAAGTTGGAATTCGAACCCGCGACCATGTTTTTCAAAGGCAAACGAAACCAACCAACTATTCCCCGTGAAATATTATGAACATTATAAATTACATAATACTTATTTGATATCTTTGCGAATCACGGCTAAAAAACCTTTCTCAATATAAACAAGGGTGCGGATTACGCCGAGTATTGGTGTTCAGGAACTTTACTTTCCAAAGTCTTTTTAAAAGTATTCCAATATGTTATACTCGTGGTAAATCTGTATTAATGTCGGGATATTGGATATAAAATGTGGTTTCTTTGCAGAATTTATATCCCGCGATCGTTTTACTTATTACTTGGAAGGAAAGTTTCCTGGATTTTCTCAGCGTGGTTTTTCCGAGGCTTAGGTCGTGCTGAAATACTTACGAGATAATTCTACTGCAGTTTCTCTTTATCAGCACTTGGAATTTTCTAAAGCTTTGTTACATTAACAGTAGGCCGAATAAATAAATTGTTGAAATCAATGTAAGTATCACTTATATTTACCTCATCTCTCATATTATAAATGCGAAAACACTTATATTATTAAAAACTGCATGGTTTTTATTGATTTTGTCTTTGTCATGTACTAAAAAAAATAGAAATAAAAAATATGGCGAACATCTGAGTGATATTTTTCTTTGCAAATAAATTATTATATCCTAACGTCGGTAGAAACTGCTTCTTTATCAATATTATGGCGACCACAAGCAAAAATGAAGAAGAAATATTAGCCGACGACGGTAAGAAAAAGGATAATACGAATTTTAAAAAATCTACTCAAAAGGGTTTTAGGAAAATCATCGGTTGACTATGAGGAGCTTCAAACGATATTGTGTGATTGTGAAGCTACTTTGAATAGTCGCCCTTTGACGTATATAGAAGATGAAAACTCTATGTCATTGGAACCTCTTCAGCCATCTCATTTTTTACAACCAATACCGGTTTCAGAAGTTCCTGATCTCGATAAAATTGACGCTGAACATTTGAATAGAAGATTACGCTACCTTCAAACTCTTAGGGATGGTTTTAGGATGCGTTTTAGGTCAGAGTATTTGACTACCTTGGTTCAGCGTGGAAAGGAAAGGAAAGATCGTCTAGCGGTAGGAGATGTAGTTCTGGTAGAGTCAGAAGGCAAAAGGGTCAAGTGGCCTTTGGGTCTTGTCTGTGAACTGATTGAAGGGAGAGATGGTGTTGTTAGGACAGTTAAAGCGCACAGCTTCTGGTTTTAAGTTGAGACCCTGTCAACGAATTTTTAATTTAGAGGTACGGAAAGAGGATATTCCCAGTCCGAGCATTCCTAGGTCACGGTCTGGACGGGAGATTAGGATTCCTTCTAGATACATTATTTAAAATGTTCAGTATCACATGGGTACATTAAAATTTTATTTTATTTTTTGTTTTTTCTCTTATAGTGTGGAGGATATTAAAAACTGCATGGTTTGATTTTGTCTTTGTCATGTACTAAAAAAAATAGAAATAAAAAATATGGCGAACATCTGAGTGATATTTTTCTTTGCAAATAAATTATTATATCCTAACGTCGGTAGAAACTGCTTCTTTATCAATATATATAGTTATGTTTGTAACTAAATGTTTATTTGTTTTCGGGATTAATAAATGAATTTGATTAAATTTAAAGAGGACACGATATAGTTTGGATTTATACTTAGGGAATTTTTTTACCTCGGTAAAAGAGCCATAATTGTTTATAGTTCGGTATTTAGATGTAAGAATATAGAAATGTTTTCTTTTTTTTAAACAGTAGTGGGTGCATTCTGATTTTTACAGGGAGAACTATTTTTTTCATAATTAATTGTCATCACCTCAGCATATTTGAGTTCGCTGCTGGATGTATGCTTCTTCTCTTTTATTGAATTCCATTTCTGAACGGCCCTGTCGTCTTTTTTTGTGTCATCTGATCATCTGGCAGGTGGTCTACCTACGTTTCAGCATCCCGTTTTGGGCCTCCAAAAACGGACTCTGTTACTCCATCTCCAGATATGGCCAGTCCATTGCCATTTCGAATAAAAACCAAATGTTTTATTCGAGATAAGATTACAAAATCACTTTTCAACGTAAAATGTTAATGAAGTTACTAAGTTTTGCTCAACCCACACTAATGAAAAATAAACTAGAGGCGATGCGATGCGAATTGCGCAACCTATTGCCGTACATTCTCCTGCATAATCCTACTGCTAAATAAGAAATCAATGGAAGGCGGACAGTTAGTCTATCTATAAATCACCTATTCCTCGGTCGCAGCACACCTACTCTACTACTATTATTTACTTACACACGCCACTTGCGAACGTCCCGAGCAATTGATAAAGTTTTGATCGACAAAGTTCAACGGCTGAGTTTGGCTTGCGGTTGTGGTTGACAACACGGCCGTTAAGTTTTCTCTCTCTTTGAGACAAAGGGATCTACTCATATCTCCTTGTTGATGTTTATAATAATTATACCATTTGATACTGTGTGCGGTGACTAAATTACTTATAGTTTGCAACAGGACTTAATAGTGAACGAACGGATAAGAAGTATATTAAAGCTCCTCCAAATATAATCAACTCTTATTACTAGTGAACAAAAAAAATCTGTTTAATGCAAGGAAAATTAAATTATGATTTTGTATATATTGTTAAATAATTTATTTTACAATTACACAGAGTCAATAATAACATAAAAACTATACTGGCCTTTTACTCACAAAGTTGCAGTATTTTTAGAGGTTTTAAAATTCATAATCGTCCCAAAGACTGCTGGACAAAGGCCCCCAGATCTCTACAACGATTGGTTCTACGCTGCCCGCATCTAGCGGCTTCCCGCCACTCTCACTAGATCATCATAGTCATCGTAATGGGAATAACTGATAGCTTTGTGCACAATTCGTCTATAATTACTATTTCTGTCTTTTGCTAAAAAATATGTCTAAGATTACTCAGACTCCAGCAGCGGGGGAATGAACAGTAGCAACAGCAACTATGAATTTTCCGAACGTTCTCATGGACAAACTCATTTTGTGCAAGTTGTAAACAAAGATATAAAGTCCAAGATTTCTGCATCAGAATGCTTGTGTACGGATGAAGACAGTAAGAGTTATTGCTGCAAGCATTGCACTGACCTTAGATTACTCAGATTGCATGAAACTTTTATGACAAGCCAGTGCACCTTCGGAGAAATCAGAACTAAGATTGTTGTACAACGATAAAATATTGTACTAGTAGTTTGCTACTCTAGTTTTGTTATCCATACCGAGTATATAATGTAACATTACAGATCTCTATAAACTTTACATTTCTCAAATGTTATCTTTTTAGAAAATCTGTAATCCATACACAAAAATATAATTATCTGTAGACTTTATCCATTACAAACTATTACAAACTAAGATATTTTTCAGTCACAGAACCGACTCTTAAAGTACGATAAGAACACATTTTTAAATAGAAAAATAGAAAATATGAGGTATATTTCATACGATTTATTTTAAAACATTGTTAGAAGACAGAAAAGAAAACAATGCCTGCTGATAATGCTATAATATAAAAATACTAGCGACCCGTCCCGGCTCCGCACGGGAAAATAGTTACTGTGGGTTATTCTTGAGTATATTATGCATGTATTATAGACATAAACCTTCCTCTTGAATCACTCAATCTATTAAAAAAAACCGAATCAAAATCCGTTGCGTAGTTTTAAAGATTTAAGCGTACAAAGGGACATAGGGAGGGACATAGGGACAGAGAAAGCGACTTTGTTTTATACTATTTGTAGTGATAAATACTAGAGCATAACCTTACTTAGTCAACGACGATTCGTGCATGTGGTTCCTCAACAGCCATTTCTAAAAGACTTGTATTATAATAATGATGCTACAATATTCTGCACTGCAATTTAGAATTGAGCGAGCCATCGGCTAGGGAGTTGTGGTGGACCACAATCATCGTCGTCGATGACCACAATCAATAGTGTAGCGGTCAGTAGAGTGCCGTGAATAAAGGTTAATATCCTATTTCCTGGATATAAGCTCAAAAAAGTATATAGCGTGTAAACGGTGTCTTAGTAAATACTAAAAGGACATAGAAACTTTCTCGTAAAAACTATGCTTAAAAAAATTATCAGGAATCCATGCGGAATGCAAGATTTAAATAATATTTTATATATTCCTATAAAGGTTTTTTAGGAAACTTGCTCAATAACTTTTACTGAGCGTGTTTTTTCAGTATTTGCTAAGTCACCACTTGTACGTTCGTTCATTTTGAAGGTCCTGGCCCGATCGAATCTCGGTGGAGACACTAGTGTAAAAAACAAAAACATACATGCAAGACTTTATTGCATTGGAAAAATATTGCACCAAGAATTGTGATAACTGGGATTTGGGAAGAGTTATAACAACCAACCCGATCGATTAGTAGTTTAAAAACTCAGAGCAGACGATTCACCTGTCGGGCGGGAAGCTGATTCGAAAGATTCAACTGCTCTCTTTTTGAAGAAACTCGTGCCTGCAAAAAGAAGTTTAAAAACTTCGTAATGTCACCATTAGGTACCCCGGATCAGTTGCGCCGTTTCAAAAGATAACCTTCTGAAAGCCGTTCCGTTTCCTGCTCCGACCGAAGTTTGTATCGTATCGGGTAACTTAGTTGAATGTTCATTTTGTACCGACGACTGTAGTATTTGGCTGGTACCAGTAAAATTCAGTGAGCGGAATAATTACCGTGAGTGCAAGATAGCTGGATCTACGCTCAATTCCAATTAGAGACGATCGAGCTTCCGGATCGGACGGCAAATTAGTGCCTTTACGTTTTAGTCGATCTGTAGCCAAACTTGGTCTTACTTGGTAATGACAGACTATTAGGTATTGTTCTACCTTAAAACAGTAAGTGAAGTGTCCCCATTCTGATAGAATAAAATTTTTGGTTTTATTTTTATAAGTGTAGACAAATGCTTCCTACTTTCGGCTACATAAAGGTTTTAATTTTTTTCTTGCGAAAAGTGAAAACTGATAGATCCAGTGCCCGATTTTATAACAGATTTATTAAAAGAATTTTCACTTGGAATGCGTAACTAGGTTTTAAATACGAGTATATTAAACAATTTAAACATCCACGTATGTAGACTGACCATAAATCACATTTTACAGCCTGTTTCACATACTAAAATTTCTTATGTTCAGAAACGTCGCTAAAGAGCACCGTCAAATAAAAAACGAAAAAACTAGCCCAGTTTCGGTGAACCCTCAAGAGTATCCCATAAAGAACAAAATATCATTCTGTTATAAAAAAGGAAAAATGAAGAGGGAAAAATGAAAGCGTGACAGTAGTTCGCTACTAAACTAACGGACCGAATGTGTTTGGCATGAATGCTAGATGATCTCTTGCATGTCGCTGCCGCAATCCACTCGCTCCACTAACTATGATATAATAACCGGTTTGAAACGCTCCAATTTTTACTGGAAAATATTTTGAAGTGCCACAAATCAAGTTCCAAAACGCCGTCGCTATGGCATAAGTTTGAAATACTATACTTCGGACAGAGCAAATTCATTTTGTACGAATTGTTTTTCGTTAAGTTTGATTTATTAAAATGGGTTTTGTGTTTTGTTGAGTTCGTGGAACAATTTTAAAGGAAATGTTTCCAATTAGACGTAATTAATTTAGACTGACTTACTGAGCTTATAAGTTGAAATTGGTTCATTTAGACTTTAGAGCATTAGAACTAATTGTACCAATATTATGCCTCCAGAATTAGTGTTAGGAACAAGTTGCTGAAATACTTACTAAGTACTTACATAAATGTTTCACCTAAATTTCCATTTAATAGTTGATGTGTTTCCTCTTCTTATGTATGAAAATAGACAAGTTGTCCGGAAATCAAAATATTTTGCTGTTGGGTAAGATGTGTATCTGTTTAAATTGATGTACGCTTACTCATTACTGTAAATAACAATGTCAGTAAGAATATTTTAGAAAGTTTATCGGGCGTAAAGTCAACCCTATTCCAAGGTTTTCTTTCGGATTGCTTGGTTTTAAGCACCTGTTCTCTTTTCTGCAATAAAATAAAAACAAAATGGTAGGCATTCCGAGTTTGTTTTCAGTCTCAGTCTTATAAAACGAAAAGGTTTTAATCCTGCTAAAACTACAAAACTTTACGAGCCATATTACGTAAAACAAAAGGAAAAGAAAATGTAAGCATGAGTGTTAATGCATACCTTAAAAACGGTAGTTTTTACGATGCTTATCAAAGAACTGTTTTCTTAAGAGCCTTCCTTTATTCAGAGGCGAACTAAACAAAAGAACTCAGTGGTACAACTCTGGCGTCCAATGCCGAGTATAAACATCAGGCGTGGTGGAACTGGGTCAGTGGCGGGTAGTGTATGTTATATAAAAGGGATTGTTGTGGTATAAGGAAGGGTAGTGGTAGCGACTGCGTTGTCCAGATAAGAAAACGTCGACTATAGCTTACAAGTCTCCCCGGGGCCTTCGTGCGTAACAACATGGTAGGCGGATACTGGTTCCCTCAGCAGTCACTTTTAATCTCCACTCTTTATTACGACAGGACAGAACCTTCCCGCTTTCGAGTAAGCAAATAAGAAATTGTGTAGCAGTAAGTCTCTGATACGCGAATGGTGACATTGTAATAATAATAAACAATATTCTTCCGCCAGCGTTATTTTGTTGATACGCAATCTAAATGAAACAAGCTGCGAGATATAAGGTCTAGTCTTCTTACACCAGAATAATAAGGTAGCAAGTTCGGTAAAATTACTTTATTGCAATTCATAATGCCATATTATTCATAACATAGCAAAACGATACGACATGAGAAAACAATATTTATAAAATTACAATATTTATTAATGGTGAATTTAGCTTTCTAATGGTGAAAGAATTTTTGAAATCGGTTCGGCAGGTTTTGAGTTTATTGACACAATGGTATTTTTTCCCGTAAGGAAAAATCAGTTGCAGAACATAAAAAATAAGCTAAATATATCTTCTTAGTAATTTGTGTATTTCACACGAAATTAAAAATACATTTAATGGATTTTTATTTAATGTGGAAAAGTGAAGTGGTCATCTGAATAACTTTTCTTTTGAGATTGCAAGTTCAGCGATTTCTGCTCGAGCGCGTCGTCCCTATAAAACTGATGAGTAAGTACATGAATCGTTTCATTAAGCTGCGATCAGCTTTTTTCTATTCTGAATAAGATGCGAGCACTTTATTTAAATATTTGAACAGATAGCAAAGATATTGAGAGACTCTCAAACTCAAATTAAAAATGTGAGACAGTAATTATGAACGGGATTCTGAAGGGAATAAACCCTCCCAAATCGTGGCTCACTTCATTAGTCCACCTAGAATACTAGTATCTATATATCTGTGACCTGGATGTACCAATGGCATAATTTTCTTATAATTTTTTAACATAATTAATAGATTTCAACAAACCTTTGTATTAGGTGGTTTTAGGGAGAAGATTGAAAGTCTTTTTTTATAATTTCTTTCATATTAAGTTTTTCAACAGACTTCAGAATTTCCACTATCTCTAAATATTTATTTTGTTTAATATATTATTGAATTTTACACAAGAAGCTTAACTTTTAGCGTTGTGGCGTAGCAGCTTAAAGAAACAAAACAAGGTCGCGATTTATGTAGGGTTGATACCTAATTGCTAATTTGACGCGGAGGGTTTATAAACATTAGAGTCGGTGGAGTCGTTAAAAAGTCTCCCTATAAAACGGTTCAGACACGAGCCTCTAAGATTTACGACCCTGCGGAAAGCCAAGGAAAGCCTTGAAAAATCTGGGAACGGCAAGGCTCGGAGTTCTAAACCTTCTGTAGATTTTATTGTGCGTGTGATATCGGCCCTTTGCAACGGTTTCCTTAAAGATTAAGGGGTCCAAGCAGCTGTTTGTTTACTGCCATGGAAAATGGCCATTTACCAAACGCATAGTTTTTGTTTTAGGAAGATTGGAGATAAAGTTAGAACGTCTTTTATATTAATGCACTTACACAATCACTTTGATTACGAACATGTTATAATAATATTTACTTTAACTAAGCGGTTTGGAGCGTAACTAAAGAGTATGTATCGAAAAAATAGATCGATAGACACGTTTTTTTTTGCTTAATATGTGGAAGTTTGCTTGACAACGAGAGGATAAACTTAAACCTCTCCAAACTTCAGAGTGGTAGTAGTAGTTGTAAATATAGGCGTTTATAAAACCAGATACAAAAGCACCTCGTGAAACAGTTACAAAATTGAGCTTGTTAAAAAATTCGAAACCGTTTTCAGTATCGCTCTCGTTTCAGCAACTGACGCAACAAAGGATTGTTTGTTTCAGGCCCGTGTTTGCCTATGCAACGTTTTGCTTGTAAATTCAAACATTTGCTTATTCAAATACAAACCTGTTTTTGAAGCTTTCAGTTTATTTGATTTTAAGATACGTGTTTGATTAATTTATTCCGGTCACATTGCGAAACAACGCGCAGCAACAAAATGGTCCCAAAGGGTTAATCAAATCGAGGACTATTGATTCCGATGAAGGAGGCACGCTCGCTTGGGTATTATTTATGGTAATGGTAATCGAGTTTTGTATTCAATTTCCTTTCTATTACGAACAACATCTATGAATTATAAATTGCAAATCAGAGACTAATTTAATCGCGTTATACTTCAGTAAGCACTGATTTCTGTTTGTCATATCATAATCCTACCCTTTGATGTAGAGAGAACGAATTCGCTTTGAATATGACTTTCTTATTACGATAAAACAGTTCCTGTAAGTTTATGCTCTGTCTGAGTTAGGAGTAAGTGGATTTGATTGTGTTTGTGCCTCGATAACATAGCTTTTTGGCTTTTGAACCTGTCTCTTATAAATTTGCGTATGAATCACGGAACAAAGATTTTGTTTTACTTTATTGCGGGCCCGCGTTGCTCTGGTTAAAATGAAATCAAATGGAAATGATGACGTCATAAATTTACAAAAGCAAATTCGTTTGGGTTTATAAAATCAGATTTAACGCATTGATAGATTATCGGTGAATGCCAGGCGTATCCATGTTCAAATTACGAGTATCTATACTAATATTATAAAGAGGAAAGATTTGATTGTTTGTTTGCATTTGATAGGCTCTAAAAAAATAAAAACTATTCACAGTTCGGAAGCTTAACTATCCCCGAGTAACATAGGTAAGGTAGGGACTACTATTTTGGTATTCTATGAAATAGGCCCCATTTTACTAAAAAAAGCTCTGTAATAAAACTCCATTATTGTAACCCAAGATGTAAAAAAAATGCCAGAAATATTGCTAATAATAACTGAATAGGCTCCGAAACGATTGAACCGATTTTGATAAAACTTGGTACAAAGTTAGAATAGACCTCAGGAAAGAACATAGGCTACCTTTTACCATAGGAAAATTCCCCATTCCTACGGGAAAAACTGTTAACGCGGGCAGAGCTGCGGCGGACAGCTAGTTAATTAATAAATCTGTGGACAAGTGACATCAGCAGTCGAGGACAGCTGGTCGGCTGCCCGGGTGCGTTTGGCATTATGTTAGATGACCTTATGAACGTATTGCCATGAATACATCAATATTATTAACAGCTCATATACGTCCCTACCGAGGGGCTCGAGCCTACCCTTTAATTAGGGTGAACAGGCCTTAGTCGACCACGCTGGCCCAGTGCGGGTTGGTTAACTTCACTCACTTTTTAAATTACTTCACAGATGTATGCAGGTTTCCTCACAATGTTTTTCTTGACCGCAAAAGCGTCGAATAAACGTACATATGAATTCGAAAATCGAAGGCAAGGCTCTACCCCAGAGAGGCTCTCACCCCAGAGGTCAATTTAAAAGAGACGTCAAACATCGTTTTAACATGTCGATTGCACTAGTTTTAAAGTGTATTTTATTTAGGAAGTTAACAGCAATCATTTACAAGGTAAAAAATCAAAATAGGATATACAAAAAGCCAATAACAAACTTCAATAACAAACTGTACTGTATGCGAACATCCCGACATAAATTACGCCTAATTTCTCACTGTGCTCCTAATTTAATTATTATTCAATTAAAAATAGATTCATTCATCTGATAATCTGCTGTCCCTTACGATTGCCATATGTACGAAAAAGACCAAGGACTTAAATTTAAGTTTAGAGTGTAAATACATAGAATTAGAGATCAATATGTACTTAATCTGTGGGTTCTCAGTTTCCTTATTCTGAATTCCTTGATCTGTTAGTCCCAGCTATTGCAACGATGCGACAGAAGGAGAAATGTAGTCTGTAATGTGTAATTTTAAATATAAATATACTTCTAAATTTTTTTAAATATTATCTAATGATCGGAAAAATTAGATTTTCTAAAGTATTTTTCATAAAGATGACATGTAGCAAAAAAAGAAGCTAAACATTTGGGTAGGCAGTCCACAACCATAGAATTAGAGGTCAATATGTACTTAATCAGTGGGTTCTCGGTTTCCTTATTCTGTCGCACAAATTTTTATGATAAATAACACGGTCTACATATGTATTTTCATATTCCGGAAGGATTAATTATGATGTTGTTTTGCGTCAGCTGTCAGAGTCCCCGACCCGTAACCACCCGTAACCCGATGTAACAAGGGTATGGCGAATTATGTTTTCCAAATTGTCCTACTGTGGAAGAATTTGTAAGAAAACAATAAGGATAAAATATATACATACGGGGTCTAGAGTGTCGGTGGTCAAGTGGATTGGGCCGTCGACTTCATTAAAGAATTATGTATCCTTACAAGTACCAGAGAAGTCACCTCGAATAAATTCTATGCGCCAACATGGCGGCAAAAAACAAGGTACAAACGCCATAGAAGTTGGGACCGCGACTACCAATTCATATTACTATGAGTGCAGTTCGCGGCTGTCTTTTCTATGTACGCTAGTACAAATAGTCGTTCAATGGACTGAGCGAGCATCTCCTTTTAGTATTTGGTAAGGTGTCACTTACATCCTGTATTTATAATATTATGTAGCACAACACTTGAGTTTAAAGAAGAAGAAGTAATTATGTAGCATGAAGCACTATGACAAGTTTTTTTATTGACCTACGCTTTTGTCGAAAAGTTCGACTTATTAAGCTTCACCGGACTTCTGGGGGAGTGAAAGACTTACCCCAGAGTAGTCATACGCATTGGCGTCTAGGGGTGGGTCAAAGGAACCTCGACCCTCAGCCTACAGTATACGTACGACAAAACTATGTCCTGTCACGTGTGAACCCCATGCTGCCCTGGCAGGTTATTCTTGACTTTTTTTCCTGGAATTTACACGGCTAGAAAGTTTTCCGGATTTAAACTTGGTCGATTTTGCAGAGGATAACTAAAATCTTTCAGCGTCATCGTCCCGACGACAGGATCGTGCGTTGCGCATACAATCTATGCAGCAAGGCGAATGAAACACAAGACGGACGTGGATGATTGTATGCGCGACGCACAAAGTCGACGCTTGAAAGACGCTAGTGTGGAGGGTGTCTAAAACAAAAATGTAGAATGTAAATAAAATATATTTGAATAATGTATGTAACTCGGGTGCATTACGTCAAATCCATGCATGTTATAAAATGTTTTGACAGTGTTTAACGACCGGCTGCCTACCTGACGTCAAACCTCTGCTTAGTTTAAACTAGTATGGAAATAGTTATTTAATAGTATGATAACAGCTTCCCTTGTCGAGTGGTAATATTGCTCGCATCGCGTTTCAGAAGTTCCTTGTTTGAACCCGGGTGGGGCCCCTAAGAACAAATATCACTTTGTGAGAAATTCCCCAGTTTGGTTTGGACGTTGCAGACTGGATGCTGAAAAAAAAAAGATAATGCCGTGCTTCGGAAGGCACGTAGATCCGTTGGTACTGGCTACTGTCTACAATGAGACTACATTGTAATGTGTAGTTTTAAAAATAAATATTCTTCTAATTTTATTGTAAACCTATTCTAGTACGTTCGGCGTTATTTGTGCTTTCGAAAGTATTTTTTATAAAGGTGACATGTAGTAAAGAAAGAAGCTAAACATTTGGGTAGGTCCAGTCCAAGTCAAAGTGAAAAAATAATTGTATACCTAAATGCGAATAACACTGATGTTAACAGAACATGTTATAATAACGTATAAATACAAAACCAATTTATGTGGCAGCCAGCGTCGATAAAGACGTAAACCGCCATAAACAGCGGTTATGAAGGCTCCCGCTGGTAATATTTGCTTTATATTGTTTCCTATCTATTTTATGAGTACGTGCCAGTGTGATGCACATCAAAGGATGGCTCGAGGCTTTGGCTTGATAATAATGGCTCATAAACAATTTGTGGGATAGATAAGAGATTTTTAAAACTCTTTGATTACTGAAATTAATTTGGAAAAATGTCGAGGCATACTGTGAAAACAGTATTGTATGTAGTATTCGTTAGTGCCATCAACTCGCGGTATCTAATATTTTTTGCTATATAACAAGCGTTAGGTCAATAAAAAAGAAAGAAAAATCGTTTGCCTCGTGATTCAGGACTGTGTGTTGACGCTCTAGATAAACATTTTGTAATATTACAGATAACCAATACGCAGTGTACTAAAGTTTAAATTGAAACCATTAGAGCCTACCCCACCCTCGGGACTTCCCAGTTTCGGTATTGGAAGGTACGGCAGTAGTGAAAAGGGTACTCGAGTAAGTTGGTGCCGCAATAAAAGCTTTATTACGGATACACATGTTTATGTTTTACGCTTTACCCTAGTGATTCATATTCCGTCTACGCAACACTTGCTAGAAAAGGGATTTTATATAAAAAGGGTTAATTTTTAAGTATAGATATTTCTCAGAGCGATCATTAAATGGTAAGTAATAAAAGAAGTACTTTGGTAGAGGCGGAGTAAAATTATGGGGCGGTTGTAAGGTTCTTGAATAGCGGCTGCGCGCCGGAAGACGTAGCGTAGTGTGGGCAGGCCACCCACTGTCTGTCACGAGAAGCCGCTGGATGTGGGCAGTGCAGGACCGATAGTTGTGGAGATCCTTGGGGGAGGCTTTTGGAGTGAACGTCGTTCGGCTGAGATGATGATGATGATGATGTTTGCTTTAGTTTTGATTTTGCCTTTGGACAGTTCGTTTAGACCCATCTATACACGGCTCAATATTTTGGAAACCAATACTGAAATGCTTAGAAATCCTTTATTTTACGTGTCGGTTGGGTAATGGCTAAGATAGCTTCTTTCCATTTGGGTTACTTTCCGTAGGTACGTTTATTCGACGACCTTAAGATAGAAAAAGTAATTTCAGGAAAAAAGCACAGATAATTTAATGTTTATATAATAAAACAATAGAGGTAAGAACATAGAAAAAAAAGATATTAACCGAGTCAGGGGGATTTAAGAAGTGATTTGATATAGAACATAAAATGCAGATATTTTTGAAATATTATCGTTTTTCTTTTTGTAAGAAAGGGCTAATCTCCGAAACTTTTGGAACGATTTGAAAGAAATTTTGCATGTATCTCTGGTCAACATCTTAGATACTTTGAATCGCTAAAAATTAAAACATTCCCGTGGGATAGTTAAAAAACTATGGTAACTCATACGGCTTAGCACATTATACGGGCTTATCTCCGAAACTGTTAGACCGATTTGAATTTAATTTTGCATGATGGTACCTTATATCTCCGGTAAACATCTTGGATAATTTTAATCGCGGAAAATCAAAGAGGTCCCTTAAGATGGGTAAAAATTACTACGGATATGTCGAAAAACAACGCGGGCGTAGTCGCGGGCAAACAGCTAGTAAAATTAATAAGTGAAATAGGTATTGAAAAACATTCTTAGATTTTCGCGGTTGTTAATTGCACTAACACACATTTTCACGGGTTTTCTCCACAATTTAGTTTTAAATTGAGCTACACTGATCATGGTAAGCTCAATTTAAAGCTAAATCGTGGAGAAAACCCGTAAAAATGTGTGTTAGGTATGTAAAAAGTTTACTTCATTAAAATTTACACGTGTTACTTCAGTTCCAATAAGTTCTGTTAACAGCTCATATTATGTCACCACCGAGGGGTTCGAGCCTACCCTGAAATCAGTAACTCAATAAATAATCCAATAAGTAACTTTACAAAAAATACAAATACAAATATTCTTTATTTACACCAGAAATTAATTTATTTCACCCTGGTATCAGGGTAGGCTCGAGCCCCTCGATGGGGACATATATGAGCTGTTAACGAACACCAGAAATAAGTGACTTCCCTTCCTGTCATAGCTATTATAAGTGGCAAAAACATTATTGGCTACATTATTTATAGAAAATTCTCTGTGAGTCTTCTAAAAGCACGGAGCTCATTTCCTGTAGGACAGGTCGTGACTTTGATCCCGAGGGGCTATTTCCACCCCGTAGGTATACGAAACGTTAATATTAACTTCACTTTGTAGCTTACAGCTTCAAAGCCATGTTTTAGTTTCCTTATGAAAATATTTTTTTTTATATAATTATATAAATATAAAAAATTCGACGATTTTCTTTTCACTATGTTAGTTGTAAGGTAGTCGAATTTGGAATTCGAATTCGAATGTGGAACCTCGTGATGATAGACAATTTATGCAGTCATCAGGGAATTCCCAGATACCACTTCTGGCTTGTTAGACAAAGGTAGAAATAGCTACCTTTAGCAATAAGGTCGCCTCCTCGAAAAGAACAGCAAAGAAAACCTCGTAAAGGACAGCTCTTGTAAAATTCCTTTTTTTACAAATTGGAAAAAAAACGCACCGTATTTGCCCTATAAAATTTACGCATTTTTTAAAGCTCTAAAGGTAATCTTATAGTAACTAAAAAAATACAGAACTATTATTTACCTATCATACTTTTTTTTCAGTAGGTAGTTTTTTGTGTCTCCTGTAAAAGATTTTTTGAAAGATTTTAAGAGGTTTTCTCACCCGGGAGACGATATACAACCTATTTGCTACATATTTATGTCCTGGTGTGCATTAAAGTGAATTCTATTCTATTGTACCATCTTCAGGTTACATACAGTGTCATTTTCAGCCGCTATATTTGTAAAAAAAGTAAAAAATTAATGACTGAGTGACGTAGGTAGGTTAGATACTGAATTGATTTGGATTAGGCTGTATAGACTGGCGTTCGCTTAAAATGGATTTTAGACTATTCAAAAATAGAGTGAATTTAGAATAGATTAATCAAAATAAATCTTAATAATTCATAAAAAAAAATCTGAATCATAAACAGTTATGTCACTCGAGTACATCATGTGATTTGCGGCCAGGAAAGTGGCGTAAACCGTTCCCAAATACAGTATATTGCTCATAAATAAGGATTATCATCAGCGAGGCAGTCATGTTGTAATGTAATGCACTGAATTAGGATTTATTCCCGCCGTTCTTCATTGCGACGGGCCTCCCCTCTTGTTTATTATGCATGGACTATACTAGCAGATTTCCCTGTTATTTTATCACTTCCTATGTATTTGTACTATTGTTATCGTACTTTATCTACCACGTTTTTGTACGTGCTATTCTAGTTCCTATTTGTACTAGCTATACAGTTTTGGAAGATATCCCAATCTTTATCCCAATAAACTAAGAAATTCTACATTGACGCTACTACGAAGAAAGTATTTATATGAAACTTCACAGATATTTTACGTGTTTTTTGTTCGTACTTGTTTCATTATTGAGATCAATATTTAAAGCTAAGATGATGTTTAGAAACTAATCTAATCAGTTATATCTAAACTATCAAATTTTAATGGTACTAAATCCCTCCATCACGAATACATAGAAATAATATTTGGATCGGACAATTTGTACAAAGAAGCCAAATATTTATGTGTTTTGGGAAAAAAATGTTTTTAATTTGACCAGCGTTCTTAATACTCATTTACACCGAAGTCTGTGGCCGAAGCAACAACACACAACAGAGTCGCATGCCAGAAAATAGTTGAATTTTTTTTAGTAAGATTCTTTGAAAATTTTCTAGCAACGATATAGCCACGGTGTAAAATAGACTGCCACATGCGGCATGCGGCAAATGCCGCAAAAATTCAAAGTTTAAAATGTTTTATTCGAAACAAGATTACACAAATCACTTTTCAACGTCAAATTTTAATGAAGTTACTAAGTTTTGCTCAAATCAAGGCTGGATCTCGTCTCACACTAATGAAGAATAAACTCTTAAAGATTTAAAGAGGCGGCGATGCGATATTAGTTTGAATAGAAACTGGCAGGTTAGCGCAATGTGTGCACTGGCTGTAGAGAAAAACCCGCCGAAGAAACTCCACAGGATATGATCTTTTGTTCATTCCTCTTTAAAAAAAAGTATTTTCTATTTGTATTTGTTGTTGCCTCGGCTTAAAAAAGGCTTTAGTTAGAGAGTTTTTTCAGAGCCGGGTCACTTACACCCCGTATTATAATAGCTTGCAGATTAGAATGTGATCCTTTGTGATCGAAGGATTTGTGAAAATCAAAATACATAATTATGTTTTTTTTAGGCAAATTCCTTCTTACGTTGTTACAGGTTTCGAAAAGCTTAGGGGTTACGTTGAAATCGCCGGGTCAGGCAAGCGAGTGTGTTTCCATTAGGTGGCTATTTCGTGCTCAGTAACTTAAGCTTAATTGGCAAGTTCATATGTAGCAGACTTTTATGAGCTCTATTAAGGTGAGGATAGTGCCTTTGGGGTTTTACGCGGGCAGATACAGTAAAAAAATATTGTGTTGTTAAGGAAAAAACTTACTTTTAGAGATAGTAAAACTTAGATGAAGTAATTTTGCGCACAAAGGATAAAGGAATAATTGTAGTATCAAGCTCCACTAGACTTTTACTACGCACTCAAAATTGTGGAAAAAGGCAGTAATCTTGTTTTTTTTTAATATTCCACAAAATTTCTAAAAGCCCGCATATTACCAATATCTTAAGCTCTTTACATTTAATTTGATTTGGACAGGATTCTGCAGGTTCATGCTCGACAATTTCAGTATTAAATTTGGACTTTAATTTACGACCGTAATATTTGATTTCTATAAAGCATCTGTCGTCGCGTCCGCTTGAAATCTGTAACTAAGATTAGTTTGCTCTAAGGTAATAATAATAACTGATCACAATCGAGAGTGATGGACGTTATTTTCTAAACGACTTTAAAAAAGGAGGAGGTTGCCAATTGTTAGGCACCGGCTCCTTCACTTCACGTCTAACAATGTCTACACATGTTTATATGATGTTACAACTTATGTAAATAAGGAATAGTAATAGCCATATTAAACTTCAGTGCTTTAACCTAGATTTTAATTTGATTAATAATAATAATAATATGATATGTGGGACACACACGGTCATCTGATCCCAAACGAGGCAGAGCCTGTACTATGGGTGTCAGACAGCTGATATACATACATTTATAAATATACAACATCCAGACACAGGGCAAACACCTGCTCATCACACGAATGTTTTCCCTGGGCGGGATTCGAACCCGCGACCTTGTGCTTCGTTGGCAGACATACTACCAACTAGGCTACGAGGCCGACCTTCTATTGTAGGATAGGACCTTTGAAGACGGTTTTATTTTTTAAATTAACTGAAAACGTGGATAGAATGGGTGCGGGTTGGTGTTCGTAATTTATCAGGAATGAGTCTCAGGATGTGTATGCCAAAAGGCGACACAGGAACTTATGGGATAATGGTGATCGCCAGTCTAACATCGGCAAGTCCGGTGAAGCTTGATTGGTCATACATTTTCGACAATAGCGTAGGTCAATTTAAAAAAAGCCAGCTTAATCTGTCTGTTGTGTCCAGGGGACCGAAGTCCGTCAGGCGTTATTTAGAAGTTATACAACTATGTGACGGCCTGCTGAAAAAAGTCTTAACCGCGTTTTACGCCACTCGCTGCGTTTGCTCAGTCGCTCTTCCCGTGTTTTCCGCACTGAGCTTCACAGTAGCAATTCAGTTGCTACAAGACTTTTCTATTATACCTACGGGTCTATACAGCAATATATACTTGATAATAGTAACTTATAAGGTCTGTAGACTGTGCAGAGTTGGCGGACGTAAATCAGGCTGAATAACGCGACTTCGTTTCGGATTTGAACCCGTATTAAAGTGCACTTTACGAAATTGCCTCGGAAATCTTTAGCTGCTGATTCTTGCGAATCCACTTTACACAAATCGTTGGCGTTTAGTTTTTATCTTGAGTGGTTTTAGAGCTAAAAAAGAGTCCAACTCTACTTTTATACTGGCACTTAGTTTGGCACCAAAGCAAGTTTAGTCATTATATCTTAAATAACAAAATTTATCCAGCAGTGGACGTCTTTCGGCTGAGATGATGATGATGAACGAAATTTATATCTCTCCATAGTGTATTCAGAAAGTCACCTAAGTAAATCATATTTCATTTCATTGACTTATTAATTATGTAGTACGACCTAAAGTTTCGCTTTACAGGACTTATGAAATTGATTTACATAAGATTTATTTATCTACTTACTTAGTCTAGATACTTCTAAAGTAGTTATGTAGATTTATTACAAAATTTCAAATCTATTTGAGATTGTAATAACGTAATATATTTATTGAAGTCAACTATTTACAAAATGCAAACAAACTGAATGCTAAACGCAATTCTCACCCTGTATTGTGACTAATAATATTATACAATTTAATTATTTGGACACTGGCTTTTATACTAATAAATAAATGAATAAATATGTGGGGACATCTCACACACGGCCTCAAACTAGGCAAAGACTGTACTGTACTATGTGTATTAGACAGCCGATATACAAATATACAACATCCAGACACAAGGCAAACACGAGTGTTCATCACACGAATGTTTGCCCTGGGCGGGATTCGAACCCACGATCCTGTGCTTCGAAGGCAGACATACGCTACGGGGCCGTCAAACAAAAATTAAATACTAATGGACATAAAAAAAAAAAAAAACACATTTATAACAATAAACAAGGGATACGAGTATCTACTGGCTGAAAACTACCTATCTCTATTAATAAGGCTTAAGTACTCTACCATTTCTAAAGTACTAATCCTGCATCAGTTCGTTGCATCAGTTACATGCTCACGTGTAGGATTCCAAGTATTCACACCGAGCACGCCGCCTGTGTTTTAGGCTAACGACACACTGAATAAGTAAAACAAATCCGCTCATCATCATGCACACCGGACACTGTGTACATGATGCATGTGCTCGTGTGTCCCGGCCGAAACGCCTCGTGACTGAGAGAAATGGACAAAGTGCCATACATTATGTAACACTGATGATGCCTCCTCTGAAATGTAACTGATTACCTGTCTTACAACCAAAAAATATCTATCGGTAGACATTACCTACTTTACTAACGTGGTAGCTTTACTAGCGTGGTAATGCGGCAAGCGTAATGGGAACCTTTGCGCCTGGAGTGGCCCAGGGCGGTAGTATTTTTTGACATGTTTATGTACTTACTTTGACTTTGTTTGTAGTTTTATGTCTGACGATTGTATTATTCCGAAATAAATATATTAAAAAAAAAAAAAAAACTTTACTAACTTATCGTACATATTTCATAATATACATAAATAGATTTATTATTATCAAAACAAGCTCTATTTCCTTACGGAGTGAGTAGAGTTCTAGTAAGCACTTTTTTACGTATCTAACTGAAAACATCTGTACTAAAAATCCATTCTACTCTTTTTATTCGAGTACCTACCTACCTACCTGTACCTACCTAAATTGACGTAATATTTTATTCGCATTTTATTTTCTTCATTTTATTACCTTTTATGTATTAAACAATCTTGCTTTCATCTTACTCTGCGATTTGTATCATATTTTTAATCTTTTCAATTTCAGATATTTATCAGAAGCACAAAATTGTACCTGAGGAACTTACCTTTCTTGAGAAAAAATGTATCTTTCAAACGAATACGTTAAATTTCTTATCATTTTATGCGTCTCAACATTTTACCGATGAGGAAATATGTAAAGGCGTTGTTTATAAACGGTTGGTTTCAAAATACTTGACGATTCTCAGAAGTATGCCACAAAGAGGCCTGCGGGGTATTCAAATGCGGAAAATGAAATGCGGTTCTTTAGGGAGTTATGCTTTCATCCATTTGTGTGCTTCGTTATTAATTTATTCGTCGACAGAGTATGTGATCGGTTTGTGGAATTAAAAACGCAAGGTAATGGTTTCTTGTAACGAAATTATGAATTTCCAGCTTTGGAAAATGTATAGGGCAATTATCAACAATAAAAGAATATAAAAAAAATTTTTACTAGGATTTTTTTTTGTAATTTTGATAATTAAAAACTTGATTTTTACAATTATTTTATTAAATAGCTTGAATGAGGTAGTTCTAATTTATAATTTGTTTCTATAAATATTCATCGCTCTATGATAAATTGGGTAAATTAAAAATCATTGATAATCGGGACAGGTTTAAAAAGTTAACTTAATGCCCCTAGGTGCTTACATTCAGGTGATTTAACCTAAGTTGACTTACAGAAAATAAAAAATACAGCTGTCAGTATTAGCAACATTTCCGATGAACTGAATAGGCTCTTGTGCGTGTAGTGGTAGCTATCTTATATCACGTTCCATTGTGTGAATACTGATTGCACCCTTAGGGCATCGTAATGCATCACAATATCACAATATAAGTATACAAGCAGCAGGTCTGAATCTCAACTAAACTTCTATGTATGTTTCAATAGCTGCTATAGTAATATTGACGGACCACTGTTCATTAAGATAGATTCGAAATTATTGTTACTCGTATATACATATATATTATATTATATAGAATTTGTGGGAAGCCGCTGGATGCGGGCAGCGCAGGACCGATCAATGTGGAGATTCTTGGGGGAGGCCTTTTTCCAGCAGAGGATGTCTTTCGGCTGAGATCATGATGATGATTAGAATTCAAGACTTGATTCAGATTGGAGGAAGTAATTTTGATAGTGTGTGTGTTATGCACTGTTCTAAATGCAACAAAATATGTATACCTTGATTTAGCGTCAAAATATACACTGACAGAAATAGTGTCTTAACTTAACTAGTAATTTTTTTTGGTAAATTATGAGATAATAGAATCGGCGGAAATTGCTTTGTTGTTAGTTTCATTTGGAAGTGTATATAATACATTTGAAACTTGTGGATGTGGATAGATTCAGATGAAACTTTGTTAGAAACTGTGATAAGCCAAGTATTTAAAGTTTCGTTGTACCTAGTAAGCTGCGTTTTAGTATGTTAAAACTTGCTAAGTATAATCATTTTAAAGGTTGAAAAGATTGATGAACTAACAAAAACTATAATTTCGCTCCATTGTTTTGATTAGTTCCAGCCACATTCGGGGTCATTGTTTTGATATCCTTTTGATAACATAAGTGTTGATTGCGTTTTCGAAGCTATTCTTCGGACGCCTGACTTGGACGGAATCCAATTTATTTTGGACGGATGCCAATTGGACCTCCTCGTGTTAATCCTGCGGAAATGGCAATAGAACCGTTCTTGTTGACTAATTGTACGCCCCAATTGTTATTTTCACAGCTTCTATAAACTGCTTTATTTCAAATTCACGTCAAGTATTCAATTAAGATTAAAATTGGTCCTTTGTTGGATATATCACAACATAGAAAACTTCATGAAATACGAAATATCACTAGGTACAATTACGTAATTTATATAAGGTATTAGTATTGGCAACCTTCTGTGTTGCGACTACCCACAAAAAGGCTGCACTCAGTGAAAATTGCGGCCTGGTAGGTAGGCCACGGAAGCGCTGATCTTTCTATCGTCCTGTGTTTGGACAAGACCACAAGACACACCTTCTTATTTAAGTGGTTAACTCACATACTCACATGCACCATAATTTCACATTATGATTAAAATTCTACAGTAATATGAGTGTAAATGAATCTACAATTTATAACACTATCATTTTCATAACATTAATGTTTAAAGTTGATACAGATAAAACGAACGGTTCCCTAAAGACGTCGACAAGTTACAGTTTGTGAGTGAAATAGAGAAATAATCTGTAACTCTGAGAAGTCTCTTTCGGAAATAACACAGGAAATACTTTATAAGAAGTTATTTTCCGTCCGCGAGCCGAAGAATCGTCTTTCTGCAAGAGTGAACTGGTAAACCAGTTCCAGGCCAGGCTCTACCGATAATACATTTGGAATTCCAAATATATATCTATAGTAATATTATAAAGAGGAAACATTTATATTTGTGTGTGTGTGTGTATGTGTATGTGTGTGTGTGTATGTTTGTAATGAATAAACTCAAAAACTACTGTGACGATTTCAAAAATTATTTCACCATTAGAAAGCTACATTTACCCTGAGTAACATAGGCTACCTATATATATTTTTTAATTCGGAATCCGTATTAAATCTTTAATAATGTAACCCAAGGTGTAAAAAAAACCTAAAATATTACTAACAATTGAATGGGCTCTGAAACTACTGAACCGATTTTAGTGAAACTTGGCACAAAGATAGAATAGACCTTGCGGCTAACGTTTACCGCGAGAAAATACCTCATTCCGACGGGAAACATTATTAACGCGGGCATTATTAACAGTTTTTCCAGTGGGAATGAGCCATTTTACCGCGCTAAAAGACATACACACACACACACACACACACACACACACACACACACAAATACAAATCTTTCCTCTTTTTATAAAGAGGAAAGAGGAGGATTTGGATTTGAAGACCATTTTAGATTTTTTTTGGATTAGTATGATAGTTTGATGACTAGCTTTCCGCCGCAGCTCCGCCCGACTATTCAATACTCATTTTGAGATTGTTGATACTTTAAACGTGGTGGTTCGGAAACCGGGAAGTGCAACAAATTTAACTTGCAAGATTTGATTACAGACCGACAACGGGACAGGTGAAACTAAATAAAAGCTTGTAAATTAGTTGATAATATTCATGTTTTCGTTTATGTTTATTTCTAATGCGTTTTTAAATACTACCCTCGTTAAACTGGTTGTTGACAATCAAACAATGATTAGGATTGCAAATATTATTGTGAGTTATGGCTGATGTTGTCTGATAAATTGAACCATAAATGTATTTTAAATACATTGTTTGTTTCGCGTTACTGAATATAAGTATAAATAAAGTAATAAGGGTGTTCAGAGCTGCTAATATAAAGAGAATCATTGATAATAAATAATATGACTGTGCGTTGCATTTGTATAATATTTTTAGTGATTTTACTTTACGGGGAATGCAATGGATCCGTAAGTTATATTCTTTTTATTATTTAGTATACAATTTTAGTAAACTTTTTTTAATTATAAGTATGTAAATAGTTTTCGGTCCCCGCTAGAGTTAAAGTTGTTTCTCGTGAGAAAGACAGGAGGTAAAAATTAGGCTATTAGAAGTTCAAAACTTAAATTTAGAAATCACGTGTTAAAATAAACATAGAGACAAACGTGATTTTATAGCAAATGGTGGTGATTTTATAAAAAATACAAATCTTTCCTTTTTATAATATTAGTATGTAGTATGATGATTTGATGGTTTAGGTACAGTCACGTTCATAAGTCCAATCATATCACGTACCTACATCTATAACTACTTAAGTATCTATACTTAACTTTTTTTCGAAAAGCATTCTGGACGTATCATTTGAACTAAAACATTGAGTCCCTTACGCTGTACACGTAACACACAAAACTAAGAAAATAACAAGCCTTTGGGAAAAATGTTATTTGAAAGTACAATGACACGTGATATGACTGCAATAAAATTATGAACTCAACTTCCAGTTTTAGACGTCATATTCTGGGAGAGTCATCCTCTAAAAATGACCTTTTTAAAACACTAATAACTCAGGCAATTCTGCCGTGGCCGCTAAAATCTCTAAATTTAAGTTGTTGATCTCTTTCATTCATATATGAATCGAAAAGGATGGGGAGATGAATGATATTTAAAATAAGCAACGCAGCTGTCAAATTCAGCTTAATTTAGTCGGGCTGTTTTTAAATTCCTGCTAAATTAGGCGAAAAATCGATGTTTGACGTGTCTAAATGGAGGTCGGCAATTACCTGTCCCTTTTCGTCCTTAAGAACGTGAAAGAGATCCCCATCCTTTTCGATTCATACATGAATGAAAGAGCCCCGCTGGTCTTCTAGGCCAGCTGGAAGACATTTCGTGAGAGATAAGCTGTGCCTGTTGTGTCTGCTATTTAAATACCTGTACTTGTAAAATGTTTTTGTGTGCAATAAATAATAAATAAAAATAAAATAAAAAGATCAACAACTTAAATTTTGATGTATTAGCGGCCACGCAGAATTGAGCCCCTTGACGTCCAAACATTCCGTTAAAGATTACGTTACTGAAAATTTATAATTACAACGTTTTGTTGTATTGTTTACAAACCCAGGAACCAATGGTACAAGAAGCAGCTAAAGTATTGTACTGGAACCCAAAATATGTTACTGACATCAATATATTTACCTACCGTAGTGGTCGCCATTCGCCTTACGTGACTTCTGTCAATAGCACGACTCTTCATGCTTGGGATAACAATATCACAGTAAGTAAGACCATTATTAAAAGCATCTCCTATTGGAGATTGCTATTGCATTGGGAGAAAATTAAAACAATACTATAATTATTAGCCTCGTTGGTTAGTCATTATGTCCTTGTAAATATTAAAAGTAAATCCTCGGGATTGTTTTTCTTTTTTCCTAATTCTCTAAGATTAGATACCACAAAAAGGCTTTGTTATACTTTTACTCTTTGGGATAGTTATTTTTTACCAACGATCCTTGCAGTAAATTGTGATACTAAATTGTTACGTAAGTAAATATTGAGTACTATGCTAATACCTTTGTTTTAAAAACAAATGTGATCCACTTCAAGGAAATAATAAGCTTGCTTTTCAGATTTCGGTAGATTGCTACTCGTTGCGGACGCAACAAGAATTATTTAGCCTACAGTTCAAATTGTGTGATGTTATTCACATATCTTGGGCAAAAGAATGGTACAAACAATATTCTAATGTTCCAACCCAATGCCCGCTTTTACCTGTAAGTACACATTGAAACGTTACAATACAATACAAAGAAATTGCTGCCAGATAAGGTTCAAAAGTTATTTTTCTTCCAGCCTCCTAACTCCTTTAACAAACAATTTTGCTCTATGAAAAATTATTATTATAGAAAGAGAGAGATAATAACAAATATATTTTACGTACAAATTCATCCAACAATCACGCTTGGTTTTTACTGTGTTGGTGAGATGTATCATACGTAGTAATTCAAGTTTTTATCTTCTCTGTTTACCTTTTAGGGTAAATTTATTTTCAAAGAAATGGTGTTGCCGCCTAAGAACTTCCCGATACCCTTGCCGAGTGGCGATTATTCAGTGGGATTAATTTTCGTAACTACGAAGACTAAAGAGAAAATTCTGGAGTTAAAAATTAACCTAAAAGTTAAAGGAAACACAAGCGGTAAACAAATCTAGTGTCTGGAAGAAAAACTTACCTTTCTTGCAAAAAATGAAAAATTTGAAAAGAGTTTTCCTGTAGGTAGGTAATTAAATCATACTACACTAATTACCTACTTTTCCTGGTTTACCAACAAAGTAATTATTGAAATGTGATTAAAATATTATGCTTGATATTTTGTACATCTTTGGTGTTAATAAAGATTTTTTTGTACTGGTATCTTCTTTAGAACCATTCTCGTGCCACAGACTTTACATGTAATTAACCAGCTATGCAAACTACAATTAAATGAAATAAACTAATCAATTAAAAATTAAATCAGTTTCTCATACTTATTTTCGATTTTTTATGTTTTTGCGTGTATATTGGTGTACGTGTCATATTGGAGTTGTTTTTAAGTACATTCTATAGAATGATGACAGATAGTCTAATCTAAGATATTGAATAATATATTATATAGATTAGATTAGACTATCTGTCATCTACTTCTTCATATTTAAGAGCCTCGCTCTTGTCGGTGGAGTCTACGCCACTCTATTCTGTCTTCCGTCCTCTGTTTGATCTCCTGATACGACACGACATCTATTCCTTCCTTCCCTCCTGTCATCTACTTACTCGTAATTTAAAATTTAGTTTTATGTTTAATTTAAGTTTATTGTGATTCATATTATCTGTTCAACCTGATTTCAGGGTAGGCTCGAGCCCTTTGGTGGCGTCATATATCAGACCTGTTAACACACACGTGTCATAATACCTTTTATCTACACTCATGTCGTAAATCCTTCATTTACTTATTAGAAACGCTAAGCAAATGATATACCTTTCGATGGAGCCGTGACTAAGGATCCATACAAATTTCATTTCGTTATCGCAAAGTTGTAACAAAATGAAGTTATTTTTAATTTTTACGCAGATGCTTGCTATTTGAGCACACTAGCGTGTTTCGGAACGCAACCTTGGCGGCGCGCATGCGCGGTGCGATATTACTGCAAATTTATTTTCGCGCCATTAACGTTTGTATTTTTCCTTTAATAATTGTACCATACAAAATGTCAATAATTATTACAATAAACAATGATTACTTTATTTTGTCTTTAATTTAAATTTGTTGTATGAGTGTAGATAAACTATTGTATGCAACTGTACATAATTAGTATTTAACACTCGTGTTAAATACCCCTCATTATGCAACAGTTGCATAAATAGCTATTTTAGGTACTTAAATTATTTATATGTATTTAGTGATAATTATCCATAACATCCAAAATCTACGATAGTGTAGTAATAAAATGTTCAAATTAAGTTCTTTCGGATATTTTTAGATATCTACTTTATCTACTGAATTATCTGGTAAAGTAATTTATTTGGGATACAGTTATTATCTCAATCACAGTTTTTATCTCAATTCGTAATAGCTCTGATTATATAAAGTATACTAGCCGCGGGAGGAATTTTTCCGCCGTAAAAGGTAACCTATGTGTTATTATCATGTGTAAACTTTACTTTTCTTGTAAAGTTTCATTAAAATGAAAATTGGATGGAAGAGTAACAAACATCCACACATTCTCACCAACTTACGCGTTTATAATCTTTGTAGAATTGTTATCATATAAGTAGATACATCATAGTAACTTGCGTACGATCATTTGAACCTCATTCTGGATGGATATACATAGAAACTGTAAATTTTATGAACTCATTTTATTTACTTTTTAACGTTTATTGCACACAAGACAATAATAGAACATTAAAAAAGGCAACATAACATTTATCTCTTATTAAAAAATGTGACGGCTGACGGCCGTTGGGGCAGAAAGGTTCTTGAATGGCGGCCGCACCGGAAGACGTAGTGTGTGCAGGCCCTCCACGAGGTGGATTGTCGATCTGGTGAGGGTCGCGGTAAGCCGTTAGATGCGGGCAGCGCAAGACCGATCATCGCGCCGTGGAGATCTTTGGGGGAGGCCTTTGTCCAGCAGTGGACGTTTTTCGGCTGAGATGATGATGAAGAAATGTGAGTCTGGGAGATATAGACCACGCGAATTAGTAGCAAAAAAAATCTATCGATCAAACTTCTGACAACATTTTACGAGAACATGTAAATAAATCTAGGAAAAACAGACAAAATACAATATTATCTATCTATTTAAGCCTTATAAAATAGTAGGTACCTAAGCAAACATAAACATTAAACATCTATAAAAATATTATACGTTAAAATAAAACGTTACACCAAATATTAATCTTTGTGGTACTAGTTACATTATCCGGTAGAAAATTACATCCAGCGATGATAAACATGAAAGATTAATGCACGGTTCCGGTGGAATTCAATGGGTCAGTAAATTTTGTTTTATCAGGAGATGTTATCTTTATGGCTTCCTCCGCGAAATGCCATTCAGAATTAAATTGAGCAACATATTTGCAAATAATATCTCATCAAAAGGAAAATGTAGATAGGTTTATTACTCGTAAATTACACTTTTTTATTTTTAGTCCACAAAGACACAGATAATATATTATCTGTCACAGTTTTTAGATATTATATATAATAGAACTCTTCTAAAAGATTCTTTAATTAAATGTGAAGTCAAACGTGACTCTTGATCATGCTTTGAACTTTGATATATATTTTGTTATACTTGCTTTACTTTGCTAATTAGGTATATTATGTATTTAAAACTAGAAAACAAAAAAGAAATTGAAAGAGAATACAGTATTATACGAAGTATTTATTTACTAATGAAACACACGTAAAGCATGCGGCGCAACCTACCCAAAAATCTTTTCTCGGAAACGAAAGACTGAAACTCGACACACTTATATGAAATGGCTATTTAGATTTCTTGTATGTACGCAATTTTTTTGGACCATGGAAAATGAAACTTTCGGAAAGTTAGTCAAGTCCATAGTTTGAACTCTGAGCATATCCTTTCTCAGTTTTTGTTAAGTCGTCATTTACACCATGTATTAGGTAGAGGAAGAGGGGAGGGAGAAGGAGGGGTCACTCTGAGCTTGCTGGATCTGTCAGAAATTGCGGTTAGCAGCGTTACGTCGTTTCTACCCATTGCTGTTAATTCAAGGTTATAAATCTTTTCTTGTATCACTTAGCCTACTTTCCCAAAAAAAATCCGTATTCGCTATATAACAATAAAATACAATATTCTTTATTGAAACTTTACAAACAAGAAAGTCAAAAGGTGGTCATATAGTAAAGTTAGCAATCTCTACCCGGCAGAGACAGCATTTTGTCAGTTAGGATGAAAAAAGCAGTAAATGCAGGTTATACAGTTCCTTTTTAGGAAGTTTCACAATTTTTACATAGTGTATTTTGTCTAGTGCATTCGAATATTTATCTAAATCTCTCTCATTTGAAGCTACAGTCTTGCGGCAAGAGTATATAAGCTAATAACAACAAATACAGCTTTAAGGCCATGTTCACGATGTTGATTGTGAGTTGGAAACTACTAACTGAAGATGCCAGGCGGCAGATAGCCGCAATCAAGCCAAGTTTCGGAGGCAGTAAAAGATTATTTCTATCAGCGGAGTTGGTCCCGTCCTGTAGGTTGTATACGAACTGGGACGACACGACGTGGTGCACGTTCAAAGTTATATTACCTGTAGGGGCACCAAATATTGTGGCAAAGTAAGGATATTTCAAATTTTTGGGTATATTTGCGTATTTGTCGCAACTTTAAGGACAAGCAGAGAGTAAGTTGTAGAGATACGCTGAAATTCTACGATTACTGTTATTAAAAATTAGATGATTTATTTTTCTTTTATTATAAATTTTAACTGCCTTATATAGCCGATAGGCGTTATACAAGTGAAAACGTTTAATTTAGTAATGTTTTGTGTAATTCAACCTGTACACATACCATTACTCCTCACAAATCTTAGCAATGAGAGTTTTTGATACATAATCTCTTATATAAAATGTATAACTTTTTGTTTATTAAAAGATAACAGAATCATGGAAGGCCTAGTAGCAAGTTCAGTGCAATGATATGCCGGCCGCAAGCGAGGAATGCACTAACTATGCCCGGCTGCGATCTCATCGCCTTGGGGAAGATATTTTAACTGCAAAAATGTCTTTTCTTGAAATGCCTTTCCGGTTGAGACGTACGTTTTAAATGCTTTCTATTTGATTGTTTCTTCCGAGAGATATTATAGACATATTTATAAAAAGATATTAAAAAAAATATATAACACCTCCTTCAAAGATCCTCGGTCTTTAACAGCACATTTATGTCCCCACCGAGGGGCTCGAGCTTACCTTGATATCAGGGTGAATAGGCCTTAGTTGACCACGCTGGCCCAGTTCCGGTTGGTCAACTTCATACACAACCTTTGAATTACTTCGCAGGTGTGTGTAGGTTTCATCACGATGTTTTCCTTCACCGTAAGAGCGTCAAATAAAGGTTCATATGAATTCAAAACTCTAAAACACATTGGTACTTGCCGAGGCTTGAACTCGCGAATTTCTGAATGGAAGCCAACGGGTCTAGCCACTTGGCCACCAACGCTCTTCACAGATTATCTTCAAAGATCCTATCCTACACTAAAAGGAAAAAAATAAAATAAAAATCTAGCTGAAAGCTTATTTGCCTAAATAAGTTGTAACATCATATAAACATGTGTAGAAATTGTTACGATTAGAAAGCTAGCCTCGACGGTTAATAATTTATTCACTAGCACCGACTCCAAGATGAAGTGTGCAACAATGTCTACACATGTTTATATGATGATTACTACTTATGTAGATAAATAAGCTTTCAGCTAGATTTTTATTTTATTTTTTACCTTTTAGTGTAGGATAGGGGGGA
Source organism: Teleiodes luculella (assembly GCA_948473455.1). Lineage (NCBI taxonomy): Eukaryota > Metazoa > Arthropoda > Insecta > Lepidoptera > Gelechiidae > Teleiodes > Teleiodes luculella. The sequence goes on along the minus strand of OX419598.1, from coordinate 8,246,982 downwards.
AAAATATTTTATATATTTTTTAATTATCCTTTTATTCTACCTTTTTAGTGTTAATTACCCTTGATAAGATATTACTCACACAAAACTTTAATTTCACAGTGTATTTATTATGTATGCAATTACATTAAAGCATAATTGACGCAATTTTCATTTTATCCTATAATATACCCATCCAAAACTAGTAATTTGACACTAAAATCACTAGTAAGGTATACGGTGAAAACACAGTGATAGCTGCCATGGGCGGTAGCTAACGGCAGGGGCATATTTTTTGGCGGGAACTCTATATCAACAAAGTGGTAAGTGCTCTGAAAAAAAAATACAATGAAAAATAAAACAAAACATTTTATCCGCACAAGAGACTCGTGGCGAATTCGCCTTTTCCGGACTACTACTTAACGTATTTTTTAATGCTATTCGTTCAGGCGTTTAAGCTAATACTTTATCTAAAATAGTTCAAATAATTCAAAAACATCCCGGATCAATAATTAAATATTTAGGTAATTATTTTTACGTTTGGGAACATACTAGAAACGACAAAACAGATTAATATAATAATATATAATATTACATGTATATTTAATTGTATTGAACGAAAAAAAAGCCTCCCTTCAGTTTAAGGGCTTCAGTCCTTAGGTGGACTGTTGTATTGTATACCACCATGAAGGAAGAAAAAATTTTACGCGCCCATTTTATGGGCGTGGATTTTTTTTTTCCTTCGTGTATACCACATTCATCTGAGTTAGGTATTGTAGTGTAAACAAACCGCTTACCGAAAAGAAGCTTTATGTTATCTCTTTAGTGTTATATTTGATATTTAATTATATATATAATATAATATAATATATTTAATTGAGGAACTAGAGTCAGTTTGCGCTCATCTCAAGATGTGACGTCTCCCATCATGTTTGTTTACATTATGGTACCTACCTCTTCTTCTTCAAAGTACTCTGGCACAAGGCCGTGAAAACGGTGAAGAGATACTACCTCCGAATTAATGAATGGACTTTAGTATTAGTAGTAGAGCGTTTGACGACGCCCTACAGCACAACCTTATTCAGTCGTGTATTTATGTTTTTTTTTTAGTTTTTTATGTATATTGTGTTCTTTTTTATTGTTTTAAGTTTTTTATATTGTCTTTATTTTTGTCTATGTGCTGAGTTTGTTGTGTTGTATTGTGTTCTATCAAATAAATAATTTGTGTGTCTATGTTTAATTGAAGACTTACAGCGGGAAGTGGACAAACAGGTCTCGCATCAGATAATTTAAGGACCCAATCGGTGACCCATTTCATTTTGAATCCATCGCACAGTTTAAATTTTATATCGTATTTTTCACTCTTAGCTCTTGTGTTTTGAATCTCCGTTAAAATCTGCAAAAATGTTCGTGAGAAGATGTTTAAAAAACTTAAAAGTTTTTCAAGAATGATTTTCAAATCTTAACCTAATAAACATACGTACATACATACAGTCACGCCTCTTTCCCGGAAGAGTTGGCAGAGACCGCTTCCTTCCATTTGTTACGATCCAGACAATCTTCTTTCGCTTCATCCACATTCATTAATCTCATCATCATGCATGCTTATTGCTCGTCGTTAACCTAATAAACGAGTAGTAAAATTACACATTTGGCTTTTTTGTGTTTTTTTTATTTGCGCTATTAACTGGGCTCTACGAGCCAAGTCTGGTGAAGCTTGATCCGTCGTACTTTCTCGACTCAAGCATAGGTCAATTAAAAAAAAAACAAAAAAGCTCTACGGGCTTCTAAACGTGCAATGTTTTCCTGCAGTATGTTTCTGAGCTATCATGACAACGTTGCCCGGTAATATTTTCATAACTCGTCAATATCCGAAATATTCGGCCGGGATATCTGAAATATTTAAAAAATTGCCAGTTTAGAAGCACCTCAAATTAAAAACCATTCAAAGACTTACAGTGACATTCTTGTCCCAAGGAGTCGATAGAGTGCAATTTAGATCGGTGACGTACGGAGATTTTCTGCTTTTACGTGAAGTAAATACAGTAAAATTCGAAATATATTTTGGATTTTTGTACAATAATTTAGCTCCTTTTTGCGTGAAGCTCTGGAAAAGACATATTATTTTATTAACCCATAATAAAGTCTTGTGAAATACAAAAGTAAAACTGCTTTGATGCCGAGATTGTAATACAGAATAGAATAGAATAAAGCTCAACTAAATGTAGAGCACAGAAATAAATTCAACTACAATATAACAAACACTAATATTTTTCTTTTGACACATGTATAGTTTTCGGTCGTGTATAATACATATTTTATAACTTTAATAACTAGTAGTAGTTCTAGGTGGTAGTGAATAGGCATTTTCTGGGTGAGCGTGTTCCATCATCGGCCACGTCATTGCTTTCCACCAGGTGAGACTGTGGTCAAACGCAATACCAAATATACACCGTGCTTTTTTAACCGTCTTACAAACGAAGCCCAATGTATATGCCCGTGATATAGAATATATTGGCAATGTTATTTTTTTTTTTATCAATAAAATAATAAAACCGTGAAGTAAAATAAAATAATGCAAAATATTTTTGAATCAACCTGTACATAATATTTACAATTTAGTAACAATTTGCGCATGCGTGAGAATCGTAAATAATGGGAAAACAAAAGAAAAATATGAGATAAACACATTTTTCGATCTCTCGATCGATTATTTTATTGAAAAAATCCTAGATTTTTTTTCTTAAAAAAAAAAAAAACATTGCCAAGATATTCTATATCACGGGCATATACATTGGGCTTCGTTTGTAAGACGGTTAAAAAAGCACGGTGTATAAAAAAGCAAATAAAAAAAAACACTAGAATTCAAAAGGGAGATATTAACGCAGAAACGTACCTAACCAAGAGATCAACGTATGGAATGTAGAGCGGGATTTTAATATCAGGGGTCCTACCCTAAACTACTACCCGAAAGTACGAGTACCTAGTTACTATTAGTATTATATAAAACTTAAAAACGCAACCTCAAAGTAGCGTATGTACAATCAAGAGAACGCCAAGCTGACTTTGGAGTTTGCATCAAGACCATATAGGTACCTACACGGTGTACAGTAACCAGCACATGCAGCCGGACATGATGACCTTGAGAGCACCCTTATTCTGTAGCGGTATGGGTGAATTATATACTCAATACCTATTCAATATGTTTGTTCCATTCCATAGGTGTACAAGATGTTAATAAAACAATAGTTTTAGTTATTATGCTCTACTACGGACCTAGTCAGTCTTAGGCACAGCAAATGTAGTGCTGCGGTGCGAATGTTTAACCGCGTGTGCTAGCACTTTTCTGTACTTTTTTGTATAGTAGAACCTTAGGTGACCTTAAGGAGAACATTTTATAGCACTATGCACAGATCAGCACAGGTCTATTTTGTGGCTACGCTTAATTAATGTGTTGATTGATGTTGTCTGGCACTTCATACCACGCTCTTCCCTACTATCGCACGATTAGTAAAAAAAACACTTCTAGGGTAATAAGTCAAAAAAAGTAAACAACGAAAACAGTAGGAAACTTAAAGAGTTGCCTAATATTAAAACTTACGTAAATAGATGTCACTTTTATCAATACGAAAATAACAAGAACGGTAACGAATAGGCGCATTTTAGATTTTATAACATCTCAAACTATAAGTCGAGTAAAAGAAAAACATAAAAATACACGAAAAGTACCTACTCAAATAACGTGTGTAAGCGCTTACAATAATAATAAAATTGTAAAATAGGTATTTGTTACTAAAAATTTTGGTAATAATAGTGATGTTTATCTTTGTGATGATTATTCATCATTCCGCTTGTGGAAGTTTTTTTACCGTACAATGTTATTCTATGCTTTGATATCGCATTATTAATTCATGTTTATAGTTTGGTTCCATTCGAGAAACTCAAAAAATTACCCTGAATTTGGCTTTAGTTAAGGTCTGAAAATTATAAAAAAAATCTTAGAATGATCCGTTACCCATCCACTATCTCTGTCAATGTGTATTTCTTTGTTATATTTCAGGCTGTTCACTAAACCCCCATCAAATATATTGAATACCGTAAAAACAAGAAAATCGTATTTTTGATTAATCAGACTATTTTGACTTTTGACTTTGAAGAAATTCGTTCTCATTTGACTGCAAAATGCAATCATAGTTGTTGTCATACATAAATAGGTCTTTATCTATGAAATTGCCATTCTGCAATACTGGCCATTTCAAATCAAAATATTTTTTGTTTGGCTAAGAATTCTAATTTCAAATTGATTTTATTTTTAAAACATGGAATTCTTTTGTTTAAATACCAGAGAAGTGAAAATATGAAGCGCGGCTTTTCCAACCTCTAATTGGATTCTGGGGGGTTGGTCTGGCCCTTCTCACAAAGTAAGTCCAGTAGTGCAGAGGCAATACTATTAATTTATTAGCCCTGATGTGCAGGGCCAGGGGCAAGACTATTGATCAGAAATTGGAAGCTGTTGAGGGGGCTTTGACCGAAGGAAGTCCAGTTGTGCACGGAAAAGTCAAAAATAAACGCGGGCGTAACATAATATTCATTTAACGGAGTCTATAATGTTTTATACAAAATGCTCACCGAAAATATTTTAGAATTGCTTTGAAAATACAATTTATGATAGACGAATGAAAGGTAATTTAAGGAAAATAATAATGACAAAAAATTGGCTCATTTTTGTGATTATATATTTTTTGCATATCCTCGTTTTTCATGATTACGTACTTCCGGCTAGGATTTTAGGTTACATTCTGAATTGGGTATTAAACCTCACACCTATTTTGGTTCTGTTATTAAATAAAAAAACTACTTGATCCTTTCAACAACTAGAAAAGAGCTGATAATCTTCAAATGGCTGAAGATATTTTCTTAGATCACAGCTAAGAACACTCGATTATGACACCTTGCAAGCAAAAAAAATAGATCAAATCGGCGCATCCGTTTAGGAGCTAGATGCCACAGACAGACACACACGTCAAACTTGTAACACCCCTCTTTTTAGTCAGGGGTGAAAAATGTGATGACGCAGAAAGCAACTAGTTTAGAATCATATATATTTTACCTTACAGGCGTTGTGTGATTAAATTACATACTTCCTAACATAATAAATTTTGCTTCATATTATTATGTTAAATGGGACGTACATAAATACTAGTACTTAAACCTAATTTATATAGAGATCTGATAAAATAATATAGTACATATAAAGCCTGTTAGATTTATATGCTGGTACTATTTGAGATTTGATACATAGGTACTATTAACTAATTTATGTTAGATGTGTCATATTTCCCTTATTTACTTGTAAAAAACATGCACTACGGATATATAGCTACATTAATTACTGTTGCAACTTTGAATAATTGTTGGTGCAATGTAAGCGCTCTCTAAGTTCAAATTTTGACTTTTTTTACTAGTGCGGTGAAGGTGCAGTTTATTCTGGCCGTATTTCTTTAAAATATGAAATATCAATATAACGTTTTACAATAAAACTTATTTCATCTTAACCATTGCATGATTTTTTTAGAACAATGGTCTCGTACAAAAAACTGGGAAGGTAACGTATATAAACCCTAAATATTTAACGAATGTCTCCGTACTAACGTCTCGAAAAAACCGAAAATCGTCGTATGTGACATCTATAAATGCTACTACTTTGCACGAGTGGACCAATAATGTATCTGTGAGTATTTATATAGGCATAGTTAGCAGCGAACGACTTGAACAACATGTCACGTGGTACAACTGCGCACGCACGAAAAGTTCATAGTAAAATGAATAGTTTCTGCCTCCTGCTCGTCGTCGCGTCGTCACTGTCTAAAATATTGGTCTAGTAGGTATTGTTTGTATTAAAAAGGTCGGGTCAAGAGTACTCTAAACCGACGAGCATGTATGAGGAGATTAATGAATGTGGATGAAGCGAAAGAAGTGTGTTTGGATCGTAGCAAGTGGAAGGAAGTGGTCTCTGCCTACCCCTCCGGGAAAGAGGCGTGAGTTTATGTATGTATGTAAAATTTTGTATGAAACAAAAAAATATTTGCTTCGCATTTTCCAAAATTTATTGGTCCTTTAATAATTTCTCAAAGGTTTTTTTTTTACCAGTTAAATTTCACAGCGCATACATATTAATTTTTATTTTTATTTTTATTTTTATTTTTATTTTTATTTTTATTTTTATTTTGTGTGTGTCGGTGGCCTAGTTGCTAGAGATGTTGACTTCCATTTTAAGTTCGCAGGTTCAAGCCTCGCCTCGGCACGTATCAATTTGATTTATTTATTACATGTATTGGTATTGGTTTTATTGGTTTTTTACTGGTTTTTGTTTTGTTATATTTACTTGTTGAAGAAAATTTCACTGTTTGTTTCCTAAATAAAAATAAAAATAAAAATACTAATATTTACAACGCTCTTACAGTAAACGAAATCATCGTAAGGAAACCTGCTCACACCTGCGAAGGAATTAAAAGGTTGTGTGTGAAATTCACTAACCTGCACTGGGCAGCATGGTCAACTAAGGCCTATTCACCATCTCAGGGCTCCATTTCAGGGCGTTTCTCGGTGAAATTTCATCAACTGACGTTTTATTTTTTATATGTTTTAGTGGTCACTTGTTATAGAAAACTTGAAATCAAAAGGAGAAAAATATATTATCAAAAATAAAATCTGTGAAGGATTCAAATGGAAATGGTTGCAAGAATACCTTAGGATAATTTCGAATGTCGTGCCCGTCTGCCCAATGCCAAAGGTGAGTGGTGCGGATTATAATATGTATATTATAATATGTATATTACAATATGTATAATATAATATGTATAATATTTTTTAATACAGTTGCTCAAAAAGTGGCGTATTGCAGGGACGTATAGCGTTCGGGAAGTGGGCTATTACACACTCATGCTTTTTTTTTACCTTTCCCGCACTCGTGCGTTTTCTTTCCCAACTGTCAAAATAATGTCTATTAAAAAGAAAAACCAACCATGAAGCTGTTACTAAAAAAATAAAGAAGTTTCTATGATTCATGCAAATACGTATATTTCTAAAAAGAAGCTACTACAAATTTGTTTCAATATCAGATTTAATGATTTGATTGAATTAGTTAGGTTAGGTTTCATTTCATTTCATATCAATAAAAAAAATCTAGTGAAGACTGGGCTGTATGGACATAGTTCCCTTTGCCCACCAGAATGGGTGAAGAAAAAAAACTCTGCCTATATTCTACGGTTGGTGCCATTTGGCCTAAAGGTCTTGAAACCAGGCCAAAAAATAAACAAAAAAAAAGTTGGTGCCTTTTTAATAGTGTTTTTATTATTTTATTAAATTGCTTTATTTTTTCGCAACTGTATTAAAAAATAGTCGTTCAGTACACGTGCGGAACCGTCATTGCAACTTGTTCCTACTGTCTAACCTCGCCTTCGGCTGCGCCTCGGCTCGGGTAGACATTTGTCAGAACTCTTTGCAATGACAGCCTTTCCGCACTTGTAATGAAAATATACTATTACCGTATAATAATATTTTCTTGAGAATATTTTATTGACGATGCAGCCCTCGTAACATGCAGTGCCATGACAAAAGTTTGTCGCGCGAGAAACCCGCCATATTGAAATATCGTCCAATAGGATAAGAGAATACGCACGACAAAACTATGTCTGTCACGCGTGGACCGCGCATGTTACAGGGGCAGTATTACTAAAGAAAAAATAAGACGCTGCGACTGGAAAAAAGAATATGTAACTGACATTAAGTTTAGTGATGTAAATATCCTAAAGAAAAAAAAATACTTCCTTTGTTAAATTTATATTTTCTTATGGTATAAACTCATTGTCGTTGAAAAACAAACAATATTTTTGTTCTGATTCTAAATTTCAGCATGTCCGTTTACAGTTAATGTATGTACATCCCAACCGAGGGGCTGGAAGTTGGAACCTACCCTGACATCAAATGAGTCGGCCTTAGTCGCCCACTCAAACCCCGTTCGAGTTGGTCAATTTCACACACAAGTTTTGAATTACTTTGCAGGTGTGTGCAGTTTCCCTCTCGATGTTTCCTATAACCGTAAGAACGTCGAATAATGGTAAATATGAATGTATAAATATGAACATCTAAAACACGATGGTAGTACGTGCCGAGGTTTGATAGCTTGAACCTGTGAACTTCCGAGCGGATGTCAACGTCCCTAGCCACTTGGCCACCGTAGCTCATTTAAAACTAGTCAATATAAGGTATCTATTACGAAAAAATACTTATACCTATGTCTATTACAGGGCACATACCACTTTCTATTGACTGGAGATAGTATAATACCCAAAGCGTTCCCACTTCCATTAAATTTCATCGGCAGTTATTATTTAACTTTGACATATTTTATTACGGACACTGAAGAGAAAATATGTGCGGGCCATTTGCTTTTAGACAATAATTAAAATATACGTGATGTAAAAGTCATTATCAAATCAATTGGGAAATAAAAGTATCCTCCAAGTAATGTGTTTTTTTATTTAATACTTTTTATACACCTTGAAATACTGGTTGTTGATGTCCGCAACATAGTGATAGTAGGTACTGTGGCATCGGTTATGCCTTCTCTTTCGCTTGTGGGTCTTAGCCACAGGTTCATTCGAAATTTGAATGTTTTTCGAATGAATTGATTTTGATAGTTTGAGTCAGTTTTATCGCGTCGCTTTCCTGGAGTAGACTAAATCTCTCCAGGATATATAATTAGACTAGGAATAGGTAAGTGTTTTCTAATGTGGTAACGTGTAAGTTATCAATAAATAGTTAAAAAGTGATTTGTGGTATAATTTGAATAGGAATAGCGTGTCTCCCGTGTTATAGTTCTCATGATACTGATATAAACGACTTCCCTAAATTTTTCATATAAACTTCGGTCACGTGACCGGAATTGTAAGATTTCAACCTATGTTTCTTGGGAAATTTGTTCAGTTTCATAAGTACTGGAACTATGTTGCGGATAAACAACTAGCTTTTTCATCATAAAACCTATACTTTGTGATTCAATATAGAATAAACCGACGGCTAGATTTAGACTAAGTAAAATTTTCTTAAGGCCTTGTCGGTTCAGTAGGTTAAAATCCCGATTCGTACGATATCATACTGTAGGGTACTATGATAACAGATATTTTTACTCAAGACCATGGTCTAAGAAAACAAGGTCTTCCCATTAGACCACGTGACTGACACGAGCCTACGTCATTTCTACGTCATTTTGCCTATTCATCCTTGTCGAATGCGTGTAATAGACAAGGATGAACAGCGCAAAATGACGTAGGCTTGTGTCAGTCACGTGGTCTAACGGTTAGACCTTGTTCTCTTGGACCATGCTCAAGACTAAGCAATGAACGGCTGCAAACGTGGGTGGCTAGTAGTAACTCGACTATATTGAAAATGTCCTGAAACCATTCGTCGTTTATATTAACAACCCGCCTAAAATTAGACGTCGCCTAAATATGAGGCGGTTTAAAGTAATATCTTTTTTTTGCAACATGCGAACCAATGTGTATAAAACCGTAATAGTAAAAAATAAGTATACTTAGAATAGGGGTGGGAAAGATGCCCACCGCAAATAAAGTACTCAGAATTAAAACTAAAAACTTTATTTGTGTAAAGTATTTATATCTCGACTCCTTTACTGACACCAAGTGTTCATTAAACCTGTAAGAGTAGTTGACAACTGAGAAAATCTAAGAATGTTCATAAAAGGGCAAGGGAAGGGCAAGGGAAGGGCAAGGGAAGGGCAAGGGCAGGGCACTACCGAAATTTACTTTAATTGAAGACTATTATAGTAACTAAATTGTTTCCACTGTTTGCATGCTGTTATCACCTGTAATTGGAGTAGCAATTAGCTGTATTTTGTAATTGTCTTATAATTTAAATGTATTGTTGTATACTCTGTTGGTGATCTTTATAAATAAAATAAAACATTAAAAGGGTATTTTGAAAAATAGAAACTATTAACAGTAAGTAAAAGAGCTATAGAATATATTATTAATTATCTTTTTTACAGGGGACGTTCCATTTGCAGTTCAGCAATGACCAGTTTGTACCGAAAAACTTTCCAATAACAGTTTTGATTGGAAATTATTACATGACTTTAACATTTTTTGTTACTGATACTAATGAAAAAATCTCCTCCGCTACTTTGTACTTTGACCTGGCGAAATGATTTAAATAAAAGGATGCGCCGATTTTGATCTAGTTCTTTTTGTTTGCAAAGTGTCACTATCGAGAGTGTTCTTAGCTATGATCCAAGAAAATATCTTCAGCCATTTCAAGATTATCAGCTCTTTTCTAGTTGAAAAGATCAAGTAATGGTTTTGTAGAAGGGGTTTTAATTTTTTTTGTTACAAATAATTACAACATTTATTGTTAGTTATTTGGGTAGTAGTTATGAATTTCACAGTATTTCTCTAGTAACTAGTAAAAATAATAATAATATATCTTTAATCCCTTCAAAATAGATTACGTATATTTGTTGTTACTCGTATAATGTCATATTATTATATAAACCAATGTTTTGTATTTTCCTGTTAGTTCAAAAATACAAGGTTTAATAGCAATTTTACGGCTGTCGTATTTTTCAAAAGCTTAAACCGTTTCTGAGTCCGCAAATTCCACACATGCTATTTACACTATGAACTAAAAGTGAGCACTTAGGCATAAGTCATACATAATCAGATGTCTTAAGGGCGCGGTCGAGGTAAAGACACGACGCCACGTCGCATCGTGTCTGCGTCCAGTATTTTCGCTCCTACGACACAGACATAGCTCCGTGTTGTGGATAGGATATAAAACCAATACGGCGCGAACATTAAGCCTCATTTGCGCAGAGGCCACAACATGCAACAAAGTCGCATGCTACATAATTGTGGCATACGGTTTCTTTTGTTATGTTGTAATACAGAAAATATTTGCGACATTTGTGGCATGCGCTAGTTTGTTTTACGCCGAGGCAACATCGTGGCTGGATAATTTTCAAAGAATCTTAGTGTATTTGTTTATCAATTATATTATGGCATGCGACACTTACATGTGGTTGCCTCATAAAATAGGCACAGACAAGACGCGGCGTGGACGAGGCGCTGTTAACATGCTTCGAGCTATAAGAATTTTCGTCTTCGTGATCATGCCTGATCCAGTGTGGCCAACGCCTTAGAGTTTCAGTTGCAATTTAGTAGGTCGTAGTGAGCAGAAACAATAACAATAATAACATTAACTCACCAGAGGTTGGCAGGAAGATGCACGGTTGGCGCGCCAAATGGGGCGTCTGTGTTTGCTGGACCTAGGTCTAGTCTAGGTAATATAGTACTTACCATACTACCTTACTTTGGCATTGATCGTATCGTTTTATTTTTTATTCTACGTCTCTTTGTTGTAGATGTGCTTCTTAAATGATAATTTTTCTTCGTTTAGAAAACGAATGCTTTCGTCTTATTTTTTAAAGTCAATATTTTTTCTTCTCTAGATACATTTTGACGTGATGTATTACTGTACCTAATATGTGTCGATAGCTACCTACACCTACCTGTTTATTTACATGTTATGTATCATTTAATATAGAATAATTCGTTTTAATGGCACAATGTTGAATATTATTGTTACCTAAATCACATTTAATTATACTTATAAATTCAGAAAATTTGGTTGACTTTTTGTTTATTTGTCTTTCACGCCGAAACCACTAAACATATCTTAGTATAAAATACTGTAGGTAAATAAATAAATAAAGTCCTCGATAAAAAAAAAGGCTAGTTTTACTGAGGGAACAATCGTATCGTGGTATTACCTGGGTAAGAGTAAAAAGATAACGTGGGCGTATCCACGGATGGAGCGCTAGTTAAAAAAAATATGCACGAAATTAAATTAACACTGATGATATTCATTTCCGCTACGTTATGGATATTCTTTAATAGTTCCTAATTTTTTTGTGCTTAAAAGTATGAAATTAGGGACACAGAAGTAATAAGTATTACTTACATTATTGATATAGTTTCGACCACGTCACTATGCAGTTAAATATATTTTCAATTATAGTATTTATTGTGATTACAACATTGATAATGTATCTCGGTGCTACGGTAAGATCTGAAAAGACTAGTCTACATTTTTTAAAGAAGAATTTTATATTTGTATATTATTTTATATTTGGGTAGTAAAATGCTTAAAAAAATACATTTTGTTGGCCTTACAGAAAGATACTACAGTTCAAAGCAATGGGAAGGTCACGTACATGAATCCCAAATACATAACGAATATAAGTATGCTGACGTCACGAAAAAGCCGCAGGGCCCCTTATGTTACTACCATCAATGCGACTATTTTGCACAACTGGACTAATAATGTATCGGTAAGATTTCACTAAAAAGCTTCCACTTACCTACGTACCAAATAATTATCTTATCTGTGGTTTAATAAAAACAGGGGAAAGCCTTCTTCTGTGCTGATTTTAACCGACGAAAAACGGAACAGGTTCTCAAGTCGACGCGTATTTTTTTTAGGTGGTTTAATTTTTTTGTTGAAAAGTTACTATTGATTGATTACACAGGTGACCTTTAGTCGCCTAGTACAAGACCCACAGGGAGAGTATGGTCGCATTCTAAGTTGGAAACCACACGCGAAAATTTTACTACTAGCTTAGGAAGAAAGAGCCCAATGATAATAACATTAACCTTAAATACGACCAAAAATAAAATCTTCAGAGTCTTTTTGTACCTACTAATTTGTGTTCCTACTAATAACTTACTAATTACTTAGTATTACAAGTTTTGCTAATTACTTAGGACTGCGTTAGTACTATTTTGGTAAGAAAATCATAACTCGAAAGCAATGAAACATCGCGGAATGCGTGTTCTATCTCTTATCTTGACACAATTTTTTGGGACAGTATATTCTGTGGTAGAACCATAATTTTGAAAATTTCTTACGTTTCGTCATTCTCTTTTTGTAGCAGTAAATGTTTTCTTCGCGGTACGTCATGTTCTAGTTTAATGTAATATATTATCTTAATTTCTTATTATTGTAACTATATCAATATATTTCAGTGGGCTTTTGAGATTGGGAACATTAAATCTAAAGGAGAAAAATATGAATTTAGGAATAGAGTATGTGACGGGTTCAAATGGAAGTGGGTCTCTGACTATGTCCACAAAACTTCGGACATCATTGCCAGTTGTCCGGTAAAAAAGGTAATTTTGGGTATCTCTATTTTTTATTAAACAACCATCACTACATAGTATACAACAAAGTCGCTTTCTCTGTCCCTATGTCCCTTTGTACGCTTAAATCTTTAAAACTACGCAACGGATTTTGATGCAGTTTTTTTAATAGATTGAGTGATTCAAGAGGAAGGTTTATATGTATAATACATGCATAATATACTGAAGGATAACCCACAATAACCATTTTCCCGTGCGGAGCCGGGGCGGGTCGCTAGTTTAAAATAAATAATACCTATATATGAGCTGTTAATGAAGATGGAAAATAAAAAGGAACAATTAATTACATGTAGACAGAGTTTGACAGATTATGCCAAGTAGGTATGTTATTATGAAAACTTATAAAAGTATGCGAGGTTCCGAAATTAAATTGCAATAGTGGGCGAGTTGATTTTAATAACAACAACATAAAAAAAATTTTAGACCATTCCTTGTTTTCCATATAATTTTTTTTTTTTTACAGGGCGTATTCCACATAAAACTCACCAACGAACAATTAATACCAAGAGGCTTTCCAATACCTTCGAATTTTATTGGAAGTTACCATGTCATGTTTACGTTATATATCACTGACACCAAAGAAAATATCACTTCATGGTTATTATACTTTGAACGTATATAAGACTCAGACGCTTTCTTTAGTTTTATTCATTCACAAAAATATATGTACAGAAAAGTGTTAGAAAATATGAAATGCTTGAAATTATCTTATTGGGCACACTTGAATTTTTAAAATTATACTCCAAATGGCTCCGTACGTAACCAGAGCCGGAAAAATGTAAAAAAGGGAGCCTCAGACCTAGGCCTAGCGCGTTGGTACGGAAAAACATCGTGAAGGAGACGACGCCTGAGGGGCTCCGTCTCTGAACATATACAGGGCGTCCCACGGCTATGCCACATGGAGGGAAAGTACCTTAAATATTGTAGTTAGAACATTTTACTGAAAGAAGACATTCTTTTATTTCTAAAAACTATTAAAACTGCATTCATACATTCTTTAATAATTACATGGTTGAACCGGGAATCGAACCCATTACACAAGAAAAAAAAAATCATCCTGTAGTTTTATCATACCAATCGAAAGGCTTCATCATAAGAATTATTTTTTGCTAAATAACATAGTATCAGAAATAAAAGGAAGACTATGAATTTTAACAATTGAGGTGGCCGGCCTAGATCGCCAGATGTAGCCCCGTTAGGATATTTTTTTTGGGATTATGTTAAAAAATTTAGTTCACAAGAACCAGTACGAGTGTCCACGAGCTACAGACAGACCTTAGACGTATTATTCTAAATATCCACCACAACAAGTTAAAAAAATCGACAAGAAGTGAAATAAAGAGTGTGATTTGTAAGTATTCAACAGCGTGGGGGTCATTTTGCGCATTTGATAAAATTGATAAATTTTGTGTTAAAAATGTTAAAATACATAGTCTTCCTTTTATTTCTGACACTATGTTATTTAGCAAACAATAACCCTTATGATGAAGCCTTTCGATCGGTTTGATAAAACTATAGGATATATTTTTTTCTCGTATAGCGGGTTCGATTCCCGGTTCAACCATGTAATTATTAAAAAATGTATGAATGCAGTTTTAATAGTTTTTAGAAATAAAATAATGTTTCCTTTCAGTAAAATGTTCTATCTACAATATTTAAGGTACTTTCCCTCCATGTGGCATAGCCGTGGGACGCCCTGTATAACCCACTAGCCACAACACAAATATACGGGACACATTTGTCACGTCTAATCTATCATCCTATTGGAGGAAATTTCAACAAGGCGGCTTCTCACGTGTGCATCTGGATTGAGGGCCCATTTTTTAAAAGTTTACAAAACGATTTGAGATTCACAGGGAATGTAATAAAGAATAGTAAAAACATGAAGCACAGGGTCACGAATTTCTTAAACATAAATTGAACTATGCCACTTTAGCCGAGCATCTGGATTGAGAGCCCAAGTTATTTAATCACCACAGTTTCAATTTATGTTTAAGAAATTCGTGACCCTGTGCTTCATGTTTTTACTATTCTTTATTACATTCCCTGTAAATCTCAAATCGTTTTGTAAGCTTTTAAAAAATGGGCCCTCAATCCAGATGCACACCTTTTCACAGCATTTTGACATTTAAACACTCGGCAAACTCTTGTCATAGCTCTCTTACTACGGGATGGCCGTGCGAGATGTCATTTCAATTTTTAATAAGATGATTCCGAGTTTTGGAAAGCACGTTGGTGTCAGTGTTAGAAGCCTTAGTGTGGTCGGTCAATAACCTTACAACCTGTGCTTACAATCTACACGAAAAGAAGAAGATTTTTGTATATACAAATACGAAATGCTTATTTTTGGGTTATTTTATATCACTTATTTAGAACTCACTGTAAAAAGAAAACCTAAAATCAGTATATTTCGTGAAATAAAATAAATTTTTATGAAATTTGAATTTTGATTTGTATTTCTACTCGTATTACAAACTGAGTTTCACTACTAATTTTGGAGATAGCTTTGGATTCAAACGCAGATTTAAAAATTTACATTTGATTCTGCCTTTCAAGTAAAAGTCTGGCCCTTTTACTGAACGGTAGTCGTTTTGGCAACATTAAACGCTACGCGCCCGTCGCTTAGCAAATACTGAAAAGTAATGATTTTGAGCTAGAAACTTTTCTCGGAAACGAGAAGATATTTCAACACTTCTTAGTATTTTTTTATTGTTGTATGGCAAAGTATATATTTTACATATGTTTTTTTGGGAAAGTTCCTCAAATCTATTCACTAAAAAAATGTCCATTCAGTATTCGCGATACGCACTAAATATATCAAGAAAAATCGAAGCAATTTCTGTAAGTATATGCAGGCTGTTTCCGACCATGAGCCGGGTTGGGTTTCGACAGCTGACAATTCTAGTGAAGCCTCGTGTTTGGGTGGAACACGTGTAGACAACACTTACCGGAGATTATCATGTATGGCATGTGAATGACGTTTTATAGTAGAAAGTTGATGTCATATCTATCGTTCGAGAACACATAAAACAAAATCTTATTATGTATTAAATAAGGGACAGAGTCTCCTCGTGTTCAACTTTCTACTTTCAACCACATGAGGTAGGTTAACCTCGAAATCTCACGACAAGCAAGCAACCATATTAGGAAGTCAAGGAGCTGGCTATGGACAGAGAAAGATGAAGAGCCCTCTATGGACAAGAGTCTTGATCTTAAAATTATGAATGAACTCGCAGCTCCGTCCGCGTTATTTTGGGTTTACCTGTGGGAATGAGGTATTTTCCCGCGGTAAAAAGCAGCCTATGTGTTATTATTAAGTATAAGCTATATTATTGTACAGTTTCATTAAAATCCATTCAGTAGTTTTGCGTGAAAGAGTAACAAAAATCCATGCATCCAAACATCCAGCCTCGCAAATTTAGCGCGTTTATAATATGAATGGGATGTGTAGAGGGCTCTTTATTCTTGTTCCTGCTATTTATTATTCTGTGCAGTAGACTAACAGGCCTCGTTTTTATATTATGTTTTCTCCGACATATAACATTGTGTTCTTCTAAAAGAAAATTATTATAAATTTTTTCCTTACAATTTTAATGCAAGCATAAAGTTAGGTATCTATATTGAAGAAAGCGAGAGTACATTTAGTTTAACTCGTTCATTGACTTCAGATTATTCTTCAGTCTGCTGTTACCAAAGATGTTTAGAAAGATTTCCGCGAATAGGACCCCTTATCTGCACGAAAGTTGTTACTTCTGTGATGTAAAATGTAGAAAAGTTTCTGAATGAAAGACATTAAAAAATGATAAAATACAATATGAGGGATAAATCTTGTTCTTAAAACATGTTACTTATTAATATAATATTTTCATTTATATCTTTGGTCTTATTGCATTTAATGTTGTCTATTATTATGTTGTATGAGCGCAAAATTGGCAACGACGATGCGCAATTACCTTTGCTAGAATATTTATTCCAGAATACTAGAAACTGTATTTATAAAATTTGTATTTTTTGTCTGAATGAACAGTCATACAGAATCGAACCATTGCAACATAGACTAGGAAAGAAATTGAAATATCGCTCTAGTTTTTGAGGTGAGAAGCAAATCTTGTAACAAGTTGCTAATAGTGCTTTTCGGGGGTTTTGGACATCGCTGAATCCGAAAATCGCTATTAGCAGTTCGAAAAATTACTCCTTGTACATGAAATCCGAAATGGGAGCAAAAAAAATCAACGTGTCATGTGGGGTACTAAATGAACGAGAATTATCAGTAGATTATAAATATATAACATGTTGCTATATCCGCCCTCCCTGATCAAAGTTATTCTAGAATTTTTTTTTCGAAAGTAGCGTTTCGAGCCTACTTTGCATAGCTGTAGATTCAAAACTTGTGAATCAATATTTGTAAATTATTTTTTTATCTTCAAAAATAACCTGAAATATGCGTGTAAAATAAATTTAGCCAAAAAAATTCATAAACAGGCAACTTAATGCATGCGAATAGTTTAATTTTTTCTCACCTTATAAAAATGAGAGAGAAGAAAATTTGAAAAATACATATTATTGACAAGATTGACAGAAAATGACCAGCCATACATAGTGTATGAATTTAAATAGTTGTAGTTTCAAGTTATGATAGAAAACGTAAGTATTTACCTTGTATTGTGTGTATGGTATTTGCTATGAGCAAGATAGCAAATACCAAATAGCAAGATAGAGGTGATTTATTTGGGTTGCCCTTCATTGACACCTATCAGAGGAAACTATTTCTGTTGCGGCAAATGTATTGAAATATTATTTTTATTATTGTAAAAAATCGAAATACAATGCAATTTGATATTATTTCTACGATTTATTAGTTAATATTTTTATCGTTTACTTCA
This sequence comes from Teleiodes luculella, assembly GCA_948473455.1. NCBI lineage: Eukaryota > Metazoa > Arthropoda > Insecta > Lepidoptera > Gelechiidae > Teleiodes > Teleiodes luculella. The sequence continues at coordinate 8,228,846 of OX419598.1, read as the reverse complement.
CTGAAAAAAAAATGGAAAAATCAGTTATACTAATCTCAAATATGTCACGAATCTTTCAATGTTAACGGCACGAAAAGATCCTTTAGTCGCCATATGTCGCTACGTTCAATAGAACGCTCTTGCACGATTGGGCAAATAACGTATCGGCAAAGGTATTATCGGTAGGTAAGTTTTTTCTTGCTACCAACAACTCCTTACTTTATTTTGTAATGTTTATATTTAATATAGGTACATATTTGCTAAATTCAAATGAATCGTCGTTGCGACTTTAAAACCTCCTATTCAATTTGGGTGAAACTCATTATTTCGTAGCCAAAGAAAATTCGTCCTTTTTTATTTATGGGAGTTTTCTAAACGCTCATGCAGTTATAATTTAATATAATGACGGTATATCTGTTAGAAAAATCTCCGCTGTGTCATTTCATTATCAAGATAAAAAATCTATAATAATATGCACAATTAGTCATACCTACTAGATTTTCCGCCACATAGGATATTTTAAGTTCGAAACTACAAAATGACCTCAGAATGCTCAAGGTTAATAAAAAATGGTTACCAAAATGTTTACTAATTTCATATTCCAGTGGGTTATTGAATTAGGGAATGCAAAATGAAAAAGGGAGAAATATGAAATCAAAATAAAATTATGTGATGGTTTCAAATTGAAATGGCTGATTAAATATTTACGTACCTATTTTATGATATCGGATGTCGTAACTAGTTGACTTATTTAAATAAGTACTCTCATTTTTATCCCCCAACGAAAAAGAGGGGTGTTATTAGTTTATGACGTGTGTGTCTGTCTGTGTGGCATCGTCAAGGATATTATAAATAACATCCTTGGGCATCATAGCTCCTAAACGGATGCGCCGATTTTTGATCCGAGAAAATATTTTCAGCCATTTGAAGATTATCAGCTCTTTTCTAGTTGTTGAAAGGATCAAGTAACGGTTTTGTGGTATGGGTTTTTATTCTTTTTAATGTAATCTAGCTTAAACGATCAGGTAGGTACTTTATTTTTGCAGCCCTCATGACAAACCATGAGCGCCTTTTTGTTTAGATTAATGTTTTATGTATTTTTTACAGGGTAGATATAACTTCAAGAGTTAGACATCACCAAAAACTTTACCGTTACCCATAAATCTTGTTGGTAGTGACTATGTGACCTTAACTTACTATGTTACAGACACCAAAGAAATGGTTGGTTCCGCCACAATATACTTTGAACGTACAAAGGATTAAATAACTATCCCGATTTTATTCACCAAATGTATGTACCTACATTATTGCAAGTTCAGAGTTTGACAAAGAAAGCTCGTAAAAGGTTTTAAAAGTTCTCCAAAGAGTACACTCTCATATTTCAAAACTGCTAGGAGGCACCAGCAGCATAAACCAGAGCAATTTTATCTTATAACAAGTTTCAATGATGCTACCCTGTGGAGAGACTGCATGAACTTATACACAACTTCAGACGCTCAGGGAGTAACTAACTGTATGTGGTTCGTTGCTACTACACAAGAAAATTCCAAAAACTTTACCTACGAGTCCACTGAAAAGGCTTGCTTCTCTTTCTATCTTATAGCGACATTGCAGCAGTAAAAAGGATACGACGATACCCGTTTGAGTCTCACAGGAACGTATCAACGATAAAACTGTTTTCTGCTTCGACAGCATGCCGTAAAGGAATTTTAAATTGCTCTTTCAGTAGTAGAAATAGGTAGTAAGTAGCTATGATGTGGGGATTCGCTGTTGGACATCTTGTAATGTGTTTCATTCAAGAGTTTTCTTGTAAAACTACAATCTTTCGTGCATTTTTGAAGTAATATTTAAATATTATAGTACAGTACAGATAAATTAAATGTATTATCTATATGTACGTATGTATATCGGTTCAATATTACCGATAACCCAATTTATTTACATAATTATCAAGGATTTTGAACTTTAATAAAAGTAAATATGTCATTCTAGTCGTCTATTTTCTATATTACAGAAAAACTTTTTCAAAATCCTTTACCGTTAAAATAGTTTTTCATATTTATGTAAATAACTTCCATGTACATCACAAAATTGTTTGCCTTTAACGCGAATCAAACCCTCTAAATATGATAAGCAAGTGTACGGAACGTTGCCAACTATGCTACAGATTATAATAAATCAACATACATTTCCGTCCGTGTTTAATTGCAACTCCTTCGGGGAATGCCGAATGCCGGCTTCGTGCAAGGTTGCCATCTCAAATTTCTCAGTTCAGTACAGAGTAAAACTAATTTGTATTCCATGGTAAGAACAGAGAGGCCCCATGGGATCTGTTCATTGTGATCCGATCCGAAGCTCAACAGTACGTGATGTGAACCCCGACATGTCGGAAACCGGGCACTATCTTTCTCTTTACGTTAATCCACAGTTAATACGTAAAAGACGAAAAGTCAACTCTTGCTTCTCTTTTCTTTATTTTGAGTAATGAAGCGAATAGATATATAAAAATAGTTACGCTGATTAATTTTATTTAAGTTACAGTCAATGTTTTAATAAATGTATGGGATGCCTTTTCTTTGTTTAATGTAATAAGTAGTCTCTATGGTATCAAGTTTTTACTATAGTATTAGTGACTCTAGCACACCTTTACAAACTAGAAAATTAAGTATTACAGTGAAGGACTTCAGTAATTTAAGAGCTAAATTAATTTTGTTGCCTTTTAACCTTCTGAAACTGCAACAATAATGCATGCATTTTTTATAGTTCCATTCCAGTCAATGATTTCTGTAATCCGGTAAAAAAGTATTCACTTACTAGGTCCATGACAAAAACTGAAAAAGAAAACCATAAATACAACTGTAAAAAATATTAGTTGCTCTAAAATATACAACCTACATAATAATAATGAAAAAATTGCTTTTAAAAGGTTCGAGTCTTGTATATTCATCATCAACGCACTTTATATGTATTAATATCTTATTCGTCATTTTATTTTAGGGATGGAAGTATATAATTATGATAATTGATATATACAAGCATTGTGATTTGAATTCGTTATACAAATAGCCGTTACTTGGAAAATTCTGAAAGATCTCTCTTACTGACTTTTAAAATGAACGCGCTATGAATATAACGAGAAATGAACTGAACGTTTTCAGGCACAAATTGCGGTTCCGTTTGACAATGTGCTTTTTGAAATGATGAATATAATGAGCAGAGTCGATGTGAGAATAATAGTAAAAGCAGGTAAAATAGGTTAGTAATAGCAAAGCTGATTTTGATTGAAATCTTCGGAAATACGATGTCTGGTGTTACCAAATGATATTAAACATAATTCTTTAAAAATCTCCTGTATCTAATAGTACATTATGTAACAGACATAAACGACGATACGACACAAAAGATTACTATCGTTTTATGGTTTAGATTTTTCAAAATACTTTTTAAGGAGCCTTTCAATAAAGGTGGTTGTAATTTTACACAAATGTTAAGAAAGATGATTGGTCATAAGTCATAACATAAGATAATTTCAATTTGTGTTAATTAGAAAAGTTGTAGTATATATGGCCCACTAGCATTTCCAAACGAAACGTTTCTAGAAAACGAAGAAAAAAACTTCTTACAAACTGTTCGATCTCGTAGGGACAGTCGATTTTATTCCTTTTCTGAGAAAAATATATTTAGTAAAGTCTTTCAGTATTTGTTAAGCTTTGCATTGGTAAATTTTTATTTTCATGAATTGGTTTTCGGAACATTGAAATTGCCGGCTAAGAGCAAACTATTGTGACTGTAAGTTAACGTTAAATCCACCGGCTGCATGCAAGCTGCAAACTTGTCCCGAAGTCCCGATATATATTTGTCGCCTAAAAATTTGGTCTAGCAAAGAATTTATACCTCAGTACTTGTTATTTTCTTCGGCCAATGAATAAGACGATTGGTTTTCGATTCATGATATTTCGATTAAATCGATGTTTGACGTCTCTAAAACTAAATTAACATTCTCCTGTCCCTTTTTGTTTTTAAAAGCATGAAAAAGACGTATAGACATTTTTAGGATTAGAGCGTCTCACGCCGACTAATAGCCCATGAATACGCTATTAAACCCATCCATGGTTTAAGGCTAGGAATCACTACTCGTAATTTGTAGAAACAATACTTTCAGTTAGGATTGCTTTTGACGAACACTGCGAAACTGGTGACGACCAACTGAAATATTTTTAGCCAATGGACGCCAGAGTTGCAGTTTGCATAACGCCATCCATATGCATGGAGCGAGTGGCGTGGAAGCACTTGCTACATGTAAATTCAATGAATGGTGCCCGACAGAAATAACATAGTGGAAAACAGAGTTGGACAAAATCCATTTTACGAATTACAAGTGAACGATGGATTTTTCTTTCATTATAGATATGTGTATGCGAGTGGTACATGCGGCAGTGTAATAAAAGTGGACGATACATCAATTTTAATTGGTATACTGTATGAACAACCATAAACAGCTCTTTGGTTCTGGTATAACTTAGAAGTCGAATCTTTCTTCGATTAAAAAACCTACATATCGTTACACTGCTGAGAAAACCACTTAAATGCTTTCAACAAAACTTTACAGGAGACACTAAAAACTATCTACTGAAAAAAAGGTAGGTATGATAGGCAAATATTAATTCTGTTGTTTTTTAGGTATTATATGATTATCTTTAAAGCTTTAAAACAAATGCGTAAATTTTATAGTGCAAATACTGCGCGTTTTTTAGCCCAATTTGTAAAAAGAATTAGACAAAAACTGTCCTTTACGAGGTTTTCTCAGCAGGGTGACGATATTGAATTTTAAATTGTTTTTAATCTTTTATCATACTAATATTATAAAGAGGAAAGATTTGTACTTTTGTGTGTGTGTATGTTTGTTATGAATAAACTCAAAAACTACTGTACTGATTTCAAAAATTCTTTCACCATTAGAAAGCTAGATTCACTTTGAGTAACATAGGCTAGCCTCATTCCCACGGGAAAAACTGTTAACGCGGGCGAAGCCGCGGTAGAAAGCTAGTAAATTTATAAAGCTGAAATTACTTTAATCAATTACTGCGTTCACTCCTTTATCGAGGAAAAGAAATGTCAGTAAAGCATTGCAAGCCCAATCAGTGTTGCCATGTAATATTTGGGTAAGTTTCTTTCTTAATCTATTAATTAACTCTCTTTTCATGCGCATAGTAAAAAAAGCAATTACTTCATTGTACTTAAAACAAAGTGCTTACAATATTTAAGAAGTCCTATAGTACTAGCTGTAGAATAACTGTGTTTGTGTGTAAGCACATTGCTAATTCATATAGAATTTATAAAAAAAAAGTATTTCAATAAGAAAAGGAAATGAAATGAAAATGAAATTAGGACTCGGTATACAGGGCGTCCCACAGCTATGCCACATGGAGGGAAAGTACCTTAAATATTGTAGATAGAACATTTTACTGAAAGAAGACTTTATTTTATTTCTAAAAACTATTAAAACTGCATTCATACATTTTTTAATAATTACATGGTTGAACCGGGAATCGAACCCGCTATACGAGAAAAAAAAATATCCTGTAGTTTTATCATACCGATCGAAAGGCTTCATCATAAGGGTTATTTTTTGCTAAATAACATAGTGTCAGAAATAAAAGGAAGACTATGTATTTTAACATTTTTGATACAAAATTTATCAATTTTATTAATTGCTATGGCCTCACGCTGTTGAATACAAAGTCGCACTCTTTTGATTACTTCACTCCCTGTCGATTTTTTTACCTTGTTGTGGTGGATATTTAGAAAGTTCTGTTTGTAGCTCGTGGACACTTTCATACCGGTTCTTGAAAACTAAACTTTTTACATCACTATACTATTACTACATAGTATAAAACAAAGTCGCTTTCTCTGTCCCTATGTCCCTATGTCCCTATGTATGCTTAAATCTTTAAAACTACGCAACGGATTTTGATGCGTTTTTTTTAATAGATATAGTGATTCAAGAGGAAGGTTTAAATGTATAATATATGCATAATATACTCAAGGATAACCCACAATAACCATTTTCCCGTGCGGAGCCGGGGCGGGTCGCTAGTAACCCCATAAAAAAAATCTCGGCTACCACATCAAATGTTAAAATTCATGGTCTTTCTTTTATTTCTAACACAATGTTATTTTGCAAAAAATAATCCTTATGAAGAAGCCTTTCGATTGGTATGATAAAACTACAGGGTGTTTTTTTTTTCTCATGTAGCGGGTTCGATTCCCGGTTCAACCATGTAATTATTAAAAAATGTATGAATGCAGTTTTAATAGTTTTTAGAAATAAAATAAAGTCTTCTTTCAGTAAAATGTTCTATCTACAATATTTAATGTACTTTCCCTCCATGTGGCATAGCCGTGGGACGCCCTGTATACTTATAGTCTTAGCAGTAGGAGATTTCAGTTAAAACAGTTGTGATTCTAAAAATGTCTGCTACTTTGTGTTAACTGATACCTATCGTCTAGGAAATCTTTTCATGTTAATTGTGAACTTTGGAGAACATTGAGGATAATCTGCCTATCACTTTATAAATAAAATAAATATATCTTTATTCAATACCGAATACTCTTTTTTTTTTTTTTTTTTTTTTTTTTTTTTTTTGAATTGACCTATGCTTGTGTCGAAAAGGTACGACAAATCAAGCTTCACCGGACTGACCGAATACTCATCGCAAGCGGCCAAAGGGAACGTCGCAAAATAACGATGCGTGAGTAATATAAAAATATAATGGATAATAGAGATCCCCCTGTTTATCAACTTCCGAAAAGGCTCATGCAAGCACGTGAATAGACCTTTGTGTCCGAACAATGCTTTCGATGGTTCTCATGGCCGAGATTGGAGGTCATAAAATAAGAGCCTTGTTCACCCGCTAGTAGGGTAAGCATGTTTTCTGGGAAAATTCTTCAAGTGGAGTGGACTTTTAACGAGAAAAATATCTCTTTAGAAATAAAGTATAACTTACTTTTATTGTGAAAGAAGAACCGTATTGTCTTGTACATTGACGGATCATTAATTCTATACATATATGATAAAATAAAAATAAAAATTGAGGCGGGATCGGATAGATGATTATTTTTTTTTTGCATAAATAATAAAAGTCTACTTCACAGCGTTCAAATGCGTAAAGGTGTCTACACACCAAAGCCGCCGGGCCGGCGGTATAGCCCGCCGGGCACGGCCGGCGGCCTCATTTTGAACAGAACTCGAACAAAAAGAGGCCGCCGGCCCATGGCGGCGGGCTATGCCGCCGGGCCGGCGGCTTTGGTGTGTAGACACCTTAACAAGTCAAACGAACTCATCAGCCGGCAGTAAGTATATATCGATGATAGTGAAATCGAAAAAAATTAAGTGCATCATGCATGAGATATAATAGATATACTCTACTGTTTGTTCGGTCGTTGCTAATATATGTCCTCACCGAAGTCCTCGAGTCTACCCTGAATCAAGGTAAATAAGACGTAATATTAGTATTAATATTAGTAGTAATATTAGTCGACCACGATGGCACACACGGTTCAGTCAACTTGACACACAATCTTTGAATTTCTTCTCAGGTGTGTGCAGGTTTCTTCGTGTTAGAAGACAATGGTTTAAACCAATGCTCTAAATATCTACTCTGTGCATTTAGGTAATCTTCTTCTTCTTTTCGAGCCGACAGCAAACTCAGATAGTCTCGTCCCAGAAACAAGCCACTCGAATAGCTTCGTCAGTATTCTTCATCAAGTCCTCTCGCGTGCAGGCGACGGGACAAGAAGGGCTGCTAATGAGATGGTTCTGATGGATGGATTATTTAGGTAATTAAATCATAGACGTTCGTCCAGTCATTTTCAGGGTATATGCCTCGCAGGTGTATTCAGGTGTACCTATCATTCCCCACGTTTAAAACGTTGTTAATCACGTCTTGCTAAGAGCTAAAGCTTTGCATTTTAGCTTAAATACCTACTGAATTATCACCAAGAGCACTTCCAAATAATTACTGCAGTTAAACGGAGTTTCAGCCGCTTCTCAGACGTATTGCTCTAACTTTATTTCTCGGAAATTTAAACTATTCTAATTGCTTTTTACACAATGTAACTACAATCCTTCTAAGATGCGGTAAACTTAAAGTATGGAAATATTCAAAACTGTTAACTAATAAAGTTCTTTGAAGTATTTCCAGAGAAAATTGTAATTATTTCAAACTGTTTGTTAAAACTATTCTGTGGAATAACTTTAATCACCACTTACTTTTGTTTCTTCTGAATTATTAAATGCCTATAGAATACTTTGAATAGCTATCTTAGAATCAACGTATGCAGATAGCAGATAGATTGAAATGGGGAAAACGTTACAAAAATTCTTGTTCTAAGCACGTCGATGACAAATTAGATCCTTGTAGTGTAGCCCAGAACCTAGCCATGTCGCCTGCATTATTTGTAGCATCCAGCATGTGGCAGGGCAGGCAAGGCATTGCAAAGTATTAATGTGTCAGAGGAAAAGTTTAAATAGAAAACATTGAGGAATTACGTACAAGTGATAGAGAAGACACGTCGAAGACATGGCAGCAGTAGTAGGTGGGCGGAGTGAAGAAAAACATACGACAAACGCCATGAGCGAAAATAAGTGACTAATCGAGTTGGTGTTCGCGGACAAATAAGAGTGTGGTGCGCGGTATCTACTTTTTTTTTAAATTGACTTCTGCTTGAGTATTGAGCAAAGAGTTCAAAGAATTTATTTTTTAACTTGGATGTTACATCACTCACTTAGTTAAGTCATTTAAATTATTTTTTCTGGCGAGTTCAATTTGGCTGTCTTCTGTGGAGAAGAGCTTGCCGAAGAAACTCCATAGGCGTTGCATCTTTTTAACATATTTTTATGTAAATAATTACTAATAACAATGTTTTGTAAAGTACGATTGAAAAAGCCTGTCACCGAAGCAACTATTCCCATGGTTTATCCTCTAAGTAATCTGTATACGGCAAGTACATACTATATTTATTCTGTGGCTTGAGTCGAAAAAGTACGACGAAGCTTCACTTTCTTTGTACGCTAGTACAAACGTTTTCGTGGAGACGTATCTTCATTGATAAATTAATACTCCAATGTATTATTTTATTAAATTTCTTTTAATGGCATGCGATTAAGTTCAAAGCATTAGGTACATAATCGTTCTTGGTTCATACATAACGTACCTACGTATTGTTCAGTACGTTGTTCATTTCTTTTGATCCATTAGGGTCCAAGTTTCGAATGTCTTCAATTTCATATGTCTTCAATTGAAATATTTTCAAAGAGTCTCAGAATGAATTTCTTATTGTGAATGCAATATGGTACCGCTCTTCGTCGATACGAGTACACAAATTGAAAACAGTAAAACTATGACTAGAAATTGCGAAAAACCAATTGATGTGCGCAAAGGTAACGAAGGGAAATATTTTATGAGAATCAAATTTGTTCTCGGAAACTTTTTATATTGCACACTACAGTTTAAAAAAATATAAGCGTAGCAAACTGCATTGTACTATAGACTCGGGAATTTACTGTAGAGATAGGCTATATTAGTCGTTATTTAATAAAACGCTACGGCATTTTGCAAACGTTAGATGATTAGCAATATGCCTGGTCGTTTTACAAGTTTTAATATTATATTACACTAGTTGTTTTCAAGTGTCGGTAGCTGTACATCCGTACCGTACAGTCTAGAATTGACTTGCTCAATTTTGCTTTATTCCCATCGGGTAGCTGGACTGAACGAGGAGGTTTCTCATATAAAGAAAAGACTAGAGAACTAGCATTTGTTACCAAGTATAAGCATGTATCTTTAAAAATATTTACCTTTACTCGACAGGTATTGGAAAGGGATAGCGAATTTATCCAGCACTGTATATCTTTTGGGTGACGTAGGTAAGCTTGAATCTCAAGGGGAAGGGTAGCATAGCAGGATTCTTAAACAGGATTATTTTACTTTATCGACAGTCAGGTAATTTAATCCACATGTCCTAAACAAACTGAGATATATCTCACAAATGTTTTTTTTTCTTTGACGGCGTCTTACTGGAATTCGTACCGGAAATTTCCAAAGCTATTTGATTTGTTAGGACTTGTTTAAAAATTGTGTATTTTCTGAGTTATTACAATAAGCCGGCAAGTTAATTACTTTAAGGCAAAATATATTACAAATAATTATTTTTAAGACACAACTGTAAAACTCTGACCATCCATTATTTCTTATTAATTTCCGAAAGCGAAACGCTGACCACTAATTATTTACCTCATTCCCGACTAGATAAAAAAAAAGGAAGAAAATATCTGTTGATTCCTCTTTTCTCTATAAGACCCAGAGGGAGCTACGTAGGTATCATACAATACAATACAATACAAATATTCTTTATTGACACCAGTAATAAATAGGACAGTTACAATTTTCATAAGTGTAAAACAATGAGCCAATAGGCGGCCTTATTGCTAAAGTAGCAATTTCTTCCAGGCAACCAATCATGTGGAATTCCTTGGCTATTGTCATGATAAGCCTAAGTGCGTTCGTACATATCTCGTTAAGTCGTCTTCTCCTAAAAGGAGGTGATCAGCAGCAAATGAGTTTCGCGTACAAAATCACCATTACTGTAGAACGCAATATGTCGCTGGTTAATATCATTGCTTTTCAAGTTTATATTAAGTGCATATCGCCTCTTAAATTCAATGATGATGATGATCGCCTCACAACGCCTTATGATGTTTTTGTGTAACTAATGGGTAATAAGAACCCACACATGCTCAAAATACATAATATGTACTCATATTAGGTAATTTAAATGTAGATAATTATGTAATTTATCATTTGTCCGCCGACTACGTAATAATATTTTTGGGAGCCAGTGTAATGTGGTTAAAATATATACCGATTCACTCAACTGAATATATAGGCAATGCAAATATAATAAAAACTCATGATACCAAAATACTTTCAAAGTTACAAAGATTTTTTACAAAGCTGAGTTTAAAAGGAAATTGTACCACGATGGAAACGGTAGTAGCATTTGTACTAAACTACCTAGTAATACTTAGTTAATGTTACAGCTTCTAAACGAAAATAACGACAAAATTATTACTAGTAAATACCTACAAGTAAAAGAACACTTTATTGGAATTTTTAATACCCTTTTTCCTCTTTACCCAAAGGATCTATTAGAGGTAAAATTGTGGTTGTTGCGAATTTTTTCTTCCGTTCGCGGCTGTTCTGTCAGGACAATATGGCATATAATTTGTTAGGAAAATTATTTGCTAATAAAAAAGCCACGGGAGCCTCTGAGAAATCACAACAGCAATAAAGGGGGCGAGAATTTCATTTTGCACCGTAACACCGGGTATTTGCGTAGACATTAAGTTTTACGCTTTTCCAATAAATTCTCTTATCTCACATTTTATACCGAAGTTTACGCTCAGCTTTTGGGAACCTTTTTAATGAACCGATGGCCGCTTTACGATCCGAAAACAGGATGTGGTTTAAAACGATGCAACATTATTCGGTCGACTAAAATGGCTTTTGTGTTCTAAATTAGAGAATGTTCTGACTAGAAAATAAGTAAATCAAGAAGGACTTATTTCCTTTTCGTATATACTCGTATTACTTTACCATAAGTGTTGCTTCTTGTTGTTAATAATTAATATAAGGAAATCTTTTATGAGTCTTTTTTCTGAATGAGGATAATTAAAGAAATAATCTACCTATACTTAATGAGTGCTTAGTGACAAACCATGCATCTTTCTTCACTGTAGTGGTCTTACTCGTAATCCTCTTAATAAGATATTCAACAGGGAGGATTTCGTAGTATTACGTGCTAAATACCTTATTGGAAGTTTTGTAATGAAAAGAATATTATGTATGTGGACGGTAGAATTGGTAAAGGCGCTAATTCTTCCAGACGCATTCCTTAATAAATGTTTAGAGTCTTTTTAGTTTATATGGGAACCTAAAATGACGGGAGATGTAAGAATCTCACTTTTAAATAAATGATAACAATGTCAAATGGCAGCCAATTACAAATACAGGAATGTATATTATTATATTAGTATGCTTAAAATAGCGAAGATACCTAAAATTCTAATTTTAAGAGACTCCCCACTCACAATAGCGTTTTTCGAGCGTGACGTTATTGCACTAGTAGGCCTAATATGTAAGTAGCGACAGGCTCGAGAAGCTGTCAAACGCGACATATTGACAGAACTACCATGGCTCTAATGTCACTATGACGCGTTTGACAGCTTCTCGAGCCTGTCGCTACTTACATAGTAGGCCTACTTAACGCTGGCCGCCCGCGTCGCCTCGTCGCGCATTTAATCATAGGCAGCAAGGCGAGTGAAACAAAACAATAATGTTGTGTTTGGATAATTAAATGTTGTGGACGCTGGCACGACGAGGATGCTCGAAAAACGCTAGTACGGGGGTGTCTTTAAAAGTAGATAATATTAGAGTCAGTACTAATAACATTATTTTATATGCACTTACCTTCACTTATGAGCAAGTTTTAAGTAAATTATGCTATCACGTGCGTGGCTCAGGTAAGAGGCGCAGACTCAACATATTATTCAATTACGAAGTTTACTGCTATGAGCGGTGCATAATACTTATTACGAGCAGAAAGGTTCACTTTTCATTATCAAGTTAGAAACTTAGAACTCTACAAACTTGGATAACTTACTAGCGCAACTTCGGTGATAAATTTTAACGTTCGGTGGAGTGTTACGTGATTTGACAGGATATATATTCTTTCTGTACTGATAATTTCATGTACACCTTCTTATTTTGTTATTTTGAGATCAAAATTTGATTACCTACTATTCTGAATTCAATATGATGAGTGATGTCTTAGTGAAAAAAAAAATGAAAAAAAAATAATTATTTATATAATTTAACAAATATGTTCCAGTTGATATTTTCTATTATGTCGTATTAGAAGAAAGCTTTTATAGCTTGACGTTGTCTGCAATTTATTTTATGTAAGTTTTCGAGATTAAACGCATACTCATACAAAAAAGAAAATCTGAATAAGGTAATAATTTTATTAATTCTTTAAAAAATAATTGAGAATTTTAAATTGTTCAAGTAGTAAGTACACAACCTCTACTTCAAGTTACTTAGAAGAGGTTGAGGACCCTCCAACTAATTATTCTCGAATAAAATTTATCAAACTCCCCAAGCCCTAAAGGGCGAATTTTTTATTAAGATTTGGGAAACTTTTTTCATTAAATTCTTCAGAGTGTTTGGGAACTTTAACTCTTTTTTACGCTAATAAAAATATTTCTATCGTGTTTTAAAATGTTAACGGAATATTTCATTTCCCATTTTGTATGGAAACGAGAACGAAAGGGCCTTTTGAGTAATATAGTTAAGTATTTAATAAGAATATTATTAACAACCCTTTCAAGAATTTGTTTTTACAATTTCTAGAGTCTTATGTACAGGCTCCAAAAAAGCTAATTAAATTAATGGCAAATTAAACGGTGAAATGCATGACATAATTATGCAGCATGCGATACTTTTGTATATTGTAAACGCTTTTAAGAATAAAAAAACGGCCAAGTACGAGTCGGACTCGCCCATGAACTCCGTAGCAGCAAGTAACATAATATAAAAGTTCTCGTAGTTTGTTGTAACTTTGACCGATGTTTTAATAATAGTGTATTTTTTTAAATTAACGTTTATGTTTATGAAATTAAATATTTTTATTTAATTTTTATATTTGAGTTCATTGAATGAAAATGTTATGTTATGAGACAGAAAAACAATATGAGTCTTCAACTAATAAAACAAATATAATTGTGCAATAACGACAATAACAGAGAAATTTGTAAGAGCTTTAGAAATTTTTAGGCCTTGTATAACTATTAAAGGATGTAATAAAAAGTAAATAGGTGGCTGCGGTCTACGCTTAATGCCATTTATGGGCCATAAAGCTAAGCCACGCTGGCAATAAATTACTTATAATAAAAACCTATTCCCAGTTCTAAGGTACACTGCTCACAAACGAAAAAAAAATTGATTTGAATATTCAGTATCTCCGTTTCCTCATGATCATTCTGATTTGTCATACTAGAATAAGTAAATAATAATATATCCTCGTTGTTCATATTATTCATTATATTTTTAGTATAAAGACTTTGAGTGTCGTCGGTGGCCAAGTGGCTAGGGCCGTTGACTTCCATTCCGAAGATCGCGGGTTCAAACCTCGGCACGTACCAATGTGTTTTCGATTTTCGAATTCATTATGTACGTTTATTTGACGCTCTTACGGTGAAGGAAAACATCGTGAGGAAACCTGCACACACACACCTGCTACCTTATATCCCCATTCATCATCTTGGCTACTTAAAAAGATCCCGCGGGATAGTTAAAAATTACTACGGAAAAGTCGGTAAACAACGCGGGCATAGCCGCGGGCAGACAGCTAGATGCGTCCCGAAACAGCGTATATTTCCAAAATTGTTCCATTTTACTTTTGCATTTGTTTAAAATTATATTCAAAACTGCAACAAGCTGCAACATAATTATTTCGCAGTAAATTGGCTACGCTTCGTCGGTTGCATTTACTGCGCGTGGAAAATGTGTTTCTGTTTTTAAATAATTGTAAATAATTTAAAAATAATCAACAAAATAATGAAAAAGTTGTAAATAAATATATATGTAATATTACAACGGACTACGTAGGTAATATAGGTGTTAAAGAATAATTTGCAAAGAAAGTCATAGAGATCACTGTAGCAGTCAATAAACACGGATTTTAGAGGTTTGTAATGCAGGTAAATCTATACAATCAAAAATGAATGAATGAATGCACACCAAACACCAATACATCAAACAAATTTTGGTTAGGAAAAAGCAAAAATATCATGTGAAACGTTTTAAATCTAAACTAATGCAATAAAATGTTATATATAACATAATATCAAGTCGAGTATGTACGGTATTGTGCAGTACCCAGCATATAAGGATGCTCGTATATCGTATCAGTAGGAGTGAATTTCGTAGGTGTGAATGTCCAACCGCATGTGCTGGCTCCTGTACGTCTATAATAGGAATTGTATAGGAACACATAAAATGTAACACAAAAATGGAGGACAGTAAGGCCCAGCGCACACCAGGAGAGGCGCGGCGAAGATACTGAGAACGTATCAATTAAAACTAAACCTTAAATATTTTGACATACGGCGCCGCGCGCAGTCTCGCGCCGGCTCTCGTGGCAGCTTCGACGCGCCGCGCGCTACTCGATTTTGGCATGCCGTTTTCAACCGTATGTCAAAATATTTAAGGTTTAGTTTTAATTGATACGTTCTCAGTATCTTCGCCGCGCCTCTCCTGGTGTGCGCTGGGCCTAATTATTTATAATAATTCATCATAGACATCTGACAAGGCTCATAATGGGGAGCGGTTTTTTGATCTATATATTTACCTGAACCTAAAACTCTCCATTTGAAAGCCGGTCAGTCTAGCCACTAGAAACTAGACTATTTATAGGCTTATGTCGAGTGTCGATCTATATTTTGTTTGCTGATATAATATCCAAGCAGTTCAGTTGCACATTAAGTGCAGTTGCTTGTCCAGGATCCGCAGGGATGCGGTCGCGATGGAAAAACTTTTAAATGAGAAAGTTATGTGCAAATGACAATACAGTTTTGTTTGCCGGCACTCGTTTTCTGTTTCATAACACATTTCAGACACTGAAACCGACATTATAATTTCATCCTGGCGGTAGACATAACAAATTAAGAGCATATATATTTTTTATGTTCTCCAGTGTTGTTTTTTTTTTATGTTAGCTATTTTTTGTGTGTAATAAAGTGTTTTTACTTACTTACTTACTTACTTTTTTTAAAGATTATTTTCTCTTCAATTGGCACTATATTATTTTCTAAGGTCTTTCTCTATTCTTCGTGATTCTTACAAATATCTTTGACAAGCAAAACGTCAGCGAAGCTGGTCCGATGAGTTTGGTCGAAATCACATGCTAACTACTGAACACTTACAACTACTTCGCAGGAGTTACGTTGAAAAAAAAAAGTGTGTAATGAATTCGAATCGTAAATACCTAACTGTTGCACTATTGGTATGTGGCAAAGAATAGCTTTGCTATTTACATCACATCGACTCTTTTGTAAAGCAAACGGGATTAGTATGAAATAATTCATCATCATCTTCATCATCTCAGCCGAAAGACGTCCACTGCTGGACTCAACTGCTGGACAAGGCCTCCCCCAAGGATCTACGCAATGATCGGTCCAGCGCTGCCCGCATCCAGCGGCTTCCCGCGACCCTCCACCAGATCGTCGGTCCACCTCGTGGGGGCCTGCCCACACTACATCTTCCGGCGCGCGGTCGTCATTCAAGAACCTTTCTAAGCCAGCCCATTGCCACTTAAGTTTAGCGATTCGACGGGCTATGTCGGTGACTCTGGTTCGCCTGCGGGCGGATCTCATCATTCCTGATTCGATCACGCAAGGAAACTCCAAGCATAGCCCTCTCCATCGCTCTTTGGGCCTTCTTATGAGTCCCATCGTTAGCGACCACGTCTCAGATCCGTTAGTCATCATCAATCTTAATCAATGAAATAATTGCCTTTTGATAATTCTTCTAATAATAATACCGTATTTTTCACAAAAGGCGCAAGACCGAGAGAAGTGGTGCATTCGTGCTCGAACCCAAAACCTTTGGGTTGCTAATCTGCTATAGTAAATAAGTTTAAATTTTTTAGTACAAAAGATAATAATTGAATTTTGGCTTTGGGATATTTTCTTTTAAAAATACTTGTACGTATTGCATTATTTGTATTGTATTTTCATCAATTAGTAAAACCAATTAAAGGTTTTGTCCGGCGATTCCAAGAATTTGGGTGTCTTCTGTCAAAAACAACTCGCCGGTAAAAGCTCCACAGGCGTTGCATCTTAGTTTTTAATAGACGGATTTAGCTGTTAAAAATTTGATGAAATAAAATCACGTGGAGTCGAAAATTTTAACTTTCCGCCGCACTACGTAGGCGACTACAGCGAGGCGATAAATCCCCCCGTGTTCAACTCACCGAAAGAGATTTAAGGAAGTAGAATGTGGTAGAATCGTGAGTGTTTTGGCCGCAAAGGGCATTACGGGATTTATATGAGCAAGGAAAATAACAGTTTTTTGGAGTAAACACATAATTTTAGGTAATTTATAAAGAAAGTAATAAATGCTATTTTATACCATATTTGAAATATATTACACTAGCTGTTCGCCCGCGGCTATGCTGGCGTTGTGTTTCGACTTTTTCCTATATTTTCCCGCGGTAAAACGTATCCGTTGTCACCTTCCAGTATCTATCTATACCTGAGCAAAATCAAGTCAATCCGCGTTGCTTTGTTTTAGTGTGAAAGAAATATAAGAAAATTTCGCTTTTACAATATTAGTAGGGATGGATTAAGCGGAACGTTATCGTTATGTTATGTACGTTTGAATGAATTATGTCCATGGATTTAATAGGTAATATTCGTATGAACCATCGTATGAACGAATTATGGTTATGAAATAAAAAAAAACACAACACTTACTCTCCAACGCTGTACGAAACAAATATCTCTTAAAATGTTCATAGAGCGCAGCGCTTACAAATCGTAAAAAGAAATTAAATATTTTTTTCAGAATTTCTTTGGTGTTCATATTCACATTATCTTTCGTTTTTGTAAAGGTCACCGAGTAATGCTTGGCAGTAATTTACCTCTAAATCAGTGCTGTTGCGGCAATGCGATAGTCTGTCGATAGTATCGTGGTACCTTGAAAACTACTCGATAGTTCGATAGTGCTATCGAAACTATTGTGATGAGATCCTTAATTTTGCCGTGACCACTGATTCTATCGACACAATGTAGTTTTGTCTTGATTCATTTTTTTATCTTAGTTCAATAGTATCGACTAATTTGAACGGTATAATAATATACTGTAACAAAGATAAGTCAAACCAAAGTACATTTCGTCGATAGAATCGATAGTGACAGTAAAGTGTTCACGACACTATCGACACAGACCATAGTCACGACAGTGACTAACTTTGAAGGTCATATTTCGATAGCAATAGTATCGCTATCGTCACAACACTAGGTACATTACATACAATATTTCCAGGCTTCTGCCCGCTTTGAAATCGGCTTCCGTATACGAGTTTTATCATCAAAGCTTCTTGTCCTAATGGCAAATTCCAATTTCTCTGGATATATTTTCCGCATAATTTTTGGTTGCAATTTGTTTTCCAAATGTCAAATAATAATATCAAAGAGGTCTTGGAAAAAAAAAGTATTTTATTTCATGTTTTTATACTTAATTGTTGAGGGCTACGCAGGACCGATCGTCGTGGAGATCTTTGGGGGAGGAATTTGTCCAGCGTGGAAGAGTTTCGGCTGAATTTATGCTGTTGAAGCTGATTATGTTATTTAAAAGAGAGAGTTGATGTTGCGTTGTTTATTTTGGGAAGGGTTGCGTGTGCTGTTGTTGTCCAGAAAAGAAGGGTCATTATCATGAAATAAGATACTGCCAAAAAGAAACATTAGAAAGAGTCTAACCAGGTTGTGATCTCTAAATCGTAAATTACCCAATCCTGACTCGAGGGAGGGCTCAGGGCTCGGTCGATTGGTTTTCAGCATACAGCTGGAATGTCAATAGGCCTCACCGAAACGTCCGCAGGGATACCACTGCGACTAGCTGAATTACAGCTTTATTCCTAACCTATAAATTAGATCCGTTTGGTAACAGAGATGTGATTGATTACATTCATTAGCTGTGGTGTTTGTTTGATTTTATTCAAATAAGTTAATATTATGTGGGAATATTACTTAGGCTATGTGACCCCAAATTAGTCAAAGCCTGTATTAAGGTCAGATAGCTGATAGATAAATACACACTTAAATTAATATAAAAAATTACAAAGCAAAAATAAGGTGACGAGTTCACAAAAATGTTTGCCCTTGTCGGGGTTCAAAAACGCACTAACATCTTTAACTCTAAAATTTAAATATTTTACTCAATTACGTAACAAAATGAAACTAATCAAACTACATACATGCAAACAAAATATTGAGGAACAGATTTTTGAAAAAAAATCTATAATAATCTTTGTTAAAGTCTTAGAGCAACGCGGGCCTTCCTACCGGAAGGTTAAAGTCGTGGTAAATTAAAAAAAAAGTTTTAAAACGATAAAACTTTTTTACGCCAGTCGGTTGGCTGGGGAGGTATCGTAAAACCGCTGAAGTTACGTGAGCAGGGCGCTGACGGCGTGAGTAATGTGAGTTAAAGCGCGTTGAGCTTGTATGGAGGTGTGCGCTCTACGACCAGGTAATAAAGATACTCCCGTGAAAAACAATTATTTAAGTACGTGCGCGGTTTGAATTAGTTACTGTACACAGATAAACAGGCAGATAGAAACAAATTGTACTTACAGTTCTTTAGCGTGTGTTTCGGAAGTTTGACTCGATCACTCTGTAACATTTAATAAATCTTGTCAGAGTAGATATGTTTAACTTGTTTTGTTTTTAACTTAGTCAATATAAATATTTTTTCCGAGTTAAAAATTTGTCATACATAAAATAGAAAGTGATGTAGAACTCTATTTTTAATTCGTTTTCAAATTCTTAAGAAAAGTAGAAAAACAGTAAAATCGAATAGGTTTATAAAACGAGCATGAGTGGGTAATCGAAAAATGTGCGAAGATATAAAGAAACCTTACAAACTCTCTAAGTCACAAGAAATGCAAGGTAAAGTTTAAATTCTTTGATGCAATGTGAAGAAGTACAGCAGCTTCGCAGTCACTCACCTACTTCGCTTATCTAAGACAATCTTCTTTGTGCAAAACTGAATAAAGTTTGTTGTTCAAATACCATGTCTCAAAGTTGTACTGAAATGCGCTAAACATGATAAATGGACTCAACACCTACATGAATACATCTGTGAAGTTTTCTTGCAAAGTATACTTTACTAGTGCATTTGATATTTACTCTCTAGCGAATATGCTAAAGGCTTTTGCTTCAGTTATTGAAGATTTCGAGGAATCGTTGTATAAACCATTTAAGTGATAGACTAGCTTTCAAACCAATAAAAAAGTAAAATAAAATTTGATATTGAATAGAATAGAAAATATTAAATTTTTATTTAACATAATTTGACATACAACAATATACAAAAACTATTGCACTTACACATATTACACTTGCACTAAAGAAGATTCTGGGCGTATAGTAAGATAATATTTCTGTAGAAATAAGTAGCAATGCCATACGACATTCTTTAAGTATTTGTCTTTTCTTTTTATTATATGGACTTAATGAACTATAAGTAATTAAGATTAGGAAGAACATAACCCTAAAATAAAATAGATACATTGTATAAAAGAATATAAGCGTTGGTGGCGTAGTGGCTAACTCATCCAGAAGGTCCGGTATTCTACATGAGGGAACCAAATAGCGCTCAACGAAGATCATCGATTAATGAGAATGATAATATTAATATAGAAAAACAAAATAAGTAGGTACAGTACACGTTAAGAAATACCTATCTGTGACCTAGATTTACATGAGAGAAGCACATTGAAGAGTATTTGAAAACGAAAAAGACCGAATTGAATTCACATGTAGGTAGATAATAAATATTCGACGCTTCCGCCTGTCGGTAAAATTGCTGTTAAACCAGCGACAGGCACTGAAAGGCTTATAAAATTGACGGTGAATCGCGACTTCGCGAAGTTTCGATTTTAAACTAGTAAACAATATTTTGTTGTCTATAAATAGAAGCGAAAAATGAAAATCATTGAGCTTGGGCTTGAACCCGCATCTCCTTGGCTATCCGGGCCATACAGGCGCACTACCAATTGTACCACCAAGTCTCCGTACAAGCGGCAGCAAATTATAATGTACTAGCGACCCGCCCCGGCTCCACACGGGAAAATGGTTATTGTGGGTTATCCTTAAGTGTATTATGCAAGTATTATACATATAAACCTTCCTCTTGAATCACTCTATCTATTAAAAAAAACCGCATCAAAATCCGTTGCGTAGTTTTAAAGATTTAAGCGTACAAAGGGACATAGGGACATAGGGACATAGGGACATAGGGACGGCGAAAGCGACTTTATTTTATACTAGCGACCCGCCCCGGCTCCGCACGGGAAAATGGTTATTGTGGGTTATCCTTCAGTATATTATGCATGTATTATACATATAAACCTTCCTCTTGAATCACTCTATCTATTAAAAAAAACCGCATCAAAATCCGTTGCGTAGTTTTAAAGATTTAAGCGTACAAAGGGACATAGGGACATAGGGACATAGGGACATAGGGACATAGGGACATAGGGACGGAGAAAGCGACTTTATTTTATACTATGTAGTGACTATGTAGTGACTAGCGACCCGCCCCGGCTCCGCACGGGAAAATGGTTATTGTGGGTTATCCTTCAGTATATTATGCATGTATTATACATATAAACCTTCCTCTTGAATCACTCTATCTATTAAAAAAAACCGCATCAAAATCCGTTGCGTAGTTTTAAAGATTTAAGCGTACAAAGGGAGGGACATAGGGACATAGGGACAGAAAAAGCGACTTTGTTTTATACTATGTAGTGATGTAGTGATAGTGATGGACAGGATAATCGATTAATATAAATTATTATTTTTTTACTAATATTATAAAGAGGAAAGGTTTTGTTTGCATCGAATAGGCTCCGAAGCTACTGAACCAATTTCAAAAATTCTTTTACTGTTGGGAAGCATACTATTGACGGGTAGAATAGCCTACATTTTACTATCAAAAAAATTAGGTTCTTTATTAAAACGTGCTAAAACTCCAATAATGTAAACCAAGTTGTAAAAAAATTATGTAAAATATTCCTAATAAACGAATAGGCTGCTATAAAGAATAGACTTTGGGAAAGAACATAGGCGATAGCCTAGATAGAATAGATAGCGGTAAAAGATTTTTTACCGCGGGAAAATTCATCATTCTCACGGGAAGAACTGTTAACGCGGCGGAAAGCTGGTCTATTATAAAATTATGACCGAGTGGGTGTTCTTTCACATGTGTAAGCAATTTCTACTAAACAAGCTCTATTCCGAACTTCAGAAGGAATATTTTAATTAATTTTGTTGTTTGATGAAATAAAATTTTTTTTTAGTAATATTTGATGCTTTTATTTTCGTATAAAAATCTGTTTATTTTTAGAATGCTGTGATTATTAGAGAACTTATACCAGTTAAAAATATTCTTAAAATATGTTATTATAAATTATAACTCTTAATTAATGTAAACTTTATGTCGCTCTGACTCTTGACTAGACATTTTTAAGTTAAAACAAATGAAATTAAAAGTTTTTGACTACGTAGCTAATTAAAAAATTCCTTTAGTATTCTATTAACTAAAGCTTTGTCAATATTTGAGGTAATTTAATTAATTTAATGTAATTAACTTGATCTGAAATAATTTTATGAGTGGCAGAAAATTAAATTCACATTATGAAAAATTATTTAATTGTGTTAGTAATATAAAGTGTTCTTTTTTAAAGGTTTTGTTGCCAAATACCATACATAAAAAGTTTGCATTGTTTCTTGCCAACAGCAAAACTAGTATTCATTTAAGACGCACTATCTCAATATGGTCTCCTCTCCTGATCCATTAGGTATTTCTCGTAGTGATAGTATGTATTAGTTTATTTTAGTTATTATTCATAGCTATTTGTGTAATATATGTATCCATTTTTTGAGTATTTAATTTTATGCACAAATTACGTATACCGGCAGCACGCGGCGCGCCTGGTTAAGCAAATCCGCTATACCTACCCAAAGGTTGCCTGGTAGAAATTGCTACCTTAGCAATAAGGCCGCCTTTTGACTCTTCTGTTTTGTTCTGTTTTTTTGTATATGTGTTGTATTTCTGTATTTGGTGTCAATAAAGTATATGTATATTTTATAGTATAACTAGCCATCCGCCCGCGGTTACGCCCGAGTTGATTTTCAACTTTTACCGTGGTACCTCTGTGTGTGCATCATGTTGATCCGTTGCTTTGTTTCAGTGTAATTTCGCATTTACTTTGAAAGTAATGGATTTAAGAATTGGATTTATTCATTATAATTTATTATGAATTGATGTATCTTTTGATAGAGAAAATTGAACTGTTCTCCTATTTTTGCGCGCATACCCTTTTAGAGCATATTATGTAAATCAAAAGTATTTCAGAAGTAATATCGTTTCGTAGGTGAAAATATAAAACAAAATTAAACTTTTGATAAACAGCGTCCGTGATCGAGTGGTTAAATGCTCACCGGTTACGGAGGTTCGACTCCTGATGGGGCACTCGACGAAAAAATGTCATTTTGTGAGGTTTTCTCCAGTTTGGTTAGGACATTGCAGGCTAAATCACCTTATTATTCCAAAAGAAAGATGATTCCGTGCTTCGGAAAGCCCGTAGAGCCTCTGCGGAGGTAATCGACATACGACTCATATCAGGAGCCTTAGGCGGCTCAATAATTGTGACACCAGGGTTGGTGAGGTAGGTTAACCTCGAAACCTAAACGATAAGCAAGCAAGCAAGCAACTTTTGTCATATAAAGGGCACTAAACAAGCCGTAGTACTAAACACCCAATGCAATATCAACAGAAGTCCCGGAGCTGAAACAAGAGACTATTCGGGGTAGTTGGGGGCTAATCTCGTTTGCACGGTTGTCAGGTTGAGTTGCCTTGCCCCTTTGTCTGGGTAATCAATTGACGGGGAAACCGACTACTCAAATTACTCCACAATAGGCTACGATAACGCTACTCAGACAATCTATATAAACAAAAACAAATCGCAAAGGTATATTTACGCGCGACACTTCCGAATTTCTGAATCAAATTCTTTTTTTTTTTTTTGAAATATAATCGGACGGAGACGAAGTGCGGACATATAGTGTGAAATATTTTGCAAATACATGTCTTAAAAATAATAATTCATAAGCTTTATTGTAGGTACCTATTTAATACTCTGAGATAACTATGATCGACGACGTTTTGAGGGGGCTGCACTTGAGATATTGTACCTACTAAACAACGCTAAAACCGTTAAATCATAAAGGAAGAAAAATATTTACGCGCCCATTTTTTCTTCCTTTATGGGTTAATACGAGTAGTTAATAATTAAATCACTACATTATACAGCAAAAAGCAACCGTCTAAGTATATTTAAATACAATTTTGCTAAGTGTATTGCCTACACAATATAACCCTAACTGTCTAACCTAAAGAAATAGGACCTCCCCTACTTTCCTCATCTCCAAACTATTTTGATTTCGATGGTTGATTTTGTTTGTGTCGCTAATCAATCACACCATAGGTTTTCGTGTTAAAGGGTTTATTACCAGTTCAGCACCTATTCTCTTTCGTCGAGACAACGCACGAACCAATTTTGAGGCCGTATTTTGTGAGACCTTGGCGGCGGGGCGGCGGCGATTGCGTCGCGGAAGTGGTGCTTTTAAAAGCATAGTCGTGAACAGTCATGTGGTTCTCGACAGCAGCGGCGCGTTTTCAAAAGCGCTACTCGCAGTCGTCGGAATATCAGACTGAACTGCGACAGCCACTACTGTGACAGATTGAACTGCGACAAATAACATAACTAACCTAACCGGCTGTCGCAGTTCCTACAATACGGCCTGAGACCTTGGACATCAGACTTTAACCAGGCGAGCAGAGCTGGTGACTGTCGTCTAAATAATACATCACGTGGCGAGATGCGGGCAATAAATCTCGAGATAAAGAGCCTTGTCTGGGGCCGGCAACGTTTTCCCTCCGTCAAAGTGACCGTCGTGTCAGCTGGTCCATTGATAAATTGTTATCATACATACGTAAAGACTCACTCTTCTTAAGGCGTCTCAGTTGGCTCTTATCTTAGGTCGCATAAACAAACAATTTATTAAATGATATTGGAAGATGTTATGAAATTCGCAGATCTATTATTTTGCAATGCTCTACTGCCTGGTTTTTGGTTATCTGATGGTGTATTTTAATTGATAGATGCATAATATATTATGTAAAATATTATCAATTATGTATTAAACAGATTTGTATTTTTTTTACTTTAAGTGAACAGCAATCATTGGCTCGGATAGAACCCTTTTTGACTTTTTTATTTTCTCATTTGGTCATCTTCTTTCTTTGGTCATCTAATTAGCCAAAAATCTAAGTTTTTTGAAGTACAAAATGTTGATTTTGTAAGTTTATCATATCACCATAAATTTTTATATTTTTGCGGAAATTAAATCTAAACACGAATAGCACACAATGTTAACCCTTATTAACTTTAATCCATTTTGGTATCCGCCAGTCATCAATCTTCGTAGCACGGTGTAGCGAGACCCGCTCGCTCCTGCCGTCAGAGGGCGCTCTATGACAAGGGAGGGATTAACTCAAAGTTTGGAATCCACAAACGAGAGAAGCGATGCGATCCGGAGCAGTACGAGAGTTTATATGCAACCTGTTATATAGAAAGCTGGAGCAATCTGTTTTACGGGTTACTTATAAACTCTTGTACCGTTACGATTTTCGCTCTAGGCCGCACTTGTGGTATTCGAGCTGAACTCTTAATGAACAAATGAATGCGATGGAACGCAGCACCATCTACAGTTTAAACCATTTTTGGGATTTCTGCCAGCATCTCTCATAGTAAGTTATCTAAACAGTGACGTTGATAAATGGTCTTCACCAACTGAGCGAAATGTTCGTAAAACTTAGCTAATACCGAGAATTTACGGGTTTCTGTTGCGAACTACACTAATGTAGTGAGTAAATAGCTAAAGAAAAGAAAAATACATTTCTTTTCTTTTTATCTGTTTTTCATTATTTATTATTACCTTTGTTTAACTAGAGTTGTCTATTTCATTTATATAATTTATCGTCTCTGTTTAACTTAAATAAGTTAACTGGTGTCTGGAAAAGTTTTATTGTACAGAATTTTATCTAGCTAGAAAATAACAATGTCAATTCGTAATGTTATTATACAAATAGATAAATATTGGTATTATTCAAAATAATCAATAAAAAGTTATTTAAATAGTGCAAAAAATATTTTTATGTGTCATATTTTATCTATTTATCCCAATTTAGTGTCAAATTGTAAAATATAATCCGGATAACTATTTGAAAATTTCGAACTGATGAGGAGAGAACCAGTATTGTCCAGTATGTTACTTTTCCTCGTAAAGTAATACTTGTCACACCAATTCTATATAATATATAGAATAGGCCACCTATTGTGACACGTTTAGGATAGGTACAGGAAATTGTTGGCCTCGGAAGTCAATGTTCGTAAGCTGAGGACATAAAAATCCCGGCTATGAAGCCATAAAAGAGGGCAATTTCATGCTACGAGACAGTGCCGCCCTGGTCGATTGTCGGTGTATCCGAACGTGTCGCGAATCGGAAAATACACCATCCGTCTAAGCTGGGAAAAATGCGGATAGTGTTAACAACTCATACAATGTCTCAACCGAGAGGCTCAAACCTACCCTAAAATCTGGGTAAATAGGCCGTAGTCTACCACGCAAGCAATGCGGGTCAACGTCACACACAACCTTTGAATTTCTTTACAAATGTGTGCAGGTTTCCTCACGATATTTTCTTTCACCGTAAGAGCGTCGAATAAACGTACATATGAATTAGAAAATCATAAACACATTGGTACGTGCCGAGGCTGAACCCGCGAACTTCTGAATGGAAGGCAATAGCCCTAGCCACTTGGCCACCGACGATATGCGGATGATGCTGATAGATTTCAACTAAAATAGTTAAGTATATTCATGTACAGAATATGGTGATGGTAAAAATGTCAAGTGTCGACTTTTGTATGAAACAGCAGAATTTTGTGATTTCAGAGATGTAATAGTAAAAGTTGTTCATATTCATGAGTAGAATCTTTCCCTGAAGGCTTTTCAACCAGTTAAATTTCGGTGTAATATGTTATGTTCCCGTACTTGTAATATAAAGAGTATTCAAGAGGCAATTTTAGTTCGTGAGTAGCAACACTTCCCGTCGATGGCTTTATGAATTCCTTTTACCGCTGAAATTATTGTTCGATACAGAAATTGCGTGGTTATTGAACCAGCGTAATGTCTTTATTATACAGTGTCTGTCTTTTATAGCTTACAGTTTGGATGAGAACATTAAATTCAATGCGTATACTATGGCGGAAGCGTAATCATTGGATCGAAGTACCGTGATAACGACTACAAGGGATTTTTATTTACAAGGGATTAGTAATAAAATGCGCGTAAAAGTCTGATGGATAAAAGCTACAACCCATATTTCGACTATTTTTTTGTTTATCTTGTTGTATTAATTACCTATTGTTGTTTAGACTGGTTTACTAATTTGAGAAACAGCCCTGGTTTGAGCAAAGATGTTTAACTTCTGATGTCAATATTTATATTTGAAACGGAATATTTACAGTGGTATTTGTGTAGTGAATTACTTAGAGCTATGGACTGATTGTTTTATTATTTCTTTTACACCAGTCACCCGGAGATGTAAAATAAAGAATGGGAAAAAATATGTATGAAAAAAACTAGGAAATAAATATTTTGGCAAATTAACACTAACACGTTTTCCTATAGAAAAACCTACTCAATTCGCTGTATTTGTTTGTTGTATTCATCTTCACCAAGCTGTAGCAGACGCCGACCGCGAGAAGGATCTAATGGCCCGTTTTTCATAGGTACTATTGGCCGGCGAAATGGGACCAGCACTTTCGTTAAAACACCGAGCTAGAGTAAAAGTTAATCAAACGTGAATTTCACTTACTGGCTAGGGGTCGTTCGTTTTGAAGGACCATTACATTGGCGATGGAGTGACCCATCAATTTAGCTTCACGCCGGCCGCACGCGGTCAACGGGACTGTGCCCGACATGTGAAACGTTTTATTACGGTTCAGGAAAAACCGTTACAATAACGTAGCTCAAGAGCATTTTACTAAGAGCAAAGAGCGACATATTTCTTTCTTGACCTATATTCAAAAATTTAGACAGTAGTACTTCTTGAAACACTTATGTATGCCGAAAGCTCCATTTCAAATATCGCATTTGCACAATTTTATCTAATATGGAAGTTTGTGTATGTAAATTTAGTTTAATAAACCAAAACAGTCAACTGTATAATAATATTGCACAAATTCTGGAAACGCCGTTTAATTTCTAATATCAGCGAAATTTCCATATCAAAATATTGCGTTTCAAATCTCTAAGCGATTTGGATAAACAGCGAAATCTTTCATTTGAAGGCAATTTCATACGAACGAATTTGGCTGCCTGTTTAATAAATGCCTTTGATTCAAATTTGGATGGGAACAGATGGCGCGCGTGATCGCGGGGCCCGGCCGTTTTCAGCGCGAATATTTTCCATCAAAACATTGGTTTAGAGTTGCCTACATTGATATACGATATTGTTATAGCAGATTAGAATTTCTCCTCATTATATACCTTCCCATCTATTATGTTTAATATCGAATATTTTATAACTTTTAGCTGTTATTATTACATGGATGGTATATCAAAATTAAAAGAAAAATCTTGTTTTATCAAAGTAAAATTTCAATTATTTTATAAATTATTGGTGGTCACATATAAACATGTTTTCTTAGTCTGACTATTACAGCATATTATTATTACCCGACACTGGTCTCGACATAGGTTTCACCCTTAGAAAAGAGGTGTTGTCATAATCCCCACGCTTAGCAGATATCCCATTCGCAAAATCGCAGTTTTTTTTATACACTTTTTTTAATACAGGTGAATGCTAGGGGTTAATGCCCATTAACTTGATTTTTCTTAATACACCTCTTACGACACGAACAATTGGATTGTTCCATTTCTAAGCTGGAAACCACACGGTTCTTTACTAAGGAAAATTCGAAGTTCTAAGCAAGAAGAAAACTTAATTTGCATAACTAATAAGTCTTAATTGGTCTTTACAATGCGTAATTGGATTTAAAAAGCCCCGACATTTTCGAAGCCTTATTGTCATTTGCGGTGATTCTAGTATAATGCTCTAAATTTCAAGTCCAAACGTCCTTTTTAGACTTTTAAGAACAAAAAGGGACAGAAGATTGGCAATTTAATTTTAGAGAACATCGCTTTAGCGCGTTGATCGCACAAGATTTAGGATGCATGCTAAAACATGTGACTAAAAATTAATTTTAATTTGCAGATGCGCTGTAATTTTGAGCATCGTCATTGATAGCTTATATGTCCCCACCGAGTGGCTCGAGCCTACCCCTGAAATCAGGGTGAATAGCCCTCAGTCGACCAGGTTGACCCAGTGCGGGTTGGTCAACCTCACAATCAACCCTTGAATTACTTCGCAGGTGTGTGCAGAAGATTTTATTCTTCACCATAAAAGCGTCGAATGAACATACTTACATTATGAATTATAAAATCGAAAACACTTTCTCCGTCACTCTAAAAAGTCTCCTGCAAAGAAATCGGACCCCCCTGTCATAACCGCCGCTTATGATAGGGGTCCGTTTTCTATGCAGGAGACCGTACGTGCCGATCGAGGTTCGAACTCGCGAACTTCCGAATGGATTTCAACGGTCCTAGCAGCTTGGCCACCTACGCTCTCATTCTTCATTCTAATTTCAAACTTAATTTATTCAAAATTAGATTCATTTATCTCCTGTCCTTTTTAGTTCCCCTATGAACGAAAAGACCGCGTTCTTTAAGGATTTAAAGTGTGTTTTGTTAGAATCACCACCAGTTTATTGTTTAAAATGCGGTAGCAGACAGATTACATTATGACCCCAGAGCACCGATAACACAATTAAACTTACCCTTGGGGTGAGTTACGGCATTCTTGCGGCTGGAGAATTAACTATGTAACGATTAATTTATGTCAATTGGCGTTGGTTTTCAGTGACGCGTAAAAAATATATAATTTTAAGTCGATAAAACATTACGTCCTTTTTTTGGCTTCGTCTTTGTCGTGTAATTTTTTTTTTCATTTTGTACCGCTTTGTTATCTATCTCAAAATGAGTTTTCTTCTTTCCTTCACTAGCGTACCTATAATAGGTTTGCTATTTACTAGAGATATTTGTATAGCTAGCCTTTACAATTCACTTTGTATTTTTTTGGTCCCAGTGCAATAAATTCTTTCATTAATTTATATTTGCTCTTTGTCATGCGATACGTGACTGACTTAGGAGAAAACCTTATCTTATAAACAGAGCTTTAGTATTCATAATAGGTAGGAAAAACTAAAGCATTTCTTATCTAATTAATACTATTGTACCATCACATGTAATAATATAAATACTTCTTTATTTCATAAGAGCTATTCACAAAGAAGCGAATAATAGGTAGTAGCCGCAGTGAGACACGTGTAGAGTATCAAGGCAATTTCCTCAAGACGTGGACGGTAAGCGACACACTCGCAGATATCTTTACTGAACAAATTACATATCTTTACTGAAAACAAACAATAATATTAGGTTTCTCTACATATTTAGACTAGACAGTAAACTGCCTGTCTTCTAGGAGTATTCTACTTTAGACATAAGTCAGTGGTTTATATTTTTTCTACTGTTTTTTATCCTACTAATGTTATTGTCTCAACAGTGGGTACACACATGTACATGGGAGAAGTGGATGGATGCAGGACGAATGGGAGGCATGGTGCTCGTGGTGATATGAGCGGTGTTGGGCTGCGTCTGGCGTACGGGCAATTGCTGGGGCTAATCTGAAAATCAGCGCTGTGGCCCTGGTCGCGGCAAAAGCTGAGATCTAGCCCTGTTTGACATCGCACTACAACACAACTATCGTGCCTGTATAATGCGTATTGTGTCTTTTATGTATCACTATTTATCATTGTTTTTCTTTTTCTTTTTTGTTGTGTTGTATTGTGTTTTGTCAAATAAATTATGTCTATGTCTATGTCTATGTCTATGTCTATGTCTATGTCTATAAACGCGAAAGTTTGTGAGGATGGATGTAGAGGTATGTATGTATGGATGGATTGATATTTGTTACTCATTCACGCAAAAACTACTGAATGGATTTTAGTGAAACTGTACAATAATATAGCTTTTACATCAGAATAACATTTAAGCTACCTTTTAATGCGGGAAAAAACCACATTCCCACGGGAAAAATTGTTAACGCGGGCGGAGCTGCGGGCGGAAAGCTAGTGAAATATAAATAGAAAAAAAAATAGTTTTCAGGACATGAGCGGCCCACATTTTCTCTTTGCTTTATTTGCTATACTAATCTTTGAGTAAAATGTTAACTTTTTATATCTTAACTTGTGGACTTTTTAATCTAAACTCGTCAGAGTATT
This sequence comes from Teleiodes luculella, assembly GCA_948473455.1. Classification (NCBI taxonomy): domain Eukaryota; kingdom Metazoa; phylum Arthropoda; class Insecta; order Lepidoptera; family Gelechiidae; genus Teleiodes; species Teleiodes luculella. Next base: position 8,197,490 of record OX419598.1, on the reverse strand, counting down.
TCACTCCTTTTACTCAATGTGTACCTTAAATTGAAGTTAAGGGTTTTATTCTGCCACAAAGGCCCGTGAGGTATCCACGCCAAACAATCAAATTCCTTCGCAAGCGTATGCTATTTACACGTGATTTTCATTATTAACGTTACATCTGCCCGCGTAACAGTTTTCCCGTAGGAATGACACCACCTTGGGTTAAATTACTGGAGAGAGAACGAACCCTAATTTCTTTTTTGAAAATATAATATAGCTTATGTTACCTACCCGGAGATAGTGTAGTTTCCCAACAGTGAAATATTTTTTTATATCCAGTTCGGTAGTTTTGGATTCTATTCAATGCAAACAAACAAGCAAACAAATCTTTTTTCCAAGTATAAGTAAACATAATAATTAGCACATAATATTTTGGTATCAACAAAAAACGCTCTTGATACGATATACATACATAGGTATTATATAAATAAATATTTATACTAGCTTTCCGCCACGGGAATTCCCGTGGGAATGAGGCGATAAATGTAGCTTTATTCATTACAATCATACACACACACACAAAAATACAAATCTTTCCTCTTTATAATATTAGTATGAAAAAAATTATATACTCCTCACATAAAAATAATTTGGGACTAAGGGGAAACCGAACTCACGACACTGTGTTGCATAGATGTTTCTACCAGTTAGTAATTTCGGGAAAGGGACATTTTAAAACCAGGGGAAATTTTGGGAAAAGGACATTATAAACCTGAACGGTTTACAAAACTATTATTCCTGTATCAACAAAAGTTTCAAAATGTTCAACTTCAACTACAGCATCAATTACAAATACCCCTCGGCCGTGCGACACATTTTGCGTGGTGCAAATTAAAAACGAAATGTATACCGTTCTCCATTTTCGCACGTGACGCGACAGTTCGTACCTACAGGCTCGTTTTACAGTGGCTTCACTCCATACATCACTTTGTTAGTTATCTGTTTAGATGGATGACAGTGATGAATGTTCCGCGAACGGGTTTGCATTGTGGGGGAAGTATGAAGTGTATCTAGTAGGCTCAGGCTGACTGAAGTGGAGGTGAGCTTTAGTTGATATGGAAAAGGTAATAATAGAGATGGTTAAAATACTTTGTAGATTGCGAAGAGCTGAAACGGATTCAAGTGCTATAAATCTCAAGCTCTGCAAATACAAGTCTCATTTGAAGATTAATAACATTTATATCATCATATATTTTTAACCTCCTACGAAAAGGAGGGGTGTTATAAGTTTGACGTGTGTGTCTGTCTGTCTGTCTGTCTGTGGCATCGTAACTCCTAAACGGATGCGCCGATTTTGATCTAGTTTTTTTTGTTTGCAAGGTGTCACAATCAAAAGTGTTCTTAGCTATGATTCAAAAAAACATCTTCGGCCATTTGAAGATTATCAGCTCTTTTCTAGTTGTTGAAAGGATCATTTATTTGGTTATATAGATTATTATTTTTTTTAATTTACTTTTAAGTTTAATATGTCCGTATGCATATACAGTACTTTGTGGTATAAAACCTCTATATCTCAGTTGTGCGCACATTCATTTAAAACGTTTTCATTTTGCATTTAATTTTAAGTATTAAACGCCTAACAATAGGATTCTGAAATTCTGTATAACATTATTACCTTATATTCAGTTCAGACAATGTTTCAGTAATATTAACATTAGTAATGACTTTAGAAAACATTATGAAAATTTACATTATATCGTACCTTAACGGGTTTTAAGTACGATAATTTTTAAATTGGTACAACTACCAAAAATATCACACAGCCTGATTCAGAATTGGGTGGCAATCTATGTAATACTCTGCAACTGCGTCACCCACCTAGCATCGCATCGCAATGAATTAATTACAAAGTTACGTACACTTACATAATGTTCGTGTGTCGAAAAGCTATATGCGTCGTTAAAAACAGTGAAAAAGAACATTTATTGTGGCGCAGCTGGGTAGTAATCTCTGCAGCTGACTGTACGACATGTGTTTAAACAAAGGCCTCAAATAAACACTATGAAGGTTAAGGCTAAGAACACCAGGTTTATACTCAGTCAATTTAGGCGTGAAAGTGGAAAAAACATCCTTTAATTCCTAACCTAAACATCCAGGGTGTACTGTCCAAGAACGCCGGCACCGCCGAATACTGCTGTAAATCCATATTTATCATTTCGTCTTAATTCACCCTGTTCGTTATTATTTCATCTCATTTGCATCAATGTGATGTCTATTATAGCCACTTTGAATTTCATTATTCGGTTCTATGGACCAAACGAAACAATGAACGTTTTCGGACGGAATATTCAAATTAAATTGTTTATCATAGAGACACGTTCAAGCGGAACCAAATTAAATAGAAAATTCTCAAAGCGTGAAAGTTTGTAAGGTCAGTGGGGATTCTCAGAATTTTGTTAAAGACGAAATTGTTTTACCTTTTAAAAATACAAATTTATTTTATTACAAAATATACTTTTTAAAACTCAAATACCACGGTAAATATCCCGTTTTAAATCTTAATAGTTATTTTATTACTGTCTTGAAATATATCTTTTCCGAGGTATAAACTAAAATAGGAACATAAAGAAATGTCTTTAGCTTAATAAGCTTTTTATTTTTATTAAACCATCTTAGTTCTGGCAAAGTAAAAGAAATGCGTCCAACAAGGCGGTCATAGACTACGAGTAGGTATTCGGTAAATTATTAATGGTCGGTGCGTACTGACATTACGAGTCTCGTTTACAAAACGATTGGATAGTGTAGGTTTTCTTCTATTTTATTTTATTTTTAGGCCACATTTAAAAATAAATAAAAATATAAAAATAGATAATATAAAAAAAATTAATAGCAAAATTGCTATTACTAAGTTATGGAGCTGCCAACGCCAACATGCACCGGAAAACGCATCCTAAAGGGGAAACTGATGCTCTCAGATAGTTGAAGGTATTGTGCCGTATAAAACCTTTGCCTATAAGTGGATCTTTCGAATACAAACAAAAACTGATTAAATGATGGTGTCTTTAAGGGACTACTATTTGGTATTCTGTGCTTTAAGTAAATAATGATGTAAACCACAATATAATATTACAATTTAGGTATAATAAAAAAAATCATAGAGAATGCTGATATGCTGATTTTACTAAGAACCTGCCCTTAAAAGCACCACAGTTAATTCAGTTATTACGAATATCGGTATGAGTCGCCATTTTTATTGTCCATTCGAGGATAAGATTAAACTTGCTTGGCCATCGCAATCGTCTCTTTGAATATCATTTGAAGTACCTTCTCGTCAAATCTCTCCCTTATCGTACCGCGTTTCGTTGCACATCAAAGGAGTATTTTCATACGGCGAGATCTATTGTTCACGATACATTTGTTCTAGCTCGCATGGAAACAATGTTACGTACGCCGTTTGCCTCTTAGCTTCCCCTTTGACGTAAGTAAATACCCACTTCAGTTCTGAAGAGGCTGTTGTTGCACTATTGCTGTGTATACGGTATTACGTCTGTACGTTTAGAAATATTTATTCATAAAACTTTTTTTTTGACAATTTCTCATAACCGAGCTTTTTGCATTTACCGATTTTTTGTACAACTTTATTGATTTCAGAGTTTTTTGTGCAGTATTTAAAAAAAATATGCAAGTTGAAACTGTTATTATATAAATTACACCTTCCTTTGTATAAAAGCAAACTTTACTTTGTATTGTAAATACTTATGTTTAAATATTGGTACAATCTACAGGTACAACACTAGACCGCAGTAAAATTGCAATGTTTTAATAATCTGACATACAAATTTTATGTCTGTTGTTTCAAATTGTTGTTAGAGAAATAGTTGGCAAGTTAACAGTAACAGGAATAGATACGACTACGCTTTTATTACTGGCTGTTTATTACTTAACGTCGTCGAGCGTGCACGGACCATAACTTTTGTGACGTCATAAAATGTACCCACCTTACGTATGCATCTTTTGGGAATTATTTGAAACTTATGTGATTCATAGCAGTTAATCACCGCATTTTCCTTAACCGTAGAAAAATACAGTTTTCTTCTTTTCGTATTTTCTTGTTTTACAAGTGAAAGATTTGCTTTCATTAAATAGGCTTCAAAACTACTGAACCTATTTTGATAAAACTTGATATCACTGGTATAAAGATAGAATAGACCTTGGGGAGTAACATAGGCTACCTTTTACCGCAGGAAAATTCCTGGTTACCACGGAGAAAGCTGTTAGTGCGGGCGGAGCCCCGAGGCGGAACGTAAGTAAACCTAATAATATTATAAACGCGAAAGTTTGTGAGTTTGTATGGATGTATGTTTGTTACTCTTTCACACAAAAACTACTGAATAGATTTTAAGGAAACTTTACAGTAATCTAGCTTATACATCAGAATAGGCATAGGCTACTTTTACCGCGGGAAAATACCTCATTCCCGCGGGGCGGAAAGCTATTTATAATCTATTTAGAATTAGCTGTTCGCCGCGAGTGAACGGTTTTTCAATGAGAGTTATTTTCCTTCGGTAAAATGTAACCTATATAACCAGTCGCTAAACATCTCCATAGAAAAATATACAAGGCCGATACTCTATTGTGAATTGACAAAAAGACAAAGAAACACATTTCTCATTTATATTCGTAATATTACTTATTATGGGTGAATTCACTCTCTCACCAATTTATCAGAGCTCATAATACTGAATAAAACAATAAAATAACCAGAAAAATTGCTTGCACTTATGACGTATGATGATGATGACAAGATAAGATAAGATAAATTTTATTTCAATAAACTTAATCTAAAACACAGAATTAGGTATACTATAGAGAGCCTAGAGGCAGAGCCTTTGAAAGGGCGATTAAAATTCCTATATACAATTTTCATTACAATAGTTAGGTAAATACTATCGCTTACAATATTCACATCAAAAATACAGTTAAGCTAGGCTAGGGAGACGCAACGTGATCGACAAAATGGTGTCTACGCCATTGAATGCTGATTCCAATCGCGGCACAAAGACCATTCAGCCTGGCCCTTCCACGGAATCACCATACCAACCCCGACCTGTATCAAAGTTATGGGAGGTGATAGCGCTTCAGTTTGCTCGGCATCAGCTCCAATGAGCCTTCGCGTATGCGGATCACGGAACACACATAAACTTTCATGGGTAACTTATTGCGTATTTGTGTCGAAAACCAATTATGCCCAATGAATTCAGGGTTCGATTTTTTGTCTAAAGAAAGGAGAGGCGAGAACTGTAAGTCGGGTAAAGAAATGATATTATACTACTGGCGTGTTGTTCGGAACGAGGTCATTTCTCTGTCAGAGATGGATTGCCTGTCGAAAACTATTGCTCGGGAGTTTGTTTAGTAAGTGGTAGGCACATTTCACACATTTGTCTTACTTGTAGCATTGATACAATCATAAACATAATATTTATGCTGATGGAAGCTTATGTTCCCAATGTGAAATGAATTAATCAAAAGTGGTAATTGACTGATATTTTCGTATTTTCCCTAACAGCAGATGATGAAAAATACTTGTTTCTTTAAAACTTATTTTAAAACTTTAGCAACCTGTTGGACACAAAAGCATTTAAGTATGTCAAAAAGTGCTTAAAGATCTTTTGATTTAGGAAATTGAATGTGACAATTTAAATTTAAATAAATTACGTTCTGCGATTTTGCCGATCGTTCACCGAGAGACCGTTTAAGAGATTGTATCTGTCGAAGAAATGCAATTTTGCTTCGACAGGTTCTTTCCCGTCGCAGGAACTATAGTTAAGAGCACTTCTGAAAAACCAATTTAATTAATTGCTTTTCTGTCATGCGCCGCCGGTGAGAGATTTAAATCCACTTGAGGCGGGATTTTCTGTACACCCATCACCCTAAGTTCGCTGACTGAAATTTTCACGATATAAATCTTTTCCTCGTGTTGATATTGAAGACAATCGCAATTTGGGTGGAAGGCTGTTCGCTCCATTTCAGACTCACACCGACAAAAGCCGTTGCAAATTGAATATTGTTGTTTTACGGTTACTTCCAACCTGGTATTTTAGGATTGAGGTAGATTATGTCGGTGTTAAGTTTTTGATCTCGGTGAACGGTAAGTATCACGTCCGAGAAGGAAATTGAAAAGCATAATCTTGGTTATTGTCTAACAACAAATGAAAAATACATGAAAAACCACTCATCTAGTGTAGCAGAATTTTAAAATAGATTAATTAAGACATCTTATACACGGTCAGCAGACTACAAACTAGGCAGATGAATAAAGACAAAAGTCAAAGTCAAAATATTTATTTTTAACTTTAGGATATTTACATTACATAATTAAGTCAGGTACATATTCTTTTCTGGCGAGCTTGTACAATGTGTATTAAAGAGCTAATTTACACACTTATATATTTAAATATATTATTATTCTAACTATGTATTAATGTAAAACATCCAGCCAGACACTCTGGCGGGGTTTCAACTCAGGATGCAGTGTTCTATATAATTTTGATGATGTGGTACAGTAATATAACCATAGTGTTTGATGACTTCCTTCTAAACTTCTTATCTATTGAAAAGTCGGGTTGATTTGCTGTTTGTTACCTGCAATTTTATCTCATCAATGCTATATAGCCAGGCCTATAGCTGAGCTTGATGACTCGTCCGCACTTGACACGGGTTCCACATTTGCTTGATGGTTTATTCATAGCGCTACCCAAGTCAAGGGCACGCTACTACTCCCCTCACAGTTTGCTCAACTGAAAGGTTAAGAAATCGTAGACATATTTGAGTTAAGAAGTACCTGGGAAGCCTGTTGTCGTAGGTAGTTCTTTAGCTTATGATTGAATCATAGAGGAGAAAACTAAATTTGGAACTGAGCGGAGTGCGTTCAGGCGGTCAGTGATTATTCCATACTAGCGACCCGCCCCGGCTCCGCACGGGAAAATGGTTATTGTGGGTTATCCTTCAGTATATTATGCATGTATTATACATATAAACCTTCCTCTTGAATCACTCTATCTATTAAAAAAAACCGCATCAAAATCCGTTGCGTAGTTTTAAAGATTTAAGCGTACAAAGGGAGGGACATAGGGACATAGGGACAGAGAAAGCGACTTTATTTTATACTAGCGACCCGCCCCGGCTCCGCACGGGAAAATGGTTATTGTGGGTTATCCTTCAGTATATTATGCATGTATTATACATTTAAACCTTCCTCTTGAATCACTCTATCTATTAAAAAAAACCGCATCAAAATCCGTTGCGTAGTTTTAAAGATTTAAGCGTACAAAGGGACATAGGGACATAGGGACATAGGGACATAGGGACGGAGAAAGCGACTTTATTTTATACTATGTAGTGACTATGTAGTGATACTTTGTATAAGTCAAAGTCAAATCAAGCTAGCCGATACATTTTCACGTGGAATGTAGTAAAAGGCAAATAAAAAAAAACTACAAGTAGGTTCTAACACAAATTTAGAAAAAAGGCGGCGGGCTAATGTTCTAAGGTACTACTAAAGTACTAAGCAAAGTTTATTGATACTAGCTGCATTTCGGAATCATGCACTGTGCTTTGTTTTTTTTACGCAAGAAGAATGATCACTTTGAAATAGTAAGATGATTCATAGCTTTGCTGAAGTTTAGCTCGATCTCAGTACAGCTTGCTGGAAGCTCATAAACCATTCAGAAAGGCAACTGGTGCTACAGACATAATCAGTAGGTTGGTACTCCAGCTGGCTTACGAACTTGATGTACAAAGGGAATTGCGAATATTTTTCAAAGATAAATGATTAGAAGTGATATTTTCCTCGTTCGTAATCTTTTTTATTAAAAAAGCTCCCTTTGTCAGTTTATTGAAATTTGGATTACGTAATGAGTTACAAGTGCTGATATTAAAATTTTATGGTATATTTTATCTCCGTCAAACGTCAACATAATTATATTTTATTCTATTCATCAAAAGCATGATGTAGTCCGTAGTCACTTATAAAGTAAAGCTGTAAAGTTATTTTGCTTCAACTCTAAAAATACTTCTTTCATCTATCTATACCTCTTAATATTCTCTCAGATTTCGGCGTTTTCTTACATTTAAGGTCGCAGCGCTTTTTTTTTTTTGCTCGGTGTAAGGTACTTGAAACTTGGAACTTAATTTTAATGTTAAATCAAATCAAATATCAGTCAGTTGGGTGGTTAATAATTCCGTAGTTAGGCCGGAGCGTAAACTGAAAGTTCGTCAAAGGGGTCATGCTAATTTGATTTGGTTGTTCGCTTGCTCGCCACAAGCCTATCTAACCTATCTTGTATATACGGGACACACTCCGAGAATTTACGAACCAAGTGCAATGTTACGCCAGTTTAGGACACTACCGAACTAGTGGCCAAAGTTAACAACAATTAAATTACAGTCAACTTGAGTAACTTTAGACCGTTTCTGGACTACAACAGCCAATTAGCTTAACACACCCCATTTTTTTATCAAAATTAATGCACGTACTAAATATAAAAACAACAACATAATCATAAAATACTTTTATAAATACTATTTTGTATATTTACGGGTCTTTACGCGATAATTTTAAATAGGTATGTTTTACGATACCTTATTTTTGCTTAAATAATGTGTACTAAGCGCGAAAGCCTCAAACAAACATTATAAATACTAATACTACTACAACTTTTTGGAACTAAAGCTACCCAAAAACAAAGTTTATCAAAAATCTACTAAATTTTATAGAAGAGTAAAAAAATAAGGTCCAGTAAGGTAACGGATAAATGGTTTAACGAATTCACGGAACGGATATTATTATGGTTCAGTAGGTATATACGCGTCACCACGCCGCGTAAAATTATTTCGTTTGGTTCGTTTTCGTAATTTTGATTTCGTAATTGACTATGAAAGAGGAATAATTTTTCATTTTTCGTAATTAATTATCAAACAAGAATTGGTTTTCCGGATTAGAAATCGAGTTTCGTAATTAACTACGATAAAATAATTTTTTTCTTCTTTCGTAGTGAACTAACTATGAAAGAGGAACTATTTTTCATTGTTTCGTAATTAATTATCAAACAATAAATTTATTTGCCGTATAAGTAATTAGTTTCGTAATTAACTACGATAAAATAATTTGTTTTCTTTGTTCATATGCAGCGAATTGGCTATAATGAGAGGAATATTTTTTCCTTTCGGTGCATTTACCTAAATTACAATTTACAGAAGCCTCCAACAAGAATCAGAGAAAATAAAAACAAACATACTACATCATCATCTTTATCGTGGAGAGGGTAATAGGAAATAATGCTGAAAACCAGGCCGGGGGGATGTAAGAAGGGAAATAGAACACATTCTTTTTTTTCGTTTCTCTGTCTGTTTGTGTGGGATAAACTCCGAAATTGCTGGACCGATTTAAATAAAATTTTTCATGGTGGATCTTTATATCTCCGTTTGACATCTTAGATTTTTTACCGCGTAAAAATTTCTCATATCTTTGAGAAACTGTGCACGGAAAAGTCAATAAACAACGCGGGCGTAGCCGCGGGCAGACAGATGGTTTTTTAATACATATTACATGGCTTTGGTTCACGAATTTACATACTTACGTTCAACTTAATCGGTTCAATAGTTTCGGAGGAAATTAGCGCGTAAGCGCTAATCCGCCTGCCATGGCGGCGGACATACCTGCGACCTGATATTTTTTGGTTTTGGGGTATGGAAAACAGAAACGGTGCAACAATCTCCTCACAGTAACTCTGCTACTATTTTTATCTCTTGGTCGCTTTCTTGATGAATTTAATTACTAACTAGGTCATCAAAGAGTTCGATAAGAATCTTAAAAATCAATTCTTGTTTGATAATTAATTACGAAAAAGGAATATGGTTGGTAATTAACTACGAACGCGGAAAAATATTCGATTTCGTATACGGAAAATCAATTCTTTTTTGATAATTAATTACGAAACAGTGAAAAAAATTTCCTCTTTCATAGTCAATTATGAAAATCATAATTACGAAAACGGACCAAACGAATTATTTATGGATTTTGACATAAAACCTTTTTGCCTATTGCTAAAAGGGTTATGGGTCATAAGATCTACGCAGGACTTCTTCTCAAAGCTGGAATCGGAAGCCCTTGCTTTGACTAATACATTTCGAAAAAAAAAAAACCTACTAGTAAATTGTTTTAAGCAGACAGGACTCTATTCAAATAGAGTTATTTTTTGCTGTGGCCCAAATACTTTGATTACATTCGTTGTGCTGTCACGAGTACTAAATTGAGTGACGTCATAGCCATTTTTACGTCACAGTTTCCAATTTCAGGAGGATATAAATAATAATGGGTATGCTGATATGAATATGCAACAAAATCAAACCTATCACCGTATTGGGGCAGGTGAGCGAGATTTTAATAATAACTTATGTTATTTAATTTTGTAACAACGTTCTACATTTTTCCTTTCGACGTGTTTTTATTATTTTAGTTTCTACCAGGGATACTTATTTTAAGTTCCGTTATAAAAAAACATTATAACTAGTTATGTGTTTCGAGTTTGTTTGCGACCGATGTTGACGACTAAACTAACTAACTAAAGTACTTACTTAAACGATTACAACAAATTTGGTAAGTAGGTACTTATTATAGCACAGAATATATAATGGTACAAAAGTAGTAAAATACTGCTTGCTTATTAAAAAAATCTTCAATTTTTTTTTCAAAACAAAATGGTAAGCGATCTTGACCAATCCGGCACCGGACGTCCAATTCCGCGAACGCCCACTTCCCTCAACGTCCAGATTGGACAATTGACGTCGCTGTGTCTTCATCAACTTTTAGCTGTAATTTAGCACTGAAAATTGCGGAATGTAATCTTGGTTTCTTTTTAAATATATAACAATAAATAAATAAAAAAAATCCCCGTCACAAAACCGTTGATCATTTCAACAACTAGGAAATAGCTGATAATATTCAAATGGCTGAAGATATTTTCTTAGAAGATCATAGCTGAACACTCTCAATTGTGACACCTTACAAACAAAAAAAAAACTAGATCAAAATCGGCGCATTCGCTTAGGGGCATATTACATTATCAAAGATCTTTGATCAAAGAGACTCAAAGATCTATGAGTCAAAGATATTTGACAGTGTAATATAGACATATGATTCAATTTGATCTTTGATCATAGATTTTTGACATTTGTTGTTAGATTGGATCCAATACGGTCATAGAAACAGGTGTTGCCAGTTACTTTTTATTTTTTCTACTCGGAATTTAAAAGCAAATATAAAAACAAAGAGTTTTTATTTTCTTGTTCGTTAATATGTTTCAAATATTGTAATGTAATTCTTTTTCTAATTATATACTTGCATAATCTTGCTGTCCAAATTTTAAATAACAGAAAACAAGCCATACAAAAAAATTACGATGTCTTCGAATTCGCTGAGATCTGGTAACCCTAACGTCAATACCTGTCATCAATCTGTCAAATGCCGAAACAATAGTACGTGAGATAGGATCAAAGAACTTTTATAGTGTAATACTCAAATTGTCAAATAAATAGGATCAAATATATGATCATATATATGATCAAAGATCTTTGATAATGTAATATGCCCCTTAGGAAATACGATGCCACAAACAGACAGGCAGACGGACACACACGTTTAAACTTATAACACCCCTTTTTTCCGTCGGGGGTTAAAAATTGTATTATTCGGTTGGTCGCACGCGATAATACGTCGATAACTAATGGGCGCTGAGCGAGGCAGCTTTATTTCTTAGTTTCTAAGGAAAAGTACAAGTTTCTTCTATAAGTAATTAAAACTGTCGTTACCAGGAACTTTTACCTTTTTGTTTTATAAAGTTTGGAGGGTCTTTATTCAGTTATTAATTAATCATTATGTTAGATAAACATGGTTAGCTTAATTTAATTTAGACATTTGTAATATTTGTATTAGTTGAATGCGTTTGTTTGTTTAAGATATCGTTGTGAGATCTTTGGGGGAGGCCTTTATCTGGATAAATCCGAAAAAAAAGACGTCCGCACTGCCAGCAGGTTGAAATGATGACGATGATTATTCTAGGCGTTATCTGTGGTGTAGTGGCTACAGTCCCTTCGGCCCATGTCGTAACCAGATTTCGTAGCTGGCTTCGATACAGGATAGTGTTGCCCGTCTGGGTTATATCTATTTCTACGGGTCGGCATCTACGTAGTAATGTGTTTTCTAAATCATAAATTTATACTCTTTACGGTATAACCATAATATCGTGAATAAATTTCGATATAAACAAAAAAAAAATTTTTGTAAATTAAAAAGGTCAATAGAAACATCAACAATTTATTTAATATTCAAATATTTAAAGCTTCATATACAATAATATTCCACTTAAGACTCCTGTGACTGAATAAAGGAAAGGAGTCTGTGAAAATACAGCAGATATAAAAAGTATTAAGTTTTCATTATGCAATTGCAAGAAGGAGCAAACATCGTCTAAGTTTCAAAGAGACGAAAGCCAATAAAGCAGGAATGCATGTGACTAACTTGCTCACCTGCAAGCGGCGCAACTTGAGAACAAACTGCTCGGAACTGTAAATTAAGATTAGAACCTACAAACCGGCTGCTGTGGAACTTGAACGAGGATATTTGTCGTATTTGTGCGCCAGTGAAAACTACTTAAAACTTGCTTGCTTGCCGTGCGGGTTTTGAGGTTAGCCTACATAACGAACCTTGGTGTTAGACTTATTGAGCCGCCTTAGGCTTCTGACATGGCTCATGTGAAACTACGTAGACAATAGCCGGGACCAACGAATGCACGGAATCATGTTTCTTTGTGGACGATCAGGTGAAAGTGATTTAACCCTACCGGGATTTGAATTTCAACCAAAAAAAAAAACCGTAATGTGGGGTGAGTGTCGCTTATGATCACTTAGATCACGTGATCACTTAAAAAGCCGCTCTTTATAGACGCGATGCCAATTTCTATAACGTGACGAACTTTAAAAAAATTTGTGATTATAAAAAAGGCCAATCAATGCAATGTCAGTAATATTTTAAAACTAGAAACTACTTACGTATATGGGCTTAAAAATTGTTGAAGGAAAGAAAAAGGACAGAGAGGTTCGGCGTTCTATTTCGTAACGAACTTTATTTTTTTATATAAACAATTGAGTACAGTATTTTCATAAGAATATTTTATATATAAATAAGCAAAAAAAGAGAGAGAGGAAAACACACATACAGAAAGATTTACAGCCTAACTTGTCAATAAACCAACGTTCTCAAACAAATCAGTACAGAGATTTTATAAGGAACGTCTTATATCAAAGCACGCAGAAATATGAGCCGTATTTATCAAGTAAATATTTGACTAAGACGGTTTGCAAATCAATGTTTCGTGTATAAAGGATTGAAACAACATGTTGCGTCTGCAAATTTTGGCAATAACATTTTCTGTTTGCAAAACAAAACGTTTTTTGAATTTGTGTAAGCAAAAAGTTAGTAAGTTTGTTCAGTTTTTTTTTTGTTTGGGGTCAGATGGCCGTGTGTGAGGTGTCCCCCACATATTATTATTATTATTATATACATGAAAGTATAGGTACCCAAGAATTTGAACCAAACAGTGCAGTATTTACAGTGCTACGTAAATGTATGAAAGGCAGACTTTAAAAACTTCAAACTAAATGTCTTCATAGAGATTTATTTTTGGAAAATCAACGGATTTCTAAATCTTATTTTCGAAATGTGTGTGGAAAAGAAAAAAGTAGTTATGAGGTCCTACGGATTATAAATGAAGAAAGAGTATTTAAAAGATCATCGCTGAAAAAAAGGGAAAGATGCTAGACCACCTGATACGACACGACAACTTTATTAGAAACACCATTGAAGGAAAGGTAGAAGAAATGAGAAAGACAGGACGATCAAGAAGAACATCTTCTTCTTCTTCTTTTTCAGCAGCATTCTTTCGTCCACCGTTGGGCATATGCCTCTCCAGAGCACCTCCATGCGGCGCGATCCTCCGTATTTCTGGGCCATAGACTGCCCGCGTGGCTTCTCTGGTCGTCTGACCATCTGGCTGGTGGTCTACCCACACTTCTTCTGCCCAAACGTGGCCTCCACTCCAAAACGCACTTGCTCCATCTCTCATCCTGTTAGCGACAAAGGTGTGCAGCCCATGCCCAGATAGCCAATGTCCACTAGTTGGGTTCTTCTTCGAATTTCTTCTTTTCTAACCTTGTCGCGTAAAGATATTCCGAGCATCGTATGCTCCATCGCTGTTTGAGCAACTTTAAGCTTATTTAACAACATTGAATAAATATGGAATGGGGATAGATGCTGTGTCATATCAGGAGGTCAAGCAGAAGACGTATAACAGAATGGAATGGGGATAGATGCTGTGTCATATCAGGAGGTCAAGCAGAAGACGTATAACAGAATGGAATGGGGATAGATGCTGTGTCATATCAGGAGGTCAAGCAGAAGACGTATAACAGAATGGAATGGGGATAGATACTGTGTCATATCAGGAGGTCAAGCAGAAGACGTATAACAGAATGGAATGGGGATAGATGCTGTGTCATATCAGGAGGTCAAGCAGAAGACTTATGACAGAATGGAATGGGGATAGATGCAGTGTCATATCAGGAGGTCAAGCAGAAGACGTATTACAGAATGAAATGGCATAAACTCCACCGACAAGAGCACGGCTCGTAAATTTGATGATGATGAACTGTTTTCTACAAAGGTTACTCAAATTACACTTCATGATTTAAACAACTTCAACGCATTCAACAACCCAAACTCTAGCTCTAGGACACTTTGCCATCAAAATTGCAGCTTCTGTCAACTAGTATAAACATAATTCTGTATCTAATTATACTAATACCAGCATTTGTTCGGGGTTCATTCTACTATGCAGACTATGCTACAAAGACAATTTGCTCACTCAGTCGGTGCTTCCTTTGGCTTTTAATTTTCGTTTGCTACCAACTTGCGAAGGTTGAAATAATAAATAGAACGTTCTGAACACTTTTGCAACGGGTTCTGGAAACTGTTGAGTTTAACTTAATTAAGTTTAAAGTTTTCGTTTGAAACAGCACTAGGAAAATATTTCAGTCGCAAACACGAAAACCGTGTTATCGTGTGGTAAACACCACACGTTTTACACAAAGTTGATGACATATTTAGACAAAAATATTTTCTGGTGTTAGTAACAACCAGAATCATATAAATTTTTGTTTAGCCTGCGTTGATAAATTGGATATTCGCCGTAATCGTGTAAGAAAATAGAGGACAACGTTACTGCCTCATGAAATTATATACTATTATAGTAGCAAATTCAATATGAATATACTAAGTATAAAGTATTGTCACGTATTGTGGACTAAAGAAACAATATTGAAGTAAAAGCGGAGTGAAACAAAATACTCTCTTAAATAACGATTGACCGATTTTACAATCCCTCCTATAGATTTGATTAATGCATGACGAAAAGACATCGTAATAAATTGTTTAACATTTCCATTTTGTGCGAAAAACAAAAGGTTAAATCGAATATATATTTAATTTAAAACCTCTTTGTGGATTTTCAATTTGCGACCCGGAGGTTTTTGGCATGTTTATTGAAGCAGAATTAAAGTAAACATATATACTTTGTCACTTTTATTTAATTTATAGCCTTTTACAATTTTTCAGCTTTTACATCTTCTAATTTGTATAACTTTTCATGATTTAAAATGTAATTGTATTTATTTGTGTACACAACATAGAAAATGTTGAACAAAAGCTGTAGAACTTTTTATAACGAAAAATAAAACTTCGCAAAAAGATTACTAAATATTGCAGTAAAAATATTAACCATTTTAGTCACTGTTTGAACCATTTTGAAACCCAAGGCTGTATTACTGTGCTATTGCTGATTAATATAGCGTAATTAATCCAATAATTATAATGTTCTACACCGAAACAATGAAAGAAAACGACATTATACAAAACTCAAAATTGAAGTAACTAGGTTACAGAATGCGAACAAAGCAAGGTCCCCCTAAGCCCAAAAGCTATTGTGGCATAAATTGTGTAAATTATCACCCGAGCTTGACCACTGTTTCCCGCATTGTACTAAACAGAGCCCACTTAGCGGCGAATTAATGGCTCCTGAGTTAATCTTGTACACATAGCCGATACATGTGCACAAACACAGTTGTAATCGTAAGCTGGGACAAATTTCCGAATATGCAGGCATGTTACTTTACGGTTTACATTTTGATGATATCATTACATAATGATAATATTATATTATGTATGTTTAGAGGAAATGAGTTCTAAAATACCGCTACGGAATACGGGCGCTCTCAAACTCAAAATGTCCAGAGCCGCATGTGCTGGCTACTCTACCTAAATGGTTTCTATATTTAGTGGTGCAAAATATTCTATATATAGATATAAGTCAAAGGTACTTTTTTAACTTAAATATATTTCAATTATCACATACGAATGAAACCTAATTGATTATTCAACAGAAAAATCTTCCTTGTGTTTTGCTACTGTATGCCTTTGAGCTAAACCAATGGTTCTTTATGGATAGTTTAATGCATGACTGACTATTAATTAATTACTATCATCATAACAATTGTTTGGCATATATTGTAAAACCTTGTGTATTGTTTGCTAGTTGTTTGATTTATGTGATATGGTGACGATATATTATTACAATATTTTATCTCTCTTTTGTTTTTAACATTGATTCATTGTTTAAATATTTGAGAGTAAATATTTTCCTGGTAGATACTAAATACTGACTATCGCTATTATGAGCGCTGTGCTTCATAAATCGGTGTTTTATAAAATACAAATGTCAACCCGCGGCTACGCCCGCGTTGTTTATTCTTTTTCCTTAGAAATGAGATATTTTCCCGAGGTGAAAAGTAGTTTAAAACTCTTCAGCCCTCAATCTATCTCAGTGTAAAATAAGATCAACAGTCAGTGTGATCAATTATTAGAAAAACAGAATGAAGGAGGACTCGAAATATTATTTATTAAAAAATCCAAATAAATGTATGATATCTGATGTTATAAATGTAGATTTCAGCAGTTTCATCAAAATAATATTCATCGAAATTATCGGCATTTCATACTTTTGTATGAGACTGAATATAACATCAATGGAAGAAGAAATAAATGATGAAGTGGTAAAAAACAAAGTAGTCAAACTTTAATGCACGTGAGGATTCGAAGGACTATCAAAACGCTTCGAGCAATACGGAAATATACTCCAAAGTACTATAGTGTCTTCCCTCGACAATGAAGAACACCTAAGGATTATTAATAGCCATTTATTGTATTTTTCAATAAATGCTACGCTCGCTACGATCTTCAGATACAAAGACAAACTGAAATTTCAGAAGAGACAATTCAGTATTTAAAATAAATAGTTTTTCTAAAGATACGGCATTAGTGCCAGTATCTTCTCTAAGGAGTTGCTAACGCGATTAAGCAAACTCCACAGTACCTATGTGAGTTATATACCAAATGGTGTGTCGTTCATAAAATATTTTACTACATTTTCAGTTGCGAGAAAGCTATTTCATGTTGCGAACGCTTCAATTACTTGAAAACCATCCATAACAGGGCAGTCACAGAACTTTTTCTAAAACATAAATCCGCCGTGGCCATAAAACTGGATTTAAAACGCAAACAGCGTCGGGATGAATACTGAAATGGATTCATGTGCTGCAAACAGTGGCGATACGAGCTGAAACAAACAGATCCATCATATTGAGTTATTCCACTCATTTTTGCTTCATTTAATCACAGATTTGCTGAGTGTTATGATGAAAAAGGGAAATATTAAACTTTCACTCAAAAACATACTAAATGCTCACCATAATAACTGGATTGCACACTAAACATTGGTTAGGTTAGGTTTATAGTGCAAACCATTTTTATGATGTGCATTTTGGTATTTTATGATATCGATTTAAATACATACATACATGCCAAAAAGAAATATTAATAATGGCTGTACAATGAACACGCTATTATGCACGTCCCTTATTTCTGGGAAGCTGAATTATGTTTAGTATTTTCATGTTACGCAATAAAATAGTTTTATTGTTTGGTAACATCAGAAATCAGTTATCTTTTATTATAGTAATTTCTTTATTATTTATTTCTAATTCGGTAATATGTAATTGCGTAATACTGTTATTATTAAAAATTTTTGGTTGTAAACTCTTACTTCGTTAGCCTGATTCAAAGCTGGCAGGAAAATCTCATTACTTTAAAGAAGATTTTGTTTGATAAAATACGATACCGTACCCCACATATATTTATTAAATAGAAAATGAATAGCAAAGGAACGCTAAGCTCCTAGTGAGATGTACATAAACTCTTTGAAGAATAGCACGTCAATCGTTATTAATGTTCCAAGCTCAGACGGACTACATGATGAGCAGATCTTTACTTATATTAAAATTTAAAGATTACTTAGAAAAACATCGTAAAACCTACCTTGTAACAAAATAGATTGGCTGTTATTGCATAAAATTGTAATATTACGGTCGAACGAAAGAAAGAAGGAACGGTTTTAGGTCTAGTTCGGTCACTAACTTAAACTTAGTACTGTTTAAAACTGTTTGACTTGGCCTGTAAATGTCAAGTCAATGTGTGCGAGCGAGATTTGACGCTTTGTATCAGTAAGCAATCGGTTCGAGACGCCCCCCATTTTTATAACTTGTGGTATTTTTGTTATATTATTCTGTGACTGTTATATGTTCTTAACACTCGTAACAGGTATGAAATGTGCCTAAAAGAGATGTTTTAAGGTACTGACGCACGCACGCAAACCGTGTCAGCGGCGGTTAGCTAGCTAACCTGTTATATCGGGCCGTTGATAAACGAGCATGTTTCTGTGCGTGACAGCGCCGCCGCGTATCCCGCGACCGTTCACTACATTCAGCTGAAAAATGACACAAATAAGATAAAATGATCGAGTGATAGAAAGCAGGAAGTGGAATGAAATTGTAAGATGATCTCGATACGTGCCTGTGCGACCTTATTTTTGCATTCAGTTTGGGGACGGATGATCAAAAACATTGTTAAGCAAAAGAAAACTTTTATTTGTTTCATACATACATAGAGACACGTTTTTTTTCTTGAAAGAGCGAACTGTGTATCACTAAGTTAATGTAATTCAGCGTTGATTGTAATCCTACTAATATTATAAACGTGAAAGTTTGTAAGTATGCATGTAAGTTGGTTACTGTTTCACGCCAAAACTACTGAACGGATTTTATGAAACTTTACAATAATATAGCTTATACAGCTACTTTTACTGCGGGAAAATACTAATTTCCCTCGGGAAAACCTGTTAACACGATCGGAGCCGCGGGGCGGAAATCTAGTAGCTCCTCATATTAGTCCTAGTGTCCTAGATAAAACGAAGTGAATTACATGCATATATACATGCTGTGTTTGCTATAATTGGGTGTATCCTGTACCAATACGTTATCGTTTTTTGCCGATAAGTCACCTTTAGCAAAGTGGGTTAAGATTCAGTACGTATCTGAAATAAATAAGCTACACCGATCTTTGTGTTTCGAATCTAGTGACAGATTTTTACTATATTATTTTATTATTACTTACTATATTATTTTACTTATTACTATTACTAGCCTTTTACTATATCCAAACGGAAGACATGGGGTGGTCCTATTCTAATGCTGGGACAAAACAGCGTTAAGATTAAATTATTTTGTTGTCTACTCCGTACGTTCTAAAGTTTAATACTGAAAATGCATCCTTCTTAATTAATTTTTCTGCGCTTGTAGCTAAGTTAGAAACACAATTTTCCTCAGATGCTGTAAGCTAAGTAACCACAAATCAGGCCCGGTTATGGTCGGATTGGGTTGGATTACCATTAATTACTGCGCAAGAACGTTGGTAGCATTGAACTACTAATTGTAAGTGTACATAGAAATGACACTTGCGAGCCTCTTTCATACTAATATGAATTGGTATTTACGGACACAGAAGAAAATAATAACCCCTCGCGCAAAAATGAGTTCCCCGCCCGCCCGAGCCCTCCACGCCCCGCACTCCACAGGCGCCACGGAACTCTGACGGGGGTGTTCAGGGGTGTTTTATATAGCGTTTCAGTGTTTGACTTGTAATTGATATTCAGTTGTTATTCGAAAAGCAGTAGGTTGTCAAAACGCGATTGCTGTATGGAGTGTCCGATCTGTGCTACGGACACAAACTTCTATGGCGGTTGTCTTTTGTTTTTCTTCTCGCTGCGCATTCCCCCCGCCTCCCGTTGCAGCCATTTTGGCGCAAAGATGTATTCGAGGTGTCTTCTCTGGTACTTGTACGTAATTCCTCAATGGTTGGTAATAGCAACCGCCATTACTGTTGTTGAGATAGCATTTCAATCCGTACCTTTTTTGGGAGTAGGCAACTAGGCAGTAGTACCTAATCAACAACAGCTGCGATCCACAACACGCATCCGAAGGCGACTTTTTGTGTAGTATGTAATAGAATATTTATTAAAAAACAGTCACAATTAAATTAAATGTCTAATAAATCAATGTAAAATGCTGAATAAAAAAATATAATGGTCAAATTATTAAAATCTCAGTTGAATAGGCCACCCACCGCACTCTGAACAAAGATACCCATAATATTCGCAGCATCTGTAGTTAATGATAATAATAATATGTGGGACTTACACACGGCCATCTGACCCCAAACTAGGCAGTCTACTATGGGTGTCAAGCAGCTGATATAAATATGCAACATCCAGACACAAGGCAAACAAGTGCTCATCACACGAATTTTTGCCTTGGGTGGGATTCGAGCCCGAGACCCTTTGCTTCGAATTCAGACGTACTACCAACTAAGCTACGGGGCCGTCGTCTTATATGTTTTGTAGTATGTGCCATATTGCTGACTTAGAACTTCAAAATATTTTACGTTCTTGCTCACAGTTTCGAGGAATATTTTATTATAGGGAACAAAATAAAAGCTTTAAACAAAAACGACCGGTCAGCATTGTGCACGATCAACTTTTACTTTCATGTTTATAAAAAAAAAAACATGGAGTTTTTTAGAATTATTAAATCTAGATTACGTTTCGGTGCTTTTATTGAAATCCATGCGTTTACATTGCGATAGTAATATTTATTTACCGTCCCAGGTTGTGCTTGGGCGCATGGCATATCACTAAATCTATCGTAAATAAGAACGTTCCTAGCCGGTTCTCTAGATTATCCAACTGAGTTATTAGACGTCCGTGTTGATTCAATAGTGTGGATTTATTTCTCATAAAATATTGGAAACGAATTTCATAATAAACTTCGAAATAAAAATCACAAAATTTATGACAGGTTTTTAAATAGGAATTGGTAAAAATGTACCCTCTTTTTATTTATTATTTTATTCTAGTGTAATTATTTACTAACATATCAATCAAGTATTCGTTTTAAAGTAAGTATATTTACTTAAAATTTCATCCAAATCCGTTCAGTAGATAGTACTTTGTGTAGTGTGATTAGAGTGATAATATGTGAAGTGATCATATTTCTTGCATGAATAATATGACAATGAATATTAAATACGAAGTTACGTAAAATCTAAATCTATATATTTATAAAATGCGATGATTACCTCGTAAAAATGATACCAGAAACAAAAAAAATCGATAGAAACCACCACCGATAAAAATGATGCCTCATAGCCATGCCGTAAAAAGAAAATACTAAAAGAATATTAACGTTTGTTTTATAACACGTTTTGTTCGCAATATAATGTTTTATATTCAAGTTTAAAGCGGTATAAAATGAAAATGAAGAAAAAGAATGAAAGAAAATCAATATTTGAGCGTCGGTGACCCAGTGGTTAGGGCTGTTAACTTCCATTCAGGTGTTCGTCGGTTCAAGCCTCGGCACGTATCAATGTGTTTTCGATTTTCGACGCTCTTACAGTGAAGTAAAACATCGTGAGGGAACCTGCACACAACTGCGAAGAAATTCAAAATTTGTGTGTGAAGTGACCATCCCGCATTGGGCCAGCGTGGTCGACAAAGGCCTATTCACCCTGATTTCGAGCTTTCGAGCCCCTCGGTGGGGACGTGATATATAAGCATATTTGTAGATATTTTAAAGTAAAGTGACATATAGTTGTACTGGACTGTTCTCTTTCCTCTTTATAATACAGAAGCTTCCCGCCGGGCTATTGAGAGCGGTGGCTCCGACTAACACACAATAAACTTTTTTTTGTATATAGCTGTCCACCTACGTTATTTCAAGGCCTACTGCCTGTCATTTTATACGTGCAGCCTGTGGACCAATTTAACGCAGCGGACCTACAGCGGTTTGCGTGTCCAATATAACAATGCACTCAGGACTTTGTTGGGGCTGCTGCGGTTCTGTAGTGCGTCTGCAATGTTTGCACAGGTAAGGGTTGACAGGTCTTACGCCTAATGAGGAAACGCAGCGTATCGTCGCCGAACCGCCCCTTCGGCAGCGCTAACAGAATCCTGCGTGTACTTACCGAGCGATGGGACTCCCCTATGTTGAAAAGATGGGTACAGATGCATTCTAGCGTTAAGCCCTATTTAATGTGATATAATATAATTAAATTTAGTGGCTAATTTTAATATTGTTTCATTTTGATTTTGATTTTATTTGATTTTAATATCGAAAGTTTTATATATTGTATTTTAATTTAAATTTTATTAATGATTTTCAATTGTAATTCAATTTTTTATGAAAAGTGTAATTTACTATGGGATTATACTGAAATAAATGATGATGATTATTATTGTTATTACCCGCACTGAACCTAAAAGCTTGGTCTTTTCAAAATCAAACAAAACAAAAAAAAATTATTCCGTTCGGAAGTGTAGAGCGAAGAAAAATTTCAGCAATTCAGTTTTATTAAATCATCATCATTATTTTAACCAAAAGACGTCCACTGTTGAAAAAAAACCTCCCCAAAAATCTCCACAAAGATCGGTCCTGCGCTGCATTATTTTATACTTCTCGTAGTTCTAGAGTATTCTTATATTTACAATTTGAAGAAAACTAATAATATACAGTTAAAACAATAATACTCAAGATCACGTACGCTGAACACTGCAAAGCTGTTTTTATGTCAATTGAAATATGTAGAGAAAAGCGGTGCGCGTATTCTGCTTACTTTGCACTTCACCATACATACATACTGACACGAAATGTTTAGCAGTGAAATGAAAAATAAATCCTTTAGTTTGTGTTTGATCTCCAAATAAAACGCTTTGTAAACTTTATGGCGGCGGCCGCTTAAGTATTCCGTGAGAGCTGAAATCCGGCTAAATGGCTTACAGTGAAAAAGGGAACTCTAAGCCTGGACAAATAAAAAGAATTTTACTACGTAATAAATTACTTGGCGTCCTTATCTCCCGACAGCGGGAGTCAAGGCGGTCTAATGACCCCTCGAATCAGTCTTATCTAAAGGCTGCGGTTTCCAACTCCGAGGTTCGATGCGAATTGAAAACAAGGAGAAAATATATCTTTTGCCAATGAAATTCTTAAAACGTCGAAGTAGATCGAAGTTTTTCTGAAATATTTGTTTAATTTGTAGGTATTTAGAACAGGTAAAACAAGTTGAGCGTCGGTGGTCAAGTGGCTAAGGTCGTTTACTTCTATTCGGAAGTTCGTGGGATCAAGCCTCGGCTAACTACCAATGTGTTTTTTATTTTCGTATTAATACGTACGTTTATTCGACGCTCTTTCGGTGAAGTAAAACATCGTGAGGAAACCTGCAAACACCTGAGAAGTAATTGAAAGATTGGGTGTGAAGTTGACCAACCCACACTGGGCTAGCGTGGTCAACTAAGGCCTATTCACCCTGATTTCAGGGTAGGCTCGAGCCCCTCGGTGGGGACATATGAGAGCTGTTTACGAAAACAAGTTGATAGATTTACTTAACAAAGTATGAGAAAGTTTTAGGATAAGTCACTTTGGTCGGAGAGTTTATAGGTCACAAAATACAATGTTAAGAGCACGTTTAGATACTTCTACGTGTACTCATAACGTTTTATTTGGGTAAAGGTAGAAAGCTTTTCTTAAGTAATTGATTAATCTCTTGAAATACACTAAATATTTTTGTGATGATTACTTCAACTGTACTATGGCCTGCTCTGATAATGACTCAGCTAGAACATGATTTACTTAGAAAATGTCTTAATAAGAATATAAGCTACCTGGCCAAAATGTCCCAAAAATAATCTTCAGTAGATATTCCTTTGATACGCGATAAACAATATTAGATTTGAGGTTGGACTACATTTTATGAGAAAAGTTTAAAAAATTGAAGTTGCGATTCGATATTGGTCCATGTATTGCATTTCCTAGTACTGATCTGGACAAATGGTTACGATTGCACAATATTGCACATGGTGAATTATACCGGGTTTTAAATGGCGGCTTAACAAATACTGAAAGGACATGCAATGATTTTTAAGCCACTGTATCAAAGAAACTTTTCTCGGAAACGATAAATAACATTCGACACTCCTGCACGAAATAGTAATTTTAATCATACAGAGAAGTCCAACATTTGTATCGTTTCCGAGAAAAGTATCTTTGGCAAACCTGCTCAAAACGACTGAGCACTGAGCATGTAATTTCAGTATTGGCTAAGCAGCCACATTCACCCTGTATGTAGCAATGTGTGCATTGTGCGGGTAATAGGAGTGTAGAAAATAAAATACACTATATTCCGAGAACATCATTGAAAGCATATTGCAATTTCTGCGGGAACAGAAACTAGGTATGTGGAAATATCGTTCTTATTGCACAACACTTTAAGGTTTTGTCAAAATGGCATTCAATAAAAAGTAAAATTTATGAAACATAAAACTGGAGTACGTAACGAAATTGTGTTTGAAAACATAACACATTCGTATGAAGCCTTTTAGTAGTTGAAAATGTGGCCTTATGCGGTAGTGCATTTAAAGAGGCCATAAAGTGGCATTAAGGCCCAGATACAGTGGCTTAATGTTACTTCTCATACGCAGTACAGAAGGCACTTTTATATTTATGTCGTGTTGTGGAAGAGTTTTACTGGTGTGCTTGAAATAGAGTAAATAAACTGTATGCGCCCTTGCATATTAAAGTATCTTTTACTATGTTCTCCTTCTAAAGAAGGTTTGATATGTTTGGTTGGAATTATATTTTGGTTCACTAATTTACATATTTTGTTCGTGCGTCTTCCATAATAGAAAAAAAAACATTGTACATATTGTTTATTGACGGTTTGATATGTTTGGTTGGTGTTTTATATTGGTTCACTTATTTACATATTTTGTTCGTGCGTCTTCCCTAATAAAAAATAATTTACTTTATACATGTTGTTGACACCGAGACAAAATAAAAAAATCACAGCAAAGAAAACAAAATGTTAAGTCAACAGGTGACCGTCGCTGAGGTAGAAATTTATTTACGTAACCGTTTTAAATCCACTAAATAGATAGATAAATATACTAATTTAATTCATTTTTATGCTGTGAATACATAAATGACCATACAGTTCAAAATTATAAGGTTTTTATACGAAGTAAAATGTTATAAAACTTTTTTTTACGTCATAGCTAAAAATATCAAGAACCAGACTGTCCATGGTTCGCCGTTCAGTTAAACTAAAGTAGAAATAAGTAACTCTTCTTTCATCACTTTAGCATAATGTTTATCGATTTTGTACGAGATAATAGCAACCTCTCTTTAAAGACAGAGCCTTATATTTAGCCGTGGGCTTGAGCTATTATAGGTTATGTTATGTAGTAGAGGTTAAGCTGCGTGTTAAGTAATCAGAATTTACATAAAATTCACTACCTTAAAAACTGCTCATTTTACATTCATTTCACTATTCATTCAATATGTCAGTAGGTAACGGTCAGAAAGGTGAAAAGCGCGCTTCACTTCTTTACTATGGAGGGATTAAATTATTCATCTAACATAAATTAATACATAAGTTAAAAAGTGGTAAGTTGGTGATGAAGAAATTATTCTACCGGCTACAAACTTTTCCCCGAGAGTTAACAATTAGTCAACCCTGCCAAGTTTGATTGTACTAATTCCCAACATCATTATCTCGAAATTTATCGTCTGTAAAGTTACTTCATCCGTTACACAAACTTTTTAAGCAACTTGTGCTTTTAATTGGTTTAAAACAGGTGAAAGGTAAATTATTTTGACATTATTTTTTCACCAAATCATTTTTTTTCTAGGGCCGTTGTTTTCCAATCTGGATGCGAAGATTCAAGACTCGGCAGTTAACAATTTGTTTATGACTTTAGAGTTTATACGAGTATTATGTACGTTATATAACGCTTTTGTGTTAAAGGAACATCTATTTTTATTTATTTTAAGATTTTTTTTTTTTTTTTTATATTAGCAAACAAATTTATTCACGGAAATTAAATGAGTAAATTACAAAAATTAAAAACAATAAACTATAAAACTAAACAACAATATACAAAAATAAAATATAAAATTCCTAACTTAACAATATTTACAACTACACCTAATCAATTTAATCAAAGAGCCCACCCCTTGACACTCCGGGCGCGAAGGTGCCCATAACGCTGGCTGCATTGCCACGTTGAATCGCTATGGACAGCCTTTGCGCCAGGAATGCCCCGGAGCGGACGTCAAATCCTTTGTCTACCAGACGGCGGCCAATGTCCCTTACTAACCCCAAGGCCTCAGTTGCCCACGGGCCTCCCGTCTCAACGGCAAACGGGACAAAGTAATAGGCACGTTCTAACAAAGCATACTTTGTGTGTTTGTGTTTAGCGGCTTCTTCTGCAGCTGAACCTGCTGCCTTAATCGTTTTGGGTAAATGGGACGGTGCGAAGGTGCTTACGCAGGTTGCATCCCACAGCAAGCATCTTCCTTTTTGCCATGGAACTAACGTAAGGCCGTCGGGCCTTTTCCCATCGGTGCGACTGAGTCCTGGAGGTTCGAGGGTACACGGCACGTTTGCGGAGATAAGTGCTCGACGCAATATATCATTTAGAGAATGATGTCGTGGGAACCTACCAGAACACTTGGCACAGCTCAGGGCATGATGGCCGTCAGCCTCTACATTTGAACCACAGACGCACTTGTGTGGTTCGCAAACCTTCGATCCCAAGCGGAGCGCCACAGCAATCCTCAGTGAGTCGCCGTCGAGGAGGGTGCCAATGTGTGGAGAGGGCAACGCGTGAAGCCAAGCTCCTGACTCGGGTCTAGAAGCCGCCTTTAGCCGGGCCAGATTTACAGATGTAGCATCTTCAATTAAGTGCTGAAGTGCATCCTTTGATGAGGCTGCATCCCACAAGCGTTGAAGGTGTGGGCGAACTGGCACACTCAGACTGAGATTGGACCAAGCGCATAAGGCGTCAGACACAAACGGCAGTCGAACCATGTCACCCTCTTGAGAGATAATACTAGTGACAAGACTCGCAGATCCATGTGCCGACGCCAAGAAAGCTGGCAAACCCACATCTTTAACGCGCCGAATTCCAAGACCACCAAGCCTGATTGGGAGAGCTGCCTGGGTCCATTGAGAGTCGCTAAGCTCTACGTTGACAATACTCTCGAGAGTGAGCTTCAATACACCGTCAAGATGAGACACTTCATCTGGGTAAAGCCAGGTAGGACAAGTTCGCAGCAAGTAGGATACTTTAGGAGTAGACAAGCATATCCTCAACAAAATTAGGGCTACGTGTGGAGAAAGGCATTTAAGACGATCGTGCGCTTTTTGCAACATTGATGTTTTTGCTTCCAGGGCCACTGGGATACCCTGAGGAAAAATAGGAGCGCCTAAAAGATCGAATGAGTAATCTTCCATCTTTCGCAGACCTGGGATGAGACCTTCGAAGAGCGGTAAGTGTGACTGACCCACGGGTCCACAAGCAAAAAACTCACACTTCTTGGTGTTGATCTCTAGTCCTAGTTCACGTAGTCTTGGGAACAGATATTTGATGTCATTTTCTACGTCCTCAGGCTTTCCACCGATCGTACCATCATCGAGATACCACACATTAAGTGGTGATTTGAGATTCGCTATAATAGAATGGATTGCAAGGCTAAAAGACAGCGGGCCGAGGGGATCACCCTGCTGGGCACCGACCTGAGACGATATTAAAGTTTCTTCGTAGTAAAGATTTGAGGGCGCAGAATAAACTTGATACATGAATGGATACAAAGTTGGTATTTTGGCGCTGACTTCAGAAAGAAGCACATCCCTTTCAATGCTGTTGAACGCATTTTTAATATCAAGTTTGACAATGAGACAGTCCGCGTGTTTGGGATCCATGACAAAAGTACGCGTTGCATGAATAGCAGCCTCGCAGCCGAGCCGCGTCCCAAAACCTAGTTGATGCGGTTGTAATTGAGCCGCCATTGACTCTCTTACCGCCTGACAGCCTAGTTTAGCAGTCAGGCGACGGAAAGTGTTTCCTACAGCTATAGGGCGAATACCTCCGTCCTTTTTATTAAGGGCACATAAAGTGGCACCGTACATATAAGGACAAACCTCTAAATTTAGCTGACCACTGAGTAGATAATTGCACAAGTTTGTCAGACGCTCACGGAGTCGCTGGCCGTTATCTCCAGCGGATCCGGACGTAAGTTCTTTGATATGGGCAGGTCTAATACCATCTAACCCTGAGGAAGATCCATTATAGAAAGAGTTTAAGGCATTTACTACGTCCTCTTCTTTAACAGTAAGTGCAGGAATTGAGCGATCAGGGGGTGGCGGTAAGGAAAGTGGACGGGATGGCGATGGGTGTTTAGATAGGAGCACAGTCAGTGTTTCTGGACTATTCTGGGCAATAACATCGTCTGACATGAGCAAACGTACGGCACCGTGTAAGTCTCCTTCGTGTACCTTAGATTCTATGTGCTTAGTCACAAGCGTTCTACTATTAAACAGAGGATTCAGATGAACTTCTGATACGGCTGGGCAGCTAGATTCTATATTGCGCTTCACCTTCGCAGTAAGCGTACCTTTTCCTTCCTTCTCCGGAACCCTCAAAGCAGTAAACGCGAAGGATAGCAGTGAAAACCAATCGTCAGTCTCATTGGTACTAAGACATTTATCTATAATATCGCATAACCTACCAGCTGCCAGGTTTCTGGCCCCTTTTGGTATGTGATGTAATACTCTGACCGACTTTTTCAGGGCAGGTAAACTTTTAAGACGATCGGGGTGTGTCAATCCGGGATCTGCCGGTATATTTGACGACGAGGAGGCGTCACAAACATTTGGTTGTGTTTGACTTTGTACTAAACCCAAGTTCTTATGTTTATGTCCTATATGTACGTTAAGACCTCTAGATGAAGTGAAAACCCGAGAAGAGCCTGGGCAGTGGGGACATGGCACACCAACTAAATTATTCATAATAAGTACACTTCAGTAATGGCAATAAATATAAAATAAAGATATTCGTATGTACATACATGGTTTTACCACAAAAACCCTTGACAACCTTACATTGTGAAAAATAATTACACTTAAAATAAACAAAAAAAATATATATATATAATAAGTGACAGACTTTTTTTTTTTTTTTTCCTATAACTTAAATTGTCCTATCTTTAAATAAACTAAACAAAACAATCTATCTCACTCAGGAGTAGCATCATAATTAAGGTAAATGATAATGTATGACACACTCATAACCACATACAAAAGACAATTTTGAATTTTGATGACGTAGCGCGATGTCGGAGGCGGCGGCGGCGCGGCGGCGCTGCGGCGCGTGGCGCGTCGGCAGGGGTTAATAAATCGTCGTCGGTGGCGATCAACCGTCTCTTGCTCATCATCATCGTCATCACAGAATATATTATTAGTACTAGCTCGTCGTCCCACTCAATCCGTTTGTGGTAAAAAAAAAAAAAGGTATATTCATTCAATCAGTGCATCCAATTATCCCTCTTTGTAACCGTCGTCGTAGGAAGAAACGATAAAATCTTAGCGCAAGTAGGAATATTTTCAAAGTCTTGGCAGTCTCTCATTATTTTTGATAATATTGTGACATTCAGCGCAATTTAGTGCCATCTTGCTGTGAGTTTATTTATTATGTGGTAACACGCCCTCTATTGACGAGTAGTGAAATATATGAATGTAGTGAAGATGACGTGCGGATTGCGGAAGCCGGAACTTTAAAAGTTTCTGTTGTTTAAATATTAGCACTCACGAAGAGATGGCAGCACTTACGATATAAAGTTGGATTCTATGTAATGCTAATTGTTTCTTCAAAATAAACTTTCTTATAATTAAACACTATCCAAGCAGTTTTTTTTGTCTTTGATAATTATTTACACATTTTAAAACACATTATTTTTAACACAATTTACGAAAATTTGATGCTGGTAGAGTTGGCAAAAGTCCGTTGAGCGACGCTTGTTTGAAATTGTTTGGAGGCAAATATATTGAAATATTTGCTTGAAACCCTGTTGAAACTAGTTTTTAATTAAGTTTTTGTAGTAGAAGTAATGTTTCTTTTTCTTTTTAGTTTTTATACACTAAGAAAACCTTTAGTTTATGTTAAGTTTATGAATTGCTGTTCGCGGGTTTTCTGTTTTTACTTTTGTTTTGGTAATAAAGGGTTCTGCCCACAGATAACACTTGTATATAGTATTTAGCACATAACAAACAAGAATTCACAAAATTTTCCACAATTTTAGAGAGTTTAGACGTACTTTTAGAATTTTAAAGTTTTTGAATCTAATTTGAGTGTTTATAGTTAAAGCGCCACCTGGCGATCCTAATTTTAAGCGAAATTTTAAGATTGACCTATGTTTGACTATGTGATGACTTACGGATCTGAGACGTGGTTGCTAATGATGGGCCTCATAAGAAAGCTCAAAGTCACCCAAAGAGCGATGGAGAGGGCTATGCTTGGAGTTTCCTTGTGTGATCGAATCAGGAATGATGAGATCCGCAGGCGAACCAGAGTCGCCGACATAGCCCGAAGAATCGCTAAACTTAAGTGGCAATGGGCTGGGCACATTGCACGTAGAACCGACGGCCGTTGGGGCAGAAAGGTTCTTGAATGGCGACCGCGCGCCGGAAGACGTAATGTTCCCCCACGAGGTGGACCGACGATCTGGTGAGGGTCGCGGGAAGCCGCTGGATGCGGGCAGCGCAGGACCGATCATTGTGGAGATCCTTGGGGGAGGCCTTTGTCCAGCAGTGGACGTCTTTCGGCTGAGATGATGATGATGATGATGACCTATGCTTGTATCAAAAAGGTACGACCAATCAAACTTTACCGAATTTGAAGGAGCGAAATTTTAAGATTGACCTATGTTTGACTATGTGATGACTTACGGATCTGAGACGTGGTTGCTAATGATGGGCCTCATAAGAAAGCTCAAAGTCACCCAAAGAGCGATGGAGAGGGCTATGCTTGGAGTTTCCTTATGTGATCGAATCAGGAATGATGAGATCCGCAGGCGAACCAGAGTCGCCGACATAGCCCGAAGAATCGCTAAACTTAAGTGGCAATGGGCTGGGCACATTGCACGTAGAACCGACGGCCGTTGGGGCAGAAAGGTTCTTGAATGGCGACCGCGCGCCGGAAGACGTAATGTTCCCCCACGAGGTGGACCGACGATCTGGTGAGGGTCGCGGGAAGCCGCTGGATGCGGGCAGCGCAGGACCGATCATTGTGGAGATCCTTGGGGGAGGCCTTTGTCCAGCAGTGGACGTCTTTCGGCTGAGATGATGATGATGATGATGACCTATGCTTGTATCAAAAAGGTACGACCAATCAAACTTTACCGAATTTGAAGGAAACATCGTGAGGAAACATGCATACACTTGCGAAGTAGTTTCAGGGTAGGATTGAGGTCCTCGGTGGGGTTTCATGTTTTTATAATCCCACCGTAAATATTTATTTTCTCAGATAGTTTTTAAATTTAATTTACATAAGACCTTTACGACCTCTTTGGCTTTATAAGTTGAATTTTTTAGTTTCAAAACATATTAATAAAGATATTTAATAAACCATGATTTGATTTATTGTACTAATGCGTATTAAACTTTTACAATCTATTTTAATTAATCGTTAGTGTTTAGTGAACCATAATCTTAAGGCTTCTAAAACTAAATATTTTTTAATATTTTCTTGAGCAACATTGTGAGAGTTTGTTGAACAAAACTAATTTCGATATGTTCGCATGAAAATTTTTACAAAACTTTATATCTTAGCTGTTTGAAGTTTCTTAAATGACTGACGATTAATAAAACATAGCTAGAAATGGAAATTAATAAGTAGAATTGCCCCCTATTATTGTTATAGGTAGCTAATTTCTATTATTTCAGTTTCTAAAATTAGACATACTTTAATGATTTTGTCTAAATTTTCTATATATTTATTTCCGCTTAAACCCATTTTACACTTTCTTAATCTGACATTGTCTGTGGCTCTTTACTTGAATGTACAAAATATTTGTTTTTCATTTTATGTTAAACTAAATATAATTAGGTCCAAAGTGTACTGTACCTATCTATTTTATGCCAAATTGACCGATTACAAGGTCTTTCCCTTGATACAGCGGTGTTGTCAAAATCTCCACCCACCCATGCAGTAAGGTCAGGAATCCTGTGTAGTTGTTGATTACACAAGTGAACATTGCTGCCTATAATACCCTGGTTTATCTCTCTGGCCGGCTCGTACGATATTCTACTCCGGACATGGGTCGATCTTAGCTTAGTTTCTGCAAAAGTGTACGGTACTAACTATACCAAGAATCAGTTTATACCCAGATCATGACTTATGCATAAAGCCATTTGTAATGAATGAGGTTGATATTTTCATTGTCTCTCTCCCACAATTTTTTCAAAAAGGTAAAGAATAGTAGTAAACTTACTTGCACAAGTTGCATATTATATGGCTGGTAATGTGTCACGCATTGTCTTGTGGTTAGGTGAACTAATTTCAGCAATTAATCTGCCAATCGGACACCTGTCGTATTAGGTATTATAATGAAAACAGTAAATAGCTGTGAGTAGTGCTGTGAGTAATACATATAACATGTATATGCGGTTGTGGCGTTTGCCACCCGTACTGTCCCGTACAGTGACATTGACAGATATGTAACTGTCAGATAGACAGAAGGGATTTTTAGCGCTAAGACTGATTGTAATCGTTGTTGGAATTATTTTCATTTTTGGTGATCTATCATTGTATTAACGAGTAATACAAACCTCCACATTAGCAACCAGTCATTTTATTCGAACTGCCAACCATCAAAATTCACAACCGTTACCTACAAGTCATCGTGCCAACTTTCTTGCACTTACGACCGCTGGGCTGAAGCCCACACGGATAAGCGTCGGTGGCCAAGTGGCTAGGACCATTATCTTCCATTCGAATAGCGCGGGTTTAAACCTCGGCACAAACCAATGTATTTTGATTTTCGAATTTATGAGTACCTACGTTTCTTTAACGCTCTTGTAGTAGAGAACGAAATTGTGAAGAAACCGGCATACAGCTGCGTAGAAATTCAAAGGTTATGTCTAAAGTTGATTAACCAGCACTGGGTCAGCGTGGACGACTACGGGCTGTTCACCCTAATTGAAAATAGGTTCATAGATGGGCTGTTCATGGGTAGTTTTTCATAAAAGTTTCTTTGGGCAAGTTGATCAGATTGATAGACACCCGTTTGCACTAACCTTGTCTTAGGCTTTTCGTAGTTAAGAAAGACCTAAGCTAACTAAAGCTAAAAAAAATTGGTTTTCACTAACAGACTAATTGGGCTCATAAAGGTAGGCAGAAACCTTAGAGCAACGCGGGCCTTCCGCGGTACGGAAGGCCGGCGTTGCTCTAAGGCAGAAACTAAGCAGTTTAAAAAAAGTCTGAAGGTTACTAGCAAACAAAATTTTCACCAAATCTCACCTAAATACTTTAGGGATCAACTTAAACAATTCTTATAGAGCAAGAGCCCGCGAACGCCAGACATACGTTATTTTATAAAAGCTGAAAATTCTTGTATATGTGCCTCTAGTACAGGTAAGAACGATCCCCACCCATGTTACCTGGGTAGTGGTTCCTTTGGCAGGTAGCAGGTAATAAAGGTATATAAAATTGTATCTTAAATTCGTTAATTTATAAAACTCAATTTTTTGATATTTCATTCGTAGTAATATTAATATTCGCGTTATGCATTGCCAGACACCTACTATGGTTCCAACCCCCTGCCAGACACCCCTAAA
The DNA here is from genome assembly GCA_948473455.1 of Teleiodes luculella. NCBI lineage: Eukaryota > Metazoa > Arthropoda > Insecta > Lepidoptera > Gelechiidae > Teleiodes > Teleiodes luculella. Next base: position 8,163,241 of record OX419598.1, on the reverse strand, counting down.
TTATAATAATTTGTAATTCTACTTACGATAGATTGTAAAATCTGAATTTTATATATGTTATTTGAGGCACTATAAAATGATGTTTTCTCAGTAGCCAGACAGTTTCGAGGGTTCTATCATCCTGCCAGACGCATTGGAAGGGGCAAAAGTTGTGAGAGCGCGGAGTATAGCTTGACCATAAAGAGTTGACAAAAAAGGGGGGCGCTACTATCGTTTGCATGGCAACATCTATACTAGGACTTTAATGAATTTGATACTTCCATTTTTTTATAATTCGAAATTGCTGAGACACTGGCTGTGCGCGCACCAGAGTGCAAACAAAAAGTGAATTCTAACATTCTGTTATTATATGTATGACATGACTTGGTATTTAATTTTGTTTTGTTATTTTCCTACTAATGTGTTTTTATAAATTATTGGTACTATTGTACAAATGGGTTGTTTTTACCTGAAATAAAATAAAATGAGCCTTTATTCTGTCATAGATTGCATTACTTTATTAAATGTATTATTTTAATTTAGCATGCTTAGTAAAAAAAAATTTCTTAATCCTTCATTGTTATTTCATTCTATGAAAGTCGCCTGTTCGGCGTAGGCCTCCCCCAGTCTCCTCCATTCCTCTCTATCCCTCGCTATGGAGAACTAATACGGGCCACACTTTTCCTTGAGGACATCTTCCCATTTCCATTTCAGATTTCTTATATTTTGGCGTATATCAGTGACTTTCGTTTTTCTTCTTATTTCTGTATTAGATATTCTGTCTGACAATCTTACTCCTAAAATACTTCTCTCCATCTTCCTTTGATGAATGGCCAGTTTATTTTCGTCTTGTACACGTAGGGCCCAAGTTTGGTGCTATTTTTTGTACTGTGTATGAAAATTTAATTTTCTGACGAATCGCACAAATGGTAAAGTCATCTAATTTTATTTTCGGGCGGCCTAATCTATGCTTTGCAGGCGTTGAAAACTTGCCACCGCTTTTGTACCCTTCATCAATCAAGCGTCGGACAGTACTTTCCGATTTTCCTGTAATCAAAATAAAACATTATAATGTAGTGTGTAACGACCAAAATTATGCAGTCGCGCTATATATAAAGTACTCCATGATATAAAGCTTCTTTTCTCGAATGTAAACATAACCTCTCAAATTAGATTAATCCGTAGAAAACATCGATGTCGTGATTTTGCTTACTTATTTAACTAACAATTATTGTAATTTATATCGCGAACTACGTATTTAATATAGAATTAGAGTGTATATATACCTGTCATAGAAGCAACTCAATTGTAAAGGTCATCCAATTCTGTGAGAAGTTTCCCGGCATGGTATATACATAGACGACAACGGTGATTATGAAGAAAATTACTGAATAAAAATTGTTCTTAAATTATTACAAGATTATTTTTCAATTATAATTAAATACAATAAACTTTGGAAAACTTCCAAATAACATGAATCAAGTTATTCGTTTTTTCACATGATTGATAATTTAGTATAAAATTATTTATATGTATTGTTTTAAAAATTTTATAGGTACTCAGACTGTAGTTATTTTATTTAATAAAATTTCTTGATAAATTAAAAAAAGAAGAGCACGAGATAATTTGGAATAAACGACATCTGATACGCAGTAAACGATCGCAATAAACCGAACGCTCTGTTTCACTCACTCCAGTTACTACACATACTCCGCGCTCTCACAACTTTTGCCCCTTCCAATGCGTCTGGCAGGATGATAGAACCCTCGAAACTGTCTGGCTACTGAGAAAACATCATTTTATAGTGCCTCAAATAACAGATATAAAATTCAGATTTTACAATCTAACGTAAGTAGAATTACAAATTATTATAATTTAGGGGTGTCTGGCAGGGGGTTGGAACCATAGTAGGTGTCTGGCAATGCATAACGCGAATATTAATATTACTACGAATGAAATATCAAAAAATTGAGTTTTATAAATTAACGAATTTAAGATACAATTTTATATACCTTTATTACCTGCTACCTGCCAAAGGAACCACTACCCAGGTAACATGGGTGGGGATCGTTCTTACCTGTACTAGAGGCACATATACAAGAATTTTCAGCTTTTATAAAATAACGTATGTCTGGCGTTCGCGGGCTCTTGGACTATTAAGTTTATTGCAAACGGGTTACTCTTTTTTGTTTTTGTTACTGTCACGTAACACCCTTTAAGAATAAGTTGAAAAAAATATTTTCATTTGGTGAAACGATTATAGAAACAAAATCTCACGTTATTCTAGAATCCATTTTAGTAAAAAGTCATATTCATCCATTTTCATATAACATTTTTTTCTACCAACCCCCAAACAGTGATGTGGGAAGCAGTCAGAACTAATTAAATAGGGTTGTCCGGCAAATAAACTAGTTTAATTCCGCTACAGAGCAGCACAGATTCCCAAAGGATAAGCTTGGGATAAATCTTTATTACTTCTAGGAAATAAATGTTGTTCACGAGAAAATTAACTGACGACATCAGTAGGAGTCAAGGGTAAGTACAGTAGCCAGCACATGCGGCTGGACATGTTGACCTTGAAAGCACCCGTATTCCGTAGCGGTAGGGGTGAATTTCGTAGTGCGAATGTCCAACCGCATGTGCTGGCTTCTGTACATTCAAAGTGCATTTTTCTTTAAAATTTTATCACTTTTTGGCGACGACGATGTTTTGTTTACTAAAATTCTTCTACTATAACAACTTTTTTTTGCCTCGTGTCGCAACATTTACTTAGGACTTGCGGAGCATTGAACTACTATTGTACTAGCGTACATAGAAAAGATAGGTACCCGCTAATCGCATTCATGTCAGTTGAATTGGAGCTCGCGAGCTGCAACTTCTGTGACATTTGTCCTTTGTTTTTCTTCTCGCAGTGCACTCCGCTCTCTTTCCGCCGGCCATCGCCATGTTAGTGCATAAAATGAATTCGAGGTGTCTTCTCTAGTACTTGTACGTAAATCCTCAATATATTTTTTTACAATCTATGGTAGGAAATCTAGCTACAATTTTGTACATGGTATCTTTGTTTCTCAAATAAGATCCCTGTTGTAGGTACTTATAAGATCCTTGTTGTTTCTATTCAAAAATTACCAGAATGTAAGGTCATACACATAAACTAAAACGAACCGTTGATTAATAAGCACTCAAGCAAAGCAAAAAGGTTGGACGTTTTCAAATTCAGCGGTGACACACAACTCAGGCAACTTTTGTATAAAACCTTGACGTAATTAATAAGTACAGTTTGCAAACAAAAGAATCTCTCTCCGTATACTTCAATATCTAAAAAGCTCTGAGCGAGAATATTTACAAAATAATGGGAGTTCTTTTGCAAGTTAAGAACTTTTAATATTTGTTTGTTAGAAGTTCACGTATCTTTGTAGACGCTCCGCGTCACACTCGAAGAGAAATTAATGATCAGGTGGTATAGGAGAAACTGAGGTATTATTAAGTAACATATTTTTATAAAAGTATCTATAACCGATCATTGTGGAGATCCTTGGCCTTTGTCCAGCAGTGGACGTCTTTAGGCTGAGATGATGATTTTTAACTAACTCTTTAGATAACAGAAGCAAAGTAAATAAGTTAGATTCAATCCACACGACATTGAAAATATTAATAATGGTATTGATAGGAAGGGGTACAATTTTCTTAGTCTATAAAATCTAGACTAATACTATACTTCCCGAAAACAATTATAACACATTTATTACATTTGCTAAAACTACTTCACTTTTACTACATTTATTTTTTCCGATTAAGTTGCCAATTTTAGAAAAAAAAAAGTTTCAATTACCAAGTTTGGTTCTTTTATTATACATTGACTTCTTCTCACTTAAGAGCCGCACTCTTGTCGGTGGAGTCTTCGCTATTCCGTTCTGTCTTCCGTTCTCTGTTTGACCTCCTGATATGACACGACAATATCTATTCCTTCCTTAATTTGGTCCTTTGGTCCAAAGAAATGAATGTGAAATAAATTCTATGACCATACTGTAATGGAAATACGGACAATAACCATATTTCTGCCGTTTCCTAGAAATACCGCGGTACTATTAGGTTCTCTATTGGCCATATCGTAAAAACAAACCATAACAATAATATTCGCAAAATTACTACTCCGGTCGATACGTATAAGTCTTACATATTACTGGAACAATAACTATAATAACCTAGTTGGCGAAGAAGAGGACAGTAATCTATTTAAGATAAAGTTCCGCTCGCGAGGGATGAAACAACTTGTTCTGTTTCCACTTGTGAACGCACTTTTATTTATGTTTGGTTCCCCGGGGAAATCAGGACTATCACACACGCTGAGGCCAGATGTAATAACTACTGTACTGTTGAAGACTACATAACAGACATCATCGCGGTTTTTTATCTTTGTTCAAGTCAAAAACAAATAGGACAAAGTAAAGTTAGGATTTTAATGGAATTTAAGGAAATTAATTAATAATCCACAAAACAGTCTCACTACGCCAAAGTATTATTTTTATAATGTCGGATTTTAACGTTTTATATTTTTCTTTCTTATTCCTTTTTTATGTTGGCCGAGAATTTATAGTCTGAAAGTCTTTTGTTTTTTATGATTTTAAATTTTAATTATCGAGTAAAATTCATATACCTACCTATGTAAATACATAACAAATCACACGAGAGGAGCGTTAGGAATATTTCGTTGAAAGATTGATTTCAGAAGGCATTTTTAAATAAAAACGATCGATGTTTTTAACATTTTGCTGCGTTTTTTGTCGTGGACATAGTACTCTTCTGTACTTATGTAAAATCATATATTGGGATTTTAAAATTCCTATTTTTTTGTGGGAAAGTGGGAAACGATCTGATACCGTGCCAAAGTTTCCCAGAATATATTTCAAAGAAAAGAGCGAACTATATATTTGTATTAGTCGAACCAAGGCGCCCGAGCATGTTAGTAATGCAGGGGCAGAGGTGCCTTAAGCGAGGATCAGGGATGTAATATGGAAACTAGATCTAATATAGTCATGACCCGCAGGTTTCTTGAAGTTTACCGAAATACCACAAATACAAGACTAGAGGACTGCAACATAAAAAATATATACCTTTACAAATGTATCTTGATATTTTTAACGATCTGTTCTGGTTTATGTTAATTTTTCAAATTATAATTTTTCCCTCATAAATTAGATACTCCAAAAAAATCTAATAATTTACTTTTAAAAACGTTTTCGAAAATAATAGTTTTCAATTACTTATAGAAGTCGACGTCGGCAAGTTGACGTATAGATGGTATAGGACCAGTTGCGTTTTAGACCAAGTGATAAATAAAAGGGTCATTAGGACAGATCTTGTTAATAAGTTTTTCGCTTATTTTGTTCACTTTTATATTTCTCTTACTGTCTTTTCACAAAATAAAAAGTGTAGAATAGCATAATAAAAACCTAGTAATCTAACAGCAAATATAAATAGTATCAAGATACCAAGTGAGTTCGGTCTCCCAGATTATTTGTAACATTGTTGCATTTGGGTAAATTAGATTGCTCGAAGCAGAAAACATTTAATCGTGTCGACTTTACTCTAAGAACGTCTGGCAACATCCAACTAGTGCACGATTCTATTCTACTTTTTATGTGCACTTGTAGTAAAAGTTATTGTATCCGATGTTTGTTGAGTTGGCTAAAGCGTTTCTTGTTAGCGGGGTTAGGGAACTAAACGCTAGGGTAACTTTGTGTAAGTAACCTTTCCTATTAAAATATATTGTATTTTACACTACAAAATAGTTTTGTTTTATCTGGAAAAAGTCTTAATATACTATTTGTGAGTAAAGGCACAGTAGTAAAATAGTACTATACTAAATTAAAGGTTTTATTGATGACAAATCATGCCAGATATTGAAAATTTTTATACAAAAAATATTTCAAAAGCAAATTAATAATATAATTCTTTGTATCACAGTTATAGGTTTTATTTTTGTGTTTCGATATTTCTATTTAGATTAAGTTTTGATAAATAATAAAAAATATTATTATTATAAAGGCGGGTATTCATTAGGCAACATTTGTTTATAAACAGTGTTTCACAATGTTACATCACCTCTGTAAACAGTTTATAAACATAGGTTATGAAACATTGTTTCAGATACATGTTGCCGTGTACCCCATTTAGAGTGAAGAGCAAGCCGAAACATCTAGTTTCTAAACAAAAGTTGACAGGTGTAGACGTGTACGGGTCAATGAAAGATGGAAGTATGTGGAGATGAATTATTATGTAAGCAGCACAGGGCATCACTACTTCTTCGGGCGACATCTTAGCTATTAGCTGACAAGTGTGGACTGCCAAGTTTAAGAAACAGTGTTTACGGTAAACTTGTATATAAACACGATGATCGACTCTGAAAACAGTTTATAAACAAATGTTGCCTAATGAATACTAGCCAAGCGTAAGCGTTATAAATATTAAACTTTAATGGCAAATTCATGGTAAGTTTATGTTAGTTAGAGATCTTAACCAAGAATCAAACCTGGTTACAACAACTTCGTTAAAAGGATTTCGAAATTGTCAAAGAGATAAAACAATGTACATAGTAGCTATTATGTTAAGCGTTGTATTTACGACAGTGCTCTACAATTTAAATTGAATTTACTTTAGACGCTAACAGCGAAGGTGTTAACAGCTTTCTGGGTATTTCAATTAAACTAAGGTGACTTTAGGTTGAACATCCGCTGAAAGACAGGTATTAAATGTGATTCTTTTTCATTTTTGAATTCCTTTTCATTTCATGGTTGCTAAACAGTGCGTCCTTCCATATCACAAGTAGATTAATGGAAAATACACCCTATTGATGGAAGTCAGTCAAATTAACAACTATCTAAAACATTTTGTTTTATTGGTTGTGTCTGAAAAAATGGCAGCCTTGTCTGCTCATAAACTGAGTGAATAGATATTGTTGGATAATAGCCTTCCGTCCGCAGCTTCGCCCACGATAAATCAATTCCTATATCGCTCAGAAATAATGTAGTATTCCAATGGTGAAATATTTTTTGGAATCTGTTCAGTAGTTTCGGAGCCTATTCAATGCAAATAAAATATCAAATCTTTCCTCTTTATAATATTGAACAAAGACGTTTTACAAACTATATAGTTTATGAAACTACGTTTTGCGTAATTCCGTAGGCCATAAAACATGTGTTCCAAAATATAAAGCAAAATTAATTGACTTTCAATGACTCGTTTTTAATTGATCATAATGTATAATTAATTTCAAAGCAGGTCTTTTGGTATTCCGAAGTAAACTTCGCTGTAATTAAAAAAATCTTACTAATACCATACTTTAAGATTTAGTACAATATTATGAGCTAAACTTTTGTTGCTAAATCATAAGTGATCTTTAAATACTAACCGCAGGTTATTCTTGTATCAAAGATTGTAAGCGATTAGCCTATATAATACAGTCTTATTTTTTAATTTCGTATATAATATTAACTAGCAGTTGATTGAAATAAGCCAATCGTTAATGAAAGGGTAAATAACTTTGCCATAAAATACAAAAAAAGGCTTCAAAATCATAGAACCAACTAGCCAGAGACCCTAGCAATGGACCTGGTTAACAATATCAACGAAATTGTTAGTCTGAAACGATGACAAATACTGACACTAGATCTACTTAGACATTAACCTGAGGAGAGTATTTATTCAAATACCTCCTGAAACATAAACCGAAAAAAAAACCAGATTAGTGCTAAATAACCAAAGATATATATTTCATGAAAAGCAACGTTTATAGAAATGTATGTACGAGTATCATAAAGTATTTTGTATTGTATTGTATCACCGGTTTTAGTGGCCATATATACATATATATTTACGCGGTCCTACGCACAATACAACTTGTCCGAAACGTCCCGAATTTCCAAGTCTTGTCTATTATTCATGGACATTGTTAGCGAAGTTTAGTTGCCATAAAATTATTTGTATAGTGTCCTTCTAATATTAGTTAGAAAGCAATTACAAGTTTGTATCAATTGATTTCCAAATAATGTATTGAAATTAAATTATGAGAAAATGAATTTTCTAAATCTGTAAATAAGCACGCTTTTTTGTTAAGCTTTTACTTAATGATAAAGCAAGCAAGCAGCAAGCAATAATGTTAATTACCGGTACATACTCATATTATGTTAGTTTTAGAGATTGAAAAATAAAAAGTTTAAAATGAATAAAAGAGGGACACATTTTTTATAAAATAAAAAAAGAATACACGTTGATTAAATTTGATTAGGCCTTAGTAGAAATTTTCCGATATCCAAAAATTAGTAATTTTTTTGATATCTTCGCGGGTGTCTGCATTCACTCACGATAGTAAGAGCGTCAAATAAACGCACATAAGTATGTATTCGAAAATCGTAAACATATTTTTGCTTGCCGAGGCGTGAACCCGAACCTCTATAATGGCAGACAACGGCCCTAGCCACTGCGCCACCGGCACTCTATAGCTGATTTAGGTTTATGAATTTATAGAAGACCCCACTTTAAGAGCGTATCGAAGAACTTATTGAGAGCGCAACGTAAATAAACTTTCAGCGGAGTCTCGGGCTGTAGGTACGGTTCTATGCTAATGCAAAAACAGTAAACTTGCATCACGGTAAAATAAAAACCGTGTTCCACTGAAACTGGTCCGAAAGAGTTTTTAAAACTTTCATAATATAATATTTTTTCTTCGGAATTAAAAATTTCAATACCTTCAACCCACATCAAGAGTTGTACGTATTATATAATTCAAAAATATGATTAATGTAATAATTAATTTATTTAAAAAACATATTGAAAAAAGTAAAAGTAAATAATTACGTTATATTGCTTCAAAAATAATTAAGTAAAGGGCATAAAAATACAATCGTAGCAGGTGTGTAGCTGTAGGCTACGTTTCGTAGCAGTATGCTACGGTATTTTTTTGCTTTGTTCATTTTAATATATTTGTTTCGTTGTAAGTACATACCATCTCTCACATCTAGAGTTTATGAAATATACTTAAATACGTAATGAGGCATCGTTACAATGTTGGTAGGTATGAGATATTATAATTTCACTGTGACTTGTTGAAAACCCTAATATCTCAAGATAAATTGTATAATTTTATTGTGGTATGTAGCTGATGATGGTCGTAAAAAGGTACGTTTGAAAAAGGGTTTTTAAATCTATTATTTTAAGTTTATTGGTAATTTCGTAAATATATTTACCGTAGTTTTTTTTTCAATAGCGTTTTTATCGTCACTATTTCAGCCACTAAAACGCCCTCTCCCAAAAGATCGAAAGGTTTTTATTTAAGTTTCATAATTTAGTAACCTAGCGGTTTACCTTGAAAACCACACAGTAGTCAGTTTTACTTTTGTCTCAATGAATAATTGAAATATTTTTCTTTCTTACCGTTTCCGAACATAGGTAACAAAGAAAAAAGCAAGTTTGGAGAATTTTTTTCAAAGGCTGTCTCAATTTAGAATTTTGGGTCGCCGCAATTCAAACTCATCAAAGGTCCAGTCACTTGCAGTTATCTAGGGCATCTTGGAGATCCAATTTGAGAGGACAGACCTGCCAGGCCGACCGCGCGACGGAAACTAATTGAAAATTGAACACAAATCAGCAAGAGAAATAGTTTGGCTCCTCATCATTAATTCATTCTGATGGATTTTTACAGATCTGGAGTAATTAGTATGAAAAAAAAATGGTTTTAATTTTTTTTCTTTTGTCTATACAGTACAATGTACTCGTACTTGCAATAATTGCTACACCTAAAATAGAGATTGTGATTATGCATTTGGGAATATTCAACTTTCCGAGGTAAAGAGATTTTGTTTTTCAGTTTCGTTTTTTCTTTATTTTAATTTAAATATAAAAATATTACCACATTTTTAATATTTACAACACAGAAATATTAAGGGAATTTCTCGTTTAAGAAGAAAAGCAAGTGTGAAGAGTAACCGCCATTTATATTTGTTTCAACTGTTTGCCGAATCTGTTTTATTTAGAATCCTTTGTATTCAATGAAAGCTTCAAACCCTTATGGACACTATTTCATTGGCATAGGTTTTATCTGCACACAGACGTGGGGAAGCGCAGGCTGCGGGGCGGAGTTTATATGCAGTCTGTCCCATAGAAAGCAGGCGCAATCTGTGTTATAGGCTGATATCTTCTATCTTCTTCTTATTCTTCAACCAATTAATCAATTAATCATCAATCAATCAATACTTTAATAAATATGAAAGATAGGCGTGTCTGTACATTGTTTTGTTTAAAAAAAAAATGATTTTTGGTGATAAAGGGAGTGTAGCTGAACACAAAAAATACAATTTAAAAAAAAAACTACCGTCTATCTGTCTGTACACGCTAATCTCTGGAACTACTGGACGGATTTTACATCAGAATAACAGATAGGTTACTTCATACCGCGGGAAAACAATTCTTTCCCACGGGAAAACCTGCAAACGCGGGCGGATCCGCGGGGCCGAAAGCTAGTAATAAATAAACTGAAATAACCGTCCCGCAGTTTGCACTTTCCCCCGTCTGTCGGTACCCGGTTTGATGGTCCTCGTTATAGTTCCTTATTTATTGCTTACTCATACTCATAAATGTTAATGCTATGGAAAACTACGCTTTAAAATAAAATGTCTTAAACGTGTAAATTAATTCTTAACATCGCTCCTGTACCGTGTTCCTACATAAGTTTATTAGCGCCTGGAGCTTGTGCAAAATGTAACCGCAGATTTTAATTTAGCCCCTTGCGCGCTAAATTTAGTGTACGATGCTCTTTGATATAACATTAATATGGAGAAATAAGCAAGCATTCGTATTTATTTTAAATGTACTACATTTAATTTGAGCTACTAAATTAGTTATTTATTACATCTCTTTTTATACTTAGAACTTAGAACGAATTCAAATAATGATGTTTATATGTAATATTTTGTGGTTCTTCTTAAAAGTACAAATTTTATAGGAAATAATACCTTGTTTATGCCTTCAATTGTATTTGTAATTAGACAAAGGTATCAGACATTGTTTATTTAAAACATAAATGAAAATTAATAGTAAGTAACTAATTTTAAATCAAAAGTATAACTAGAAGTTATGTACAAGTTGCGCGCCCTAACGAAAGAATAAAAGATTTTCCATGAATTATCGTAAATTTTAGTATGTTTTATTTCCATGCACCAATTAATTATGATAATAATTGTTAGTTTAGTTTTATCATTCTCTTATTTTAGAAGTTAGAGGGGGGGGACACACATTTTTCCACTTTAGAAAAAAATCTTATTAGGAACCTATAGATACCCCACACGTATGGGTTTGATGAAAAAAATGTTTTTTAGTTTCAGTTCTATGTATGGGGACCCCCTAATTTAATTGTTTTTTTTTTTTCTATTTTTGTAAGAAAATCTTAATGCGGTTCACAGAATACATCTACTTACCAAGTTTCAACAGTATAGGTATTATAGTTTCGGAATAAAGTGGCTGTGACATACGGACGGACAGACAGACAGACAGACAGACAGACATGACGAATCTATAAGGGTTCCGTTTTTTTGCCATTTGGCTACGGAACCCTAAAAACATTGTTATCGACTTTAAAGGCGTATAACACTTAATAGTTTTTTAGTAAAAAACTCGAGAAACAGCTAACATGACTTTATTCATTCATCAAAGCATTCATCATTCATAAAGTACTTAGTAACAAAAGAAATAAAGCATTTTATACGGATATTTCTGTCATATTTTTTATTTTCTTGACACCTTTTCAGTTTTAAAACCACGAATCAAGTGAACCCACTTAAAGAAAACAAAGTTTGTAATAAGTTTGACCTGTACATTACCCGATCATGTATTTAAAAACTGAGTTGCAAACAGTAATACACGCCCTAGTTAATTCCGTTCTTTGCTGAAATGTTACCGAACTTGAAAGTCAATATTGGAACTGTGCCGCGCTCTGAAATGTGCCTTTTTAATACCCAAAGGAAACGAATGCGTGAAATAAAATTCACTTTGCAGTTTGCGCTTTTCAAAGCGCAGATGCCTGAAATGTCGTGACTTTGTGGCCAGAGCTGCATATGCGTTCTATGTGTGGTTATGTTTTGAAGTTAGGTATGAACTACAAATATTGCATTCTTGTTCTAGTGCCTAATAGTGTGTGTATGATGAGAATTTAATTAGATTATAGGTCTTTGTCCTGCAGTGGACGTCTTTTGGCTGAAATGATGATGATGATGATAATAGCCCTAATATCTCCCTTCTCTATACCTGACGTGAGGTATCTCTTTGTAAGTAATTTGGTGTTTATATCTATAGATATACTAGGTTACTGAATTTCTCAAAAATGAAGATAAAGAAAGGAATAAGATACTTTGCACTAAAAGTAGTTTTTATAACCCCTTATTTTAAAACTGACGGGCATTTCAAGTAAGACATTGAAATAGTGGATCTAAGATTTTTGGAAATTTCTGAAAGTGAAAGAGGACTATAAATCCTCTAATTGACAAACGACATTGAATCAGAGTCATATACCAAATATCTCATCAGACAGTACATACAGAACTAGAATCAGACACAGCTTTCGACATGTCGGACTGGTTTTTTTGCTATAACCCAAAGCCGTTTAAAACTTTACGCGTCGTGATCTCGGTCCTCGATAAATTACGCCGCTAAAACTCGAGGGACGGATTCGGTGTCACGGTCGATTGGTTCCAGCATACAGCCGGAATATCAATCGGTTCCCCGAAACGTCCGCGGTTGTCCCACGGGTATACAGTACTAAAATTTGACTTATGTTTCGTTTCTGGGTTATATCCCAAATCGCAAATGAATGCTTGATTCAAGACATTTACTTAGGATTTTGGAGTTCTCATTTGAGTTTTAACAGGAAAATGGAAATGGAGAAAATATTAGAATAAGAAAAATGTTGATGTTGTTCTTGTAGTATTTAAGACATTACTTTGCAGCAAACTGTACTTTGGTGGAATCTATCGCGCCACATACGTCATTAGATCTGCGACCAATTAAAAGCCAAGGCCTAAAACGCGCTATCAAAGTTTTGGCAAGACATTGAATAACTACAAGTTCTAACGAAGTACAGTTGGACCCCCGGGCTCGGCGGAAAATCTTCTCTTTGCTTCCATAGAATCAAGAATAGAAAGAATTACGTTTGTGTGATATCGTATAAATTACTTTATTTTCATTTTTATGTAACTCAATTAATGAGACTTGTGCATACTCAGAGATACATCTTTGACAACAAATTTTGTTATAATGTGGAAGCGCAAATTATTCTAATGCTTTTTTAAATTATCTTGAATGATTTATTAATTTCATTTTTATTTATGTAAAAATACTAGCCGATCGCTCCTGACTACGCCTAAAATAATGTTAAAATATGAAAGAGGACTCTTTTCCATATTAAAAGTTGTTAGTTTAGGATATGATCATATGGTAACATTTTCATAAATTTGTTCAGCTGTGTACACACAAAGTAACATTATTTACATAATGAATAATTGTCTGTGTAATAAAAATTATTTACGTATATCGAGTGGCTAAAAGAATGAATTTGTATTTAGCTGACACTAAACTATCGATCTTAGTGAAAAGTTTACAAGAATGGTAGAGAATATCCCACTTCTGAGTGTAATATCGAAAACCTTCTTTCGATTCGAACAGTTTTGTGTTTAGCATAAAACGAATGGCTCTCGCTCCGTCGATGGAAACTACATTTGTGTGGAGACTCAACACGTAACACCTGCCTTTTCCAAAAGGCACACATAAGGATATTGGTATTCTTTACGACGACACGAGAATCTAATAGCTTTGATCGTATCGCATCAAACGATAGTAGGTAACTGTTTATTGAATATTGTATTTCACAAACATACTAAATCATGTCTCCATTTTCGATGATCGGAAATTTGCCAATGTTGTCATGGTATCACATTGGTTTCCTTTAAAAAATAACCAACATATTGTGAAAGATAAAAAAAAGTTTCAATAGAATAATCCATAGACAGTTTTGAAGCGAGTAATGCATCTATGTCACGAATCTTAGAAAAGGATATGCAGGATTTTTAAAATTCAAGACATAGCTCACTTTTACGACCGAATGCAGTTTATAGAGTACAGCAATCTTTTCTATTTGTGACAGAGACGCATATAAAATATTTCGTTCGAATCAAAATATAGACTGAATAGATAGTTGTTTCCATTCCCAAACAAAATCTATATAATAAAAATGTAGAGGTCGAAAATCTGTACAGAAAAAAAAAACCTTAAAACCAGATAAGTAGTAAGAAGTAATATAGAACGTATCCAGAACTTTTTCAAATTTTATTTTTGCATTTTTTTTTCTAAACCTCTCAACTTGCTCTGAACGATGGATAATTTTCATCGATACGAAATGAACAGTTACAGAACAGTTTGCATGTGATAGTGAAGATATAATAATTATCATAAGCTGTAAGCTCGGGATTTGCAAGATCTTTATATATCTTGTAAATTGTAAGATCGATATATATCTAGTTTTCAGCGTGAAAATAGTAGCGTAATGCAGACAGACATACAAAGCACTAAAAAGCGATAATTTAAACAGTAACATTACCTGAATTTCACCTTAAAATACCTTGGCATTCTCTACTTACTGAACAAAACCATTCGTATAATGAAATTTCTCGTTTAATAGTCCACGGAATTGAGACTGGATGAAACTGCGAAATCTGCGCTAATGGCGCGTAACCGCGTATGTTCGCGGGGGGGCTCACTTGGAACGGTTACTTTGACAGACGCACGCTACGTTAATAAAGGTACAGTCAGGGTACTTGTGCACAGTGCATACATGCGCAAAACAGTACGTTTTAATGCCATATCACATTACTCATTACCTTTGAAAAGGTGATATCACCCCGTACCATTACACATCACCCTAAACATTACCCGTAATGTTGAATGAAATTTTATCGCCTAGTATGAAGAAATGCTCTGTAGTAGAAATACTGTACCGTAGCAGCACATATTACTTCATTGTAACATTACTCACGCTCAAATGCATTACTCGAGATAGATAGCTCATATAAAAAAAGGTTTTTTGTTTTTATTTTTTAGTAGTAGGTGTAATGGTTACAATACTCGCGTAATGTGTGATATTGCATCACCTTCCAGGATGATACTTTTGTGATATCATACGCATTACCTACACAATATCTCTAACACAATGTGACACAGTGCTACAAGCTTGCGCATGTTGCATCAAATTTGACTTCGTTTGGACACGCGAAGTACAAACACTAGCATCTAATCAAATCTTTATCTGTGTGACCTACACTTACCTAATTATTTAGGGAATGCCATGACACATTTTACAATTTTAGTGCTTTCAAACTAAATCAATTGACTCAACATGCGCACTCTGTGAATGAGAAGGTTGCTCAATTTTCAAATAGATTCAATTGCTGCGAGAACATAGTACTTTAACTTTGGAAATAATGTTGACTTTATGTGGACTGTGATCCAGAATTACGAATTACTATTTTTTACTAGCCGTCTGCCCTCGGCTACGCCCGTATTATTTTCCGACTTTTCCGTAGTAATTTTTAACTAAGCCACGGGAACTCTTTAATTTTCCGCGAGTAAAAGTATCCTAGATGTTGACCAAAGACTTAAAGAAGCACCATGCTAAATTTCATTCAAATCGGTCCAGTAGTGTCGGAGATTAGCCCGTGCAAACAGACAAACAGAGAGACAAACAAAAAAAAGAAAATTGTCTGGATATGTTCTATTTCACTTCTTACATCCTCCTGACTCTGATTTCATCTTTTTTTTCTATCTAAAGACAATTGATCTGTACAGTTTTATTGTATAGAATCTATACAATAAAACTTGTCTATACTATAGATAGATATGCCACTGAATGCGAAATAACAATCACTATTTATTTGTGAAATATAATTATTTCTGCAATTTGTTATCACATTTCGTCAGTCCAATTTGTACAAATTAATAAAATTTGATAGCTGGTTTTCATGTTTTATTAATGTATCATATTGGTAAAGTCAGAACACCGTGCGTTATTTACTTGGTCAAATCATAATTAAACTTGTTTCGCCCAGGTTAATTACTGTTATTGCAATAAAATATTATGATATGATGAATAGGTTAAATAATTCAAAAATGTACTTTACCAAAGGTGTTACAAAATATTTAAAATTCTAGAATATGAGTTAGATAAAATGTAAAATTTGACGTGATCCATATTAATGAATCACAATAAATCCATAAATCATAATTCCAGAGTTCTGTTGTGCATTATTGTCATACAAATTGATTAGCACCGCAAAATGAATGAAGGGTGACCTCAGACGGGCACAACTAATTCTAACAGCCCCTGGAGGGTCTGTCCCCTGTCTAACTGATGAATTGATGCTTCTAAACCTGATGTATCTATATCGACTTGCACTTGGCGCTTTTTTTTTATTTTGATAGATAAGCTCACATTTGTACACTAGCTTTAGGGATCACTTATTTATCTTTTATTATGTGCAAAAAACTAGATCAAAATCGGCACATCCGTTTAGGAGGATAGACAGACAGACAGACGCACGTCAAACTTATAACACCTCTCTTTTTCGTCGGGGGTTTAAATATTAGGTCCTTACATATGAAATTGCCGTTCAGTATCAAAAAAGTGAAAAAAGTGGTAATCGGTTGGGGCAAGATCTGGAGAGTATGGTGGGTGACGCAGATCTTGCCCCAACCGATTACCACTTTTTTCAAAATTTGGATAACTTTTTACAAGGAAAAAATTTCAAATCTGATGAGGCAGTCAAAACCGCCTTCAAACAGTTCATAGACTCTCGCTCCCAGGATTTTTTTTCCAAAGTTATCAATGATCTGCCTATAAAATGGCGGAAGTGTATCGATAACAACGGCGCATACTTCGATTGATTAAATAATAATTTCATTAAAAAAAACTTGTTTCACTTTTTTGATACTGAACGGCAATTTCATATGTAAGGACCTAATACATACTATTTAAAAAAAAATTTTTGTTAAAAGTAGTGTTGCAATCAAAAGTGTAACCGGTAATAGGCCCGTGTAGCTGTTACATAGTGAACAATTTCGACTAAAAAAACAAGCCAATCTCACGCGTGGTAGCGCTTTTACATCATATGGAATAGAAAAACTATGTAGAGATATTTAGTTTTTTATTGTACCAATGATAAAAAAGCCCTGTATGACTGTAACAAATCGTACGTTTTAGTATTGTAATTTTAATATTTTTGCGTTTTCATATCTGCCATCGAAGCACAGGGTCGCGGGTTTGAATCCCACCCAAGGCAAACATTTTGTTTATTTATATGCGTATGTATTTATCTATATATGTATGTATATCACTTGTCTGACACCCATAGTACAGGCTCTGCCTAGTTTGGGCCAGAAGGCCGTGTGTGAGATGTCCCCATATATTTATTTATTGTTATTTATTTATTTCAATAGTAATTTGATATATAACAATAACAGGACAAAGACTGGACTTTGTAGAGTCTGTTGTATTTCTTGGAATTACTTTGGATGCGAAACTGCAATGTGATCCTTACATAAATAAATTTTCGAACAGAGTTCAGCGAAGTATGCAGTTAAACGAATTAGAACTCTTTCTGATGTAGATACGGTTAGATTAGTGTATTTTAGATATTTTCATAATTTGATGACCTATGGAATTCTTCTATGGGAAAAATTTAAAGGAATTAAATATTTTAACATTATTATCAGAGTACATACAACACAATTTATTACATGTAAAAAAAATAAACTAAATTTGAAAAGAATAGTGATCGACATACTCATAATACTAGAAATAAAGACAAATTGGCATCTCAGATTAGTCGATTGCAGAAAAAAAATGTTATAAGAGCGACTGTATACCTATGCTTTTACAATAAGATTACAACTATTGTACAAAATTTACCCCTAGCACCCCTTAGGAAGTTTAAGTTTGGTTGTTGTTGAGCAAAAATTGATTACAAGATATCTAATTATTTAGAAGACAGATGTCTATGGGAATAAGGTTGCTTGAGTAGGTTATTAATTTAATTTAATTTATTAAAATACACTTTATAACAATACATATTAAAAATTATAATTTTAAAAAGATGCAATGAAATGAAATGAAAATGTGGAGTTTCTTCGGCGAACTCTTCTCCACAAAAGACCGCACATTTTGCTTTACTGAAATCGGCACTGAATGTAACTTTATTTGACTTAACTAAGTGATGTAAAATGTCCAAAATTAAAAAAAAATGATTTGAATTATGAAATTTGAAATTTCAATGAAAGCAAAACAATTCGTAAGATAAAGAGGCAAGCCAGAAGTGCGGCGTTTCCCGCATTCCGTCTTGCGGCAGTAGCGGCAGCTGACCCATTGATAAATTGTTTTCGTGCCTTCCTAAATAGTTGCGTTAACTTAAACCGTGCTCTGAATAATTCGCGCCAACAAGCTGACATAATTATATGAAACTTTAATTGAAATAAAAAGTAATTCGCTAGTTCTACATAATTCTTTCTATTTTTAGATTATGCTTTATTTAAGTAACAAAGTAAAATACAACGCAGTATAATTTTGAAAAATTGTTTCTTAGTCCTTTTTGTCCCACTGCTGGACAAAGGCCTCCCTTCTTTTCCTCCACCGTTCTTGATCTCGTGCTAGTGGCACATTGGGTGCCACGAAAGGATGGTTTAAGTACTTTTCGTACGAATAGTACTTATAACATCTAAGTTATATATAAGTACTTATCGTACGTACTATTCGTACGTACTATTTGTACGAATAGTTCTTATAACATCCTTGGTGCCACGTTGCAAGTGGTAAAAGGTTAGAAGTGGTAAATATTTTCATATTATATTATTTAAAAATTACGGCTCGTTCAACTAAAACTAATTAAATTAATGTCCAAAAAGTTTTGAATTATTTCGGGGAATTTTAAAAGCGACAATAATAGATTCTACTCGGCGCCGGAGCTATTAGTATTCTTAAATGGAACAAACTTTTGGGCAGTTTCCGTAAAGTTTGTAAAGGTCACGATATTATATTAAATTTTACTTAGTGTTATTTATTTATAATTTCTAAGGTCTATTATTTCTCACAATTATTTTATCAGAGGTTTCATAATATTTATTCATATATTATTCACAAAAATTATAAAATTGTTTTCAAATTATACAATATTATAATTATACTACTTTTTTAACAGATCAACAATAACTAAGAATATTTCTACAATATACTTAACGTTTCCCGTTAAAAGATTATACATTTAAATGTAATATAATTCATCTACACTATAAGTATTTACACATTTTTAAAGAAGTTCTTTGAGTTTGTACTTAAAGTTACGAATATTTAATATTGTACTCTGCACAGACTCATCCTAATCAATCACAGTTTATGAATAGTTTCCCCTTTGAAATTGACTATAAAGAGTATCTTATTTATTAAAATGAACAGGAAACTATATCTTTATAATAAAATTGTAGAGGTCGAAAATCTGTACATAGAATAAAAAATCTAAAAATCGAGTCAGGGGGGTGCTACACCCAAAGTGATATAGAATATATCCAGATCTTTTTCAATTTTTTTATTTCTCTGTTTATACGGGCTAATCTTCGAAACTGTAGGACCGATTTGAATGAAATTATGCATGGTGGTACCTTATTATCACGGGTCAATATGTTTAAATAGTTTTTACCGCGGGAAAATGTCCTAATCCTAAAATACAACGCGGACGTAGACAGCTAGTTAGTTGTGATATAAATTGAAATTGCCTTTGTATTTTTTAATTCAAAAATACTTTATTGCGCAGAAATAAATACACAACACGATATAAGTAAGTAACAGTAAATAAATTAATTCAAAAAGGCGTGATGCGCTGTTTTTTGGCAAACCCGTTGTAATGCAAATTGGTGTAAGGTGTTCGCGTATTAGCTATTTCCGTAATTGTATTTCTTGAAATGATGATCAATGTTATCTACTACCTACTTACCATATAACAGTTTTTCAAGAATTACTTTACCTAAATTACCGTTTAGGTGCTAACTAACCTCTGACCTGATATACACCCTAATTACAATGATCTATTGAGGAACGCATTCTTCGGAAAAATTGCCTCGAACAAAGAAAATGTCGATACGCCAGTGTTGCCCAATTTATCTTTTCATTGTTCGTTTCTGACAATCAATTTGTTACAAGAAAGGTTGCGTAGGTTCCCGATATGAGTATTTGGTGTCGCTGTAATTTGCCAACTCGGTAGTTAATCATTCTGTTTACTTAGCGTAAAAATCACTAGTTGATGAGACGTCTTTCATTAGCTATGATTCGTTTCCTTATTAATATACGCTTTCCTCTAAGAAAAAAATGTGGGAAGAAACAATTTCCTCTTTGAGCATGGGCTTATACACACTTATTTATTTCCGACATAGTAACATGAATAAATAAACAGACGTGATTAAAGGAATATGTAGAAAAAATATATGAACGCTAAATATAACTTAAAATAATCTTGGCCGTCAACGAATAGAAACAGGGTTTCGTATCTGATTTCCTCGAAAGTTTTTTAATACTTCTATACTTGCAATGTGAAATAATCAAATGATACTCCAGTTAACATAAAACGTTCTTATATACTTATAACTTCGAAAACGTACTGCAAAATATGACGCATTCGGAATGTTTTCCTTCGCTGGTTTCTATGTTCTATTCAATTCCTCAGAAAACATAAACAACGTTCTTTGTTTTATAGTTGTGTTCGCGTTTGGCACAAAAATCGCATCGCATATTCATCAATTGTTGCCTAACAGCCATGAATGGGACTTTCTTTTATCCTCTTGTTTATTGAAAGTGATTGAACTATAAAGAGGGGTTGCGCTTCTGTTATTTAATACGAGAAAACTGCTCATTTTGGCTCGAATACCAGATATTGTTTTGGAGACGATCCAATGACAGTTTATTGTGAATATCAAGTCTGAATGTCTGAATTGATGGTTCTACGAGTAATTACTATTTTTCCTTCGGCCGTTTACTATAGTTTATATTTTTCCCTATAATTACGAGTATCTTTTCGTACCATGAGTGGTTGTCTTATGGATAACATAATGACCTATGATAACAATTCGCATTCTGGAAAGTATAATGTAGAAAGTTTATGTATGTATGGTATCATTAAGTTCACAAAGAAGAGTACGTCTTTTTTCAAATAAATTGTAATGTTGTGTTACGCTTTTAAGGCATGAAATTTAAGGAGTTAGAGCTAAGTTGGCATTTATAGAAGTAGGGCCTGTTTTTGTCTCTGTAAATGAAAAATATATTAGAAACGGTATTAATGACCATTTTTATGACCATGATTAGATTGTGGTCTTGTTTCATGTGTAATTTTGGTTGTAAGCTTAATTAAATTTTTATTCCAAGATTTGTTTCTTTTAACAGCAAAAGTAGAAGCATTTTTGGGGTTTTCCTTTGCAAAATGTTTTGGAACCCTAGACCTGTATTGAATATGTTTATGCTCTGACTAGCAAAAATTACTCCATCTATAATAAAAAAAACCCTTGACTCGATATTATATCACGTACCTCGCTTTCACTCAATCTGCGTTAAAACGTCCTTTCAGCTTTTCTTTCACCATTATTCAGGGTCGCAGTTCGCCGGGTGTTAAGCACCCTTTTAATGCCCCCGTTAAGGGTGAAAGTGCTCGTGTCATTGTATTGCCCGTTATCGCTCTTCTATTGAGTAATACGACGAGTCCGATATCACCAATTAACAACCCTTGTCCCGCATCAATGTTTGAACAGAACCAGCTATCGACACCTTTCCCTAACCCTCTCATAAGATATGAATGTCGGCAGATGTTCCTGACCGCGAAGTATGTATGTAATAAAATAATTTATTTAATTACATTTTAAAATCATAATACAAATTGTGACGTTCCACGTGCAATAGTACCTTATGGTGGGTTTTAGAATAAATATAATCTTTTTGGATTTGAACATCTTATTATTTGCTGATTACAGGGATATGCGTAACTCAATACCGACCATAAGGTACCTTTGCACTTGGAATGTCACATATAAATATACATATTATCTATTCTCACATACGGCCATCTGACCCCATAATAGGCAGAGTCAGGGAGCTGATAAACATACTTATATAGATCGTACAATAAAAATATACAGTATCTAGATATCATGACAAAAATATTTGCGTTTGGCGGAATTTGAACCCGCGACCCTGTGCTTTGAAAGCAGGCGTCCTACCAACTAGGCTATGGGGCCGTCATACATAATGAAGATGTTGAGTTCTCATTAAATTTAAGATAAAATGCTAAACAGCGCAGTTTGGTGGCACAAAAATTAAACTACATACAATACGATATAAAGGTATTTAATAATACTCGTACTTTACAAAAAATCTTTGCTGGTGAGGTCGCGAACATATCGTTACTTTCACATCGCTTTAGAAAATTCGTTGGTATTGACACGAGGTCTACAAGTCTGTTTATTTAGGCATTATAATGTGTTCTAAAACTTTAAATTAGGAGTCTGAAATTAATTTACAGCGTAGAACAAGGTAACCTTTACAGTCTCATAACCTTGGGTCAGCTACACGTAAAGCCTAATGATCACATTACACGGAAACCAAAGTAAGTTTCATGTTTGCCGGCGGCGCCAGCGTCGTCCTTTTAATTAATTTCGTACATTGCCTGAATATTCTAATTAGATTTTGTTTTGACTTCCTTTTCATAATTGCTTTGTTTTGTTTGTAAACACACGTTTTGTATTTTCTGGAAAAGTAATTAGGTATTACTCTAACTTTCCTACTTTTTGCAGATACTATTCCTCAAAAGGAAAATAAACTATTTATTTACTGTCCCATCTGTCATAGCTAATTTTGTTAAAATCTTCTGAATCGACCGAAGTATAATACACTATCTTCCCGCTGCGGCTTTACCCGCGTTAATAGCTTTTCCCGTGGAAATGAAGAATCTTCCCCGCGGTAAATCGTTAGGTATTAAAATTATATAACATACATAGGCCATGTTGAGCAAAGAAAATAATATTTTATCGTGATTAATTACGAAATAATGAAAGAATATTCTTCTTTCATAGTCAAAATTACGAAAACGAACCTAAGGAAACGAAAAGGCTTATTGTGACTATAATTTTATTTCAAGTCATATCACATTAGGTACGTCAAAAATAAAATAGAACCTCGTAGTCATATACAATGAAATAAATCATGCGATGCGTCCCTGCAAGACATAGTATCTAACATACTGGCGGCGTTCCCCTTCTGAATGGCTAAACTAATTCGTTGGCCGAGGAAACTGCCAAACCTACGGTCACCAGTTGACTTGCAAAGACGCGCCGAAAGATCCCTAACAAAAGATTTTGCTTGAGTCTCAAACCCTATTGGTGTGAAAATGTAACAGTAAGGTATCTCCGCGTACTTTCGCTCCTTCAAGGTCTCAGCAGCCGCCGCAGCCGCACCCGCCCGCGAGCCGGTCGTCGCCTGTAAGCCTACTATGTAAGTAGCGACAGGCTCGAGAAGCTGTCAAACGCGACATATTGACAGTCACTAGGACTACTGGACATGAGAGGGAGATTGAGACTATTAGAATATACAACAATTTCATTATGAACACTTAGTGAATTTAACTGATAAATTTGTATATGATGTACGAGTAAAATAGCAAACCAATTATACATATTCCCCAATCATTAGGTTGCATTTGGTTTGATAAGCAATGAGCAAACATTTGTCAGTAGCAAATTCGGCCCCCGATTATCGTTTCAAAATTGATGGGCGAATGAACGGCAGATGTGTGGCGTGTAATTGATTGTTCCCAAATTATAATTGGAGAATTATTTCTAGAGGTAAATAAATAAAAATTTAATCAATATAATAGGATGTTGACTGACAGCCTGGAAAAGAAATCAAAGATCCAGAAGATCTAGATCAAAGAAAACGACTATACAACTTTTTCTGCCTACATTATTCTATATCTGAAACTGTATGAAACTTTTAATATTTTACAGACTGGGAATTTGGATAAAGCACTATCATCTATTTATCTATAGTGCACTCGTACAAACAAACAGTCATTCTTGTTGTTGAATATAAATTCTCCCTTTGATGATGTAGCCCGAAACAAGCCCCCATTGTTACATACCTAACGAAAATTTTACTTATGATATATTATTATCATCAGCAGCAAACGATGAGAAGACAATATTTCAGCAATTCTGCGGCCCTACATACAATGCCGCGCTCCGCCAGTATCATTCGCGACATTAAACGTGAACAATGTAGCATAATTATACACTTCCCCTCGTCATAACGTGACAATTGTATATGCAAACAGAAAGGACAGGGCCTTGTCTTTATTTAATTTTGTACGATTTTATTCAGATAAGGAAAGTTTTGAAGGAAAACCCGAGTAAATAATAGTAAAACCATCGATGAATTTTGTGAAGAGCATATCCTTAACCATTACGATTAAAGGTAATTAAAAAAAAAACATGAAGTCCAGAGCTTAGTTGGTAGTAGGTACTCAAAATCAAAGTAAATCGCTCCATTATTGAGTAATATTTTCGAATATTGCGAGAAGGTATACAACGAACATGAACCAATCATAAATGTGAACAGTGCACTGAATTTAAAATAGAAAACTCCACTTTACACGCGTGGTAAAATAAGACACATAAAACTGTCGCGTGAATAAAGACTGAGACAACAAAACATTGACAACGAGCCCGCCTAAGAGGTTTTTAAAGTAATGTTCTCTAGGCGATGTTAGCACGAAGAAAATTATTAATGGTGGGAAAAGATTTTTCGCAGCACCGACTGCAGACGTGGTTGTACGCTGCGGATTGTAGAACGTTCTAGAATTGAGGTCGCCGTGACATCCGCGCCGAGACGTGGCTCGCCGTCAATTTTATAAATCGAACCTCCACTAGTCGTATGTAGAAATGCCATACTGCCAGCAAAAGAAAGTCTTGAAATACACAGTTTTATAAATCTGTGGAAAAAATACAGACAGATTTTTTCTTATTTTGATCAATTATTATAAAACATAGGAACAAATTTACTAGGACGTTTTTGTAATATGCAGAATTTAAATTTATTGTAAAAGGTATAAAACAATCAAAATATAAAAATAAATTATACAAGAAAACTGAATTGGCTTCAAGCGACTCAGAATGCTCTTACTCTTTTGTTGTCTCTACTTAGCGGTATTATTTTAAAATTTATGTTAATGTAAGCCGAATATTTCAATAGGTTATTTTTACCAGAAATAAACGTGCAGAATTTTTAAATAGGCGCAAAAATAGGATGATACGAGCACGCACGTACGCAGGCACGTTTTTTTATTTACAATTTTTTAAATATGTTTTTAAATATGATTCAAATCCTGGATTACCGGTGTTATACAACTTTGAATGGACTAAATTAAAGTAAAATTTATTGGCGTGCATCATAAATATTTTATATTATAATTCTGTTCACAAATTACATATTTCAGTGCCAGTAGAGCTTTGGGAGTAAAGCGCAGCACTATATTAAGCGTACAAGAGGTGAAATTAAAATCTGGGGCAATTCACTAGAGCAACAGCGCTAATAAACTAGTGTACACAAGCCTCAATAAGGTTTATGTAAAGGTCATTTTAAATAGGCCTGAAAATGTTAGTATAACTGGCACATTTCTATTATACTAATACGTCTATGATACTAATACTTCAGACAATTTCCATGCATAGCAGGAAGGTTGGGGATCACAGTTGTTCTTCCTTACACAGGTGAACACCCATTGCCCATTCCCTGGACACTACAGGAAGAATCGGGTTGGCATAATTCTATGCCGGATAAGTTACAAGTCATTTTCACATCAGCTGAAATTTATTAAACTTACACAGATGGTGAATTTTTTTAAATAATGTATACAGTTTTACAGTAAACAAATTCAAAGAAGAACTATACTAAGCAATACAGTAATATGTCTGTAGCACATAAGTTTGTACCCATTATTTTTTGAGTACGATAAATTATGTTCTATACTATTCCAAAAATAGACACAATTTTGAATTAAGATCACCTAAACACTGTGCAAAACTGTGCTTGGTCATAAACCTAAATAAAACTACTATGCGCTAATTCACATTTGTTTCATTTCAAATATTTTGTGTGTGGTATGGACGGTAAACGACGATAATTCATATGCACGCTACAAATTCGTGGTAAAAACTAAAATGCTCAGCTTTTTACAAAGCCTGCCTTTGTTTACATTTGTGGAAAAAACCCGGATTTTATGCGGGCGTTATTAATTTCCTTGTGGTTTTGTCTCTAGTTGAATTTTCTGAATAATTTTCTGAAAACCGCAGAGTTCATTTTCGATTAATAGTCGTACTGAAAAACATTAAAATTAGATACCGTAAGAATCGTTAAGATAAAAAGTTATAATATTAATCAAAAGATTGGCTTACCTATACTATCAATAAAATAAAAATAATATTTTTTAAAAAGTTTGGGAAACTAGAAAGGCTCGAAATATTTTCTTAAATAACATAGTAGGTATTTACTTGCAGTTATGTTACATTTTAATAGTAATAATAATAATTTATTTTAAAAGTCATATTTTACAAAATAATGAATCTTAAAGACTAAACATAACAACTGGACTAAAAAAATTACGTGTCTAAGCTAGGGTACCTAAATCCCTGTGTTATAGGAAAAATAAAGAACTTATTAAAACAAAACTAAATAATAATTTGTGATAAAAAAGATAGATTCAAATCAATTAATATAAGTAGTCCTTTATTTTGCCCAAAATACATATAAGAACGCAGTTATGTTAAAACGTCATAAATAATAATAATATACGAAACAAAAGTGTTTGTCAGAAATGACCAAAATAAACCAAAAATTGCATGAAGGATGGGCGTGGAATTTTTTTTTCCTTCATGAAAAATGTATTATAATACCAAATTTTCAATGAATTTAAATTGAATTTTGAATCCATCCAATCTAGAGAGCATTAAAAGTTATTTTTTCCTTTTGTTCGGAATAAGAAAAAATTACAATATCAATCTTTCAAACTCTAGACAGCTACAGATTACAACATTTAAGATAATTTTATGATTCTATCGAAAATTTTGAAACGTGACAGAAATAACATTCTTTAGAATTGGTATTGAAATAAACTTTCTGTACCTGCCTAATCTTATCCTAATCTTTATTTTTACTTCATCTTATACACTTTTGGAGGAGAATAGGAGTGCTCTCATTTTTTCATTGTATTTTTTTATGTTGTATAATAATAATATTCTAATTGTGTACAGTGCATTGGTTTTAGAGTGTATACTCGTACTGAAGAGCAGGTCTTTGAAAAAGGTTATCGAATTTTTCAGTTCGGTTACACAGTTATCTGATGCTAAAGCTCAGGTTTTAGGTTTTTTGTCAATGAAAAAAAGCCACAAAGAGCAACCTTTTGAAATGGATGCTTAACAATTTCAAGATCAATTCATCTGTCTATATGTATATTAAATCTGTAGAGGTTGAATATCTGTACATAGAAAAAAATAGCTAAAAATCGAGTCAGGGTGATGTAAAAAGTGATATAGAACATAATATCTAGATAAATGTCTTTCATATTTTTTGTTTCTCTGTTTATCTACTTGTCTGTTTGTACGGGCTAATCTCCGAAACTGTTGGAAAATGACACTGAATAATTTAATAGTAATTTTTGTTACATTTCGTAACTTTTAGTAAATTTTGTAAGACTATACAATTAGTGCCTCAGTCAGGACTTCTATATAATGATACTTTACATCAAATCGTTCAAGAAAATTAAATATAATTCGTAAGCAAAGTCAAACTAGCAAGCTAGAAGTAGTAGTTTAATTAATGATGACCGCATTTTGCTCTCTGAACTTCAATATTCCCTGGTAGCTGAAGTTTTTCTATTATAAGCAATCAGCAAAGCTTTGACGACAAATTGCGACGTTAGAAAAGTCAAAGCGAAAGCAAGCTTCTAATTTGAGAAGTCCAAGAAAAAATATGATTGGAAAAACTAACTGCTAAAAACTAACTGCTTATTGGAACACTTGAACCCCCCTTTGCTACTGGTTGCTTTGGAGTTAGTTTGAATTGGTTGTTTGATTGTGGTCAGGGAATAGCTTTTTTCTACGAGGCGAGGCTATACATTTTCTTTTAATAAAAAAAATCTTACACTGCCATCCGATCCTAAACTAGGAAAAGCCAATGTATGGGCAGGCCTCCGTCACTCCATAACTACCTACCGCCCGGCCGAGCGGTCTCGGGCCTTTTGCGGACCAATTATTATTCCCCATTCCCTCAACGTGTTAGTAGAGTGGCGCAATACGCGAGAGAGAGAGATGCAGCAACTACTTCTTTTCGCCTAGCGCCGTGCGATCTGAATTGCACTTTATTATAACGGAGCTAGGGTTGCAATTTATATGAATTATGTCGCCTAGTGCAGCTTCTGTAGGGACTACTATTTGGTATTCTGTGGTATGGGTAGGTATGAGACGGCTAAAATAAATTTGTATAAAAATAATAAATACTTGGACCTTACTAGCTAGACATAAGGCGTACACAATGGACATTGTCTCTTTCATATCTCTATCAATTTCACAATTAATTATTTCATACGGCATAAAGGCGACTAAAATCTATACTACTCCTATAATAAAACTGAAGTATCGGCGTGTCTGTAAATTGATTTGTTTTTCAAAAAACTGATTGTAGGTGATAAAGGGAGTGTAGCTGAACACAAAAAGACAAGTTTTGGTAAAAATTGACCGTTTGTCTGTCTGTTTGTTTGTACACGCTAATTTCTGGAACTACTGGACGGATTTTAATGAAACTTAGAATAATATAGCTTATACATCAAAATATCACATAGGCTACTTTTTACCGCGGGAAAACCTGTTAACGCATTTGTATTGTATTTGTATTTGTAACGCGGGCCGAGTGGTTCGGAAAGCTATTAACTAAATATAACCATGACATTACCTACTCGTACTAAGATATACCACTAGCATGAACTTAAATAGATTTTCTTACCTCATTGCAGTTTCCAAGCGATTGGTCTGCATTTAACGCATTACCGCATCCTTTGTAGTTATGGACAAGTAAATTTGCATACTTTTAGTACGTATCTGCAGAAAGTAGGTCATGTTGCACGTCATAGCAAAGTTTTATGACTGGCAGTGAAGAGGAAAGGTGTATCTTACAAACTTACAAGATGCTTACAAGGGTGGTTGATACTATCCAGTTCCGAACAAACGCTAGTGAAAAGATTTAGAAAAATATACCTTTTTATAATGGATTTGGGTCATGTGAGGTGAAGATTGAAAATAACATTATTGTTAAGTAAGTGTTTTCACCCTGATTTCAGGGAAGGCTCGAACCCCTTGGTGGGGGACGTATACGAAGTGTTAACGATATGTAAGTGTTTTGTTTGGTTGCTTTCATGCTATAATAATTTTTCCAGGTCTTCAGGTATCTCTATAGGTATTAAATTTTTGCTGGCTTTCCTGCTTGCACTTGCAATAATTTATATATTGTGCTCTCTGTCTATCACTGATGACGTAAGACAAGCGTCCCGTAGTTTAGAAGAAGACCTTGTTCGTTCAGGCCATGGAGTTGGTTTATGCAAAATTCTGCATAATTTAACAAATTTTTTGTTGTGATTTAAATGTTTGTTTTCAGTAATACATTATTATTGTCTATTGATAAATAACTTGTAATTTTTCACTTTCAGACTATGCGATTTCAAAATCGGTAGCTTTTTTATGTGGAACTAGAGCAATTGAAAGACTTTACCTACTAACAAATCAAGTGAAATTTGTTATGAGATTGTCTGATTTATTTCCAGACAAAGATAATTTTCTTCCTTCTAGCATATTTGAATTATTTTTTTTATTCTGAAGTGATTCATCTAATTGCTACAATCACTTGAATTATAGATAATGATATTATTTTTAAGAAATCAGAAGAATTTCGTAATCTTCTATAATGAATGATGTCTCATTATCTACTTCAATCTACAGATTTAAGTCATTAAATACGTGTTACATTGCGGTAATTAAGTATATTTATAACTAATGTTTTAAAAATAAAAACACCCATTTGTTTATTTAATCAAATACCTGACGACTGTTCATTCAAAAAATTTCATACTTGTTTTTTCATTTCCACAAAAATATCTACACCTACTCCAAGAAAAGACTAAAAATAAAATAGAACTCATAAAAATACCCAGTAATATATCAGAAATAAGGCGAACTAACAAAATAACAGAAATATCCAAACTGTTCGATTTCAACACTAACTTTTTAATACAAGAAATACTCTTTATTTATCTTATCTCTTGTCAGACAGCTGATATACATACCTACATATTATAAATATACTACATCCATACACAAGGCAAACACAAGTGCACATCACACGAATGTTTGCCCTGGGCGGGATTCAAACCCGCGACCCTATGCTTCAAAGGCAGACGTACTACCAACTAGGATACGGGGTCGTCATACGTGTAACCTTCATGTTTTGAGTTCAAAATGTTAGTACATAAAGAACTCAAAAAAAGTTCAAAATGGCGGCCATTTTTTCCAATTTTACCTCAGATTCGTCAGGAAAAAGTATTTTCCCGCGGCAAAAGGTAGCCTTCCCAACGTCACTAACGTCTTTCTTCTTCTAAGGTTGCCTGGTAGAAATTGCTACTTTAGCAATAAGGCTTCCTGTTGACTCAGTTTTTTATTGCTGAGTTTAAATTTTTACCAGGAACCATTTAAGAAACCATTTTAGCCGACTGCAAAGGAAGAAGTCTCTAAGGTAGTCATTTTGGGAAGTTGACCTTTTGGGAAGTGGTCCTTATAAGAATCGAAAATGTACATTTTGGGAAGTTGACGTTTTGGGATTAAAAATTGTAAAATGTTGTCCTTTTGGGAAGTTGACCTTTTGGGAAGTGGACCTTATGAGCCGAAAGGACCCAATTGCTGTCTTGTTACTAAACCCGTGACACTCATTTGTTTTAAACCCCAAACTTTTTAGCAAATATCGCACAAATATTCCCATAGCTTTCCGTACCGCGGATTCGCCTGCGCTAACAGTTTTTCCAGTGGAAATGAGGTTAAAGGTAGTTATATCCTTCTTCAAGGTCTATTCTATTTCTGTACAGCATGATTCAGAACTAGGTATCCGCCGGCAAAAATCTATGAATACTCTGCAACTGGGCCATCACCTAGCTTCGCTATTAATTAATTACAAAGTGTACGTCAGACGTACATAATGTCGAAAGTGTTGGACAAAATTCGTGTTGGTCAAAATTCGTGTTGGACAAAACTAGTGTTGGACAAAATTCTTCGTTGGACATTTTGCATTTTGGACATTAGTCGCGCAAAGGGAAAAATCATGTACGTCGTGAAAAGCAGTGAAAAAAACATTAATGTGGCGCAGCTGCAGCTGCCTGTACCAAGTTTTTTCAAAATCTGTTCAGAAGTTTTTAT
The DNA here is from genome assembly GCA_948473455.1 of Teleiodes luculella. Taxonomy (NCBI): domain Eukaryota; kingdom Metazoa; phylum Arthropoda; class Insecta; order Lepidoptera; family Gelechiidae; genus Teleiodes; species Teleiodes luculella. The sequence goes on along the minus strand of OX419598.1, from coordinate 8,131,639 downwards.
GTGAAAGCGTAACAGTCAGACAGCCAGCGATAGTGATATTAGTAGGGATACACAAGTATAATCGTGAAAGTTGATGTCGAACCGTGATCCCTACACGACACCGAAAGCATTCTCCTGTGTCACCTAAAAACCCGAAAGTTATCCCGTAACATGTTTTACCGTTATTAAAGTTCGGTAAAATGTTATTTTGTTGCCATCGGCGACAAAGTAAGAGGTAATCGATGGTTAATATTTGAACGAGCTGATGTTTAGTAAGTATAAAGGTATTTTCATATGCTTTAAAGTAAAAAAATAATATTAATAATTTTGTGTAAATACTATGCAAATTGGGGTGAAATTTGATACGTAAGTAAATAGACCGGGTAGTGGATAAAAGCTACATTTTAGCAAGAGGATGAATTTAACAAAATGAGGCTTTTAAAAAAATATTCTAAAGAGGAATTTAGTGAAATTATAATAATGATTGAATTAAAACTATGATTGTTTCAGGAATTTATTCCGCTTATGGATTAAATCACGATTAAAGTGTAATAATATGCATATGATATGATTTTAGTATTTATTTATTACTACCCGGAGCTATCCAGATCCACCTATAGCTATTTATAAATTTTATTTACAAAATAAATAATGCATAAAAAGTTGTAAACATGTATCAAGTTGCTAATGAGACAGCTGAGAAGCACAAAACAAAAGGTTCTTGGAAGATGAAAGAAAGGAAATCTTCCTTGTTGCTTTTAAAACAACTGTTTTTATAAAGAACAGGATCGCTGTTTTCAACAAAGGAAACAAGATACTACTAGCGTGTGGGTTTTGAGGTTAACCTACCTCACAAATCCTGGTGTCAGAATAGTTTATTGCTCACAATAAAAAGATAAAATTACCTATAGACGACACGCACCTCACTATTTCCAGATAAATCGAATAAAATCATTACTTGATCAATAATAATAACGGTATACAAATATAAAACGGTATCTTTCACCTTCACGATTTTTTTCCGTATCAAAGCGCTAGGCCTAGTTTCGAGGCTCCCTCGAGCCGCCTCCAGACTAGTCGGTATGACTACTCTGGGGTAGAGCCTACCGCTCCCTCACAAGTCCGGTGAAGCTTAATTGGTCGTACCTTTTCGACACAAGCGTAGATCAAACAATAATTTGTGGTAATAAATTTATCGCTTGTAAGTATCACTAAGTTTAATTTAAATTGGGTACTTTTAATTATTAAGAATCAGGGCGTGAAAACCAAAGACAATGACAAGAAACAAACGACAAATAAATTAATAATACAAAGCGTGTTTCTCCTAAAGGGGCTTGTTTGGAATAATGGAATAGAGTACAATGATAAATGACTCAATTTAAACTCAAAATTAAGTTCTTCAAGCTCACAGATTTGTTTTAGAGACGAAGATGGGACTGTCAATCCATGTTTCCTTAATCAGAAAACAGACAGAAACATGGATTCTTGTAACGCGAAGTATTATGGGAACATCGCTTGCTTGATCATGTTGTAGTAGAACATTTTGGTTAAAGCAGCTAAAGTTATTTTTTTTATCTTTATTTAATGACAATCACAGGAAGGCAATGTCACACTCTATAGGGCATTTTATACTATTACATAATATTATGTATGAGTTATTTATGTAGTTATATTAACATTGATTTGATATGCCTAGTCGCTTGCTGATAATGTGGGTTTCGATATTAACTTACTTCACAAGCCTTGGTGTCAGGATAATTGAACCGTCTAAGGCCTCTTATACCTCGTATAACGACTACATCCGTAGATAAAGCCAGGCAGGACTAATGGCTGTACGTGAATTTCAAAGCACGGAATCATATTTCTTTTCACACAATCAGGTAATTCAGCCTAAAATGTCCTAACTTCCCAAACTGAGGAAAGTCTCATATAGTGATATTTGAACCCGGAACCTCCGTAATAAGAGAAAAACCGTCGACTACTCAGCCACGAAGGCTGTATTATAGTGCAAAAGAGCTCAAGACTTACTAAGTGGTGAGTATAAAACTGGTACACCTCGAAGATTTTATATACGATTCGACCTTCCAACTTTCATATTATGTTTTATTTATATACAGGTAATTTATCATACACAGTTTAAACAACATAACTGGCCGAAACCAATTTAATAAAATATCTCGCGTGAAAATGGGCATAGAATTTTGTTCCTTTATCGAAATCGTCCGGTGACTTCCGGCGGCGCCCGCCCGCTGCATAAATAACGGACCACAGCACAGCGAGCCCGATGTTTGCTCCCTAACCAGTTGCTGGCGACCTCACTACACCCAAAGTTCCGTTAATTATTCTGTCAGTTCGATTTTTAAAACATATTACGCATGTTCTATTCTTTTTCATTGAGTACGAGACGGTGACGCAAATTATGAAACGAAACCAGTTTTCTGAAGAAACATAAAGTGGAAGGTTGATTCGATAGAAAATGTGGGTGAAATAAATTATTTAACACTTTTTTGTAGAAAATAAACCATCTGAAATTATTCATATACAGGGTATGTAAGAGCCCTTTCACACGAGCGATTTTTTTCGGCGGAGCGAGATCGCAGCGACCACGCGGCTGCTCGCGGCGTGCACGCAGCGATATCGCCGCGACTTATTAACCGCCGCGATAACGCCGCGTCTCGCCGCGGTACCAAATACCAACCACGAGTCCGCCACGTCGTCGCGGCAGCAAACACGTGGCGTTATCGCGGCATTTAATAACTTGCGGCGATATGGTTTTGTACACGCCGCGAGCCGCCGCGAGCCGCCGCGTGCTCGCTGCGATCTCGCTCCGCCGAGAAATCGCCGAATATAATCGCTCGTGTGAAAGGGCTGTAAGTGTTGGCTTAACAAATACACACAACATTTTGAACAAATATCCCAAAGAAGCTCCCCTCGGTTTTTAATAGTTAAAACTCAGCTTTATTACGCTGAAATCAAAGTAAAAAACGCACTAAAACTGTCAAACGGTCAAAAAGTTAAATTTGTGGAGGCAAAGGGAAGATCTTCCTTCGCGGTCCAACTGTACTTCGTTGGAACTTGTATTTATTCAGTGTCTTGCGATGACGTAGTGTGTGGCGCGACGCTACAAATTGTATAAAATTGTTTTTAAAATTAATTGTCACACATTTGACCAGCTAGTCAATTACCCAATCCAAACGCCGGACTTCGACTAAAGCGTAGTGGATAAAAGCCTGCTCACTCTGTTTCAGAGTAGGTTTGAAATATAAGTATTCGTCTTGAATTGTTACGTACGAAAATCTATATATTTCTTATATATCTCAATATCATTAATTTTACTGCTGCTCATCAGTCTTTTCTACTCATTCCCTCGAGAATGAACACTCTTATTATACCTCACTTACTCTAATTATAATTTTTGTGAAAGGGCCACATTTTCCTTATTATAAATAATAACGAATGACTATCTATACGGTCGGAAAGTAATTTATTAGCATTATGTCGAAAAGGGTATTAACACCTCGTTTCATTAGTGACATTAGCTGTGGCATGCGGCTCGTAATGTGATAACGATATATTACGCGCACAGAATTCCTCTAGAGACTACGCTGAAATAATGTTGGGCTAATTTATAGTTGTTTTAGTATAATACTTTGTGTGGTAGATGTGCTAACCGTGTTCCTGATTTAAAATTGGACCCACCTGGTTGGATTATTTCTTTCTGTTGGTATTCTAAGAGGCGACTGAGTACAACCTTATTTTGTGTAATCAACCATGGACAACGTTGGTTAGCTAGAATAGCTAGTAAAATCTAACTTCGAAAACACCTTTTGAATTTAGAAGTTTTAAATGAGTAGGTACTCAGAAAATATGCATCACAGTACCGAATTTTCATTAGTCAAATAAGAAGCTTCATTTCACAATGGAATTCTCAGGCTGTTGCATTTGCAGTAAACTTAAGAACGATGAAATGATATTTATAACGAAGGGATTCGTATACATATTTGATGTGCTAGTTCGTTAGCGAACGAAAGAAACTATTTCAATAGATAACATTTTTACGAATATGTTTAAACTTTTACAATCCTGTCAGAAATAAAACAAATAAAACTGGATTCCAAATGTAAGATTTATCGTACATAACACTAAATTTAATAATTGAATAACCCCCGACACAAAACAGTTCTTGATCCTTTCAACAACTAAAAAAGAGCTAAGAACACTCTTGATTGTGACACCTTGCAAACAACCTTGCAAAATCAAAATCGGCGCATCCGTTTAGGAGCTACGATGCCACAGACAGACAGACACACACGTCAAACTTATAACACCCCTCTTTTTTGTCGGGGGTTAAAAATACCTATGTGCTGCATAGGGATCGATCCTCAGTCAAATTGAGTTCGATTTGGAAATTAGTAAATATCTAACAAAGCATAACTGGCGACGCGCGGGACTGCCGTGTTGGTTTGTTACACAGTTTGCTAAAAGGTTTTTTAAAGCCATCTTTTTGTCAACAAATATTCAAATTTTCGTCTGGAGTTCTGTTACAGCGTTCCAGTTTAGGAGATATGAGAGAAAAGTATATGTATCAAATTCTCAATAATTGTGTCTTAGTGATATCATTAAAGAACCCTTTTAGTTACAGATACAAAGCATACGAACACACACACGCTCACTCAACATCACTTTTTCTTACTTACACTTATAACCTCTCTCACGCACTTCTTACCTGTAATTATCTATTAATATACCACTCAGTTTTTTCCTTGTTTTGTCTTTGTGATGTCTATTCTGGAGAGATCCTGATACCAAGATACTATTTACCTGCCTTCTACAGTTACGTTTTCTTATTGTAGTGCGAGTAATTTAGGTAACATTACGTGCTGATAATATCGAGGGCATCATTCCATAGGGGCGTATGCGCAAAAACCAAATTTTACAGGAGAGACAAAAAACTTAATATTTCAGTGAAAAATTAGTCTATCAAAATGATTTTTTTAGTAGGGTGATATTATTTAATGTTTGTTCGTTGGGTAGGAATAGAAATTGGATTCAAAATGTATTTTAGGAAATATTGCACATACGCCTATTTGGTCCGACATCTATGGCAAATATCTGTTACTCTATTTTCATATATTAAAAGGGCGTAAAAATTAAAATCATTATATTTACTGTTATTGTTGAATTAATTACGGAATTCTTTGATAGCCTTTTAATAATATTATTAAATAATCACCAAACACTTGATAACTAATCAGTTTCTTTGTTTATACGCCCATATGGCACAAACTTGAATTCAGTAACTATCAAATTAAAACAAGGGCGTACACACACATACTCATAAAACCTTCGTAAAATAAAAGATCATCAACTCAATTAAACGATGATACAACTAACCCAAAAAGATACAGCCTCTAAGGCATCAGTTATACCGAAGTAACGAGGCGGTGGCATATGGCGAAAGCGTGGCGCGTCGCCAAACACAACGGTATTTAAAGTACTATTAATGAAAATAAATAAATAAGAATACCCTCAAAAGAAAGAAATTGTTTGTTTCGAACTGAACAACCGATTTGAATGCCAAACTATGCCAGGGAGTGGACGAATACAGAGGTTCGTGGAAGCTGTCCATACAGCGGGGTCCAAAATACTAAAACTAAAAAGAAGGAGGAAAAAAGACGAAGGATGGTTCTGCAGTCCGATTGACGGCGGCTCAACAGGCAGATCTCAAAATATCTTACTCGCGAGGTTCGCAAATTTAATACGGATTGTAGAGGCCATTGGGCGTAACAAAAGCATCAAAGTGTTCGCAAGAGATTTGCCTATTGGGCAAAGTCAGGTGGTCCTCTTCGAAAAGGGTGATAATGATAACACTCTTTTAAAGAATTAGAGACCCATCTCGTTTTCGACAGTTACTAATCTCGCGCGCAGATTCAACGACTTCTAGCCTCCGGAACGAGCCGGTTTCCGAAAAGGCTATAGTACATAGAGAACATTCACATGTTGCGGCAGTTTATATACAAGATCGTAGAGTATAACCAGCCACTATGCTTAGCGTTCATGGACTATGAGAAAGCCTTCGATTCGATCGAGATTTGGGCAGTGCTAAGGTCTCTTCAGAGGTGATAAATCGACTACCAATATATCGAGGTGCTAAGTGTTTGTAACAGAACGCAACCATCCTACCATTTTAGTCTGACTCCAGGCTCAGAACTCTAGTTAAATCCAGCTGCAGCGGGGTGCGCGACAAGGAAGTATTTTCTCTCCGACGTTGTTCACCGCTGCACTGGAGGATGTCTTTGCTTCCTGACTGGGAAGGACATGGTATCAATTATAATTTTAATTATGAATAGGTACATTACGTACCTTAGGTTTTCCGACGATATTGTAGTCATGGCTTTAACCTTGTTTGGAGGACCTCAGCGCAATGCTCGATGACCTCAAGAGACTCCCAACAAGTGGGTCTGAATATGAACATGAAGAAGACAAAAAGTAATGTCGAATGCTTCTGAAGTACCTAGGATTCCAATAAAAGTTGGGGACTCTGCTCTTGAAGTTATAGACCATTACGTCTATCTGTGACGAAGAGTCCAGTTAGGTATATCTGACTTCGAAAATGAGGTTAATCGTCGAATCCAACTCGGCTGGCAGCGTTTGGGAAGTTGTGCAAAATCTTTTCGTCCCAAAAACCGCAGTGTCAAAAGTCGTTGACCAATGTGTGTTGCCAGTGATGACTTACGGATCTGAGACGTGGTCGCTTACGATGACGGGCCTCATAAGAAGGCTCAAAGTCACTCAAAAAGCGATGAAGAGGGTTATGGTCGGAGTTTCCCTGTGCGATTGTATCAGGATTGATGAGAAAACTGGAAAACCATAGTCACCGACCGGCGGAGCACATTGCGCATAGAACCGACACAGTAAAGCCCGGCCAAAGAAATATGACACCTCGCCATATTGCGGAATTTCAATGGAACTAATTTTATAAGGGAAATTATTGCCATAGTCGTAAAAATATACACGTGGCGCCCCCAGAGCAGGTTTCTTATTTCTTTGGTCAGGCTTTAAGTATTAAAGGTATCAGTTAAAGTATACAAAGTAAAAAATAAGTAAAAACTATTCGTAATTCTTCTCTAGAAAGTGAACCTTTCGCTATGTGGCCCTTTTGTACAAAGCAACGAGCTATTACAGGGGCGTACAGTTTAGGTCACCTCCGCCCTCGTGCCTTTTTATTATATTTTGTAACGGACCAAAAAGGCATACACGTTCATACTACTGTTTGGCTTGACAAAATATTAAAAATTAGGTGGTTACGCCTAGTATACGTCTAACTGGTTCGATATTTATAATTTGTAATTAGGTTACGCCTATAAAACTTTAAGAAATATTGGGAGTAATATTTAAGGTGCTAAAATGAGTGTTTTTGTATCTGGTGCGCCATTTCAAACAGAATCCAATGGCATAATAAAAAAAAAAATCGAAAATCCGTATGTACGCCCCTATGGAATGATGCCCTCGATATGTTGGATGTAGCTTTATGATCTTCTAAGTTACGAACCTACTATATTTGTGATGATTTTTTTGTCTATGGTTTGGCCACGCTTATTTAACATTTAAATTAAATAAATTTCTAATCTGCGTCTTACGAAATATAATTATTATCTGTACGCAACCACAGATTAATAAATTATTATGACGCAACTAGACCCGACCTACGCTTTCAAAATTAGTATATGAACTAATCTACTTAAAATTCACCACGATCATCAGCTGTTGTTACAACTAAATGTTGCGTAAATTTTCTTAAGCTTGGAAAAGCGGCGGCAGGAGAGCACTGGAATTGAATTAACCAAATCCCTTTGACGAAGTTCGTGTTTGTCGGCAACTTGGTTCAACTGAGAATTTATGAACAACGACTGCTAACTGTTGCGTCGTTATATTCTACTATAAATAAATTTTACCTAGTTGCGAGATTGTGGAACGGTGTTACAAAAACAATTCGGTACATTCCATTTTGCCCGCGGTGGAATCAAAAACAATTTTCATTTCAAAATTAAATGTGTAAATGAAATAACAGTGAAAGGTACCAATATTTGTTATATTTAGGAAACATCGTCAAAAGCTTTTCATTTATTAATGGACTATTTATGAAATTAAAAACGCTGCTGTAAATATAACTTGGAAGCCATGCTTTGGTGTGTGAATTCAATATCGTTTTTGAGTTTTGATTTTCTATCCTACCTATAAGAAGCTTTTAAATGATGAAAATATGTAGTTGAAAATGTTTACTTATACAATACAATAAGTACAACAGTTAATAGTACACACTTAATGTTGATAGCAAGTTTTATTAATATTAGTTTAATGTTGAGTTAGGCGAAGTTAGGACAATGTAAAAGAGCTAATAATGAAACTCAGGGATAAACAGTAGATACTGGGCATGATTGATGTTTTAAAATGTCTTTATTTGGCCACATTCGCGGCTCATGTGATAAGTTAGGAGACGAGATTATCGGCACCATAAATCAGCAGCCACGGTGCCCTGAAGATTTATTACGTGCGGAGTGAGGAACTCACGTGTTATCTTCGCGTCATGTGCGTGGAACTTTCTGGAAATATAAGGGTTTCCATGTTTTGATACGGTAGATATTTGTATTACATGCTGGGTTGAGTTATTTTAGGTTAGAACCTCGTTTTGGTAAGATTGTTCGTTACGGAACCTTAAGATGTTACGTGTATCATATCATGGATACTCTATACTTCTCTTTGTACTTAAATGTTTTTATTTGTAACTGGCAGGCAGGACAGATCTTTTTAAATATAGTTTGTTGGGTTTTGTAAATAGTCAGGAAAGGACAAAACTCGTAAACGACATTTTGATTATTTACGAAAAAAAAGTCAGTGCGAAACTGCATTGCCAAAATAGGTGGAACGATTTTAATTCTTTATAGTGTAATTATGTTACTAAGTCCATGTTTACTTCATAAAATGTCATAACAGATAAAAGTAAAAAAGAAGTAATACGATTACAGAACAAAACTAACAAAAAATTCTAGTTACTCGTAGTAGCCAGAGTTTCGTTCACTTTTTCTTTATTTCCATCTACACATTTAACTCGGAAACGAGCTCCCCATTTTTTGCGCGAGTCATTTTTACTCATACAAATATTGCACATTAAAGTTTTTCTATTGCGGACCGCAGTAAACCTCCCTGTGGACTGCTGGACAAATAAGTGCAGTTTCTCCGCAACACGATTGCCCGGGGTGACAGCCCTATTTGTAATTCGTGCACAGGGGATCAATGTGTTTCTAAATGGCCAGCAATTTATACAGATTCATAACAAAAAATACTTTTTTTAAGTAAAGAACTACAAATAAAACATATTTCATGCGAAGTATACTGACGAATTAGACAGCGCACAATATCTTTCAGAAAATAGGTGAAAAACTTTCTTGTACTATTTTATGCGTGCGCGATAACAGTTTTTACCATGGGAATGAGGCATTTTCCCGCGGTATAAGGTAGGCTATGTTACTCAGGGTGAAAGTAACTTTCTAATGGTGAAAGAATTTTTGAAATTGGTTCAGTAGTTTTGAGTTTATTCATTACAAACATACACACATAAACACACACACAAAAAATTACAAATCTTTCCTCTTTATAACATTAGTATGAAGTATGAATATGAGATTATAATCACATAAAAACAGAAAATTATGCTTGCTTCTTGTTATGATGCTATGTGTAAACAAAACATGACTCAATTTAATGCGTAGGTATTCAAATTAATTTCACCTTCCTTGTGATGGTTCAATGAATATGTTTGAGTTCCGATGTGAGAATACACGAGGTTTCGTTTGTTTTACATTCAAAGACTTCATTAAGGTACATTGAAATCGTAACGATGTTCTAACATTTGTTAATGGTTCGCGGAGTAGCTATCGAAGCATTACACGTTCCACGCGATGTGTTCAAAGGTAAAGTTGGTCGAATTATTTATCAATTGGTAAAAGTTTTATAACAAACAAACTACCTGAATGAAGACAAGTCCTTGTACAAGATTTTTTTTTAATAAATTCAGGAAGTTAAATTGGTTTCTCAACGACAGGAATATGAAGAAAACGAATCCGAACGGATTTCAAATTTTTCGCAAAAATTCCACCCGAAGCAGACGGTCGCCGGATTTTTTGAATAAACTTGTTAAACCCAGCTCCGAATTTCGCAGAAAGGTCGTCTCCCGGGGCTCCAAATGAGAACTAAAATATACACATTTTCTTTAATTAACAGAAGCAGCTCTGCTAATTGGATAAAACAGTGTTTAATTTATACTCGATGATACATGCCTGTATTTGCTTACTATTCTCAGAATTTTTGGGCAAAATTTGGTATTAATCCAAATTTGCTTATTTGCTAAAATTCTAAATAACTAGCACTAATAAATACATTAATTGCGCGTTCATTGTGTTTACTCAAAATTTTCCCTAAAATGTAGGTAATTAGGATGTTAGGTAATAGGTTTGCATAATTTTAGTTCCAATGTATTTTACCGAACGCAGTCGGTATGCAAATATTCAAATTATTAAGTGACTAAAAATTTATTTTACCATAGTATGCACATACTTAGATCTTTCTTTGAATTCTAGGTATTCTTTAACACTATAAAAACAGTTTGTTAAAAGCCATTTAGATAATTGGGTTTTGAAAGTGTTGCAACAGGTCAATTTTTTAAAACGTGGTACGTGTAGTAGTAGTAAGTACGTAGGTGTAATAGGTATGCTCAATATCATTCCACTTATTAATGTGTACATGGACAGTTTTGGACGATTCTTATTTTGTTCTATTTGATATAGTCAGGACCAGGTTTGTATAAACTTTTTGCAGCAGGAAACCCTGTTAACACGGAAGAAGGTAATAACGTGACCAGAGCCGCGAGGTAGACAGCTAATTATAAGATTTCCGCCCCGCGCTTCCGCTCACGTTAACAGTTTTTCCCGTGGGAATTTGTGACTTTCCTGCGGTAAAAGGTAGCGTATACGTTATTTTGATGTACAAGCTATATTGTTGTGAAGTTTGATTGAAATTCGTTCAGTCGCTCTTGCGTGAAATTTTTAGCGTGATTTCTCGTTTATAATGTTAGTAGAATTAAGCGTGACATAGTTTACTATGACCGGATTTTTCAGTCGGGATAATAATAAAAAATATGTATCTAACCCAAACTAACTAGACAGAATCTGTTCTATGGGTATCAACAGCTGATATAAATACATGTACTCAAGGCAGACACAACGTAATTATAAAAGTTTTGGCTCTTGTCTTCCACAAAGTATGGTCTCCAGAAGTGTCTGTCCTCCATTTCTGTTCCACTTGGCTGCTTATGCGCAACATAAGTATGTCAGCTTTCATTTGTTTTACACAAGAAACAACTACAAGCTGCCGAGCGTCGCACTGCAGAGCTTTGCGTACAGATATACAAAATGCATAAGTTTGAAATGTCTTTGCGTCGAGTTACACAGGCTTTTGTTTCCATTGTACCTCGAGAAGTGTGCTTTATGCATCGGATTTATTATTACTCGTACTCGTTAACAGCCCATATACGTCCTCTTCGAGGGGCTCGAGCCTACCCTGATATCAGGGTGAATAGGCCATAGTCAACCACGCCGGCCCTGTGCGGGTTGGTCAACATCACACATAACCTTTGAATTTCTTCGCAGGTGTGTGCAGGTTTCCTCACGATCTTTCTCTTCACCATAAGAGCGTCGAATAAACGTACATATGAATTTGAAAATCGAAAACACATTGGTACGTGCCGAGGTTTGAATCCGCGAACTTCTGAATGAAAATCAAAGGGCTTAGCCGCTTGGCCATCAACGCTCTTATTATTATTACTACTGACAAGAAAAACACGGCTTATCTTAGTACACGTGAATTATGTACAAGTGAGACAATATTAAATATTTCTGAATTTTCAAGAGAGTCGCTAGCCTAGTGGCTATTGCCGTTGTCGTCCATTTGGGACACGGATTCAAGTCTCGGTAAGTACCACTTATTAATGTTTGTATGCATATGTCCGTTTACGAGTATATTTAAAGCTCTAGTAATTATCATTATTAGGTTGTGTGTGAAGTTAACCCATTCGCCCTAGACCTGAATGGTCGATAAAGCCTTTCGCTCTGATTAAGGGTGGGCTCGAATTCCTCGGTGGGAACATACATGGACCAACAATGCTGACTTTTCCATCACTTAATTTAATCAGGTTGTATATCATTTAACAAATTCTGTAACGTTAATATTTTTCACAGCTTAAAATATTATTTCTAATTAAAATTAAAAACAAAAAAGGCAAATTGCGATTCCATGAAGTTAAGGATCCTGTTACTTCGAGCAACTTAGGTGATTGGAGCTGACTTAGAGCCAACGACCCTGGACGTGTGTCGCCTAGCTTCACGAATAAATCCACACTCAAAGTCTCTGCTATTGAGATATCGATGCTGCTTGTATTTCAACTGCTAGACAGAATATTTCAATAAATACCTGACCGTGAAGTGGGATTAAAGCTTTGAAGGGTTTCAAAGGTATTGAAGATACTGTAATATAATATTATATCAAGAGCTGGAACGTTCCACTGCCAATAAACTGTACGGATATGATTATAATAGCTACGAAAAAGACCCAACTGCGAATTTGGCTCGTAGCAATTTCGTAGCTCTTTCGTAGCACATTCGTAGCATTTTATTCGTAGCTCGTTTTTTTAATTTGCCGGTTTTTGGTTTTTTGATTGTATGAATTTGTTGTTACGGTTTATAAGACGTGACATAGGGATTTTTGTTTTTTTACCGGTGTTGGTAATAAAAATAAATTAAAACGATTCAATTAATACAAATAATATTTATATTATCGTTATGAGATAAATATATCTAAAGTACAGAAATTTTTACGATACACTGTAAACAAAAACAGATGCTATTTGATATTATTACGAATAATTTTACGATGAAAATGTAATATTTTAAACCCGCGGGCTAAGAAGAAATTGTCTATAAACTTTTCCAACTCTTTCCCCAACAAGACACAACTTTAGCTGAACACGAATTTTGTTTTACTGTGATGCGAGTGAATAATTCTTGCTTCCGGGAAATAAAACAGCTACTTAACAAGGCTCCAAACTTTGCAGGGTACAAGATTAGGAGCAAATTATTTAACATTTCGAACTTTTGCCTTAGTCATTTTCTTCTCTCTTTTGTTTTTTATCAACCCATATCAACTGTTGGCTCCCTGATGCACTGTATATGTTTTTAGTAATTATAACCTTATTAGCCTTTTCCTCTTGAACGCGTAGAGCTATCAAGTTTCAATTCATATCAAATACTTAAATCTAATTGCTTTTAAGATGTGAAAAAGAAAACAAATTTCTCGTACAACTATTTATACCACGTATTTCATAACTCGCAACTACTTTCTAGTTATATACGTAGATATATACCTAACCTAACCTAACCTTACCTGTAGAGGTTTGTTAGGAACCTTCGGTCCGCGAGGTCCAACTCGCACTTGGCCGGTTTTCTCAGTACTAGTTTTGCCGAAAATTAGACATATAGACTATAAGTAGCAGCTTAGCAAATAGTAAAATCACTTGCTTGGTCAACGGCTTTTAGAAAAATTTTCACAGAATCTTTCCTAGGAAACGATAAGTTAATTCCACATTCCCATACAAGATAAATAGTCAGATTTTGTATGGATACGTTTTTTTTTTCACCGAGAAAAGGTTCATTGGGAAAATTACTTAAAACCTTTGACTGAACGAGCATGTAATTTTCATCATCATCATCATCTCAGCCGAAAGACGTCCACTGCTGGACAAAGGCCTCCCCCAAGGATCTCCACAATGATCGGTCTTGCGCTGCCCGCATCCCTCACAGATCGTCGGTCCACCTCGTAGGTGGCCTGCCCGCACTATGTCTTCCGGGGCGTGGCCGCCATACAAGAACCTATCTGCCCCAACGGCCGCCCGTCGGTTCTACGCGCAATGTGCCCAGCCCATTGCTACTGGGTTTCTAGTATTTGCTAATATGTCGCTTACAACCTGTACAGGTACTATTTACTGTTACAGAACAATAATAACAGTTATTTAAGTTTTTGAACTTCTTTACACACATGTACGTACACGTAACATAATGCTAAAAACACATCGGTAGTTACCGAATCGTATTCACTAAATGTTAGAGATAACCAAATTATAATAAAACAATTTCAGCTTCAAAACAGTTCTTAAGAATCCTGTGAAAGCCGTTTGATGTTTGTAGTTATTTTTTACTGTTACCATAATACACAATGTGTTTTCGGTTGAGATGGGAATAAAACACAATATTTACGAGAAGTGCGTGCGCGCGGGATTATATTTAGCATCTGTGGATCCTATGTCGCACGCACTTTGAACAAATTACCACACTCGACACTCCGCAGATGTGGAAAAGCATCTTTTTTTATTTTAGGGAAGGTTATTGTCCTTTGATATTGGCTTTAACAAGTGTACATTTTTTTGGTGCGTGTTAATGAAAATACACTGACTGATATACTCGTATTACTGATATGGGGGTATCGGGTACGTAATCTATTATTAATAATATTATAAAGAAGATTTGATTGTTTGTTTGTTTGCATTGAATAGACTCCGAAACTACTGAACTGATTTTATAAAAACTTGTTACCTTTTACTGTGGAAAAATTTCTCATTCCCACGGTAAAAACTGTTAACGCGGGCGGAGCCGTAAGGCGAAAAGCTAGGGAATAATTAAAACTTGTTTATAAAATCTATTACTTTTTCATTTGTGCTGAATTTGGCTAAGTTACACTTTATATATTATAATAAGGGTTGAAATATAAGGGCCTGACTTACGTTAAAATCTTTAATGAAATAAATTAAATGCAAAAAAACTTTTTTAAAAGAAGCTTTTATTTCAACGCTCTAAAAGAAGAAAATAATTTTATCCTTAAAAATTTTAACTATCAACTTATAACCTCATTTTATATACAATTATGATCATAAAAGCTTTAGAGAGAAAAGTTAGGTTAGCTACTTGCATTGCATCATACGAGTAACTGTCATGTCAGCTGCTCACTCCGAGTAACTACAACATTTTTTGTTTTTATTCGCCGTTCGCCTTCCCTCACCAACTGGCACAATTTATTCAAAATGACAGTAGCTCGTACTTCTTTTTTTCTTCTTTTTTTGTATAATACTTTCAATTTTAAGTATTTAATCACAACGTATTTTTGTAATCACCTTTATCGCGGTATGTATTGTGATTTTTCGTCTATTTTCTAGCGACAACGTGGCACGAAACACGATCGTAGAGGAAGTATGCGAGTGCACTGATGCAGTACTTAACTGTCAGCCAGCAGTTTGCATTGTGTGACCGAGGTGAGTCGAGCTACTGTCATGCGAGTACGCAGTCTACTGTCACATCAGCAGCTAGCACTGTGTAACCTATCCATTAGTCTTTACCACGGTCGTTGCCTAGTAAGTGGTGTGGGCGGGCCATTCTTCCATATACCAGTATCCAAATTAGGTACAATGCTCGTTTATACAATACTTTTCTATGAAGGAAAATATCGGGTGGAAACCTAAAAGTGCCAGTGAGGAAATACAAAGGATTTGCGAGTAGCTCGTGTAGACGATTTTTACTTTGATCGGCATAATCCAGTGGTACAAACATAAACCAGCTTTTAAGCCTGACAAATGCCTTCGAAGTAAAAGGTCACGGGTTCGAACCCCGCCGATGGGAAACATTTGCGTATTGAGCATTTGTTTTTGTCTTGTCTGAATGTTGTACTCTTTGTGTATTGAGCACTTGTTGTATATCTGCATAAATATGCATTTATTTACATACGTATGTAAATAAGCAATATGATACCCATCGTACAGGCTCTACCTAGCTTGGGGTCAGATGGCCCACTTAAAAAAATATAGATACAAGTATAATACCTAAAAAAAATAATTCAAAAAGGGTTTATCATTCATTCGCCGGATTAATATGTAGGCAATTTTATCCCCGCACATCTGTAACTCTGCCACATTCAATCTGACGAACAGCTGAGGGCACGACGATGGGGCCCATGTTTTTGCGTGTTTACATCCCATTACGATAAGCCACCCAGAGAAGAGAAGTAGCTTACAATTAATGGAGGGTGACAAAATGTGTGCAAAACCAGGCCAGTGCGAGCAAAAAGTTTTGGCGTTAAACACAAGAACATGATGGTATTGTTCTATATTAAACTTTGGGTATTTTGGGGTATGTTTATGAGAAGGAAGATTTTAGAAATAGAGGAATAGAAACAGAATAGCCTTTCACTGTGTGTTTTTTTAACTGACATTGTATATGTGTTGTGTTGTTACTTGTACTTTTGTGTGCAATAAAGTATACTCTATTCTGAAAATGATGATGACGAAAATAATCTATTTTAGTCCGTTTAAAGGCGACCCCTTTAAGTTCTAGTAAATTGAGTGTTGGTGCATGCAAATGGCTTATGTAGCCGTTACCATTAATATAACATCACAACTCTCATTAAATAAAACAATTTTAATTTTAGTCTGTTGATTCTGCGGTTTTTGTAGTTACGTGTCCTCATATAAAATTTGTTGTGCATACTCGTTACTACGTTTTATTTCCAATTAAAATGCAAATTCAGAGGAATATCTCAAAAAGGGAAGTTTTTATGCCCTCATTAACTAGGCCTCGGCTTCGTACGAGAGTGATGGGATAAGGGCAGAGTATGTACTCGTAATTGGCTGAATGTTGCAGCTCGTTGGATTTAATACCTGTTACAAAATAAAAAATAATGCCTAACTTTCTTTATAAACACCTTGTATGGTGTCAGAAAATGTCTTCTGCTAAGCTCTTTACACGAGTAGGTTACGCTTAAAGTGAAGCGCGAGATCCTTGCTCTGAGAGGTTACGTTATCAAGATGTTTTTAAAAAAGTTTCCGAAACGTTACCCCGATACGGTTTTGAAAAACATCATAGTAGGATACATAGAAGGCAGAAGAGGAAGAAAAAGACTAAGAAGAAGTTTAAATTTAAATTTTTATCAAGTGAAGGCAAAATTTATCGTAGTATGGTGTCAGGATGTCAAATGGTTTGAAAATAATTTACATAAATTACGATTACTATTTGATTTTCATACAAAATTAATGCCAAACGGTCGTTTAAACACTAACCAACTGTTATGTTTGTTGGTGAACTCGGGGCTAAGTTATTTTTTCCTATCATTAAAAAAATATCATTATGTCAGGTATACCATGTGAATCCAAGAGAGCCCATTTTCGTTGTTAAGAAAATATTAAAATAGATTTTTCTTTACATTCAGGCCCATAAAGTTGAATTCCCATAAAGTTGAGATTTCTGAACGTTGGATACCCGTTAAGTTGAATTCCCATAAAGTTGAATTCCCATAAATAAACCCCATTTTAATACAGTTTCTTCTCTATTTCAAAATTATTATTTATTTATTCTCTTACGGCTGGAAGAGATCTCTGTGTAGAGGTAAGTTTTCTTTGCTGTAAGCTGTACTGTGTAGAAGCTGTAGTGTAGGTACAATAATGGTAGGTACAATAATGGTGTAGGTACAATAATTATAAACATTTGAAATTTGAAGGTTTATTCCAAGGATTTTTTCAAGGATGGGTCCTGCTTTGTTCGCATACGGCTTAGCCTTCACCAAATCCTTGATATTTTTTTTTATATAGTCTTACCTAAAATACTGTTTTCTATAATTTTTCACTCAAAATATATTCACAAAGCTATAATTTAAAAATATTTTTGCTTACAGACACAGTTTTGTAAGACGGATAAAATTGAAAATAATACGAATATAAATCACTGTTGGAATTATCGTTGTGATGAAGTATTTTGTTTTGTAAGAGTGATGTGTTATTTTGTAAAAAAATATGAACGATTTATTATACAGAAAAAATAATCTTGGTTTGGTAAAAGAAGAAACTAACCTTCAAGGTTGGAATTTTTCTATTGGTCGCGAACTAAATGCTATTTTACTGCAGTAACTAAAATGGCCTCTATTTAAAGAAATATGTTTTAAGAATATAGTTAATATATTTAACATCTTTGAAAACATAGACTTTGAAAGTCAACGTGCTAATAATTAAGTAAGAAATTTGTATTCAGTAGTCTACTATTCCTCATCATCATCACATCATCATTTTTTCCAAAAAACATCCACTGTTGGAAAAAGGCCGGGAAGCAAAAGGCCCGGAGGCAAAACGCCCGAAGATCTCCACACTAAAACTATCCTACTTCCTACTAATATTATAAATGCGAAAGTTTGTCAGGATGGTTGTATATATGAATAAAAGTATATTTGTTACTCTTTCACGCAAAAAGTACTGAATGAATAGATTTTAATGATTTTTTACAATAACATAGCTTATACATCAGAATGGCATATAGGCTATTTTACTACAGGAGAATACCTCATTCCCACGGGAAAAACTTTTAAGGCGGGCGGAACCGCGGCGCGGAAAGCTAGTAAATAAAAAAAGATCCTCCTTTTTTGAAGTCGGTTAAAAATAAATTAAATTTGCTCAGGAAACAGTTGGGGAGGCATTTGCCCAGTAGTGGAATCGAATAAGCTAATAAAAAAAATGTTTTTATGATTGTCGGCTTTTTAAAATCCAAAGATTCTAGTAATAAGTAACAATAAGTGCTGTCGTATGCAAATCAGGAACAGGAGTGGGGCTTTTCAATCTCGGCAAGGGTCGTAAATGCACGGCCCATCAACTCGCTGGCTTTTACGACCCCACCTGACCCAAACAGGAAGTACTCCGGAATTGTTAGACCTCCAATAACATGAATCACCACAAAAATATGCTTATACTTCACTTACATACCTTTCAATACGAGTATAATGGATAAAGGTGGAATGAAAAATTGTTTTTCGCTGTAGGTATGTACCTACTTAAAACTAAAACGCGTCTAGAATACTGTGTAGTATATAGGTACCTAACCTACTATTGTTAATTTCCTGCTACTTAAGCATCATGTTAAACTTAGTCTGTAAGTAATGTCATATAGCAAATAAATAAATTAAATGACAATCATTGTCATGAAATGGTAAACCATAATGGTATAGCGGATCTAGAGGGGATATGCATTTTTAAATCTTATTATAGTTGAATTGAAGCTAGATTGGTCGTACGTTTCCGACACAAGCGTTAGGTCAATTAAAAAATGAACATTCTTGTGATCGAGTGGTTTTTAACCTACCTCACAAATCCTGGTGTCGGAATTGTTGAGCCGCCTTAGGCTTCGACATGGCTCATATAACGACTAAATTGTCATCCGTAGATAGTAGCCGCGACCAACGGCTTTACGTGCCTTCCGAAGCACGAAATCATCTTTCTTTTCGGAAAATCAGGTGATTCTGCCTGCAATGTCCTAACCGAACTGTTGAAAGTCTCACAAAGTGATATTTGTTCGACGGATCTTCACTAGGATTCGAACCCGGAACCTCCGTAACGTCAGACGAGCTTTTGACCACTAGACCACGGAGGTTGAGAATAAACATTACAAACTGTATTTGACGTCGAAAAGTGATTTGTATAATCTTACTTAGAATAAAAACCTTTTGACTTTGACTTGACTTGACTATTTGTTGGTATGAAAATTTATATATTGTTTGCAGGTAAGCCTGCATAGTGCTTGTGGGTATTAAACTTAAGAGAATATCACCTTCCTTGGATGGCGGCACACACGACAGCTTTTAATGGAACAAATGAAGACTTCGTGACACAAGAACCAAGAAGCTGCTCTTATACAAAGAAGGTGAAACTCCTATAGGAGTGAGCAGTTTAGTTAGTTCGTAATTTTATAAAGTTAATCTTATAATACTGTCTAAACGTTATAAGTACTTCGAAACTTTTTTTTTTTTCATTTGTGAATATTGAAATAAGTTCAAATACTTTACCATAAAATATATGTGAACTGAAAAGATAAATAATACAATAATATATTTTTTTATTTGGAAATTTTTGCGCTTTTAAACCTAAATGTATGCTAATAAGTAAGTAAACATTTTTAAGATTGTAACACTGACCTAAAAATACGTAGACAAACTAGAAAATATTTTTTTTGCTAACAATGTAAACTTGGAATAAAACTCAAATCAATTAGAAATATAATGCCTCTTGCTTTTTCTTCGAAGACATCAAAGCTTTTCTGTTTTTTGTTTCAGATCTTTCTCATATTTTCTTTCGCCCAAGCGCTAGAGTTTAGTGTAGACGTTCAGTTATGCAGAGTGTGCGCTCGAGTTGGGCCAAGTCGTGTGCGGAGTAACTTGTGACAGAGTTAACTTGGCCAACTTATGCGCGTGTCGCGGCTGAACATTGCGTTTGCTTTAATTCATTTACACTACATGAAACTAACGCTTCAATGCTTCTTGCAATTGTGTAGTTTAAAAACAATTTTTTAGCTAAATAAGAGTAAACCATATTAATATTTATATGGTAATGTAACAACATTACTGAAACCCTCAACCCGCTACATCTTTACTAGGCGCTATTTTTCTACCCTAAGGTTGCCTGATGGAGATTGCTACCTTAGCAATAAGGCCGCCTTTTGACTCTAGTATTTTGTCTGTGTCTTTGGTGTTAATAAAGTATATCGTAGTGTATTAATTCTTATGATCAAAAATTCAGAGAAAAGACGTAAGTAATACTGCTGACTCTTTAAAAGGGTTCGTTAACATTCGTTGTTGCCCGCTCGTCACCATGCTGTTTCCTGCTATTTAGTTTGTCTCTTCTGTGGCTTACTTACCTTTGTTTTTGACCACAGTCTCACCTGGTAGAAAGCAACGACGTGGCCGATGATGGAACACGCTCACCCAGAAAATGCCTATTCACTCTCGACTTGAAGACACCTAGGTCTAGTCTAGGTCTCTACCTGCTCCACAATTTAAAATTATATTCGATAAATTACAGAAAAGAACAAAAAGATTTTATCAAGTTATGAAAATGCTAATGCTCACTTATCTCTTAAAATTGAATACGAAAAATAATATTGTCCAGTTAGCCAGATAATATTTTTGCTCAAAAAGTCAATTCGTAGGAGCGCTAGCTTAGCAGACAGAAAAATTAAAATTCGATATTGGAAAATTAACATAATTGACGGCAACTCTCCCGGCGCGCGGTGTCCGTTGCTGGGTTCTTAAAAGCAAATTCAAGCTCATTACTTATAATAATTTTATTTTAAAAATATTTATCTTATATTTTCTTGAAATGCTTGGAGAAATTTAAATTTTAAAAAACAAACAAAATGTAGACACCCAACATTCTATTGTTTTGAAACATTAGATTAAAAATGTATATTTTTGTCGTCCTAAAAAGACCGCATAGAGTGGTTAGTACGTAAAATAATATTAGACATAGATCAAATTATATAGTGTTTTTTGGATTAAACCAAGCATGCTTTAAAGATTTCTGCAGAAATACAGCCCACAACAATAAAATTTGTACGAATGAGCGACCTTATCGGTACAGGAGTTGCAGATTAAAACATGCCATCGATTTAAAATTATTCGTTTAAAGGAAGAGAGATGAACAATTGGACATCACTTGTGTTGTCTAAAAAAGACGAAGACATAAAAGAATTCGAATCCATTTTATTGGTCGACGAATCTGAAAACCTACATAAAAGGGTCAACATATTTCATAGTGAACACAAGCCTAGGACTCAATCTCTTTATTACACTTAACAAATCTCTCTAAAGTTTGTCTCCGAAGGATTCACACCGAGCCGGCTATTTTTCATAGATTATATGGGACGCCCAGCTTACCTCGGATCCTTCCGTTTCATCTCCATTTTATTTTCGGCTTAGATAAGCCTGCAAGACGTTTTTCAGACAAATGAGAGACGGGGCGGTTGGAGGCAAGTTAATTTTTTTCCTTTTCTTGTTTACGGGCACGTGGTAATGTTTTCCGGGAGATATATCAGCGTTTTGCTATGACTTTTTATGTGTTTCGATATTAAAACTTTTTTATGTTTCTCGGTATAGAAACCATTCTAAACTAAGACGACGACCTTTACTATGTCGTTGAAAGTAAAATTTCTAAACCATAAATTTACCGTGGGAAAAATACTAAACTATACTTAAATAACAAATAAAATGGAATGATATATTATTAAAGCAGTGATCACACAGTCATTTCAAAGAGATGATAAAAGTACAAAAGTCACTTTTTGAGACGACTTCCAGATTGGTTAGGATATTGCATAAGTTGGGCCACATGATTATCTGAAAGGAAAAATGATTCCGTCTTTCGAAAGACACAGAAAGAAGCAAATAATATGAATCTGGTCTAGGTGGAAACTGACTTCCATCGCCGAATTCATATTACGGAATTATCACTCTTAAGTTCTAAATGTTACAGATGAGGCACAAAGATAAAAAAACTTTGGAAAGTTAAAGTGACAGTTGCAGCGAAGTTACAAGCGCTGTTCTCATTCGTTACGGCACCGACTGAAGTTGCAGCCCGAGCCGTGGTAGCTTACAAAGTCTCTGTGTAACTAACAAGTTAAGAGCATGACCTAGAAAGGATATCTGATACTCTTGTTACAGTAAAGGTACTGGGTAAACATGTTTTTGGTGTAAAATAGGGGTTATTTGTGGTTTGTGTTTGATTGATTTTGTGTAGGCAGTTATGGCGGCTCCGCCCGGGTAAAAAGTTTTATCCGTGGGAATGAGGTATTTGTCCACGGTAAAAGGTAGCTTTATGTGTTATTCTGATGTTTAAGCTATATTATTGGAAAGTTTCATTAAAATTCATTTAGTAGTTTTTTGCGTGAAAGAGTAACAAACATTAACTCATCCATACATCCATCCTCCCAAACTTTCGCCTTTTTAATATTAGTAGGAATAGCAAATATGTTTTGTCATTGGTGGCCTAGTCGCTGTCGTCCATTATGAAACCTCAGAAAAATTAATTAGTAGGTACTTTTATTTGATTTTCTTAGGTACTTTCTAAGGAAAGCATCGTGGGGAAAACCTGCACACACTTGCGAAGATGTTTACACAAGTGAAGATAGCCAGCTTGCACTGGGACAGCTTGGTCGACTAAGGCCTATTCACCCTGACTCAGGGTACGTTAGATTGAAGATAAGGATGGTCTACCACCAGAAATTGTAATTCGAATTTAAAGTTGAATGCAATAAGTTGTAGTTATCAAATTTATATTGACTTTGTTATACTGTTGTTAATAACTTATTTAGTTCGTTTTCATTTTTAATGTTAAAATGGCTAAAAGAATCTGGATGAAATATAGCAAAGAGACTGACAAAGTAAACACAAAAATTGCAAATATTTTACAAATACGTACCTCGAAAAAATATTAAATTTAAGGCGCAGTTAGCATGATTATTCCGATTCTGCATAGTACAATAATTGCCAGCAATGTGCAAACTTGTGCTTTCTATAAAATGAATCTGCGCCCAAACAGCCAAACATAATCCTATGTTATGACCCTTAATACTGTTTACATTGCCTCATTATGTTCGCCACAACGCGTAACTAATTCTGAGATTAATTATAAAGGTATGGCCAGATATTGTGACCTTAGTGTCCAGAATCGGCTTCGGCATTATAGGTTTAGGTAAGTATTTTAATTAAGTGCATAGTTAAGTTCGATGTTGAAATATTGTACTTATAATGTTAATAATGATAATTAAGCTAAAGTCATAAAAGCAACATCATTGAGGAAAAAGTTAAACCTAAGTGAGTTTTCATTAAAACATTCCAGAAAACCTAATTAAGGTTTAACGATTTTGATAAAATGAAAAATAAATAAAGATTTTCAACTTAGAATATTGTGATTCAGCTCAAGTAGATTATCCCAAGAAGATGTTCTTCATTTGGCTCTGAAACACTCATTAGCGTCTATCTATATTCCCCAGTGCTTTAGAAGTACATATCCAACGCAAAGAAAAACCTAGAGGAAAGGCTAAAGGCATACTACGAACAGCATATTGCGTTATAAAAAATGATAGCGGTTTTGTCCGGGAAACTCATTTGCTTCTTATCACCGCGGCCTGATAACGAGGCGGCCGTAAAAGGAAGCTAGTTTACGAGTCAAACTCACTCCGGCTTATCGCGATGATGACGAGGGAATTCCTCATGATGCTCAGCCAAATCTGCGCAGAGCCGCTGAGAGGCTGGAAACATAAATAAATATTTCAGGACATTTCACGTAAAGCCTACTGAACTTAAACTAGGTAGAGCTTGTGCTATGGGCATCAGACAGCTCATATACATAAATAATGCGTGTTATAAATATACAACATACAGACAAAAGGCAAACACAAGTACTCATCACACGAAATGTTAGCCCTGTTAGTGACATTAGAGCCTTATAGTTCTGTCAATATGTCGCGTTTGACAGCTTCTCGAGCCTGTCGCTACTTACATAGTAGGCCTACTGGGCGGGATTCGAACGTGCTACCCTTCATTTTGAAGGCAGGCACACTACTCACGAGGTGACGGAAGCAATCGTCGTAGAGCATAGATACTCGTAGCTACGCGTAGCAAGTACTACACAAATGCTACGCAACTACCACACGACGTATTCAAATAGCATAAATGTCTTAGCAACAGTGTACACTATACGTACACAAGTTTTTCAAAAATAGTTAAAAATAGTTAAAGGGATGTCTGTACATACTAAGATTTTATTATCATCACCTATATAGAGATTCAAGGTAATCTCCGCACGAATCGCGTTTGGGTAGTAATAAATCTCTTCGTTCCTTAACCGACCCTGGCACCTCGATAGCCTCTTGTTTATCAGAAAAACCTCCGTTTAGGCCGACGGCCGCCTCCTCTGGGGAGGAAGCAAAACCCGAGGAGTAAATTCTGAAATAAGTAATGAAGGCTGAGGGAACAATATGGAATTGTTAAAGGTGAAAATTGCTTGAGAGGGTATTCATTTTACTCGTTTATCCAATTCACGAAGCAAAAATACCGCATATAGGTTCACTTTGTAGATCTTTGTCATCCTTGAAATTTCTCACTATTTAGAAAACCAATTGTAATATTTAATATTCGGATTATTATTGAAAACTTCTTCAAATCTCGTTGTAACTGATGTAATGGGCCAACTTTCCAAACAACAAGTTTACATATAATTGTATTTAAGATTATCATGATCAAACTTGATTATTACGTTGAGTGAACATTAAATAATGTAGATGAGTTGCTTCTTCGAAAACTTTGACTTAAATTTATTTATGGTACTCCAATAAGTACAATAAAAAATATATATGAGGCATTATTCAAATTCCACTACTTTTTTTAGCTAGTCTAATCACTCTTTCGGTCAAAATTTATGATAATGCGTTTGATCTTATTTTTGTCATTCAGTTTTTAAAAGTGTTCGATATAATGCATGATATACATAACACTAGAGTTCGAAAAAGTAATAAAACGCAAGATGTTTCCGCATCTATTTTTGTGACGGTACTATGAAACTAATAACAGCGGAGTAATATAATATTTATAATCTTGCCAGCTTTCCTTATGTCGCTCCAGCTATAAGCAACCATACTATTCATACTTCATACTATTATTATAAAGAGGAAAGATTTGTATTTTGTGTGTGTATGTGTGTGTGTGTGTATGTTTGTAATGAATAAACTCAAAAACCGATTTCAAAAATTCTTTCACCAATAGAAAGCTACATTCACCCTGAGTAACATAGGTTACCTTTTACCTCGGAAAAATGCCTCATTCCCACGGGAAAAACTGGCAACGGAAAGTTAGTAATTAATACGTTTGCGCACATAACACTGCAATTTTTGCTTCATGTTCCAAAAATAAGGTTAATTACACACCGTTTAGCGAGCAAACTGCCAACCTGTTAGGTCCCAGATATTAAATAAACCCAAGGTAATTTTGTGCATAAAATTACCATTACAGATATTTCGGTTAAGCTCAGGAATCTGCAAAAATCTTGTACTATACATAATTTGAAGGCAGGTAAAGCGGGGATCTGGGAATGGGCTCCTAAAACAACATTAAAACAACTTAAGTGGAACCTTGCCTTATTTATCCTCGTTGATAAAGGACAACGTAAACCTGTTTTCTTATTTATTCAGCTTACTTATGCTTGGGAACGGCTTATGCTCTCGTTTTAACGTGAAATCTGGCAGAAAAACCAAGAGGGATGAGGAATGATTATTCCTAAGGTCAATTTTGGAATCAGTAGCCTATTAAAAAAAAGGGCATTAGAAAAAGACCATTCCATATCTTCCCATTGGGTGTCGTAGAAGGCGACTATGGAACTCGGGTTGTTACCGCATAGGCCATAGGCTGGCAACTTGTTATTAGATGCACTGTGAGACACAAAAATCAATTTATTTTAGATGCGAACCGAAAAAACCTAACATTTTGCTGGTGGTTTTAGTTTGGGCTCCTTGTGACTAAAACTGTGCTAACACCGGTAGATAAACTCACGTTTCTTTATGTACATACCTATGTGTTAATGGAAATGTATGAAATCTGTCATTGTATACAATTCCGGAGCTCGTTAGGAAATGTATGAGGAAATGAATTCCTGTAACATACGTATTACATACCGTGGTGAGTTTTAGTTAACTTGGGAATATTGTGGATATCAAAAACAATGAAATGGTACAAGCGATTGTAGTTTTGGTATAACCGACCATAAATAAGAGCGTTTCAGTATTTATTAATTTATTTAGCGCTCATGCTGAGCTCGTTTATGAACTTTAATAAATGAGATGAATGTAAACGTTGTTAAGAAAATGAGGGTTTGAAGCTAAAATTATTGTAATTTTAGCATTATTTCTCTATATTACCCTACTCTCGTCTTTCAAGTACACTTTAAAAACTTTAATTTATTACTATTATTACATCGATTAATAGTTGTACTGACACATAATTTACCTTTTATTTTAGGTATACAGCTTTATTCTTTATTTTTATTTTTTATTCTTTGTTTTTAGGATACAGTAATTTTTTTTTATCTTTGTAACTTTAAATATAATATTTGTAGCATAAATGACGACATGAATTAATATAATTATGTAATTATATTGTATTGTTATTATATAATTATATTATCTTATTTAGGACTTTAAGTAGTAGTTTAGGTATTTTGTATTATTATATTTAAAGAAGTATTTATAACATTTTCTCTTTATAACCTTCTTTATGTGCACTTCTTGTGTATTAAAATGATTCTTCTTTTCTCTCACTAGCGTATACATTAGCTGGAAGAGATCTCTTTGTATAGATAAAGTCACTTTTGCAATTAAATTTATAACAATTTGTTAATGTGGAATAAAATATATATATAATAAAAATGCTAATGATATAATACATATGTCATTTATTCAGAGTAACGGAGTAAAAACGATGTAGCTTTGAAAAATAATTAAACTTGAAATAATACCCAGTATTTTGTTCTTATGCTATACGCTGCTTAAAGGCCTTTGCAGCTGAAAAGTTTCCTTCACTTAGTCAACCGCAAAAAAGTCGCTTGACGTAGAGTGGGCGATCCCTCCTCATGGAAGATCCACTGCCTAGTAAAAGTCACAAAATCTACTGAATGCGGATCAAAAATGAGAACATTAATTTCAGCTACAAAGCTTTCAAAAGATGAATGAGAATCCATACAACTTGTGGAGATTCTTGCTTGCTGATCTTGTGGGTGTCGAGGTTACCCACCTTTGCAAACGATTGGTATCAGAATTATTGAGTTGCCTATGGAAATTCCGAAATCCTGGAATCATTACTACTATGATTTATAACAGGATATTTTCCAACCAACCAGTCAACAACAGAGAAAGCCTTAAAAAGTAAAATTCTGGAATCAAAGGAAAGAAAGAAAGAAAGAATATTTTATTTATGGGACATCACAACACAACAGATAAAACAAAATTTAACAGCAGCAAACTTATTATACACACAAAACAATCAAAGGAACTATCATTCGATCTCTTGTAGCTGAAATTATGTTGTGTATCGACGCTGGAAAGGAAAAGTTATCCAAGCGACATCAGACTAACTTTACAGTAGAGCTGTTTAAAGTTTGAATTTTCAGAAAAAAATCGTGTAAATTCTTGTAATGGTCCAAAATGCCTAGTTCTTAGAAATTTATTTGTTTATTTTTTAATCTACATTATAGTATATGTAACTATTAAAAATAATGCTTAGTTTTAAAGTTAGTGTCGCTTAGTAAAATTTTCCTTAAACGTAGAGACGGGAAAAATTGACTAACCGACAAGCTTTGATTAAAAAAGGTACGATAAAAATGTAGTATATATCTTTTTTTAGAATTCATGTCAGAGTAAAAGTTGCCATACCAAAATAAAAAACATGTGGAAGTTGAGGCAAAACAACCTAAGTATTAATTTAATAAATTTTGTTTCCGTAATTTTGACATATGACATTTTTACAGAAATTTGGATTCATATTTTATTAAAGAATGTAAATAAAATGCACTTAATCTGTCTTAGAGTTTTATAAATTTTAACAAAGCAACACTTAGGTACACATTATTAGCATTAGTTAGGTATTATAAATCTACTAGTATATCAGAATTATAATACTATGTGTTTTAAGAACATTGAGATCACAAATTTAAGTATTTAGTCATATTAATTATTATAATCAATAAGAAGTATAAAAAAAAAGAAAACTGGCAATTTTAACTAAAAGCCATGTAAGAAAAAAACCAAATAAGCCAAAATTACTTAAGTGTTAAAAGAACAAATCTTTTCTAAGGAAAAAATTGACTATGCGCCAAACAGTATATTGCCAGATACTGGAAAAATTTACTAAGTGGAGTAATTACCGTACGAACAGAAATGTCAAACTTGACCAAAGGCAAATTTAGCATTTCACAATAACGACAACCACCAAATTTTCAAAAATGGTCGAAAATTTTGTCGGATAGTAAGGAAAAAAAAGTGAAATATCGCGAACTCCAAAATGTCGAAGCGACATCAAAAGTCGTCGTAGAAGGACGTGAGTAAGACCAAACGACGCAGAAAAATCAGGCGATTCCAACAATGTATATAGGTAACTCAGTTTGGCCAGAAATGGCGCTTGGATAATTTTTCCTTTCCAGCGTCGGTATGTATTCTACCCTCATTATAATTGTAGATAAATATATTGACACCAAAAAAGTCAATAATAATATAATTCCAATACATTTAGAATATCTAGCCCCTTTCTCACGCAAAGCTCCGCTGGATGTGACATGAATATAAAAGTCTCATCTTCTTGAGAAGTGCAGTAAGCCGCTGAATCGCGTGAGACATGGACGGATCCTAATACCACTTTATGGACCTCTAAAGTGCACTACCGCATAAAACCACACTTTCACACCAAGCTTTATATTAATGTAATGCTACAATACTATCTGCTAACATTTTATGACAGTTATATTCCGAGTGAAGTCATAATTGCTTTTGCTGAATATTGTCATTTCACTACAAAACTTTACTTTTGTACTGATAATTTAAACGAAATTTGTTTCAATGAGCATAATATTAGTATCTTAGGTACCAAGTTAATATATAAAGTACTTTTTACCTTAGAAAATATTTATTTTCAAAAAAGTAAGCCAAATGCTAGTAAGTTGTAAAAAAGTAACACTCTGCATGTTTATAAATTACGAACAGGTTCATGTTTTGAATTAGTTACATACGCTAAGCAGATAAATTAATTTTAAACTAAATAATCCTATGGTAGCAAAATTTATCAACTTTATTCCTATCTCACTTGAAATGTTCGTTAAACTTACTTAGTTAAACTAAAATATTTCAGCTATGAAAAATGTGTACTAAGTAAGATTATTTACGCTCGTTGCAAAAACTTACAGCAAAAATGTCACTTATGAAAATTTATAGTGACGCCACAAGAGTTTCTGCCCCTATATTGTAAGTTTTTTAGCTACCATGGTTAATTAAGTAGCAGGAAACTCAAAAGACCAATCTTTAACAATTTCATACAGGGTGTTAAGCAAACACTAAAAGGACATATTTGAGCTACTTTCCCAGATAAACTATTCTCAGAAACAAAATAAAAATTCGACACTCTCATATAAAATAGTCGTTTTAAAAGGACATCGCACGCTGTCAATTATCAATTCAGTATCAACGATTCGTCGACTCTCGGTTATCAGCGGGCAACTTGGCGTCAATGAGTGGGCAACGCGTCGTGAACGAAAGAAGCAGGCAGGCAGGCATGTAAGCTCGTTGTCAACTCGGGGTCGACTCGTTGCTGACTTGTTGGCAACACGACAACGACAAACAAGGTCGGTGACAGCCAATACGTGAACAACACGTAGACCACGCGTCGTCTACTCGTCGTCCACTTACAACCGACATGTTGTAAAATTCACTCTTAAAAACACGACACAAAGATTACATTTCAATACCATACAATGAGTTGAGCTATAGTGGAGTCGGTGTTGAGTTGGTGCTTTACAGCCTTTAATCGGCTAGTTTGGAGAAGTCAAACATTTATGTCGTATCCGAGAAAAGTTTCTTTGACTAAGCATGCCCTTTCAGTATTTACTAAACCACCCTGTATAATAGACTATAGGAATCTAGACAGGCTTGCCAAGAAAATGACGATAAAAATCCGCGAAAAAAAGGCAGACATTTTTACGCGGACTTAAATTTATGATCTCTCGTCTCCCAAAAGATACGACGCATATTTGGCAGGCTCTACTGATTTCCATTGCAAAGTCAATGGAATGTCAACTGAATTCCTAATGAACATAACTTCGTAAATCCCTTTGAATATTCAGCCACGGAAATTCTTCAATACTATAAATATGTCATTGTGAAACGAGAAATGTATCCGAGTTGAAATTAGTTTGAAGTTTGTCTGTACAGGTGAGTTTGATGGACATCAAATAAACCTTTTGTTTTTCTTTGATCTTAATAATGTTATTAATTAATTGTTTCTGGTTTATTGGTCAATATTCGCAATATAAATTTAACAAAATATTGTCGAAGAAACAAAATTCTAATGTGACAAAATTTATATCTTACATTACTTGTACCTATATTATTTGGATACAATAAAACACATGCAAGAAAGAAATTGACAGTTATTATCAGATATCTAACAATAATATCAGATTTATTTATGATAAATTGGTATTGTAGGCATATTTTTTTATGTAAAACATACATACAATACAATATTCTTTATTTACACCAAAACATGAAGACACGCTCGCACGCTTAAAAAAAACTCTTTAAGGTAAAGTAAAATACTTATACGATTTACAGAAAAAATTAAAAGAAACGTGTAAACGAAAGTGTAAACGAAAGTGTCTGATAAAGCATCCATACATTAACTGTCTGAATGCCTGAATGCAAGGCACAGAATCCTGCTCGTAAAATAAAACGAAGCCACGGTTTCCAAGTTTTAAACAAAATTATTCTAGAAAAACAATTTACAGACAGTACACGTACAAAAGAGTTGTGGTTCCTTCGTGATCCTAAAGCTTGTGGTGGAACGGCACGATCAGAATTTGATCGCAATATTTCAACAGCCTTCGCTTTTTGTTACGCTCCGATTCGCTTGAGGTCTTGAATCTGAGAGGAATTTAATAACCTAAAGCCTGCAAGTGATGTTTTGAGTATAAGATGAAATCTTGCCGAACTTTGTAGACAAATATAATTATGTGAAATTGAATAGTGTTATCGCAAAATACTTTGTTATCAACTATCTAGCCGCAATCTTGAAACTTGAAACTGATTAATCTCAACACCCATCTTATATAATATACAAAAATTAAGCTCTATTTCTCTTGGTCACGCTATAACTTGAGAACGGCTGGGCTTTACTGGTTTATTCATATATTTTTTTACATTTTCTAATAAAGATAAATTTGATTGCCAACTGTTAACAAAAACTGTTACATTGTAAGTAATACAAAAATCACAGATTCGCAAAGAACAATGTACAGCGGAACCTGTACTAAGCACAGCTTGTATCGCAAGATCCCGAAACACAATTCCCTGTTGATGTACGTTGCTGACAACGAAGACATATAATAGTAAAAAAAAATATTAAAACATTATAGAAACAGTTTGCATAAAAAAAAAAACAGGATAAACTGTAAGCGCGGCTGGAGCTGCGGGTTTGAAAGCTAGTATCCGTAGTTAGGCTTAGGCTTGAGCCCCACGGTGGGGACATATATTAATTAGCTGATAACGTAGGAATGCTGTTAAATTAATAATAGTGAATGTGCGTGTGTGTGTTTTTCATTGTGTTTTTGTTAACTTTTTAGGTCAAAGAAAGATTCCCAGACATTATTTTTTCAATATCAAAAACGATACGAAAGAAAACATTACGGCTGGAGGAAAATGGGCAAATCTCATTAGCAGTTGGGGAAAAACAAAGTTTATTTAATGTGTTAAGTGCTGTTAATTGCCCTATAAATAAAGTTTTGGCTTAATCGTTAGCCCGAATCGTCGAAGGAGCTCGCTGGGGAAACTTGCTAATTCCCAGATATTTAATCACTCATGTTCCGACTTTGATATTTATGTCGATCATCATTTAGAACTGTTTCTTTATAGACTGCGTTTTATTGAAGCACACTTCGCGGTTTTACGGATACCAAATCAATAGCAAATTTATTGAATGTGAGAAAAAATCTTGTCCTAGTGTTTCGTGGTACAAGGGATTCAAAATTCAAAAAGTGTTTATTTGAAGTAAGATTTTACTAATCACTTTTCGACGTCGAGGCGAGTTCACGATTTGGCTGTCTTCTGTGGAGAAGAACTCGCCGGAAGAAAGTCTACAGGCGTTGCATCTTTTCAAAATATTTTACAAAATTATAAATTATTATTTTATACAATTTTATTAATATAACAAAGAGTGCAAACGAAATATACAATTAGAGGAAGGCAAACAGTCAAAGTAGAAAAACTAAACTATATAATATAAACAATCAATCTATCAGGATGGTTCTTATAACACTGAGTGTCACATGATCTTTTTAATGCTGTTTACTTTCACCGCGGAAGCTTCGAATTAAATGTGTATACGTAAGAGTACATTGAATTCGAAAACAAATAGGTGAACGGTCGACATCAAACCAGAAGGGCTACTCTTGACATTGCGATCGGGCGTTTCGTAGTCTCCATGGTCAGTCCGACCACGGGCGTGACTGTCATAAGCCTACGTCATTTCTAAGTCATTTTGCCTGTTCATCCTTGTCGAATGCGTGTAATAGACAAGGATGAACAGCGCAAAATGACGTAGGCTTGAGTCAGTCACGTGGTCGAAGTGTTAGACCTTGTTTTCTTAGACCATGGTACTCTCGAATGCCACACTAGCGCCACCTTGGTTTCATATTGGGTGGATATTGAATGAACTAAATGAAATCGGACATTTGTCATCTCTTGGCGGGCAGATTTTCAAGAGTAGCGGTATAAAATTGACTTTGGTATTGCATTGGGTTGAAATCGGGATCGATATTGATTTCAAGAGCAGAGCCCCAGTGCATATTGAATGGAAAGCAACATCATGTGTTTACAACAAAAATATTTTTAAAATCTTACTGAATCTCTTAACATTGTAACATTCAATACCGTAGTTATTTAGAAAGCAAGAGTTCCCAGTCTAGTTTAACTACGCCCGTTATTCGCGAAGTGCTTTCTGCTATAAGTCAGTACTCAAACTGAAGCGCCCAACTGTACTCGAGTATGACGCTTTGCGAGCATTCAGCCTTATCCCAGTTTTAAACCTGTATTGTGAGGTTTGTTTATAGTTTTTAGTATAATCCCAACACCTCTTACTAGAGAATCTTTAGTGCCAGGAACTGGTATGAATTTGTTAACATAGTTTGTTAACAACTGCATACCCGTATGATTGTTTAATCATACTGGTATGACTTCAAGTCGAATTTTTCGACACAACCATAAGTTAGTAAAAAAAAACTAGTATTACTAATTACAATATGTATAAAGCAAATAAAGGAGCGTTAGTGAACAGTTGACTTCCACAAGGTCTATTCACCCTGATTTCATGATAATTATAATTTGATGATAATGTTTCTCCGACGGTCTTACGGTAAAGGAAAACATCATGAGGAAACTTGCACAAACCTGGAAAGAAATTAAAAGTTTGTGTGTGAAGTTGACCCAACCGTACTGGGCTAGCGTGGTACCTAAGGCCTATTCACCCTGATAACCCTGATTTCAGGGTAGCCTTGTTACACCCGCGGCTCGTCTAGATCCTGAACGAGCCTGCGGGGTAACTACGTGTTGGTAATAGATGATGCACAAATAAAAGAAGGGACTAAAGTCACATAAATTATATTCGCCACCGTGACAACACACTTTAATTACACATACTCTCAGGAGTTCATACTTTAATTATACATTTTGGAGGGTGGCCACGTAGTTCGTGGCCAAGAGTAAGACTAGGAATGAATAATAAAAAATGGATGATTGACGGATGATTTTGAATGAATTCCAAAATTAAATATATTTGAATTTAGACGAAAATGGTATGAGATGAGAAATGAAGTAGAAAACGTGGCAACGAGGTAGCACGCAATGCACCTCGTTACAGCCTTTGTGCCCCTCGGTTTCGATATAGGTACGTATAGCTTTTAGTGATAAAAAGAGTTCATAATAACTTTATAACAGTCTTTTAATGTGCTTAATACTTATTTACAAGTTTTAATCAAAACAGACAGATTTCACGGTCATTTACCACTATTCGAGTATCTCTGTATGAGAAAGTAATTTACAACGTAGTAAAAATTCTTTTTTTGTGTCTAGACTTTTCATTCTCCGTTTTAATACCATTAAGCCAGATTCACCGCTTACGGAATACTAAAAGACGTCTTTAACTTACTAAACGAATCTCTCATCTTTACTTCAAGAGAAAAAATATACTCTACTGAGTAAGTTTTTGAGTTAAAATGAACCATCATCGTTCGCTGTGGTTTAATTAATAGTTGTAGCAATAGGATTTCCATCCAGTTTCCCAAAAGGCCCGGGGGTAGAGGTCTAAAACTTAGCAGCAAAGGGGCAATATGGTTAACTAAACATCGAATGTTAATGGTTTTGGAGCTTGATATCCTCCTTCTGTTCATGTAGGAGATGTCGGTTGTAATGTCCGTTTTTTTTTACATTTAAGTTTATCCAAAGTCAAAGTCAAAAAGATTTCTTTCGAAGTAAGATTTTACAAATCACTTTTCGACGTCGAGGCGAGTTCACAATTTGGCTGTCTCCTGCGTAACATTTAAACGGAAAATTAAAAAATCATTGTTATCCAAAATTCTAATTGAGTAAGTAGACTCTGTTCCTGAGTACCAGCATAAGCATGTGAGTGTAAGTAGCTACTTTGATAAGGTCGGAAAATTGTATATGTAAGACAATAAAGAGAGCGATAGCTAGGGATAGCGATAGGGGATACCCTGACAACAAACTGCTATACAGTTTGGCGGGCACAATAACTGTAGTCATGTGGGGTATCTACTTTCAGTCTAAGTAGATACTTTTTTCTCGAAAAACTTAATATTTTTATATGATTATTTCGGAAACAGAAACACTTGAGTACTTTTGATGAATAATTCGTATCCTCTAGCGTCCCGATCCCTGTTAAGTGGATCTTCTATCAACCACCCAACCAGAACCATCGTATAAAATGGATCGAATTAGTTTGAAAATTCAGCTTTCCTACTTAGCTTTAGAAACTGAACAAAGTATGTAAGTCAGTTGTATTCATTATGTCCTTAACGGTGTTGCCAAACCATCGCATCGATAGTTCCACAAAAACTAAAACTGAACTATTTGCTGAAAAAACTGTATGACAAAAAATTATAATTAAAATTTTTTTACCTTGTGTTTATTATTTATGCAACTCCTAACTTGGTTCAGCAATGGTCGTAGTAAAATTGACCTAAGTATTTAAAAAGGTATGCCATTTGTTAATATGGTAACGCAACGTTAGTGGCATGCGTTTATCGACGTCTTTTATAATACAACTGGGTGTTTTGTCATACTACACGTGAAAAACTGCGTAGTAGTACTCGTAAGTCTCTGTCAGAAGCTTTTCTAAGCTGTGTCTACCGCATAAACGAACGGCATGCCCCGTTACGATTCCATTCTCGAAATTCCGACGAGCAAATCGAGCAATGTGAAGTGCCACCGTAATGATAATATGTTTGTATAATTTGTAGATGTAGCAGAAGTTCAAGCAAGTTTTAAGTGATAGTAGTAAGACTAAAGAAGATGTTGTTCTTGCTCGTGCTAGTATGCAGTTGTAAACCGAGCTGCAAACTTGTTCAAGGCTTGCGGCCTGCACTTCCTGCCAGGTAAATGAGAACAGAGACGCGTGGTTTTCACTTCACTTACTAAGAAATTATCTGTGAGCTCGCATATTGTGTTATCTCCGAATATTGAATGTTGTAACTTATACACAATACAGGGAATATTAGTATCTATTTACATTTCGTGTTATATTTCATTGTCTTAGACGTAAATAAGTTTTGTATTTTGTAGAAAAACGAAAGTTAAAAAAAAAAATTGTCATCCTGGTAAAAAACTAAGAATCGCGCCTAGACAGCAATCGATTTCTTTATATTTTTCTTTCAAAAGTTGTCTTGTTTTGAAAATAATATGGTTACTCAAATAATTGCAAAGTCACATTATGTATTCATCCCATCATTGGTCTAGAGATGACGTATTTTCAAAAACAACTTAAAATAATTACGTGGGCAAAATATTAATTAAAAGTTCTGCTTATTAACTGGTAAAACTTTAAATTTAATTTGCTACGATGCAAACAGATTTTATTTTCAAAAAACTGCCTGCTCAAAGTTCGTGTCAGTTTTAATTAATTATTCACTATACAGAAAACTTACGAGTTTGGCGAGCTACACGGAAGGTAAGCCAGGGTGGATTAATATAAGACTTTTTTTATCTAACTATGTAGTTTATTTTTTTAATAACGTCACTGCTTAGTTTGTTCTTTAAGCACTAAATGGTAAGCCGCAAAATATGAGCTGCGACGAGCGACACCGTATATGTGTAGGTACACATATACAGTATAGATTTTCTATAAATTCATCTTTTCAACCGTGGCGTGTCAGCTTTATAAATAGGAATATTTTGTGATTTTTTTACTTAAAAAATTGAGTTCATCGGTTCTCATAATTGTTTTTAATCAACAAGAAAAGTTGAAGCGAAAAACGGAAATACATACGTCAGACGTCCTCTGTTCAAAATCTCGTAATAAACATGGACTATTTTGTTAGTAAATTATTCTTGTCGTTTTTGAATGATCAATATGTTCTTATTTTTGTTATTTTTTTGTCGTTATTCGCAGTTTTTTTGGAATAAAATTATATTGCTTTTATGAATTCAGAACACTTAGCAGGTAAAAGAAACGTTTGATTTCACTGAATAAATAAAATTTTCAACCTGAGCTAGATCGATAGTAAAGCTTCCCAAATATTTTGTCAACTCTGTGGAAAGTTTAACTTTGTGTGCCAATGAAAGGCTTGTGGCGGCCGAACAGCAAAATCAAATTAGCAAGACTCCCTTTGACAAACTTTCAGCTTTACACTAAGGCTCAACATGGAAATTATAAACCAACAAACCGCTTGATTGTAAAATAATCTCAGGATCAGCTGTCAGAATCTGCACAGTTCAAATTTAATTATGTACTTTTTAAAACACTTACATTAGTTTATATAATTTGTAGGTTAGTTGAAACTGAAAAAGGTATATATTGAAAAATGCATCATTTTAAAAATTTAGAATCTCTGTTCTGATAAAATAGGCTTATTTAACTTAAGAAATACTGGTTGGTATATTTATTATGCTTTAAATAATTTATTTTAATCAACTTTTCATCACTGCCTTTTTTGCATCGACTTTAATACTCAATTCTTTATTGCATTTCATGTTGATTACATTACATTACGTGTGAAGTTTGTTGTTAAAAAAAATAAACGAATTTTTATTTATTATTTTATTTTTATTTATTCAATTATTAACATCATCATGGACTCTGTATATTTTTCAAGAGAGAGAAGAACACATTATTTGCTAAATAATAATTATTTAAATGAATTTATATTAATATTATTGAATAAAAATCAATAAATTATTTTACAAAAAGTTCATTCTTGTGGCTGCATAAATACCGCTTTTTAGGTGAGTATCATATTAAATCGCGGCTAATAATAATAAAAACCTGAATAAAATACGAAACCCTTCGTTAAAGAACATTCAAGTCGGATATTTAATAAAAGTTATGCTCAGGATTCTCACTGAAAAATTCTGAGAATTTTCTCCGTGGATGTTTTGAATGGAGCTTAAGGAGCGACCTCGATAAACATAATTTGAAGTCAGGAAATATCATCTCCGTTCGTCGAGTCACCATTTATAATAGAACATATTTTTCATTCAACTCATATTATTTGGAACACAAGAGACTCAAGGGGTATTCGGTCGGATTCTACAGGTAAGAATATTATTCAACAAAGTAAAAATAGCAAGAAATAAAATACTGATGTTGTATACGGTGAAACATATATCGGATTATCATGATAGATAATAACAGCTAACTGCTATACAGATACAATATCTTGGTTCCTATTAATACCGAATTCACCCGAACAAACTTACATACATACATTGCAAGTTAAATAAAAGCTTTTAAAAACATTGAGATTGAAAAATATTTAGAAGTATAAAAACGTTTTCTCTTTATGTGGCGGGTAGAACGTACTATTCTTCCCTCTTAATGCTTTTTCAGGTGAGAAAAAAAGACCCCCCGAAAAAAAGTTATGCAAACCTTTTACCTTTATAATACATAATAATATACAACAAAAAAAATAGACGTTCTTAAGCGAAACGCGTACATACATTTTGGCTGTAGTTCTTTATATATAGAAAGATAAATTATGGCAACAACCCTAGGCCAAGAGAGTATTTAGTCCAGCAGTGGATTGATATAGGCCATTATGTTACCTCGTATAGAGAAGTACTTACAAATGAGTCTAGAACTTTCGTCTCCAAAGGTCTGGTCTAGAAATATTCGAAGCAATCCATAAACAGCGGCTGGAGTATCGTTGTTGTTTTCGTTCGATTTTGCGGCGACTTTATACCTGCGACTTTTCACCAAGCTGGCAACGTAATAACTTCGGTTGTTTGTCCCAAACTTGGTGGCCGATTGTAAATCTGGAAAAAGTTCTGAAAAATTTTTCGATCAGTAAACAACGTAATGGAAGTAGGTACGTACATATAAAGGAAGTTGTATATCAATTGTTAAAATAAATATTCTATTATCGCTAGGGAAAATGAAAGATGTCTTTAGCCTATAATGTCAGAAGCGCGCTTTATTTATAAAGTTAACATAATTAAAGGTTATTTTGATTTGTGTTTCAAAAATGTTACTATTCGTAAAACTATCGCAAATACGCGACTAGATTTTAAAAATAATGATGATGTTATCAAATCTGTCAATGTAAAACCGGGTCAATCTTTTGGTGTCTACAGCAATCTGTTTAAGATAAAATAAGCAGATATAGTTCACGTAACAGCCATCCGTCACTGTTATAGTAATGAAAGCAAAATATTCTTGGAGCGGCATTCGTTCTTCAAAGTGTAAAGGCTAAGCCATTAGCTTTAGATTTGCGGCCAACTTTGGGGACCTTTTAGATAAATGTTTTAGAAACCAGGGGCAGCTTTTAAGTGCCTCTCAACTTTAACAACTGCCTATAGCACTGGTAATGAAATCTATAGCCCTTGAATTCTGCACTCAATAAACAGCCTCCCTCGTTGAGGTCATTAACATTTCTGTTAACAAATTCAATTTCGTGAAACAGACAATGATGAAGGCCAAATTCCGGTCGAATTGCGCATCGATTTTCATATAAAAATACCTTGCGATGTTTTTTACGGTTCGTAATACATTTGCGTAATCTAAGGCTATTTCACGAGTTTAATGACTTATGGAAACACAATATCCCACATCGAAGGGAAACGTGTTTCTACGTAACCTTTTATTAATTCCATTAAACCTACTTCAGCTCCTAATATCAACTATGGTACAATTCTACAAATTTATTTGGGGTTACTGACCTTAACTATGAAGTTGAAATTTTTGAAATACTTATGCAAGCTCATAGTGAAGAATTAAACCGCTTATGCCTTTTTTCAATAGTCCATTCTGAAACACAAAAGACGAAAAGACGAACGACAAGTCATATTATGAAACAAGTCACGTGGTACAAGTTACATGTCAGGCATATGACCTGTACAACTATACTAAAATCTTGTGTTTTTTTGTTATTGCGAGAGCGTTCTCCATACTGGTTTTATCTGCGGTTTGAAAGTTTCACAATGTAATAAGCAAAACATTTACACAGTGAACGGATTATATTTTCACTTATATTATAAAGCGAAAATATGGATATTTTGGGTGTTTGTTCACACGG
The DNA here is from genome assembly GCA_948473455.1 of Teleiodes luculella. NCBI lineage: Eukaryota > Metazoa > Arthropoda > Insecta > Lepidoptera > Gelechiidae > Teleiodes > Teleiodes luculella. The sequence goes on along the minus strand of OX419598.1, from coordinate 8,091,150 downwards.
AAGCAGCTGATCGGATTTCTGGGTGTTTGTTGGGAAAATATAGATCAGAATAACATAATGTAAACTTTTTATTAAACTGATGGATTGACGGCTAGAAATGGATAACAAGGGGTTAGCGAAAATAATAGAGCGTCGGTAGCCAGGTGAGTAGGGCCGTTCGAGTAAACGGTCGATAAAAGATCTGGCCGTTGAGGGAAGTGGGCGTTCACGGATTTGGACGTTGGGTGCCGGATTGGATTCCAGCCTCGGCACGTAACGATGTGTTTTCGAACTAATATGAACGCGTTTATTCGACAATCTTACGATGAACGAAATATTGTGTGTGACGAAACCTGCGAAATAATTCAAAGGTTATGTGTGAAGTTGTCCAAAACGCATTTGGCCAGCATGGTTGGCTGTTAACGAACGAACATAATAATTCGTTATTCATGTTTTCTTTAGTCGTTATTTTCATTTATATACGTGCGTAATATAAAAAGTATATGAATTTAAAAAACTGGGCCAAGGTAGCAGTGAAAAATGATATTATAATTAAACTAGTTTCTCTTGGCTTACTTTCTAGATCTAAAAATAAGTATTTTCTCTTAAAGATTCCATTAATAACCCTCCGCCAAGTTCTTTTAAAAAATGTTCCCATTTTTTTTGCGACATAACATTATCGAGGAATTTCCATATTTGAACATAGCGGTACGACGAACCGTCCATTTTTTTTATATTACTTGAAGCTATCAATTTTGAAACATTTCCGGGGTCCTAAAGAACACGTTTTTCAAGTTAATGTTGGAAAATCTAAAACTCTCAGCTAATTTAAATCCGTAGAGTAAGTTTTCGAACAGTTATTAGGCACTTGTAAAAGAACTATTCTCGATAATTAGGTTCAAGTCTGCTGTCGATTAAACGACACTTCGTTTGAGGCTTTTGCGTTTGTTATTTGTGTTTGTATGTTGCTTATTTCTATACAGGGTGTAAATTTAATGGCGCACAATATATTAAGAGAGAAACTTACCTATGAAATTAAATCATTCTCCCCAAGAAACAGGCTGAAATATAAAAAAAGCTAATCAGCTGATCACATCACCGTGCCTGTCAATTCTACTTTAATCATTATTTCTGTGCGCGCTCGCTACCCCTACACACACATACTTATACTACTTGTTATTACCATTACTACGACATGAACAGTATCGTAATGTCTTTAGTCAAAATTACGCAGAGAAACGGTAAAATTCTCTAAATTGATAGACATGTCCTGTTTTAACTGATCTGTTTTTTTTTCATATTTCAGCCTTTGTTCCTCAGGCTATGCCAAGTTATTAGTAGATTATGATGAAATTTGTTTTAGATTATTTTTGAATAATTTTATTTTACACTTTTATATTTTACAATTTAGACGTTCTATTAGATTATTATTTATTAAGTTAGTATAAATCCTTCTTTTTTGCCCATAAAATAGTAATTTACATTATTATAATAATATATTATTGTATAGGCACGTAAATTATTTTGTTTTATGAAATAAATTATCAAATTATTATTATCGCGTTTAAGACCTGTGAAAATACGTTATAAGTAACATATTAAGTCACAAAAAAAAATTTTTTTTGCTATACAATGCAGCTTTTGTCGGAGTAACAAAGCATAAATTTATTCTTACCTACCTGAAAAATACAACAACTGAGAACTATTACGCTAATTAAATGAAGTAGTTTAAAATAAAATGGACGTAATTTAAATTGAATTGAATAACTTTTTAAGATGACGATTCAGTTTAAGTTCCAAAGTTGAGTAGCTATAGAAGTTCACACTGTAATTTTGTAATAAAAAAAAATCTTTAATCTCCAAACTATTTTATATTATTTAACATATCTATACATACAGGTTTACCTCAAAGGACATTAGTTGGTCACTGTCCAGCCAAACTATGTACAGTCCAGTACAGAATGCAAATGCTTTTCGGTTTCAGGGCGCTTTTCCCGAACTACTCTACAACTCATCATAAAGTGCACTGTTAAACCGCAATTTCATGCCCGAAATGATAAGTGGTGTTAAAATTTGCAATTATTTTGTGCTACGGTTTCACCGCAGTCATGTTGGATGCCTGTCTGGCTCCAGAGCTTGACAAGTTTGAAACTACTATAGTTTTAAACTAATTTTGTTGAATAAGATACAGTGTATGCAAAACAGGTTTCATAAAGAAGATATTGATCACAAGTTCGGATCGAGGGTCAGTTGAAGTACGTGCTGCTCTTCAGCAAAAGCTCAGGTTATAAAATCTGAAGTTTACCTTTAGTATTTTTATGTTGATTAAGTTTTTGTTTAAATACGGTGTAAGTTTGTCCAGTAAGTTTCTTTCGTCGTAGTTTTTTTCTTGAAAAGTTTCGGTTTGTATATTATGAATACAAGAATACAAAATCTATCAATAATTTTGGACCTTTATTCACCAGTAATTATTTCAATAAACCAAAATAAACATATTACACAATATTCTTATCTAAGTTCTGACGTTTGTACTCCAATCCTTTTACATCCTATAAAAAATAAATCTATAAAAAAAATCGACAAAATGTTTGTGAGCGCATAACTTCCAACCGACTGCACCAAATTGGATAATGGTTATGTTTGTTACAGTCAAGATGTTGTGTATGATTTTTTTAAGCGCTTCATTTCTAAGAAGACATAATGTATACAGAAAGGTCGTTTGTGATTATAGTTATAAAGTACGCAAATGGCCGAGTCCAAACCGAGCGAGTTGAACGGCGCACGCCGCGCGTGTCAAGCCTCGCCTGAGGCGGCTCGCTCGGTGTGGACCTGGCTAATTTTTAAACAAATATCCTCAATTAGTTCAATTTAATACAAGAATATTTATAATAAATAAGGAAATTCTTCATTAAATATGATCCTGATCTTTCTAAAATTACTCAATTGCTGGAAAATAATAAAAATTTCCTCATTCTGTCGTTTTTTAGATCTTGTTAAACTTTTTTGCCAATTAAGTGATGATATTTTTAGCGGAAGATTGAGTGAAGTATTCTGTTAAAAGTTTGAACGTAACTTTTCTATTTATAAACCTTATCCATAAACGTAGAATCATACAAATGGCAGGCGACAGGCGTCACAAATTTTTCGATATCATACGCCAAAACTAGAAAAAAAAAAAAAAAAAACATATCGTACTAATATTATAAAGAGGAAAGATTTGTATTTTTGTGTGTGTGTATGTTTGTAATGAATAAACTCAAAAACTACTGAACCGTTTTCAAAAAAATATTTCACCATTAGAAAGCTACATTCATCCTGAATAACATAGGCTACCTTCTACAGTAGGGAAATGCCTCATTCCCACGGGAAAAACTGTTAACGCTTTCATAATAATGTCGACGTCAAAATAAAAACATTACATTTTGTCATACAAAATCGCAGGTGTAAAGCTTACGAGCGCTCTCAAACACAAAAGTATCAAAACAATCATAAAAATCTCAACAAAAACAACAGTTACATTCCATATAGGTACTCGTATTTTTACGTCCGTACTCTTGTTCAACTTTATGTCGAAAGTTATTTTCATTTCCCACAGAATTGAGTTTCTCTAGAACAATTTAATATTAGCTTGTCAATTAAAAGTCACCTCTGGATACCAGTGACGTTAAGCCAGCATCCCTTACAATGAAACCCGGTCGCGAAACATTCATCACTGTCATCTACCGAAATAGATAACTAACAAAGTGATGTATGGAGCGAATCCACCGTGTAACAAGTCCGTATTAAAACGTTCCACGTACAGTGACGTCACATTGTGTTGTGATCAAATAATATAACCTATGTATGAATTTAGAAGCGTTACGTTACGCAATATGCAAGTTGTCCATAGTTATAATACAATACTATTAATAAATAATTTAGACCAAAACATAACGATATGGATCAGATCAGTCAAATGGTGTCTATTTGTAAACCAGTACTGTTTTTAATTCTTAGTTTAGTCACAGGTTTAGTCCAAAAAAATAAGGTTTAAACGAGTATAGCCTTGCGATAGTATTTCATTTTGTACAGTAGCCAGCACATGCGGCTGGACATGTTGACCTTGAGAGCGCCCGTATTCCGTAGCGGTAGGGGTGATTTTCGTAGTGCTAATGTCCAACCGCGAGTGTTGGCTTCAGCACATACAGCTATTTCTAAATTATTATAGAATTTTTCACCTCCTTGACTCGTTTTTGTTCATCTTTCTGTTTTTGTATGTGGATATTTGAGTCGTTTGTAAGAAAAAAGTTGAAAATTAAAAGACCAAGTAAAAAGGTCTCTGAAGACGTATACCTTATTATGAACTAACACTGTAATTTAATTTGTTTGTGCTAAGAGAGAGAATACTAATCAGATAGTGTGTATATGTCTGTATTCATTCACTCTACATTGTAGGTGTGAGTATTTTGTAATATTTATTATTATATCAGAATTCATTCTAAGATTATTACGCTGTGCTGTTTTCCTTACGGGGTGAGCAGAGCACGGTATTTATATGTGAGTATACAACTTTTCTTTATTATGTACTAGCTTTCCGCCCCGCGGCTCCGCCCGCGTTAAAAATTTCCCGTGGGAATGAGGTATTTAAAAAAAATCTCTGTAAGAAGCATCCTTGGCCTTCAACAAACATAAAAAAAAAAGAATTGGTAAAATTGGTCCAGGCGTTGTTGAGTTATGCGCTTACCAACACATTTTGCGATTCATTTTTACACGCTTTATATTAGCTTCACTTGTAAGTAACTATGTATGTAAGAAAATCTTGGAATCTTAATTTGACCCACTTCCCGGTCTTCGATTAGGATGAAATTTTGCACACGCTCTGAGTGCTGATGACAATACATGACTAGCTAAGAAACGTCATTACAAATCCAATATGGCGGCCTCCCCATTATTGTATCTAAAAAAATCTTGGAATCTTAATTTGACCCACTTCCCGGTCTTCGATTAGGATGAAATATTGCACACGCTCTGAGTTATGATGACAATACATGACTAGCTAAGAAACGTCATTACAAATCCAATATGGCGGCCTTCCCATTATTGTATCTAAAAAAATCTTGGAATCTTAATTTGACCCACTTCCCGGTCTTCGATTAGGGTGATATTTTGCACACGCTCTGAGTTCTGATGACAATACATGACTAGCTAAGAAACCTCATTACTAATCTAATATGGCAGCCTCCCTAAGATGGCGAACTGGCTGTTTGAAATCCACCTCCATGATATGGGTATCAAATGAAAGGGTTTGCTGTCAGGAATACGAAAAAAAAAGTCACGTGACTTAAATCCAATATGGCGGACGTCCAAGGTGGCGGACAGGAAGCGTGTTTTTTAGTTTTTTAAACTATGTATTTTTTATTATATTATAGATTTGAGAAGACAAAATAATAAATTTGTCATTGGTATCTATACAAAGATCTATACATAAGTAAATTAAATTTTGTATCAATAGGTACACAAAATAGAACACAAAATAGAAATAAAGTTAATATAATTAAATTACATCCATGTCGTAGAAGTAATGAACTTTAGAATCTGTGTCGTATAATTTTGTTGTACGAAAATGTTCTGTTAATATCTTTGTTTCTTATCTTTTACGATGCTTATGAGGATAAAAAAGTAATTATATTTGCACAGGATGTTGTGACGTAAAATATTTTCATTTAAAGCGAGCGGCGATCAGGCGTTCCATCTGTCGCCTTCCGAATTTGAATCAGAGACATTTATTAAACAGCCAGCTTCATTGTTCCTGCGAAATCACTTACATTTCTAAAACATTTTCTGGGCCTTTTAGACGATCTGAAGGCAGGTTTGATGAAAGAAGTAATTAATTAGCACTTCAGTGCTATTTTTCATTTATTTTTACCAAAATAGCTGTCCAGCATTCGCTATAAATGTTTATTAGTAAATATATAGAGAGAAATTTACTTATATTTTTTGCCGTTTATATACGAAATCAACAGACTTTGTATTTAAACTTGTATAAAATATGTTTTATTTTTTTACTTCCGTCAGTAGTTCTTATAATTTTATTATAACTAGGCCCTAACTAGATTATTACCATGTTAACTGATGGAGAAGTTTTTTGTATCAAGTCATGTCTATTTCGATGTGTGATATATACCTACTTACTGTAAAAAGTCTCAAAACGAAATAAAATCGGCTATGTGTCACTTAATTTTTCACATCAATTTCATTAAAAATAACCTGAAATGTTAAATATCACTGTAATTTTATTTTGTAATTCGCAATTTAACCGTATCTGAAAACTGTGCAAGTTCAAGCCCTGAAATGTACGTTAATGTTTTTTGCTGCTTGGCTTCCCCTGAATTTTATTTTTATGGCTGAACCAGTCCTAGTGTAACAATTTTTGGAGCGAATAATACGAATGCCTCCCGCCAGCTGGTGTTTATAGCAACAAGCCTACCGATGTTTACAGCTCAAGGCCGATTTAGTGCCTACACTTACGTATATAATACTACTTACGTACATGTGAACGGAAACTCCGAACTCAAGAATTGCAACAATGTAAAACTTTTTAGTATAATGGCGTAGTAATGGCCTTTGCATTGGTGAAAGCAGAAGTTCCAATATTTTGCATATCGGCTTTCAATTACGAGTAATTGTCGTAAAAATTGCATGTGTTTTCATAAACCTGGTATCAGTTTTTAAGCTTAAGAGACATGGCTCGTGTAATGGAATGTTCATAATTTTACCAAAATTGCCGAACATTGTATAATTTTCGAGAAATCTGAAAAAATCACAAAAAAAACATAACTCGAAATCACGAAACATCGCAGAACATACATGAGAGTCCACTTGATAGGTATAAGGTGTCACATAGCCACAGACCTTCGCTGATCTACGGTTTAGGTGGGCCACCCTGTATACTAATCTTAAATCACCAATCAAAATCATGTAAATCTGGAGAAAAAATACATAGGTACTTATATATACATTCACTCTGAATCAGGGTAGGCTCGAGCCCCTCGGTGGGGCCTATTAATATATGCGCTGTTGACGAATGCATCTGTTGGGTGTTTCAAGAGTTTGTTAGAAATGAAAGATGAGATGAATATTAAAGACTGTTAAAGTTGACGAATGAAAATACAATTTAAAAAAAATATGGAACTTTAACCGTTTAATCAGTGATGAAAGTTGTACTTCCGTGAAATTCGTGTAACATAAAGTGACGTTTAATCCAACAATGTACGATATAAGATACATGTAACGGTAGTGTGGATAGCTCAGCATCTCGGGTCCCAATCAGTTATGACCGGTATTAGATTTGCTATCGGCAGTTCGCTACGCCCGAATGATTTCGGTACGTGTTGTAGCCATAATATAGGACGCTGCGTCGACCGAAACAGGAAATCAAACCTCACAAACCCAACCCTACTTGAAACTGAAACATTCACATAACTTTTGGTCCTAAAAATAATAATGAAAAAAGAAAAAAGTACTAAATAAAGTTAATCTCACACGGATGTTTCGCCAAAGAAAGCGAGAATGAAGTCACTCAACAAAGAATGTGGGAAAAATCTTATCAAAGGATAACAATATCTGGGCTTTAAACGTAAATCCGCCAAATCTCTATAAAAAGCGGGTTTATGAAGTAAAGCTTCCTACAACCCCCGCCTGTCTTCTACCCCGTCAAATATCTTGATAACATGTGCCTGACCGTAAACTCCCCCAATATTGGGGGCATTAATTTTGAACGTGATGCGAGATGAAAATATTATATAGCAAAAATAAGAAGATAATCCTACCACCGACCTATTTAGACACGAATAGACTTGATCATAAAGCGAGTGAGAAAATTAGATAACAAGGTTTTCAAAACAAACTTTTAGGGGTAAAAGATATAGATAGGCTTTGTGAAAAGATTGACTGTAGAAAGTGAACAACTGTACGAATTTTGCTTACACGAGTAAGAAACTCAAGAAATTCTGAAAAGTATAGTTGCCTTATCAAACTTAACATAAATATAACAGGATGAAAGTATGGACATGCGCTGTAATGATATTCAGCAACTAGCCCAAAGAAATTTATCATGGAAATGAAAAAATAAATTTAATACTCTTAAAAAAATAGTTATTGTATATGGACAGGTTGATGGAAGTAAATTTATGTATTCGTTTAGGGAAAGGTTAACGAGATCCATTGACTAACTGAGAACTTACAGTTTTATTAAGCTATCTATAATCATGAATCGCTTCTTATTGCATATTCAAATAATTTTCTTTGCTACTCGTAATGGCAATACCAAAAACTTTTAGAGCAATTTAAGCATAGAGCAAAATTAATAACGGTTGTATAATTCCGCCGAGATATTTTCCACAATCATCCGGGGGACAATTGATTGCGGCCTAACATCCGCTCATCAATTGTAGAACGATAAACGTCAAGCCGAGTTTGCAAATGACAAATGTTTGCTAATGACTCGGCCGCTGAAAACCGAATAATTTCGCGAGAATTTTACAGCTCGGCTTTTGTATAGGATTACAAAACCTGGTTTAAACGATTCGTTAATAACTCAGGGCGCTGACGTGGCTACATTTTTTCTAATTTCTTTTGATATGAAATTAACTAAAGATACAAATTCTGATGTTACACGAGTAGGTAGTTCAAACCCATCTATAGAATTTGCAAAATTTTCTTTTATTCCGTTGGGTATTCCTAAGATTCTACACATATAAACTTAACGTTACGTTAACGGTTACTATGATAAAAACATGCTGATGGAATCTATTATAAAAAAAGGTTATTCATATTTTGTTTATGCTTATAAACAGTGCAGTGTACAGGTATTATAATTAAGTATCTTACTAAGCGAAATAATTGTGCCTAAGGTCACAAATATTTATATCATATCATTTCAAAATATTTCTTCTTTTTGCTGTCTTGAATTTTCAAGACAAAAGTCAAATAAATATTATCTTTCTTTAAAAATGAGCTGTGATTTCTGTAAATACCGTCATAAGTAGCGTTTGCCTAAAAGGGTCGTAATAATTATAACTAAAAAATAACTCAGACAATCACTAAAATCTAAAATTTTAAAAATAGTAAATTTTATATCATAAAAGGAGTTCGATAGCTTCTTTCAATGACACAATTAATTTCAAAATGGAATAATCTAACCCGGTTTATATTTCTCAATAGAAGAGCGATAACGGCAATACAATGACATGAGCACTTTCACCCTTAACGGGGGCATTAAAAGGGTGCTTAACACCCGGCGAACTGCGACCCTGAATAATGGTGAAAGAAAAGCTGAAGGAGCATTTTAACGCCAGTCGAGTGAGACTCGTAACTCCATAGACACTCAGCCAGTAATGCCGGCTACGTGACGTCACAAGCCGCACGTACGGCACCGGATCCGATCGTTCCACTGCGGTTTGCCATTAGGTATGTGCCAAACATTTGTTACATTGATATGAATTTCAGTTTCCATGTTGAGACTTATAGCACAGAAGAAAATAATAGTACTAACCCGTACTTATAGTCTACTGATGACGATAATCAATATCTACGAGTATCCTGACTTCAACCCGACACAACATCAATTTTAAACCTGTAATACTGAGTTTGACACGTTACGTGTAAAGTTAACTTCTGACATGCATGCTTCCACCAACCGCCAATGTAATAGTAGTTATCTTGGTAATATCCTATCGATGACTGAGTTCTTAATATTGTACTAGATGTTCTCACTTATTCGATTGACTGTTCAGTGGAAAATATGGCATTTTGAAGATGGTCCCTTTATTTTCATTATACTGGAAGATCGTTTCTACTTTTTTCATGGTGAGGAAAGTGATAATTTTTGTGTAGAAAAATACTTTATTCAGATATAAATGTTTTTATTTATTAGGTCTGTACAATACGACAAGAATCCTTGAAACTAAAGTAATGTTTTCTTAAAAAAACATTGTTCTTAAATTGAAAAACACTTAGTCCGTAGAATTGCCTAAGAGACAACAGGAGAATAAAGTTCGCTTTTTAGAGCCTCTCCAACGTTACACCATCCTGAGTAAACATTTTGTGTAAGTACATATATCCGAAAAATCATGACTACAAAATTTTCTTGAAAATTGGGGTGTCATATTACAGGAGTTATATTTTCTTCACATTAGCTTTTACAGTAACGACAACGACAAATGATAATGAAGCCTCCCTGCGACCTTAAACGGGTTATCGCCGGAGGCACCGCTCTCGTAAAATATAATAACAGACACATACCTATGTGGCAATTTTTCTGCGTAAAGTGGTATCTTAACTAATGGATAAAAAATATTCGTGGAAAATTGTAACGCAAAAATGTAGCCTATATTTTGGCAAAGTTTTAGCGTTGTATTTAGGAGTATGAAAACATATCCCGGAGAATTTTTTTGGGTTATTTAGAAGATAACAAAAACAAATAGAAAACTGGTTGATATCTTCAGCATCCCAAAAATGGACAACTACGAGATTTAGCATTTGTTGCAATAAATAATACTTTTGGTTCGGACTATAATTCGGCTATGAAACAGGTACCTCAGGGTGTAAATCAAATTAATGGTCTTTGTAGAGTTTTATGACGTTAGAGACTTTATTAAATTTAAATTTTGACATATTATATACTTAACTTTTTCAATTTAGCATTTTCTATTGTATTTTTAATTTAATTTTATGACATGTGGCGTCTTACGTCTTACTTGACATCTTAATATAAATATTATAATAATGACCTATGTAAATTAATTATTCATAATTTCATGGTTGTAAACGATTAGTGTAATGTACCTACTTACATGGTTTGCATGCTTATGTATAAGCTGAAGATACTGTGCCTATGAAATGTAACAACTATTTACTATCTTCAAGCAAATAAATCATTATTATTATTATTATTATTAGGAGGTAATGGTTTCTTTAAAGATAACAAAGCAAAGCGAGATCCAGATAGTACGTGGAAGATAGTGTACAAAAATAACCAATTGAGTACAGGGGTTGAGAAGTTGGCTTCAACTCACAATAAAACCTAACAAAGGTGTAAATAATTTTATGCGGGGCTAATGCAGCAATTGATAATTCACTTGGATAGTAATACTTCAACGTTAGGTTACATTAAATTGAGATTAATTAAATAATTATGTCATCATTAAGCTGGCCTCTGTGTCATCATTGTCATCATCATCTCAGCCGAAAGACGTAGGACGCATGCACGCCACAGTATGTATGTATATACTCCATATTTTCCTATAATGTACGGTTCAGGTTAATATGAGGTTAATTAGTGCTTTTAAAGGTATTTTGCCAATTTAGTTCCAATAACAAGTTTGGGAGTTAAATTGACAATCTAGACGTAAATTTTAATATTTAATACTAAAGTCAAACACCAGAATTATCATTAATAGTGACTACATTAAAAATTAACCGATGTTTGTATTTTCGGACAAAAAAAAATTATAAGAAAACTAAGCTCTTCAGCTTGTAACCAATAGAAAGCGAGTTGAACGCTTCGTACTTAGAACATAATGATTAGTTATTGGTCGCTGACCGAAGGTCGGTGCCCCTTTTGTAAGCCGCTAAATAATCTCCTTAACATGTAGTGAATGTTGGGTGGACGAGAAAACACAAAAAGGGACTTTTCTCGGTATGTGTTGGAATTAACCCGTATACCTAATCTTTATTAATGAGAGGACAAGCACTACTAGTGGTGTCGTGGTCGTCTTAAGTCTATGTTAATCCAAAAGGAATTAATATTCCGGAAAACAACTATCAAACATACTTAGTAGGCTTTTGTGATAAAGGTTATTTAAGTGTTAACTTATATTAAAGTTATATTAATTTTAAGCTAATTTGTATTTTTCTGTAGATTTGAATTAAATATTTCATGGATTTTGTTTCAATTCTAAACCACTTTAATCTCACACAAAATAAAAGTTTAATTTTAAATATTACCTATTAAATGATTACAAATATCGGTGTATCTTATTTTAGATGCGTGGCGATTTTTAACCCGAACACTTTGCTAAAAGTGGTTTTAGTTTAGGCTCTCTGTGAGCTTTCTAAAACTCTGCTCACCCCATGAGCGAAAAGAGCGTGTCTTTACATTATGTAAAATAAATCACCATCCCGAGAGCGTCGGTGGCCAAGTGGCTAGGGCCGTTGACTTCCATTTAGTAGTTTGCGGGTTCGAGCCGCGGCACGTACCAATGTGTTTCCGATTTTCGAATTCATAAGTACATTTATTCGACTCTCTTACGGTGAAGGAAAAGATCGTGAGAAAACCTGCACACACCTGCGAAGTAATTCAAAGATTGTGTATGAAGTTGACCAACCCGCACTGGGCCAGCGCGCAGCGTGGTCGAATAAGGCCTATTAACCTTGATTTCAGAGTAGGCTCGAGCCCCTCGGTGGGGACATTATAGGAGCTGTCAATAATGAAATTACCCTTAAGGTCTGTGAAAAGATACAATTACATTAAAGTAATTTACCAAAATAATTTCAGACTAGCTCTGTGTATATTCCATTTGGATTCATATATTATGTTTACCTGAACTCGCAGATATTCGTGTGTGCCTAAAGCAGCAGCCACACGGTCAAAAGGGTCAGGGGTTATTGTAGCACCAGCGATGTAACGCAATATTGCGCAGTTGCCTTACAGTCTAATAGGATATGCGGTGGGGTAATTCTGCAGGGTTCACAAATAACCCGCAACCATGTCCTTTTTTAACCCCCGACAAAAAAGAAAGGTGTTATAAGTTTGACGTGTGTGTCTGTCTGTGGCATCGTAGCTCCTAAACGGATGCGCCGATTTTAGTCTAGTTTTCTTTTGTTTGCAATATGTTACAATCGAGAGTGTTTTTAGCTATGATCCAAGAAAATATCTTCAGCCATTTGAAGATTATTAGCTCTTTTCCAGTTGTTGAAAGGATCAAGTAACGGTTTTGTGTCCGGGGTTATTAATTTCTTTAATTTAGTGTTATTTGAGTAAAAAAGTAAAACAATGGGCATGTATTTAAACATTTTTTCTTGTTCTACAAATGAATCTATCTGTATAAGATAGAGACAAATTTATTAATTCAAAATCTTAGTATACCTACTAGTTTCTTATGCACTACATATAAAATCTAATTATATCAATATAAAAATGAATGACATTAAATGTATGTTACACCACTTCAGGACCGTTGCGTTAAATAGTTTGTTCCGATGGGAAATTACAATAATTCAGACAAAGCCAAAGGGCAGCAAGCTATTTCGTCTTAATTATATTCTTGGTCAAAGTTGTTTATTATAAGTATAAGTATTGTGTTTTGCGCGACTTTTACCATTACATAAGACCTGGCTAAATAAATTATTTGTTTAAGACATATTGATAGCATTTAATTTTCTTATTACGTAACTCATAAAGTGAAAAGTTCACATTGTGTTCAATAGTGGTAATACGATATTTTGGTTTTAAGTCCTTATAGACCGGAGGGCATTCATTTGATCTTACTTTTAGGAACCTCTTAAAAAAAACTCTTGTAGGAAATCTCGACGCGTCGTTTATTAAAATAACTGCTAAGAAGATCGTCGCGAGTGGCTTGTTTACATTTTAATGTATACTTAAAAGTGAAATATGCCGCCATACTGTGTCATTTTAACTTTATTAATAAGATCCAACTTATTGTCTAGGAGAAAAATGCGGGGAAATATCTCTTTTAATACAAGCCGAGTGAATACTTAAGTTGTTTTAAAAGCTGCTAAGAGACAAACTTTCTAACTCGATATAAGAAAAAACAAATACATAATTATGCTTAAGAAGTATCTACATGTTATTCTGTTGCATTAATTGAATAGTTTCTATTATTTGTTACGAATAAAGTGTGTAATTATATTAAGCACCGGTGAAATTTTACACAACATTATGATAGTACTCATGAAGCTGAACAACTCTCTCTAAGGAACATAGGTTGAAATATCAATATCAAAATTCAACTAGTCATACAAAGTGGCCGGGTACGTGACTCAAGTTTACAATAAGAAAAGTCGAATATTATTTTTTGAGATTTCAACCTATTGTTCCTAAGGCGGCTCAACAATTCCGCCACCAGGGTTTGTGAGGTAGGTTAACCACGAAACTCACTAGATTAGTAAGCAAGCAGGGAAAGTTATTTAGTTTCATGAGTATATAATATAGTGGATATTGCGGATAAACGAATTAGATTTTACGGTGTATTCTTATCGTGTACTTGATAAATAAAATATTATTACTTTCTTGCAAAATAATAATTTTTGCTAAGTACGATGATTTGTTTTAAAGTTCTTTCTGATTTGAGTAAAGGGGTCATGTGATAGGTGATTACCGCAAAAGTCTGCATGTGCATAAATAATCGTAATATTAAAGAATCAGAAAACATCCAAAGGCAAATCGTTGAACAATAATGAATCTGATGTCAATGAATTCTCTTCCTCATCTATTCTTCTTTCTCATTATGCGTATCATAACGTGGCACATTACGAAGACACTGAATCACGAGCCCACTTAACCTTGTTCTTGTTACAAATTGGCTGTCAGTATCGAACAATGCAGAGACAAATTGGGAAACACTGGCGTATCGACATATTCTTTGTGAGAGCCCATTTTCTCGCAGGATGCGCTACCAATAGATCATTGTATGCGGACGTGACGTGATATCTGGCGCCTAATCGCAGGCACCTTTGTGTGATGCAAAAACAAATTACGTTAAATACCTATACAGGTCTTGTTGACAGGACTGGATTTTGCTTTAGTGTGTTTTTTATTTTTTTATTTTACCTATGCTTGTGTTGAAAAAAAAGTACGACGAATCTAGCTTTACCGGCCATGCGGAAGAGCGTATGGCTCTACCCCAAAGTAGTCATGTACCAATGCGTCTAGGGGCGGCTCAAAGGAGCCTCGAACCTAGGCCTAGCGCGTTGATACGGAAAAACATCGTGAAGGAATTCTGTTTGTGATAACTATTCTATTGCCATCAAAATTCGACCTTAAAAACTCGTACGAGTTCTATAGTACTATCAAACCTATTGCGATCATTGATAGGTCTTTAGTTAACAGCTCGTGGATGGAAGGGTGGATGGATATTTGTTACTTTTTCATGCAAAAACTACTAAATGGATTTCAATGAAACTTTGCAATAATATAGCTTATACGTCAGAATAACACATAGGTTACTTTTTATTACGGGAAAAGAAGAAGACGGGAAAATAACTCATTCCTACGGGAAAAATTGCTAGCTAGTATTGTTATATATGTATTAGTTAGTAGCCACCGCCGCCGCTTGTCTGTACCAAAAAAAAATTCGCAACATTATTTATTGCGACTACTTATAATTTGTTCACGTCTCGTATTATATTTAGTAAGATCTTGCCAGGATTATTACTTATTTCAAAACAACAACTTGTGTTATTATCTTTTAGCGTTCATTTTATTAGATTTATTTCGGCCGGCTAAGTATTGTATATGAAATTAAATATTAAAGACTGCTTACATTTTCTAATTAACAAGTATATTAAACGAAAGTTTTATTATTAATTTTTTTCTAAATACAAGTATATTTTTGATCGTAATCATTTAAATGTCTATCTCTCTTTTCTTTGTGTTTATATCAAATCTTATAATTAGATTTTTTTCTTCGAGCGTATCGTAATATTAATGGAAAAGCCTGATATAGAAGAAATAATTATAATATTCATGCTACAGAACAATGGGCCATAAAAATGGCTAACAAACAACCAAAACTGCTTTACTCGAACGATGTAATTGACTTAAGGTGCTAACAGACGAACTGCACTTTGTTAACTGCAGCCGTCATCACCTGTCGACTGCAGTCAACTGCAGCCGTCGATCGTCGGCTTTATGCAGTACTGCAGTCGATGCGTCGACAGGTGGCAACAACTACAGTTAACAAAGTGCAGTTCGTCTGTTAGCACACTTAGTAGATATACCTATTTGACAGTTCTATCAGGTAGAGTAAGTACTATTTATTTCTGGTGTCATTAAATAATATTTGTATTTGTATATTTATTCTTAATTGCACAAATTAAAATTACAATTATTCTTGACACTAGTATACAACGGCGAGCTTAGAGAGATATTCTTTATAGAGATAAGAGATCTCTTCCAGCTGACCAACCAGAGTCATGCCAGTCATGAACAAAATAGTTTTAAAATCTTCCGCCAAAAGCCCTTATCTGCTCGAACTTGAAGGGCCAGTATAAGTTTTGAGTAACTATTTAAGAAGGTTCAAAAACAATTTATATGGGTCAGACGGCGGCCACGCGACGACGGAATGCGGGAAAACATTCCTGTTGTAGACAAGCCTCTTTATCT
This sequence comes from Teleiodes luculella, assembly GCA_948473455.1. Classification (NCBI taxonomy): domain Eukaryota; kingdom Metazoa; phylum Arthropoda; class Insecta; order Lepidoptera; family Gelechiidae; genus Teleiodes; species Teleiodes luculella. The sequence goes on along the minus strand of OX419598.1, from coordinate 8,074,787 downwards.
TAAGATTTATCGTGAGCTCGCTATGGTGACGTATGAAGCTCCTATCACACTGGAGCTGACGAAATGCTGAAGAGACGATGTGAATTCTGCATTAAATTCCTTGAATATTATAAAATATTCTGTTAAATCTAGAAATCAATTCATTAAGTTTTCTCGTTTTTTTTCTTTCCATAGCAAAAGTTACTAAAATAACTCTAATGTATTTCTTTTTTAAACAGACATCGCTTAATTATTTTTCAAGTCTATTTTAAACCGAAAATTAAAAACTAAAATATGTTGAAACTAAAGTGTGTTGTTGTTGAATAACTCTTTTTTGAGCCTATTTTGTTTTCCACTGCTGGGCAAAGGCTCATCTGTCACTCTTTCTCTGTTAGTAACTCGGTAGCACATTGGTAAAAAACCTTTTACAATATTTTTCGTTTCACCTTGGTTCTTGAATCCAATAATTTTATCAGCGAACAGTGTTTAGGAAGATATTAATAAGACAGTTGGGGGGATATCAATTCATCAGTTGGACAGGGGACAGACCCTCCGAAAGGCCGGAGGAATAAGTTGTGGCCGGCTGAGGTCGCCCTTCATTCATTTTGCGGCGTTAATCAATTTATTTTGTAACACAATGAACAAATTTAATTATAGATCTGTTAGTTATTAGATGGATGGGATAAATTGTAACAATGATTCAACAATTAGGCGGATGTTTGCATTTGTGTTAAAGACAACTTTGCCCTTTTATCCTAATGAAATATTTGAATGGATTTGTATTTAAAAGCCTTTTATATTTTAATTCTTTAGCTTTACAATAAAGTTCTACATCATATGGAATGTATGATGATTGGAGGATATTATATAAACTAACTAGGTATGAAAATGAAAATTTCAAAATTTACTTACGTAACACGTAATACGTTGACAGATACGTAAAGAATAAGGTGTCGCGGATGAAGCCCAAAAACATATTATTTGACAAAAGATCATATAATATACTTTTTAAACTTTCACGGTTGTCCTGTTTTAAATCTTAATAAAAAAGTTTTAAATTTCGTCTATTTTTAGTCTGTGATTTTTAGTTACCAATTTATATTATTGCAGGACTATTACTTCATAATGCGTTTTATTAATATAAAAGTGTATTTCATTATTTGTAAAGTCTTTAAATACGGATGATTGAATGGTTAGTTTTACGGTTGTTTCAAACTTTCAATTAACGTTTTGGATTAAAAGACCCCACACTAGCGTATTTCGAGCGTCTTTTGAGAGTCGACGTCGTACGTCGCGCATACAATCATAGCAGCAAGGCGAGTGAAATAAAAGACGGACGCGGACACGAACGCTTAATAAATGCTAGTGTGGGCCCAGTGGCGAAGGGTCCATACAAGCCGATTCCTATCGGCTTACCTTTTGAAAATCCGATCCACAATAATCCACATACACACATATTATTATCCTAATTGTAATGAATTTTATAATACTACAAAAAATATGCCTGCCCGAAACAAAAAAACCAATAAGTTTATTATTATTAAATCGGCCCACCATATGACCGCGCCACCTAAATGCACGCACGCCTTGCGTTCCGCGCGGTTCGTTCGTTCATATAATATAAGCAGAATAAGCCGATCAAGCGTAGCCTCCCTTGGTCAATATTTTGCAATACTTTGCGACGTATTCACCTGCGCATTGACCTCGCGCACCCCACGTGACCTCACGCTCCGTCCCTTACGCTCTTATAGTAATAATTGCGCGCTATTTCACGCAATGAGTCGCAATGCAAGCCGCTATCGTTCAGCCTCCCTTTTTTCTTTCTTTCTAACGCCTTATGCGGAGCAAATAAGATAATTAGTTCGGAAGTATTCGAAACTCAGATTCGTGAGTGTCCGGAAGTAAACAATGCTAGTACGAGTCTGCCATTTGTTTGTTGCGTGTATTTTGGTTTTGTAGGTTAATTTATGTTTGTTTTAAGTGCTATTTAGAATCTTTAAGTGTTCTTGTGTTGTTCTTATTTGTGAATTGTGTTAATTCATATGCATTGAAACATTCAGTTAGGCGACATCTAAACATGACAAAGTACGAGCAGTTGCAAAGGTAAAAAATTTGTTTTGTTTTGAAGCGGCGACGACGACGACGTCTCGTCGGCTTACCTTTGCCATAATTTCACCCTTCGCCACTGAACGGTATCCAGAAAAAAACGTGCGAAGGTAAAATTGTTTTTACCACAAGGTTGTAAATAAAAGGTTTATGTGTGAAAATGTAATTCCAAATTACTACCAGAAAGTTTAAATTAGGCCAACCGCAAGCTCGCGTAACTTTTCAAGGTAAGAACAACTCATGAAGAAAGTTTCCCCGTCATTCAAAGTGTCAAATATCTAATTAAATATTAATTTAAAACAAATTTTGATACCTTGTTAATTTGCTTCTCATTTGGTATTGTTTTGTAGTACCAATTCCCACAGCTCGTGCCTAGATGTCTAGATAATTGAAAAATTAATAAGACTAAGTTCTTCAAGTTTATTATTTAGGTAATTTGAAAACTGTTCTAAGTACTTATTTATGTACGAAGTATATGAACAGTTTGAAAAATATTCGTAAAGTATTTAAGACAAAACATCCATAAATAAAACATCCGACAAAATGAACAAAATAAATTAGGTAAAAGTAGGTATTTATTACAAAATAATTTAATTTATTTTTATTATTCCATATTTCTGTCGCTCCTCTAAATTGACTATCTGTTATTTACCATTTAGCGACTTTATTAGAACTTTCAATATAATACTAATAGGCATAAAACTCTTCTAAGGCGTTGTGTTCAAGAACAAATTCACGTCCAGCTGAACTGGCCCAAATAATGGAAGAAACAACAAAGGAAGGTCGAAAACTTTTAATTTGATTAGTTCTTTAGTTCCCATCTCAGTAACAAGCGTGTTATACGGTACGGTTGCAACACTTGATGTTCCCTAACTAGTTAAAAAGTTTTTTTCTACTTTCTAGGTACAGAGACTAGCACATGCGGTTGGACATTCACACTACAAGGTCAACATATCCAGCCACATGTGCTGCCTACTATATAATTCAAATTTAGAATGCGTTGGCGAGTCTTGGGAATGGCTAATATTTACCAGTGGATCTGGCTGTTGATGTAGATGATAATGATCGATATTAAAGTGCATTTAAACTTGGCATTGGATTGGATTGGATTTTAACCCTTTTTTAGACGAACAATAAGCCGATAGGAACTTGGCCCCATTTTTACCAGGTATGTTTTTGGTGGGATAATTATTGTTACATACATCTGCTACATAAATAACTTTATAGCGTTTACATTTAATTATTGTAAGATCGTTTTGTCGTGTGACTCACGGTTTAAAAATAGAGCCCAACTCTTCCTGTGGGTGACACTACGAGGCGACTTAGACACCCCCCACACTAGCATCTTTTGCGCGTCACGCATATAATCATCTACGCCCGTCTTTTGTTTCACTCGCCTTGATGCCTATGATTGTATGCGCGACGCACGACGTCGACGCTCAATAGACGTTCGAAAGACGCTCGTGTGGGGGGTCTCTTAAGGAATTTACCCTGAGAAAGGGCAGTAGCGCTCTCCTATGTAATTAAAAACAACTGCAATCCCCATCCCGCCTGCTAAGCGTGGAGTATAATAATCTTTGCATGTGAAGAAAAATGTATGTAGGTAAATTTTTAAAAAATAGTGACGCTGACGTACATAACTTAAATACCAGAAATAAAGACAAATTGGCTTCTTATGATAGTAGACTGCAAAAAATTAAACATTCTTTCAAGGGCAACTGTATACGCTTTTACGCTATATACGCTTTTACAATAGGGTCCCAACTGATATACAAAAATAAATTATCTATATATGATATATAAATTATCTTTCGTTGTCGAAGTAATTCTTTTATTGTATTTATGTAGTGTATTATGATTATAGTAGGTATGTGTATGTATTTTTATTTTATTAGGTAGGTACATTAATTAATGTATGTATATATTTGTATGTATTATGTATGTATTATGTATTGTAATAGTTTTTATTGTTTGTATAAAGTATAATATTTATTTAGTACTTTAGTTTTGTGCACGTTTATCCGCGACTTGTTTATATGTTCTTTCACTTCCCTGGGTCTGCTGTAAGATATTTCTTAAGAAATAAGCAGACCTGTTGTGTCGTCTCTCTACATGTGAGTGTCCTTTGTATGTTTATGTGTACAATAAACTGTTAAATAAAATAAATAAATACAAAATTTAACACTAGAGAAATTTCAAAATTATTGTTAAGAAGATATTGATTAAGAAAGCCTATTATAAAATAACAGATTACTTAGAGGATTAACATCCATGGGGATAGTTGCTTGGGTGACAGGCTTTTTCAATCGTATTTTACAAAACATTGTTATTAGTAATAAAATTATTATCATAATCATTGTAGAAATATGTTTAAAAGATGCAACGCCTGTGGCTTTTCTTCGGCGAGCTCTTCTCCACAGAAGACAGCCAAATTTTTGAACTCGCCAGAAAAGATAATTTAAATGACTTAACTAAGTGATGTAATAATATCCAAAAGTTAAAAAATAAATTCTTTGAACTCTTTGAACTCTTTGAACTCTTTGAACTATTTGAACTCTTTAGAAGATGGCAATAAATCCGAGAGACCTTAGTCCTTCAAGAAGGGAGTGTTATATTAGCGGCAGTGGTAGTAGTAATGTAAGTATATTAAATTTAAAACACTCTGCAAACCAAGCTATAGATCACCAAAAGCAACGTTCTGAATCATTAATTCTACAAAGTTGTAAAATGCGAGTAGATATGCAAGCTCGTAAAGAACTAGTTAAAACTCAGAACATTTCCGAAGTCATTTAAAAGGCTCTTTCCGCTCTTTTATATGCCGGTTACGCAAAAATATTTTAGTCGTTACATAGTTTTCATGAAAGCCCACTATTCAAAAGAATTTGCAATTTACATATTTAATATGAGAATGTTGGATGTCACGACGTACATGCGGTTGGACAATCGAACTGTGAAATTTACCCATATTTTCATTAGATAAAAAATGTTTTCTTAAAAAAACTTCAATCTTGGTACAGTAAGCTGACGAATGAGGTGACCCCCCCGCCGACACGCCATGCGCCACGCTGCTTTCGCCACGCTGTAACTTAGAGAGATCGTTGAAATAAGGCAACACATTTTTAACTACACTGATGAAGTTTTATTAGCCATTAGTTCGTTATTTTCAGCCCTTTCGTAGAGATAGATGGCGCTTAACGGCGCCTCGGGGGGGCACCTCATTCGTCAGCTTACTGTACATTTCTGCTGGCCACTACAATTTATAAACTTCAAATAAAATAAATTACAGCTCCAGGAAAAAAACAACGCCATGCAATCACATCAAGAAGAAATAAAAAAAAACCGTACAACTCATTCCATTAAACACTCTCAGTTCTTTGATTCTCGCGAGCTCTTTCAAACAAATTAAACTACCTTAGGTAGTCTCTTATGCAAAAGAGCGACGTTTCACGGCAATTAAAGAAAATTCAACTCTATGAGCCAAGAAGGTGCAGTAAAATAGTTGAGTTATTTTAATGAAAAACTGCGCTTTAAATAACAGAAGTTTGAAATGATTACACCAAGTGTACCTAATACAGCGTACCTTATAAGTAGTATACTTATGAAAACAACAGTGAAAGGTTTGAAAACTATATTATGACCACAAATTATGGGTAGGCAACCGGACGTGAGGAAGTAAACAATCCGGGCGAGGCATGTAATTTTATCCGAGCAGAGGCGGAGTAGAGTAACCACGCAATTGGTATTCCTCGCTGCATAAGGCACCGCTGATTCGCCCGACGGGCCATCGGGCTATTTCCTTCGCCCAAGGAAATTGGCCTTCGTATGCCCACGACGACATTTTCTTTGATTTACGGTGGCCCCTCGTATGTTACTCTTTTTATTGTATTCCAATTTTAATATGAGATATAGGGAATGTTCGATACGTGGTTCAAAGTAAGATCAAAGGTAAGATCAATTTTACAAAATTGACTTAAAAGATATTTGTATTGTTAAGGTCGCCAGGAAGGGTTTAAGAATGTTGAAGCGCTTTAGTTAAATGTACAGTTGTTTGTTGTTAGTGGCTAGGGCCGTTGTCTACCATTCGGAAGTACGCGGGTTCAAGTCAAATTCAAATTCAAATTCAAATCATTTATTGCAAGTCACAGTACATACAAAGGTCTTAAAAATATAAACAGTTTTAGTCTCATGTGACGCCCTGCAAGGGCACAGCAATTTTTAGAGAGAGCTAGTTAAAATAAAATAACAATGTATTAATATAAAATGCTACAACTTAAACTTATAAGTCTAAAAACATTCTTATATTTATATAATCTATATTAGAAACAAAGTAAAGTAAGTCTCAGTACACACCAATGTGTTTTCGATTTTCGAATTCATAAGTACGTTTATTCAACGGTTTTACGGTAAAGGAAAATATCGTAAGGAAACATGCACAACCTGCGAAGTAATTCATAACCTGGGAGCGAAGTTTACCAACCCGCACTGGGGTCGACTAAGGCCTATTCACTCTGATTTCAGGGTAGGCTCGTGCCCCTCGATGGAGACACATATGAGCTGTAAACGTTAGTAGAATCGTGATTGAAGTATATTAATCAAATCACGTTAATTAGTATGATTGTTGATTCATGTGATGACCATTTAGTCTCTCAATTACGCATAATTGCTCTCTATTTATCATAGCCTGCGTTTGGTATTGCAATGCGGTTATGATTTTATTGCTAGTTTAGTACGCTTGCAATGAGCAAGTTCTAATTATAGTAAATTTCAGAAATACTGAGTCAACAAAATCTAAAATCAACAACAACGTTCTCTGAAAGAAAATTATTTTCGCTTACCTCTACATCTATTTCTGTTTTAATGTTGCATATAATGCATATTATTATTTTTTACTGTTTGTTCAATAAAATACCTAGATTCCTTGAGGTATAAACCATTCATTATCTTAAAGAACTGAAAACATTTCTTGAAAAAAAGAATAAAGTACGTGCCAATATGTACGTGAATATAGTACAGCGTCTCTCAGTTATTTAGATTTGCAAATAACCGGAAATGCCTACGTTATGCAATAGGGAGCAACATTGAAGGAACGAATACTTCCAAAGTTCCGTTGTTCCCCACACATCCAATTTGCCCGCCACAAAAAAAGATGCTAGCTAATTTTTTGTCGCGATCGTAATACCCATTCAATTTTATACCTTTTCTGTCTCCGTGCGGCTTTTATCGTGCGACCTTAGTACCTTCCACCTCGGCTCATGTTATTCGCTGGTTGTTACGAGAAATTTTATCGTAAATGTTTGAGAGGGTTACAATACTACTTTAATTTGATCATGCTAAAAAATTACAAAAAATCGAGAATACTTCCCTTGTTTCCTAGTTTCTCTGAAAAACTCAATTTGGACACTGTAGGCGCCCCGCCACCATCTTTCAAATTTTTGTTTAATTTCAGAAAGCAAGACAGGACATTTGCCTTTCGTCGCTGGGAATGGTCAAAGCATAGATTAAATACGTAAAGTAGTATCAAGAGTTTGGACGAGTCTGCTTGAAAGTTCATGGTAATAGCTTCAGAATAATGAATCCCTAATTATCTAAAGAAGAGCGAAACGCGCTGATTACACACCTCTTTTAGAAAAGCTAACTAAAAGTATTAAAGAGAATACCAGTTACATTGATCAAGAAGTGAAATAAAAGCAGCGTAAGCAACCTCTTTGAACACCAAATGACAATGCGTTCACACCCAGCCTAATTTTGCACCCACACAACACTTACGTGGTTACGCACCATTTACGAAGATTTCGCAGTTTCACTCCGTCCCAATCCTGTGGACTATTAAAGAGGAAATTTCATTATAAGAATGGTTCCCCAGAATAAGCGATGAATGTCGAGGCACGCTGAGGCGAGTCAAGGCACGTCAAGGTGCGCCTTTGAGTTAACAGCCTCCTCTGATTAAAGATTACATAGACTCCACTCGGATGATGTTAAATTTAATTCGCGCTCGCTAAGATTATACGGCATAAGCCCTCATTCGGGCTGATTACTTATTCAGTAAGCAGTGAAATTGCTGGAGATTTGACAAGGAGTTTACTAATTAACGAATGAGTTTCGTTTCGTTGAAAACTTTTGAAACTCTTTGAACAATGATGTCGGCAGAAGGTATGGAACGTAATGTACATTAAATAACTGGTCATTCCAAAAGATGTTCCGTACTATTAGGTAGTTTACCCTTTATTAGAAAAACTATCTAAGCAGCTTAATCAGCTATACGCTTATTTGAGAAGTTTTACAAATAAGGTAGTTTGCTAAAGTAAAATACGACGTATAGAAAACACCAAAAACAATATTGCTACTAAAAAATTGGTTGCTAAAAATACAGAAAGAAGAATGATGATTTTTCGAATGTTTTCCAAAACTTGGCTATCGCCCGCATTCGCTTTTTGTCGCGTGAACAATAACATTTTTCGTCATAGGTCAGTACGATAAAATATTCATTATTTTGATGTGCTCAACAAAAGCTCTTGGTAACAAACGAATGTTTGTAATTTAGCAGAACTTTTAAAACTCCAAACCTATAGGAAAATTGACACAAGGATCTTCCATAATACTTAAAGTTAATTGAATTTGAAAGTGAATTTCCTAATAAATAAAATAAAGATTTTTGTTTCAAAATAGCTATAGTAGATACGATGAAGGATTGGATTACATCAGAAGATCAATCTTAATCCACTTGGACAGTTTCGTTCACCTAATCCCTTCGTAGGATGGACAAGTCCAGTTGAGATGTCCACCAAGTTTATTGGTAAACCAAAATTAGTTTCAAAGGGGTTAATATTTGTAACTTTGCTGTTGAGCTATGTTCACATCATGATAGTGGACTAAAAACTAATCACTAAAATATCCTAACAATTACGACAAATGAGTGCAATGGAGTGCGATAAGACAGGCACGCGTTCAGCGGTGGACAGAGATATGCAAATAAGAAGAGAAATAAAAAAAGAGGAGAGTGGTATTAGTGACGTGTAGTTCCCAGTTTAGAGTGTGAAGATTACCACTATAACCACAGCAACAACCTTTAACAATTCCACTAAGATTAGTTCTTTTCCTTGGTCGCAATGTTCCCTATTATCTAGGAAAGGAACGCTGCTGTTGCTTTTTTTTCGTTTATACATTTTTATTCGTATTCTCCGACACCCGCATGATTAGTTGCGGTTTCATCTATTTTCTCATCCGGAAACTACAAATTGGTGTCAAATAAAAAAACACTTTATATTTTACTGGCTTAGAGTCTAAAGGCATTAGCATTTGGAAGATCCATCGCTTTACGCCGGGACCGTCGCGTCGCAGGCTTGAGCGGTGGCTTAATATAATATAGAACTGTTACTTGTAGTTTTGATATACATCATTCAGTTTCAGAAGCTCCGAAATTTGTATCACTAAAGCAAATATTACTTCCATCATCAAAGGTGGAAAGCTTCCCAAAATAAGTATTTTTATACCTTGATGCATTTAAAATTTAAAAGTCTATTAAAACCAATTTAGCTGATAACTAAATCCTACTTTCTACTAGTATTATAAACCCGACATTTTTATGTATGGATGTATAGTCTAATTTCACGCAAAAAACACTAGGTAATTAGTTTTTAATGAGACTTTACAATAATTTAGCTTAAACAATACAATATCACATAGCCTACCTTTTCTTTTTCTTTACACTCAATTATGTAGTTGTTGCGTGAAAAAGTGACTAACATCCGGAAGTATTATAAACGCCCCCCGGCGGCGGGTGTATGGATGGATAAACATCCATCTTCACAAACCGTCGCGTTTATAATATTAGAAGGATACTTACTCTTTCACGCAAAAACTGAAGAATGGATTTTCTTTCATTCGGGAAAAACTGTTAGCGCGGGTGGAGCAGCGGGGCGGAAAGCTAGTTTAATATAACTTCCATATAACATAGTTTCCTGGAATATATTGCAATTTTCAAATTGAACTCTACCGCATAAGTACAATTCAACTCAAATACTCTAAGTACAATGCACCTACAATTTGTTTTTAAGTAAGTACCTACAATTGTTTCAAGTAGGTATTTCTAATAAGACATCAATTCAGGTAAGGCAGTGAAATAAGTACCTTACACCCAATCCTACACCACTTCTCAGCATAAATATTGAGTTTCAATGCGGCGAGGGAAATAAGAAACCTAGCATGAGTTTTGCATTTTTCATCATCTGTGAACGTGGGATATGAGAGGTTACAGTCTCGACTTCGAGCAACTGGGAGGTTACTTTAAACTTATGTTTTTGCTATATTACTAATATTTAGGTTATTTACATATAATAGGAGTATATTCACCGATTTTTACAGCGACTATTTTAAATAATACCTGAGGTTGTGACCTTACATTGCAAAAGTGAATAATGGAATTACTGAAATTATACTATTTAATTAATTCGGTCTGTGTGTTGAAATTAATGTTACTAGACAGCCATTCAAAGTATTCACATAAACTGAAAATTAAGCCATGTCCATTCATTTGTTAGCCCATGATAGCTCTCAAGTTGGCAATACTATGCGCAGTCAGAAGCCAAAACTGTAATTAATAGACGCCAAACACGATAATTTAAGTGCATGTTACGGATAAGAGGTCGGTTGTAGTTTGTAAACCTAATTCATCATAAGTTTAAGGGTTGTGCCCTAACTATAATGAATTTTGCATTGATACTGGTCTGCTTGGTATGATATTAACATAAACGATTCTTTGTTTGTTAGGTAACAGCCATTAAAAGTTGAAGAAAATTTTTGAATTTCACGAAGTATGTTCCACAAAGTAAACTGCCTAGAAAACATAACGAGCACTTAGGTAAAACACAGGAAGGAAACATTTTAGCAAGTTTTCCTCGCGTATAATGCAGGATAGAGTAACGGTATCGCATCGCATACATATTCAATAGTATCGTATCGAACTCTAGTTAATTTGCATAGGACCGGCGTAAAACAGCAGTTGACTGTAGCGTGGCCAGCAACGTGAATCAACACAGAATACCTACACATTATTCAATTTTTGATTTGCTATTTCAGAGGTAGAAACTACGACTGGAATCCCTCCGCTAATGGGTACACCCTTTAGTTGTGGTAAGCCCATATTAATTATCTGAATATGAAATTACCGGTTGGTCGAGCAACGGTGTGGCGATGTAGAGTTAGTGGTTAGTGCGTGACGTACATTATGTTATGATAAAGATATTATCATTATCTTCATAGCTAGAGTCCCCTCGTTTTCTCGATCTATTCTAGGAAAGAAATTGAAATATCGCTCTAGTTTTTGAGGTGAGAGGCAAATCTTGTAATTAGTTGCTCGCTTTCGGGATTTTGGACATAGTTGAATCCGAAAATCGCTATTAGCAGTTCGAAAAACTACTCCTTGTACCTGAAAACCCCCGAAAAGTATTATGAGCATTTTGTTACGAGATTTGCCTCTGACAATCACAATTAGAGATTGTTTCCTAATCTGAATAAAAATATAGATCCTTATCTAACCTATCAAGTTATAGGTCGTTCGTAGTAGAAGGCATTTTGTGAGTAAGAAAAGTGAATTATACATTATTAAACATCTGAAAATAGAAGTAATCAGAAAAAACTTCTTTTTCGATGTCATTGTTTTATTACACTTATTACAAAATAGGCTTCATCATTCCGCGCTACCAAATTATTGTCTTGATTTTGAGAAAATGGCAAAGCTAATCAAGGAATGGGTGGGTCTTGCAGTGGAATGTTATACTGTTTTCACAATAGGAACAAAACTATCAATTATGTTTGTAAACTCCTCGTATGAACTTTAACCAAGTGAGTAGCAATTTATAGGAAAAAAAATACATTTTTATGTTTTTTTGCCAACTTTTCGAAATTAACTAGCAGTGTCTCTGATTTTATAAAGTAGTCTGTATTTGACGTCCCTCTAGTCTAGTATTTTTTTTATATTTGCGTCACGACATTATACATTTTACAGTAGTGTGAGATGACCTTAAGGTTGTGTTTTCTGTGTTCAGGAAGTCGCGGTTCCAAGCCAACCTCCGTGTTTGTCCAAGACACCGTATATCAGTGCGGTTTCGAATTTCAGGAACATAGGTTTATTTAACTCTATTAGAGTAACTGAGAATAGTATTAGCTTTTCGTTACTGGCATATAAAAGCGTTAAATAAGGTTGGTCAATCAACTTAAAACCACTAAAGACTAAACTGGTTTAACGATTTAAACGTTACAAATAAATAAATCGTAATAATTTTGTTGTTTGATTTGAACTACTTTTTATTTGATTTTATTAACGTTTCCCTGATCGATTGGAGTAGTTTTATTGTTTTAAAAGGTAATATTATAGTTCAATATAAATTTCTATTTAAAATTAAGTACTTAGTATGAAAGATACTGAAGCTGTAAATAAAATTTAAGTATCTATGACTGGAATATTTCCATATTTATCTTGTTCTTCTTCTTCTCAGAGGTCAAATGTGTCTTTAAACACCCTTTGAAGCACAGCAAATGTCATCCAATGGTCATTCAATAAGACTGTATGCATCTTGCGTTTGTACATTATGCTCAGCCTTTGTGCACTGGACTGATTGACCCAGTTTGGAATAGACTTGACCTACTCCATACAGATATTTGTATGAGCTGAAAACAAGACTGCGCGTTATCGTCATTAAGCTAATTATAAGGGGTATTAGCGAGCAATGATTTGTCTAATAAAAAATAGGTCAGAATGAATTTCAATAAGGTACCGAATTCAATAAGGTACCTTTAGTGGAAATATTTTTTTACTTTTATGAAATCGGCTAAACATTTTATCTCCACTCATCTGTGCTGTGTCCATGCAGTGACGGGATCGTGTATGATTGAGTTGTTATTTATGAACCGATTTTTTTTTTAATCCTAACCAAACACGGCTCAAATATGGCCCTGACCTCAATTCTACCTGCAATGTGATAAGATAAAATAGATAAGAGTTTTATAGAACAGTTACAATAGCATTCCACCGACAATAGCACGGCTCAATTCAATGATGATGAAGAATTTAAAATACTTTAGCTTATGGTCACGGGGACACTCGTTACAAGCTGCATACAAGACAAAATTTACTATGGTAACTTTAATCAGTGGATGTCATTCTAAAGAAAGAATTTTAGCGTGTTCATCGCTCCTGAACAAAACACTTGACCGCAAAAAAGATCACCAATATTCCTTTATCACACCGGTATATATATCGTCGTCCGGTTGTAAACCTCAAGTGTGTGTAATATTAAAGCCATAACTCGTGTCGAAGGGTAAGTGGTGTCAAGCGATCCAATCCATAACGTGCCATAGTAACAATGTCGATACGGAACCGCAAGATCTATCACTGGTCGTCGCACGTACTTTTGAGATCCAGTAAAGCGTTAACGGCCCATAAATGACCTCACCGAGGGATCGAACTTCATCGAAATCAGGGCCAATAGGCCTTAGATGACTACGCTGGCCCAGTGCTGGTCAACTTCACACATGTACGGTCCAAGTATCACACATTTAACGCGTCAGCTTTGTCACCATTATTGCAAGATCATCATTTTAATTTATTGAGTAATTCAGTCAGTCTACGTTTATACGTGCTCCTAGCTAGTACTCTATATACCTTAATTACTTATCAATAAATCAGTGTTTCTGCATTCTATATATCAGTGTTTCTATCAAGATCATCATCATCATCATCAGTCAAGGTGTACGTCTCGTACAACACACAACCTTTAAAATTCTTAACAGGTATCTGCAGGATTCCTCGCTTTGTTTTCTTTCACAGTAAGAGCGATGAATACACATAAACGTACATATCAATTCGAAATCTAAAACACATAAGACACAACATGCCGAGACTTGAATCCGCAAATTTATGATTGGAAATCAAAGGAACTAGCCACTTGGCCACCGACACGCTCATGTATATAAGTTGTTAACGAAAGCCCTGTAAGATATTAAGTACAAGTAAATATCAAAGACAAAGACAAAAATATTAATTTGCATAAATACATGTTTCTAATAAGGTATTTTTGTATTATTGTAGAGTCCGTGTATTTCTACCGAATGTAGTCGATGTGAAAATATTCAATATTTCATATTAAAAAGTAAAACTAAGATGTAAATTTAATGTACAGTAGTATACACAAACTTAGATCCTTATATAACTGAGTTTTAAAGTAGTATAACGGGTAAAATTCATAAAACGTGTAGAAAGATTATTGTAAAGTTTGAAACCTATGTAAATCTATATTTTTTCCAAATAGTGCTGTCTGTTTTAAAGTATGTATCATAAATGTTATGCCGCAATTGCCTATTGATATCTTTTTAACATCTGAATGTTTTTGATGAACGTACCTATATGAATTAAGTACAAAATATGAATATTATGTAGGTAGGTACTTTATTACCTACAAGGTCCATGTTGCTCAAATTTCAATGGTAGGCTTTCTACTCTTGTACGATCAAATTACATTAAGAACCCTTTCTGCGGTCCATCTTTTATCGCATTTAATAAGCTTTCAAGCTTCACAAAAACACGTTGAAGAAAACGTCTTGCTAAAAATAAGTTTTCTTACACAAAGGTTCTACAAAAACCTGACCTAACTATTTCTGACCACGTGAGATATACACAAAAAAATATAATAATGAAATAAAATAAAATATACATTACGATGCATTTTATATATGACAAACTACGTAGAGCGTATACTTATAATAGGTATAAACAGATATTTAATTCATTGAACCTAAGTTAATATAAATCGTACAAGCCCAATGAAATTCTTAATCGCTTCTTATTAAGTGCTTGGTATCTGTTAAAAATTAAAAAACTATAGATATATTATGTAGATTTGTTGATATGAAACTTGGCATCTAAAAGGATAAAGGCTAAACACAATGGCATCAAATACTCCAATATACATAATGTTTGCCTATGGTTTGCCTACACGGAAATTGAACCCACGGCATTTTGGTAAACGTTTCACGTTTGAAAAATGACGCCTTTTTGTAAAAAGACCATTCATCCAAATACCTGCGATATAGGAATATATAAACATTCTGTTATACATTTAATTTTTCGAATAAAATTGTGCTACAATATCGGTAAAAACATAATTAAAATGATATAGTAACAGTTGATACTTTGTAAACGAGCATCACAAAAGGCGCTGACAGATATGGAGTAATAAATTAATGCGGTAGTCCTCACCAAACAAAGTGGTTTGAAATGCGGTTTCCAATTTATTGCAAATGAGGTGTTCTGTGGTGGCAACCCTGGATTGTTTTACACATTTCAGCTGGTTCTATCGCAGCTTAGTGATACGTAGTCTATTTTAACTGAACACATTTTACATAACATTTATTTACGAATTTGTGAATCGTTTAGCTACTTAGAACTTTAGAAATGAGGAAAGTATGCGCCTAAAATAAATCGCAGTGCAAAATAACGTCCAATTTTCTGATACGGTAAAATGGTGTTTTAGAAGTTTTTGCGGTGGCGGTATATTGCGCCTACAAATCTCTACAATACGTTTAGGGTATCAACACGAAATGTTACCGGAAACTTTTTACCATATTCCGTTTCCTAAACAAATGGGAATTGGTTTGTCAGAGCCGGTTTTGTGTTTGTTAACAAAAACAACTGGATTTCCGTTTTAGAGATAATAACTTCACAGTTTTTTTTTGCTGTTTTGTGTTCAGAAAATCAGTCTGTAAGCAAGGTTTGAAAATGGCTGTTTTTTTATTATTTAAGCTTGAAAGCATGACTACAAAAAGAAAAAAAAGGTATAAAAAGGAAGAATAAAAAATAAAAGTTCTCTGTTAGATCAATTTGGGCAGTTTTTTTCCGTAATAAGATTACGTCCACTGCTGAGCAAAGCCCTCTCTAAAGATCTCCACAACGACTGAACCTAACTTTGATTATTACTTATATGTTTATTACTTATATTTTGTTATAATTTTTGGACAGTATAAATTAATTCATTATATTCCTGAAAAAACATGAGGCTCACATAAGGTAATTTTTTATTATTGGTCCAACCAACCAATCTCTCCCGCCGCGCCGCCGCGCCGCGCCGTTTTTAATTCAAATATGTACCTACTCGTACAACTCAATATTGACAAAAATCGATCTACCTCAGAATAAAGCTATAGAAATATCAAAGAATCGATTCTACTTTTTCGGTCACTGAATATCGGCGGCACCTCACCACGCTTGCACTGTTCTGGAAAATTAACCTGGCAGATGACACAGGCAGTTATATATTCTGCTATTGACACGTCCATCTTTTCTGTACCTTAGTAGCTTTGAATAGAGTCATGAAAAGAGTTTTATTTAAAAACAGCAGTACATTATATTATTGAACTTTAAACTATTTTTTTCAATCCCATGGATTTAATAAGTTCTATCATACGTCGTTATCTGTTTTGATTTAAAAAACGAGATCGAGTAGGTACTGGATTTCAAATATTTAAATTCAAAACTTAACACTTTTCGCTTATAGTAAGTACCTTATATTTTTTAAATTTCTGTTCTAGCTAAGATTTATTAATCAAAATGGTTAATAAGGGTAGTTATTTCCGAATGTAAGAAAGATTGTGAAAACACATGTGAACGAACTGAATCAATTATTGTGTTTAATCGACCCGCGGCTAATGCCTTCGACTCGAAGTAATGTCTTTATTGTGGAGGTTTTTCCGCACTCGATTAACAATAGAAATTGCGTTGGCCATAAAATCAGCAACACGACTATTTTTCTTCTGAAGCATTACATTAAAACCATTTCTTTCTAGTGTATTTTTGAGATAAAACAATAAATAATTAAGAAAGGAAGACTATGTATAAAATACTATTTTAAAAATCGCTCTTAAATAAAATTTAAACAGTACATTTATCTCTTTCATCATCATCATCACTAGCAGCCTGTGGCAGTCCACTGCTGGACGTAGGCCTCTCCCAAGGCGCACTATTTGACCCGGTCATCGGCCGCACGCATCCACCTGCTGCCAGCCACTTTCTGCAGATCCTTCGTCACTCCATTTAGCTGGGGGGCATCCTACACAAAACAAGTTTGCCTGGTATAAATTGCTTCTCAGCAATAAAAGGCCATCCACATTTACACCTTCTATCCTTTTTGTGAATTTAAGAAGAATCTAGATAAGAATATAGAGTGCAATAAAGTCATTTTCTTTTAGAATAGATTATATTATATTCTTTACTCCGTAGCTATCCGCTCACAATAACGACAACTATATACCTGACTAAATTAAATATATTTTATTTACTAAGGAAAAAAATTACAAAGATTTCCAAAAAGTACCTGAACCTAAGGAAAATAAAGACTAAATAAATTATTTCATTCTACTACTTGTAATTGACATAATACATTATTTAATCTATTAAATAATATTGTCATCCTAGAGTTAGAGGTTCACCATTTAAAACCATTCTAAAGACTCAGAATAAGGTAACATTTTCTAAATTCCTTTCATAGCACGTTTCCTCTTGAACTCTCTTCATCGTAATGTTTTACGTTTGGACGGTTAACTTGCTCAAACACTCTCGTCCCCATCTTTTAATAAAACTTTCCCGGTAAAAACAGTTTCCTTTCTCACAATTATCGGTAACCCGGATAAGATAAAAAGTCTTTCTAGTTTCCCTCATGCAAGCTGGATTAATCCAGGGGCGGTCGTGCAACGGATCGCCGATTTAACACGCGATAAAGTCGGAAACTAATTTCTCTTCTTTTTCTCAGTGGCCGTACTCGGAAGGCCATTTGCGTCGTCCCACAGACGAATAAATCACCCAAACGTACGCTTAGTTGATACATCCATCAGTAGGTTTCGTTTTTACGTATTTAGTAAAGATAAATTTATTACAATTTTTGCTTTGTGGTAGTGTTGTTCTCGTCGCTTTTGTGTTTCACATTTTTAGAGATAATATAAGGTACCTATAAGGATTTATAACACTGATATACTATTGTACAGTAGGCAGGCAGCATATGCGTCTGGATATGTAGGCCTTGAGAGCGCCCGTATTCCGTAGCGGTTGGAGTGAATTTCGTAGTGCAAATGTCCAACTGCATGTGGGCTTCTGTACATAAATAAGACTCGAAATACATTGACACACATTTTTACGTGTTATATTCGTGATTTACTTTTGAATTGAGCTTACAGATATTTATGTTAACAACCGCGAAAATCTAAGAATGTTCAAGACTAAATTCTATGTGCTATAAATGGGAATTTGGATTGCTTGGCGTTAAACAACAATTTAAAATCCTAACATTTTATATGGGAAGTTTTTAAGTTAAAAACTAAAGAAAAAGTAGTTAATGCAATAGAATATTGTTGAGCTTTAGAGTCACTAAAATATAAGTAAAACTGGAAGAAAGGAAGGAAGTCTTGTTTTATGACAGATACAAAAAACCTCATCAAAGCAAAGTAATTAAATATTATAGGACTGAAATTACAAAGAAATTTTTAAATATCAACTGAGAGTTTTTAAGTAAGTTTTGGATGTAACTGTGCTAAATAATGTACGACTGGGATGACGAAGTTTGTATATCAATCAAGGTTTGGAAATTTCCGGGCTTTTCATTCATCAAGACAAGACGTGGCGCCATACTGGAGCGACAAGGACATTTTCTCATTTAACAATTTTATTCAAATTGTTTACTTCCTGTTTATACTTTAGAAATGTATTTATTTATTAATAGATGTAATAACTATTAATAAATAATAAATAATTACAGGAACCAGGAAACCACCGTCGAAGTAGGTGATGAAAGAGGAGAAGCCAGGATAAGACAAGGTGTTAGACAGGGATGTCCGCTCTCGCCATTGATCTTCAACATTTTTATAGAGTGTGCAATAAGGAAAATAACAGAAGACGGAAAGGGTGGGGTTAGTATTGGAGGCCGTAAACTGCAATTTATACGATTTGCAGATGATATTGCAGCTATCGCTGAAAACATTACAGAACTTCAAGATCTCGTCTGCAATATGGATGCCACCTTTAAAGAGTTTGGACTAAAAATAAATATTGGTAAAACTAAGACACTCATCGCCTCCAGATTAAACTATACCGGTAACCCAATCTCAATAAGCAATGAAAACATAGAAATAGTCACAACCTTCAAATACCTGGGCAGCATCATTACAAATGACTCAAGATGTCATCCTGACGTCATAGCAAGAATAGGCATGGCAAAGCGAGCTTTTAATAATAAGCACACACTGCTAAAATCAAACATTGCAACACATATTAGAAAACGCCTTATAAAAATCTACATCTGGAGCATTGCGCTTTATGGCAGCGAGACCTGGACTCTGACACAGAGGGACAGACAGAGACTTGAGGCATTTGAGATGTGGTGTTGGAGACGAATGATGAGGGTTAGTTGGACGGAAAGAAGGACAAATGAGGAGGTACTAGCGATGGTGGGAGAAAAGAGAAATTTGTTAAGGACCATGGAAAATAGAAGGGGAAAAATGTTGGGACATCTGATACGACACGACAACTTCTTCAGAACAATAATGGAAGGAAAGATAGAGGGCAGGAGAGGACGTGGAAGACCAAGACGCACATTTTTAGACCAAGTGAAGGAAAAAGTTGAAGTCGTGTCGTACCAGGAAGTCAAGGAGCTGGCTTTGGATAGAGAGAAGTGGCGATTACTCCACGGACAAGAGCCCTGCTCTTAAATTTTGAATGAATGGAGATGTAATAACATTAGATTAAAAATTTAAATAACCCCCGCCACAATACCGATACTTAGATCTTTTCAACAACTAGAAAAGAGCTGACAATCTTCAAATGGCTGAAGATATTTCATTGAATCATAGCTGAGAACACTCTCGATTATGAAACCTTGCAACAAAAAACTACATCACAATCGGCGCATCCGTTTAGGAGTTACGATGCCACAGACAGACACACACGTTAAACTTATATATAACACCCCGATATTTCGTCGGGGGGGCTAAAAATAACAAACAAGATTTATCGCAGGTAATATTTGGCTCAATTTTCTTTTGTTTTTCTGCCCTACATGCTTGCTTATCTTTTGGATTTCGAGGTAAACCTTAGAACCGCCTAAGGTTAGTGACAGGGCTCCTGTCCTACTGAAAATTTAGTATTACAATTTGAGGGTAGAGAAAACTAAATATACTTACATTTTACGGTAGTAGTTATTTCTCGTAGTTATTATTTCAGTGTGCTTGTAACCCCTCAAAACTTTATTTAAAAATATTCTTTAAAATTGTATATTTTATGTACGATGATATTATTTGATAAATTTATTTGTTCAGGACCTTCAGTGTATGTAGGATTACCAAAGAAAATAAATAATTTGCGACAACCCTTAGGATACAAAATAAACCTTCTTTTACTCGTATTTATTTTTCCGTCTGTAATAATATGGCAAATGTTTGTAAAACTAAAGCCAAAAAGCTTTTTAATTACTAAAATTTGCTAAGTACCGCTTTGTGATTTTACAACCAAGGCCCCGTTTCACTAAGTTACAAATTACTAGTAAAATTCGAAGTACATCGCGTAGATGATAACACAAAAAATAAAAACTGCACAAATAGGCTACGTAATGGACATGACCAACATTTAGCTTAGTGAAATGAGTCCCAGCTGATAAGAATAACGTCTGAGTTGAGTACGTCTTTGTGAAGAAGCTCGTTTAGACTTATTAACCTTTTAAAAGGAACACTAACGTTAGATTAAAGTGCTCAATTTTCAGAAAGGGTATTTGTGGATAAATGAAGAGACAAAGGGAACTACGTTGAAAAAATCTGCTCAGCCGCGTTAAAAATGATTACTAACTCAGACCGCTTTGTTTCTTCTACGGGTATAAAAAGATTTGAGGCATTATCTAACACCGATTATAAATAATAGTACGATATCATGAAGTCTTTTGCCCTGTATACAAATAAAAAAAGGTATTGATACTAGTATTATATAAAAAACCTAAAATGGTTATTTTATATTTTAATAAAATTATATTGAGCCAGATCAGTAAATTTTTCTTAGATTACTAATCTCGTTCATACTAAAAAATATATAGCTCAAGTAATTTCAAAGACTTCTTTTAAAAATAAAACTGCTCTCCATAGCTATAACGACAAATTATTATTTTTACAAGATTTTCGTCAGTCGTTAATTTTGACGTATTACGAGTAGGTGGTAATAGCTATTAATAACATGTACTCGTATTATTGGGTTAAACGGCTATCTGGCCTTGATTAGAAAAAAAGTAAGAAACATTTATTATGATAGAAAAAAAGACAGAATCAAACGATAAAAAATCAAAGAATTTGTAGTTCCGATACACCCACAGTTCTCTTAAATCTAAAACTATGTACATTATTAAACTGAAATTTATCAGATTTTCGTCCTCAATTGAAAAAAAAACATCATGTGCATTCTAATCCGTACTGATGAAAACTTTATTAGATTATATAAATTAATTATTGCCCAGTTAATAAAACTTCACAATAATAAAAAATATACTTTTGACTATACATACTCATCCTTGACTTTACCACAGAATACCAAATAGTAGACTTTACATAGTTTGTTCTTAACAGCTCATATTATGTCCCCACTGAGAGGCTCGAGCCTACCCTGAAATAAGAGTGAACAGACCTTAGTCGACCACGCTGTCCCAATGCGGTTTGGTCAACTTAGCATGTGGGTTTCGAGGTTAGCCAACCTTTGAGTTTCCTCACGATGTGTTCCTTCACCGTGAGAACGTCGAATAAATGTATGTATGTACACATATGAATTTAAAAATCGATTGATACGTACCGAGCATGTGCCGAGGCTTGAACCCGAGAATTTCTGAATGAAGGTCAACGGCCCTAGCCACTGGGCCACCGACGCTCTAAAATGAAGTTAATATTAATTGGATAATAAATTTGTTATAGCTTTGTCAAGTAAAGACCTACTTTTAAATCTAACAAGGCCGGAGCAAATTAATGATAATGACAAATTGGGACATTTCGCGTAAGTGGGTATTATTATGCATGAAATTATACGAAGTAAACGGAACAATTCTTAGAAGGACAGTTTAAGAGGATCAAGTTAGTAGACTTGGCCTAATAGTAGTTTGTTTGTGTTGTGGTCAGTCTTGGGTCCATGTCTTTCGTTTTTGTTTATCGGTACACGAATATCGAGTATTGGAAGAGATAGAAATGCTAAGATTTGCAACTTTTCGAACATGAATACTATTTTATCTAATATATGTATGTATCTGTATAAATAAATATGTATGTTTCTTGATCTCGTAAGAGAACGATGGTGGCCGAAATGTTTCAATTTGTACCGTAAAATTTTATTCGTTTTGTTTAGGAAGTGATTCTACTCATGAAACAAAAATAAAATATTTGCTGAACTAAAATGTATAGTAGCCAGCACATGCAGCTGGACACTTTAACCTCGATATAGCGTCATTATTCCGTAGCAGTAGGTAGAGGCAAATTTCGTAATGCGAACTTGCTAGCCCGAACACTAGCTAGCACATACAGCTGGGAGTACGCATTACGGCGCTATTAAGGTCATAGTGTCTAGAAGCATGTGCTGGCTACTGTACGAAAATGTTTATATTATTCGAGATTTCAGAGTTCGTCCCATAATTTCATTGTTCAATACAAGTCACAAATTTGTCAGTTCTGTTGTATCAGGTCGTTTTGTTAAAAAGTCGTGTATAAATTATTAATTCATCTTGTGATTTGTATTGTTACTCTGAATAAACTTTTATTCTATTCTATTCTATTCTATAATAAAACTTACTTCATTTTAATGAAAAATCATACAATTGGCTGTGTAATGATGATCTTTTAATCACCTATAACACTTCACAGTAAAAAATTAAACATTTAATTTATTTACTACTATTTTCTAATAAAATATAGAGGTTAACAGAAAAAGCTATTTATTTTTACCAATAGCCAAGTTCGTATTGAGCGGGTGAATGTTTTTACAGCAATGTGAAAAGGCGTATTTGAACTAAGCTCTTTTCAGGAGTTCGACCCAGATTCCTCAGCCATTGGTAACTCCACCCGCGTGTGGAAATGGTATAATCTTGTTCCGTTGACTCGTTCGGTGCAATTGCATGTCACGGGATTGCATTACGAACCAGTGGGTTTTATCTCGAGAATAACGTTAAAGTCTCTCGCAAACAAAGTAATGCTACAGTAAGCTGACTGTTGTTTTCGAGATTAAACGAATTGAATTAATTTAGCCGAGTGAGAAATACGTCCAGTTTTAGAATAAAACTGATAAAAATAAAAGTTTAGAAAATGACTGTTCAGATTATTCAATAAATACTGTGTTCAAATCGGTGTACGATATGATTGATAAAATTTTCATGACCACAGTTAGACATTTAAAAAAATTGTATTAAGATATACTTTCCTTTATTATTTGAAATTGTGTCAATCTTTATAGTTTTACTAGTTCTTTAATACCAAACGTTCACACAGCTTCTATGGAACCTTGCTTACTTACATCTAAACACACCTGCACATATATAATACATAGGAATAAGAAAATAGGAGTGTAGAATAATAAATAATAACCTAGTTAAGTTGAAGTGACCGAGATCTTTCATAAATCTTTACCTACTTCATACAAAGAGCAGTAAATGTAATCAACATAATAAATCGCAAGCTGTGGAACACAAACGAAATGCCATGTAAATGATTTAAAAAGATTAAAAGCAATGTCAATTTAATCAACCAGCGGTTGTTGAATAAGCAAACGAGATGCAGGTCCATGCAAACATTTTTTTTAAATCGTGTCGTTTCAGGTTGGCCGCAGAATACTGAAAATACATTAATTTCCGATATACAAAATGCTTGTAATTAAATGAAAAGTCATTAAATGTAATTTAAAGCTTATAGATAGTTTTACCTTTTGTGTATTAAAATTGTTTAATAAACGAAAGGTATTCGAATATTTTGTTTAAATAACAGACATTATCTGCTCCATTTGTCATCAAATTTGGAATGCGTGTGTGGGACGGTGCAGTTTATGGCCCACCTAGTGTCTTGCCCTGCTTGCCCTGCCACCTGATCGCAGCAGAACTTGATGGATGTCGCAGATAATGCAGTCGAAGTAGCTAGGTTCTGGGCCAAAATTATCTAAACAATTTGTCATCGACACGATAATAAGAAGATCTGCTCAATTTAATGAATTGAGTTTACCGTTATTTTGACCGGGTCACACTGATCATGCTCACAGTAGAATTACTGGTGAAGCGGCGGCGACGACGACGGGTACCTAAGTGTAGAAACTTTTTGAAAATTCGCGAAAGTCTAAGAATGTATATTTTATTTAAGTTGATTTGCAGGATACTTTCCGTTTTGAGCAAAATATTATATGTATGTCCTTCATGTCATATTATTAAGAAAGTAAAACATATTATAAGTAACTTGTAAGCTACGCCCGGAAATAAAACCCCAATTCAAATTACTGAAAATAAAAATGTGTAATGTTCCATAAAATGTTTTAAAATATATGGCTGCTTTAAATAGGCTTATGATTATTTATCAGAAACGCAAATTTTCTGCGAACGAACATCATGGCGTACTTGCTTAATTGAAATTGATGGGCGTGCATACAAAATACGATTTAATTAAGGAAATTTCCGTCTGTATTATGGCCAACACAGCTCGACTATGACAAGTAGGCAATTTGAAAGAGATGTCCTTTAATTTAAGCCATGTACCTAAACCTGAACCTAGATCAGATTAGGCATCAGTTTGGAAAGAAGTTACTCTAAAAATAGGGCAGGTATCTTCACTTTATAAAGAAATTACTTGAATTGAATTAGTAGGATAGTTGGATTATTAAAATACTTTTTACTGAAGAAAAGTATAATCTTAAAAATGTATTTAGCTAATTTCAAAAATTCTTTCACTGTTGAGAAGCTAGATAATCCCCAAATAACATAGGCTACATTAAATTTTCAAAAAAATTAGGGATCCATAAAACTTCATTAATGTAACCCAAATAATTGTAAAAAAAAAAACGTAAAATATTCCTAATAATGGAATATGCTCCGAAACTACTGAACCGATTTTGGTTAAACTTGGCACAGAGATAGAATAGACCTTGCGGAAGAGCATAGGCTTACTTTTGCCGAGGAAAAATTCCTCATCCCCATAGGAAAAACTATTAACACGGGCAAAGCCGCGGGGGGAGTTATTAGGTACCATAGGTTTCAACTTTGTCAGTTCCGTTCTAAAGTTGTCTGTCTAACAGTGTCTAATCTTGCTAAGGCCCGAGGAATGCAATAACTGATAATGAACATTTACACTGGCACAATGAGATTCCGTCCGCGACTTTATCTTTTTAATTAATATTCTTTTGTTACGTAAATAAACAACATTTGGGGAAACAAAGTCAAAGAAGTTTATAAAGATTGAACAATTTATTTTTTCGTACTTATCTTTATAATAAATAAGAATACATTTTGAAATATTTCAGATACATTCATTTTCTTGGCAGTATATATTTTGAGTGCATATTTTAATGTAGATACAAAATTAGCTTAATTTAAAATTGTTGTTGTTCTTCACCTGTCTCAAATAGAACATTTAAATACAAATTATGGTAGTATGATTACGATTAATAATGTTCTAATTAATTTACAGCCAGCGTCCTCCAAATGAGTAGGTAATTGTGCTATGATTGAGAGTCA
The DNA here is from genome assembly GCA_948473455.1 of Teleiodes luculella. Lineage (NCBI taxonomy): Eukaryota > Metazoa > Arthropoda > Insecta > Lepidoptera > Gelechiidae > Teleiodes > Teleiodes luculella. The sequence continues at coordinate 8,048,946 of OX419598.1, read as the reverse complement.
AATTTAGCTTAAAATGCTAAACCTTAGAGTATAAATACAAAAATTTCTGGGTGCTAAACATATTTAAATATAATTACCAAAAAATCAAAAAATGAAGCAATGATATCCTACACACTTTGAATAATTTAACCTTGTGCCTTACCGTAGAAAAAAAATCTACAATCTTCTTCTATCTTTTATCTATACTATAATAAAACTAAAGAATCGGCCTGTCTGTATATTAATTTGTTTTTCAAATAACTGATTGTATGTGATAAAGGGAGTGTAGCTGAATACAAAAATACAAGTTTTGAAAAAAATGTCCGTCTGTCTGTTGTCTGTCTGTCTGTTTATACACGCTAATCTCTGGAACTACCGGACGGATGAAACTTTACAATAATATAGCTTATGTACATCAAAATAACACATAGGCTACTTTTTACCGCGGGAAAATACTTCTTTCCTACGGGAAAACCTGTTAATGCGGGCGTAGCCGCGGGGCGGAAAGCTAGTTTTTAAATAAAATAAAAGGTGCGCCCTAAAAACACAAGGTTTTTTGTCGAATTCTCGCTAACATTCTTTTCATAGAGACTCAGGGAAAATGGGCGAACATTTTTTAACGCTGTTGCAGTGGAGAGTTATAAATACGATCTGTCAGTCGACAAGGTTTTGACGTAGGTCCCAAGTCGGACAGATGGACCGGCAGGCAGGCGGTTGCAGTTTTTTTGCCAAGTGACAAATGATCCTACGAGCTCCCGAAATTGGTCAAATGAATTTGTAGAGACGGTACTGTTTATTTACTTAAACGATTTTGTTTAGTAATAGGAATAGGTATTCCAAACTTAAGGCTAGTTTTTTTTGTAATAATGCTTTCGATTTCATTCTGCTATCTACATATTATCACGTCTCAAGTCCATCAACCAATGGAGAAAGACCAATACGCACTTTGACCATCGACGATGTCAGTACTACATTACAAATCCTTTTGATTATTACAACAATATATTTGTTGTGTTTAATCATAGAGTAAAGGTGCTCCCTCACTTGCTTGGAGCATTCGCGTGTAATGTAACGTCACAGATTTGAGCATTACATCAGTGAAGGAGGAGAACCGAGGTCAGTCAGAGAGGTATAATTGTAATGTAATGCTCAAAGACGAATCTATAATGTTACAGTACACGTGAATGCTCCTGGTGAGGGAGCACCTTAAGACTTTATTTTTATTCATAGTCTTTGTTTTTTAGAGCGTGATTTTATAGCAGGTAGTCAGAGATTTCGTTTTAGAACATATTTTTATACTTCGGTTATGAACTTTATTTATATGCGTGCTCGGCAAGGCTCGCTATTATTATTTTTGCTTCGATAAAACGAACCATTGTAAATGAACATCCAAAAATATATTCTTAATGAATAAACTTTTACTTACTGAATAGAAACACGAAAAAGATTTTAACGATACTCAGTGTCTGGAAAATTTTATTCAACGAATTCTGGTTATTGGACTAAAAAATGGTTTGCCTTTGGGCTTATGTTTCGGGGTATGTGCGGGTAAATCGGGTATCCAGCAAAAGGGTGAAACGGGCAGAGGGTCCATTCATATGCATCTGCGTCACAACCTTGTAATCTGAGAGCAAAACCGGGTTAATTCAGTTTACGTCAACTGCACTTGAAAGCTTTGATGCCGGTATAATCTTAGGCAAATTCAATTATTGCTTGCTGCGTCTCTTGTAGGTACTTTTTTACATGTTGTTATTATTTTTGAAACCAAAATAAAGATTCGTCGTTTGAGACGTGCTGACCATGATCCGTAAAAACGTTTATTAATTTAATTTTGTTGTTGTTGAAAATTGTCTAAGTTTTTTGTCTAAGTTGACTAAGTTTTTAATGTTTGTAATACTTGCCTCCACTGAAAGTTTGATATTATTACTATCCTAATAATCTAGCAATGACAAACATTCAGTTTCTTATTATTTTCAAATTTACGTAATGGATTTTCAGTCAGTAAAAAATTTATGAATTTAATTATTTCAAAGGTAATCAAATCTAAATTATTACAAAATAGCAACAAGCATAATGGGCGTTACAAGTACATTTTATAATGCTAACCTTACATTTTAATTTATGTTTTAAGCGAGCTATTAAAATAGATGGCTTCTTCGGTAACTTTGTTTGCTTCAAATAAATATTCCTGGGAGAATAGAAAGGTTTCCTCGGTCGACTGATGCAAAAAGTAAGTAAGGCAATAATATAAAATTAGACCGTGACAAATGCGTTTTCCCTCTAGGGAAATCAATAAGATGTTACTGAGACAAGCCCTATAGTTGCAGTACAACTGAGATGCTCTGCACAGAAAGTCGGACGATTCAATTAGATCTGTTTGTTGAAGAATTCTGCTTTTATAGTATGACAGAACGTTAGTCTGATACGATTTTAAATGGAAATCTATCTCAATTTGAGTTCCATAGATTTGAGAGTTTACCGTACGAAAGTATAACGGAGAGCCTCAACCAAAATATGAAAATAAAGTAGCAAAATGTCAGGAAGCAAAAACCTTTGTTTTAAATTGAAATAAGTTTAGCGTATCAAAAAAATGTATGTTATATATTATTATACGCCTACAAAATGTTTCCACCCACGGCTACGCCCACCTTGTTTCCGCGTTTTCCTGGTAGGCATAAGAATCGAAAAGGAAATAAAGATATTTTTGTTTAAATGACAGCCTTCGCGGTGCAGTTAGTTTTAAATTAAAATATTATGTTAGCGCGCTTTCAAGGTTTCACATTTTTTAACTGTTTAGCTGCAAACACTATCACGATTCTACAAAAGACGTGGCGCCAAAATCGGCAAGATAATTGTTCATGTTTTATGTAATACCATTTGTATGTAGTCTATTGTATTTATACATTATTGAAAGCCTCAACCTGCTCAATATTTCCTGTGCGCTATTTTTCTTGGCAATAAGGCCAGCTTTTGACCCCTGTGTGTGTTTTGTATTGTTTTCCTGTGCACTGTTTATTTTGGCGTCAATAAAGCATATTGTATTGTTTTGTAAATTAAGACTGTAAGTACTAACTCGCGAGGCTTATTCACAATTATACAGAGTAGGCTTATGGCTCTCAGCAGGGTCATATATCAAGGGCTGACTATAATATAAAAACTTATCAATCATATTTTATTGAAACTTTTTTTGAATCACATTTTCCACGAAGTAACAAGAACATTTTTTCAGATGCGTATTCAAAACGTTACGTTTTCTGTCCAAATGTTTAATTTTAAAAGAAAACGTTCAAGCCTCATTAGTCATTTCTCCGAAAAATAATAATTATTTCAAGTACACGTTTCTTCACTTTGTTAGTCGATAGACACTTGTTTGAAATTATACAGTTCACAGAAAAAAACACTCTTACTCTTGAGAAATCATAAGTCATTTCTCTAATTGTCTTTTATCATTCGATAAATTTAAAAGAACTGTAGTCAAAGAAATGCTGAATCATTAATTTAAAACGACGACGTAGGTGTATATTTTGCATAAAAACTTCTCCCTTTCAAGTTGAAATATACCATCAAAGTAATTATAACCAACAATTTATAACCAAATGCTATTTTAGAAATTAGGCCGTATTTTGATTCTTTTATTATTTCCCAACACTGTACATATATGATTTTGTAAAAAGCATTATTATTGTAATTAAATAAAGCTTATATTAACATGTGGCTCATGTTAATATAAGCTTTATATCATAAGAATACACAAATCACCCAACGAACGAAGGAGAGGGCTACGACGTCGAAAAATGATTTGTAAATCTTACTTCGAATAAAAAAAAAAAAAAAAAAGCAGTTGTTGTTGCCTCCCCAGTGTGATGATGCTCCTTCAAGATGTTTTTCAGTAAGTATCAACGCCCTAGGCTAAGGTACGAGGCTCCCTCGAGCCGCCCCTAGTCGCGTTGGTACATGACTATTTTGGGTAGAGTTAATTTCAATTTCTTCTTATATGGCGTTTCTTTAGTGATTTCGCCAATGTCAAGTGTTTATAGACTCGGCATGAAATAAGGCTTCGTGAAAGAACAAGCTACTATAAAACAAAACGAATGTAACACTAAAAAGCTTATACACTTCCGCTCCCCCGCAGGTCCGGTGAAGCTTGATCCGTCGTACTTTTTCGACTCAAGCATAGGTCAATTAAAAAAAACCCCTGTGTGATCGAGTCAGTAATAATGAGATTCATAGGATAACCAAAGTCACCGACATCACCCACCCTTCGATTTTTAACTTTGAGGCAGTGAGTTGGACCTGGGACATATCTGCGATATAGTTGAAGGTCACGGGATGCCGTTGGATCCGGGCAGTGCATGACCGATCGTTGTGGATATTTTCAGGGGAGGTCTTCGTCTAGCAGTGGACGGCTTTCGGCTGAAATGAATGAATATTCACCGTGAAATAAAACTGATTGTTTTTCCGTGGTAGTTAGTACTCATAAAAATTAACAACTTTCCCTAAAGAAATATAGGTTGAAATCTCAAAATTACGATTCAACTTGTCATACAAACAAAGTGGCTGGTCAGGTGACCGAAGTTTGTATAAAAACTTGTTTTTTTCTTTTGAGATTTCACTTGTGTTCTTTAGGGAAAGTTGTCCATTTTCATGAGTAGGTTTGAATTATTATGTCTTGGAAAAAAAAAAACACACATAGAGAACACACAATTTCAAAATTGTTAACTTGTGTAATCAACAACAACGGCGACCCCCAATCCGTCTACCAAGCGTAGGGATTATGGCAACACCTTCCTACCAAGGGAAAGGCCTAAGTTTAAGTCGAGCAGTAGACTGTCATTGTACGTGGTAGTAGCAAGGATATTAAGTACTATTCGTACAACTAGTACCTACTTATGACATAGGTAGTAGTGACACAGGTCGGAAACTCCGCGTTTTGACAACTTACTTCTTTTTGAATAACAACTGAATATCAACCACAAGTCATACACTGACACGCTATGTAAAACACCATAGAACACTCCAGTTAGGGGTGGTTAGAGTACCGCGGCGTCTGCCTGCGGGGTGCGGTGTGGGGGGCGGGGAACTCATTTTAGCGTGGGGCCTCAGAAGAAAATAATAGTACTAACCCGTACAGAAAGGCCACTCACCCCCCGCGCCAATGAGTTTCCCGCCTGATATAGCGCCCCACGCCCCGCACCCCGCAGGCGCCGCGGGACTCCGCCGGTGGTGTTCGGGGGTGTTTTATATAGCGCCTAGCGCCATTGACTTGTAGTTGATATTCAAAAAGAAGTAGGTGATCAAAATGCGTTTTCTGTATGGAGTGACCGCCCAGTAGCGGGGCGTTGAGTGTCCTTTCTGTACGGGTTAGTACTATTATTTTCTTCTGTGGTAGTGAGCTGTAAAACCTAAAAAGACGACATAAGGAAAAGAAGAGAACAACACACTTCATCATTCAATCTGCAGTTGTGTGCAGATTTCCTCATGATGTTTTCCTTCACCGTAAGAGCGTCAAATAAACGTACATAATTATAAATTCGAAAATCGATACGTGCATTGGTACGTGCCGAGGCTTGAACCTGCGAACTCCTGAATGGAAGTCAACAGCCCTAGCCACTTGGCCACCGACGCTCTCAACCAAAGAAACCATTAATTATGTCTATTAAGAATTTCATATAATCCGTTTAGTAGTTAAGGCGTGAAAACGAAAGTAAGATTTTGCTTCTACAAAACAAAGAATGGCGTATCTATATTTTTAAGGAAAAATAAAGAGTTTTAGGAGCGGAAACAAATTTGAGTTATTTATTTAGCCAAAAAGGTATTCGAGAAGAACATTAAATTCCATCTAATTCCTCTCATTAACTTTCTGTCCAAAAACAATTTAAAATAAGTAGGTATTTTGCTTTTCTGCGAGTGGAGTTATGTCAAGTAAATCTTAAATTTCGCTGTAATAATAAATTTAATAAACATAACTGTTTCCAATATTATAGTAAGCAATTTTTGAGATAAAAGTAATTTTGTACCACAAAAAATATAATGTAAACAATACAACACACAGTCAGGAAAATGCTTATTATTTAAGATTGTAATAGTACATTTTTTCTGTCGGTGTTAAGGATGAAAGAAAACCAAAAACGTGGCTAATATTAACACCGCGCAACGTTAGTACTTTAAGGCAGTAAAACTGAAACATCTTGCCTTTCTCGACTTGCAGTAAGAAATAATTAGAATGAATTATGCTCATTACCAAGTTCACGGAAACTGGAACACGCTGTATGAAAAGTCAAACATTAAACATACGAAGTTATAAGCGAAAAGCTCTCTGATTATACACAAATGGAAATTTTCTGTTTAAGAACAAGCTTTTGTTTTTTTTATGCACATTATAATAATTATTTGAAACGCGCTAGATAATTTATATAAGATATAATTGGATACTAACTGACCAGAATAGAAATGAGTGAAGAAAATTCAAGAAAGCCTAATAGTACGGCTTGCTAGCTAAAAAATATAAGGATATCGGTCCCATCTGGCAGAAAGTACGAAACTTGGCATGAATGTAGCTGTCATATATGTGCTTCAATATCGATATGGAAACACTTCGATAAATTATTGTTTCCCCCCTTTCCCCCCCCTTTTATCTCCCTCATTCTGGTTTTTTGAATTTTATACTAAAACAGTACGTCTGAGGAGTTTACTTTTCAGAGATCAAATCATCGTCGATAAATTGCCTACAAAACGATACTACATTTTATAGTGCTAAGATTAATATATTTCTATATACAGCCATCAACGTTTTATGAAATTTTAAAAACAGGCACACTTTTTTCTTCCTTACTTCATTTATAGGAAAACGACAAGAGTGGTGATAAAATGGACTAAAGAAGTCAACTACCTTATACATTAAGCTAAAAAATGACATTTATTTCATAGTCGTAAAGGCATTACTTCTAGAGTTACAGCTCACCGCGTCTGACTCAAGTACTCTTTTTTTTACCTTTTTAGAATACATCTTTCTGTTAACTTTGTTTAGCGTAGATTAGATTCAGATTTTCCAATTAGAAATAAAACAGTCCATGTACTAATCCAGGCCACAGTCTATTTACATGTAAAACTAGCTTTCTGCCCGCGGCTACGCTTGCGTTGTGTTTCGACATTTCCGTATTAAATTTTAACTATACCACTTTTTTCCGTGATTTTAAAGTATCCGACATGTTGACCGAGTATATAAGGTACCACCATGCAAAATTTCATTTCAATAGGTCTAACAGTTTCGGAGATAAGCCCGTAGAATGTACTGCGCCGTATGAGTTACTAAAGTTTTTTAATTATCCCACGGGAACTTTTTAATTTTCTGGGATTAAAAGTATCTAAGATGTTGACCGGGATATAAGGTACCACTATACAAAATTTCATTGAAATCGGTCGAATAGTTTCGGAGATTAGCCCGTACAAACAGACAAACAGAGAAACAAAAATATTAAAAAAAAATCTGGGTATGTACTATATCGCTTCTTACATCCCCTTGAATAGGTTTATAGCATTTTTTTTTTATGTACAGATTTTATAGATTTTTTTTTGTTTTTCTTTGCACGGGCTAATCTCCGAAACTATTCGACCGATTTGAATGAAATTTTGTATAGTGGTACCTTATATCCCCGGTCAACATCTTAGATACTTTTAATCCCAGAAAATTAAAATGTTCCCGTGGGATAGTTAAAAAACTTTAGTAACTCATACGGCGCAGTATATTCTACGGGCTTATCTCCGAAACTGTTAGACCGATTGAAACGAAATTTTGCATGGTGGTACCTTATATACTCGGTCAACATGTTGGATACTTTAAAATCACGGAAAAAAGTGGGATAGTTAAAAATTAATACGGAAATGTCGAAACACAACGCAAGCGTAGCCGCGGGCAGACAGCTAGTTTTACATGTAAATAGACTGTGGCCTGGATTAGTACATGGACTGTTTTATTTCTAATTGGAAAATCTGAATCTAATCTACGCTAAACAAAGTTAACAGAAAGATGTATTCTAAAAAGGTAAAAAAAAGAGTACTTGAGTCAGACGCGGTGAGCTGTAACTCTAGAAGTAATGCCTTTACGACTATGAAATAAATGTCATTTTTTAGCTTAATGTATAAGGTAGTTGACTTCTATAGTCCATTTTATCACCACTCTTGTCGTTTTCTTAAAAATGAAGTAAGGAAGAAAAAAGTGTGCCTGTTTTTAAAATTTCATAATACGTTGATGGCTGTATATAGAAATATATTAATCTTAGCACTATAAAATGTAGTATCATTTTGTAGGTAATTTATCGACAACTATTTGGTTCTTGAAAAGTAAACTCATCAGTCCTACCGTTTTTGTAGAAAATGAAAAAAACCAAAATGAGGGAGGTAAAATGAGGGAAAAAGGGTAATCATTTCTCAGCGTGTTTCCATATCGACATTGAAGCACATATATAAAAGCTACATGTATGCTAAGTTTCATGCTTTCTGCCAGATGGGACCGTAATTCAGGTTAACAAGCCGTACTATAAGCCAATATTACTTAAAAAGTCCATATGATGATAAAGATGACATAGATGTAGATATATTTTAACATAATATCAACCACTAATGATGACTTTGGTGTGGCTCAAGCTTATTTAAAAGAACATAGGCGAATGGCGGCGAAGACGAATGTATGTCTTAAATTTTCTATGCTTCTTCTCTTAATAAACGAACAAAATACCAGTCAAGGTTCAACAAAGGTTGAAGCACGCAAAGAAAGCGGAAGTCCTCATTTTCTTCTCAATGCCGTGGCATTAGCTGAAAATGTTTGACAGTTACGTCAAAATACACAGTGAATTCACATTCGCTTCTACTTCCGTCACTTTGCAAAACTTCACTAGCTGCTTAATGAACGAACTTGAGCCACTGAAAGGGTTAAACTGGAAAAGTCGTGACTTTGTTATGAAGAAAATCGGTAATTCATTGCTAAAATTGAACTTGGTTTACGGTTCAAATTAGAATTATTGGGAAAAGTTTTGTTTCCTTCGCAGCAGCACAGTTAATTTCAATACTCAGAATTTGAACTTTAAAGAGAAAAATGGAAAACTCATGCATCTTTTAAAGTTTTTCAATATACTCTAAAAAGCTGCTTGACATACTTTTAGGGCTCCATACCTTTTAAATAAAAAAAAAACAGAACCCTTTTTGTTATTCACTTATTTTATTTACCTAGTCCCATTTTTGATCCATCTTTATTAGCTCCCTGTTATGTTTCATTTAATCCACCTGCTGTCAATGGTCCCCGAAAACATAAAATATGAATATTTAATTTACATCTTCACACACAATTTTCTTCAACGATCTAATGTAAACGGCCAGCATGCAAAATTTACATTTCAAATGATCGTATCGAGGACCCTTTGGTGGTTAAGTAAGACTTGCACTTGACCCAAACTTGAAAAACTCCAACAACTTCCATAAATCTTTAGTGAAGCGGATCACACATTTTCCCTTCAACCTAATATCACATTGGAACTGACATAAAAACGGCCTATCTATTCGACGACGACGTAGATGTAACGGGTGTTTTTTTTAGAGGTATAGAACTTTAAGTTGGCATTACTGTTCAAAATGGCGACCGATTTAACAGCTGTCAAGTGATTTATTTTCAGTTTGGTTTGGCAATTCATCATGGATAGACGCACGCCTGAACAACGCTTGCAAATAGTGCAATTTTATTTCGAAAATAATGGTTCTGAGATTGCCGTTGTTCCCGATTTTCATAAGCGAATTTTGTTTAGCGATGAAGCGCATTTCTGGTTGAATGGCTACGTCAACAAACAAAACTGCCGCATTTGGAGTGAAGCTAATCCTCAAGTGTATGTCGAAACACCGTTACATCCAGAAAAACTGACTGTTTGGTGCGCTGTATGGGCTTCCATCATTGGTCCGTACTTCTTCAAAAACGATGATGGCCAGAACGTTACAGTCAATGGTGATCGGTATAGATATAGAGCCATGATTACTAACTTTTTCATTCCTGAATTGAACAATCATGATGTCCAGGAGCTGTGGTTCCAACAAGACGGCGCAACATGTCACACAACTCGTGCCACAATCGATTTATTGAAAGACACGTTTGGTGACCACCTAATTTGGAAAAAGTCATCGAAAATTGGACCTCCAGATTGGACTACATCCGAGCGAGCCGTGGCGGTCATATGCCAGAAATAATATTTAAAATGTAATGCCACAAGATTATCTTTCGGATATATAAAATTCATGTCAATCGAATAATCCATCGTTGTTTTATTGCAATTTAAAGTTCTATACCTCTAAAAAAATCACCCGGTATGAACTGCAATAAATTCCCGTCAGAATTCATACGTGTTAGACAAATCATAAAATGTGTTTCTATTGAAGCTATGAACCTAACAAGATGAGGTCCATGGGTCAGAATCATAAATCTCTGTTCTTTGCTCACATTTTCTCCTTTTTGACTGTGACGTACAAACTTATTAATTAGTTCATGTCTTTTTATCTGATAATTTGAAAAAAATAAGTAAAAAATTGACCCTGAACTGTACTTAAAATTAGTTTAGAACTTTTTAATTTTCTAAACTAGTAGGATTTATGTACACGATGGTAAAAAACTCAAAAGAAATGGTAATAGAAAATGAAAGCGTTCAGCTTCTTCAAAGTATCATAATGTTATATGAAAAACGTACAAGTAAAAAAGTTTTGATAAATTATTTTAAATCAAGGACTCACGATAATGCGTTGGGTAGTCACTTCGAAAAGTTTTACTTTTAGAACAAACTTTGTTGTGCCTACACTTTGCCACTTACTTGTTTTACAAATTATGAACGAGGCGTTAACCATTTCTAAGATTTATAGAAGAGGTTCGTCTACTAAAGGAACTCTAGACCAAAGGGGAGTTATTATCCGTGTTTATCGTCACTTTAAATTTCATTTTGTCTTCAATTTTGTTGTTTTAATTTTACAACGGCTAAGTTTACGCTAAGTGTTATAAACAACAAGGGGAGTAAAATATGGTAGTTATCCAGGGGCGAGGCAAAACTTTCTTGAAGCGAACGTCTACTTACTTTAGTGAACGTTAATGGAAATCGTAAGATATATTTTTATTAAAGAAGGCTTTTGTTGCAGACGTTTTTATCAGTGTATGAAAGTCCTAGTATTTCACCTATTTATTTAGATTATAGCAGAAGGTTAATTAACTTACAAAATGTATTTAATTCGATGCTAATTTAAGAGTTTAAAATATATTTATGTTTTGCACATATTAAAAAACTTATTTATGAAATTAAAATCTTCTACAATCCTATTTGTATGGGAAAATATATCAAATATTTTGTAAAAAAGGATTTTTATGAGTTATGTGAATTGAACTTTTGTTCGTTATTTGACTGTGTTTGGGAATTTGCTTGATTCTAAAATATAAATGATTAATTTCATGCAAGATTGAAATTTTGATGACTGCAACAGCATCGCATTATGTCGAAATAGTATTATTTACAACCGTTCCGTCAATTAATTTTTATTACAACTGACATACATTTTTCTTACTTGTCATAACTATGGAAAAGAGGTATCTATTAAAACGAGTTCATGGAATTCCGTCTGATGATGGTGTTCTTAAAAAGTGTAATATACAAAAAATTGCGCGTTACAAGAACATCTTACGCATGTTTGTCTTTATGACATGCTGCTTTATCATATTCTTTCTTACATATATTATGGGGACTTTTAAAATGCTCAGCGTCGATTTTAGTGACACGTATTTTGTTCAACGTCTTTCTGAATTACATGATAACAGCAGTTATGTAATATGGGAAAGTTATGTAGTTCATACAAATGGTTGTTCTATTCCAAATATGAACGCTTTTGATGAAAGTGTGGTTGAATATTATAAACCAATTGTTGGATATGAAAAAAAAGAATGGGAATGCCCGCACGCTAACACGCCATTGGTTCAAAATAATCGTACACACATTTGGATACTGAAACAGAACTTGCCTTTTTATAACATCAGTAGCCAAAGTAATTTAACTTGTTGTTATGAATCTTTTCAGCAGTGTGATCCTTCTAACCAAGAAATATTAGAAAGCAATATAAAATTTGTGGATGATACAATCCAACGAATTCCTTTTAAACCGCGAGTGAAGTATGAAAAATGTGTACATTTTACAGACTTTATTCAAGCTAAACACGAATTTGTTAAAATTACCTGTTACTCTGAGGGAAATAAAATTTACACAAATTTTTTCACCTTTGGTGTAAAGAAGAAAAATAACCAATTTGGATATGGAAGATTGAAAGAAAATAAAATGAAAGAACAATTCAATGTTGTAGTCTTAGGAATAGATTCAGTATCAAGATTAAATGCACACCGGACTATGCCAAAAACATTAAATTTCCTGAGATCTAAAGGCGCTATAGAGTTATTAGGATATAATAAAATTGGAAAAAATACTTATCCTAATGTTTTAGCCATGTTAATGGGTCTGAGTGAAAAAGAATCTATAAAAGAATCATGTGATTTCGATAAGCATGGTAACATTTTAGATTTCTGCCCTTTTGTATGGAATTGGTACAGGCAACTAGGATTTTATACAGCATATGGTGAAGATAATCTGTTTTGGGCTAACTTTCAGGCAAGTAAATTTTCTGTTACCCCCACTGATTATTACATGAATACATTTTCAATGGAGGTAGAACAGGATATTGCTGCTAGGTTATGTCTAAAGGAAAAATATTACTACCAAGTTTTATTGCAATACTTGGAAAATATTCTGTGGGTTGTAGAAACATCTAAATTGTTTGCATTTTTTTGGGAAAGTTCTATTACTCATTATGATTTAAATGCCCCTACGTTAATAGATGATGATTATGTGAACTTTTTTGAACGATTAGATCGTTCTAAGATTTGGAATGAATCTATTTTATTCTTTGTAAGTGATCATGGAATAAGTTATGGAGATATAAGAACAACAGAACAAGGTCGCTTAGAAGAACGTCTGCCGTTCGCTTTTATTGTATTACCACCAAAGTTTAAAACAAAATTCAATAAAGCTTACGAAAATATAAAAAATAATAGTAAAAGATTAACAAGCCCGTATGATATGTATGAAACATTGATGGATCTTACAGATACAGATTCTATAAAAAATGAAAATATGATTTTCAGAAGTGATAACATTGATAGTGACAATCGTGGTTTAAGTTTGTTTCTGCCCATACCAGAAACACGTAACTGCAAAATAGCAGGCATCGACGAACAATGGTGCACATGTGAAAAGGGTACCACAATAAAGATACAAAATGTAAAAGAATCACAGGTAACAGCAAATCGCTTGGTTGACTTTTTAAATGACATCGTTAGTAATAACAAGCGATGCTCTAAATTGAAATTGGATCGAATAGTTAAAGTCACTGCAGATAATTATGAACAGTCAGCAATTCAAGATCCTGTCCGTACCAGACGTTTGATAATAACTACACAGCCTGGAGAAGGTATATTTGAAGGCAGTTTGCGCTTTGACGGTCATGATTGGACATTGGTTTCTCAAATATCGCGTATTAGTTTTTACGGAAACCAAAGTGAGTGTATTGAAGATGTCAAACTCAAACCATACTGCTTTTGTAAATAAAACAATACAATAAAATACAATACAAACATACTTATATTTAAAAACCTTCTTTTTATTTTAACTAGTCTAGTAGGTCTTTATTTTGTGGCGGCGCGCCACATACTACCTACGAGTACGTCATTAGAGGAGCGACCAATTAGAAGCCGAGGCCTAAAACGCGCTATCAGAGTTTTCGCAAGACATTGAACAAATACAAGTTCCAACGAAGTACAGTTGGACCGCGGTCCCCGGGCTCACCACCATGCCCGGCGGAAGATCTTCCCTTTGCCTCCACAATTTAATTGAACATTCCAAAGACGATCAAGAAATAGCTATTTATGCTACTAGTGCGGAAAGTATGTGATTTCCGATGAGTGTCATTTTATTCACGAGCGAGCAAAGCGAGCGAGTGTATAAGCCGACACGAGTCGGAAAATTATCTTTCGCACGTGTATTATACAAGATTTTACTATGCATTGTGCAAGAAAAAAAAACAGTTATATTCAAAAGGCGTATTTTTATTGTTATTTTTATTTGTTAATTTTATTTTTTTATTGTTATTTTTATTGTTCCCTTAAATTAAATTGTTATTTTTATTGTTCCCTTTGTTTTTAGTAACAATTGGTAATTCAGTAATTTGTAAAAATATCTCAAATACTGAAGTGTCAAGTGAATGTGACTGGCTGAATGACAGGCTGAGCAAAAAAAAAAAGTAAAAAGCACTAGTGCGAAAAAGTGCTACTTTCCGCAGTATTTGGCTGCTTAGACAACGTTCTTTTCGAGCACATGCATTGTAAAATAATATTGAAGAAAATAATATTGATATTGATAATACCTATATGGAGAAGAAAGTAAAAATCAGAGTAACTTGACGCAATGAGGTAGGTTAACCGTAAAAAAAGTATAATTATGATAGATATGTTAAATTTTATAAAATAAAAAAATGTGTAACTGTACTCGTTGTAGTATATAAAAAACAAAGAAGGTTTTTTACAATACAGTAATATTTATTAATTTATCAGTAACAACACAATATACAATAACAATACAAACTGGATACATTTTAGTTTTCCTTTTCATCATTGCTACTAAACCAACTAAAAATTTAGCTATCTCAATACCAATAAATCGCTTGTTCACTTGCGCTGCAGTTGTAACCAAAAGGTTTTAGATTAGTCTCTTACTCGTGAGACCAACAAAACCGCAATTCTAAATGAGACTTATTAACTCTAGATCGAATCCAATTTCTGTGCGGTTCCTTTATTTTGGTTGTAAAAGACGAACTTCTTTGACACAGCTATCTGTACAAATAATTTATTTTAATCTGGCATACCAAATGAACTAAATTAAATAAAAGATTTTCTGTAGAGAGCGTGTTTTTATGTATGTACTAGCATTCCACCCCGCGTCTCCGCTCGCGCTCACAGTTTTTTCCGAGGGAGTGAGGTATTTTCTTGCGGTAAAAAGTATCTTATATGTTATTCTGATGTATGTCTTTAGTTTTAGTAAGCCTAAGGCGGCTCGACAATTCCGACATTAGGGTTTCTGAGGTAGGTTATCCTCGAAACCCACTCGATAAGAAGAGGAAGATTCTGATGTATAAGCTAAATAAAGTTTTATTAAAATTCATTCAGTAGTTTTTGTGTGATAGAGTAACAATATCCAAATCCAAACATCCATACATCGATCGTCACAAACTTTCGCGTTAATAATATTAGTAGGATTTTTTCTAAGATGAGCATTACATACGTAAAGTCTATTCGTTAGGCGTCCTATAATGTAAACAAATAATATTACAGGAGTTTTAAACTACTCAAACCGACTCTAGTCTCTTGGTGATTAAAATTAATTGAATCATATGTAAAGAGATAACTTAAATAAAGTTTCGGTGAGGGACTTCTTTACATTATAGGATAGACATCCTTTAATGTAAAGAAGTTACAGAGGTAAAATTAATACGATCCACAGGTACATACTTGCTCACTGACAAATAAAATTCGTTCAAAGTTATCGACAAAATTTTTAATCCTGCAAAATATTTGAAAGATAAAATGCAACTACTCAACAATTTCACGCGCGATCCGACTGATATAGGACGTGACGAAAATGTACACTGATTTAACAAAAAACCAAATGTAAAACTGGTTGGCTGGCTTTTTAATTTCAACTTTTATCTGCACAACAATGCATGAGTTCGTACAGAGAATCATTCGACGAGACACAAATTTGATTACCATTATTTCATTCAGCAGTACCATTGCTTTGCAAATAACGAATGGATATTTTTCAATCGGTTAGCGTTGAGTAATGAGATACGTAATTCTTTTTAACATTACGGAACGATTCGAAACGAAACGTTCTTTTTTGTAAGTCTAAGAGGTGATTTGTTCATTTAGAGGTTTGTTGTGAATACGATACCAACCTAGAATAGAATATAGGTTATACTATACATACCTGTTATTGTATCTTCTTTTAGAATCAGTGTAGACAAATTAAAGATAAAAAAAGATTTTTTTTATTGTTCTGCAACTTCTCCTACCTGGTTCAAAGTAGAAAAAGAAAAACGAACAAAAACAAACAAAGTCAAGATTGATTTATTACTAGACTAACTTCAATACAATAATACAAATATTCTTTATTGACCCAAAACAGAAAACACATAAATAATACAGTACACAAACAAAGTTGAGTCAACAGGCGGCCTTATTGCTAAGGTAGCAATTTCTACCAGGCAACCTAAACTTCCCGTTGCGGCTCCGCCCGCGTTAATAGTTTTTCCCATGGGAATGAGGAATTTTCCCGCAACTAAAATTGGCTTAAGTTCTTCTGCAAGGTATATTCTTCTATTCGTCTATTCACAAAGATTTGTGCCAACTCCGCCCGGTTTAACTTTTTATTTCCCTTTTCTTATGCCAAGTTACACTAAAACGGTTCAGTAGTTTCGATGCTTAATAAATTTATAGGAATATTTTAATAATTTTTATCTAAAATTTTGCAAGTGCAGATACGAGTAGTAGTACCTCTCTCACAAAAGATGATATTCTTTTGTAAAATTTTTGCATAGTTAAAAAGAAATTTAAATTTAAAATCAACGGTGCATTGTTAACAACAGCGCACTAATAAATATTTACCGCTCTATTTCACTGAAACAACCAGTTAAAAGGAGAATTCATTATTATTCAAATAACAGCACCGAAGAAACGTAGAACATTGAAATTTTGCAAATAGCAGGAGACTGCAACCTGCAATTTGAACTGGTAAAATTTTATTTTGTAGAAATTACAATTTTCTTTCTCAGCAAAAATTATAGTTAAAGAATAAAATATCGTTTAAAAATAAATTCGACTTCGAATTTTAACTATTCCTGTGCTTAATGTGCCCTCCGAAGATTTGGATAAAGAATATGATTTTGTTTATTACCTAGTATTTTACCACTATGTGCAGTAAAATAAAAAAATGCATGTAATTTTAATATTTTTGACAAGTAATATTAAACATTTTTTAGTATTATTTTGTCAATATTTATAAACATAACGCACGGATAACTAACGTGTTAAAATTCTGTTATCCTATTGTAATTATCATTACGAACTGAGTAACAAAAATCTTTCTGGCGACGGTCTCCTAGTTTCTGGCCTATTTATCATAAAGTATTACAGAAGCAAGTACTACAGCTTCCCGTGAAGCCTGTGGAGGACCAGAATAACAGCGAAATTTGAAATTTTAATGTACTCATTATATTTTGCTACTAAGCTTGTTTAAATGTTTCAAGTTATTTTCGGGTTCGTCGTAAAAAATTACGACTCGGTTTATACCAGTAACAACATTTACTGGGGTAAAGGTCTTGTCGCATTTATATTTAAATGAACTTTATTGTGAGTCTGAAATACAAATTTGTGATCTCAACACCCGGTTGACTCAGGACCTTCAATTTTATACCAAGTGACTAAAACTTTATGTGAAAGTCTGTGACGCGAAAGGTCTTTTAATATTCCCTTTCACTTGTTGACCAAATAATAATTGACAACTAGCAACTGAAATGAAGTACCTACTTTTTATATTGATTCGCAAGGGAAAACAGAGAGTTATCGTGAATTTCTGTTTTTCATATTTGAATAAAAGTATATATTTCAATGAGGCTTCAATGTTTTATTGAAATTGCTTTGATAAACGTCATCATTCTTCATTTAAACTGAAAAAAAAAAAACAGATGGAGGGTCGAACAATATAAGGCAAAACCATTTAAAACTAAGCCAAATTGGATCCACCATTCTTATTAAGGCCAAATTGAAAGTCCAAGGAGTAATCGGGGCATAATAATGACTTGTCTTCCTTTATCATAATTGCTCTGTGATCGCGAACGCTTAGAACAATCATTTGATAAGCTGTTTCGCCCGAAGCGGAAGCCATTTTAGGGAACCGTCCCCTTTAAATTGGTATAATTTTGCAAAAGTTTTTGTGATCCGATCATCTGCTGACTTTCTAAAACACGCACAATACTGCCATAGATTTTACTATGAGATTTGGATTTGTTGGCTTTGTGGAAACTGGAATAAAGATGTTTATGTAAAGACATTATCCAGAAGTATGTAAGAGTCTGTTATCCCACAAGACGGGTTAGTCATATGGCACATTTTGTATCGTATTTTTGTGTCCTATTTGAGCCCAAACACTCTACAATTGATAAAGACTTCATGTAACATATACTTTTTTCTCCTGATAGCAATCTAATGATAGTTTGAATTCCTTAGGTTAGTTTATTTGTAATCAGATTTTTGTGATATAATTCTAAGCCCAAGGCGACGAAGCATAACGTCCTATATGAATATGCAAAGCACGTGGTTGAGGCACTTAAATTAACTCGTTATTCTCGATTTACATACATAATAGCATTGTGTTAATGAGGGAACATTGTTCTACCACTCTGCGTTATGCAGTAATCTTATTTGTATGACGCCTTAGCGAAAATAATTCTTTTAGGAAGCAACGGCTCATGTACAAATCAGAATTAAGCTCACATAAGGCGCTGGCTTATTGATTACTTATACATTTGTGTATACAGGGTATACCTACTTAAGTGACATTTTAGTAAAACCAAGCTTGCCACATGACGTCACGAGATTGTTTTAAATGATGTTATGGTAATTCCCGTCCGCATGAAATCGATTTAAATGCGCTATGCGACTCAGACAGAAAAGCACAATTCATCATTTTTCATTCAAATTAAAAAGACAAGAATTTTACAAAAATCTTTTTTTATGTCGATAAATTGAGAGAAAACATCTGGTAATATTATAAGAATTTGTATAAAATAGACTAGACCAAACATAACAAGCAAACATTGCAAGGATTTTTGTAGGCATTCCGGCGTTTCCATTAATAAGTACAAGCAAATACAAAGATATCTTGAAAAAAGTTTGAAAATTTACATCGTGAAAGCTTGGGGGCTAGCACGATCCTCCTCCGATCCTCGGGGCGACACGGCCGTGTCGTTGTCAAGAGGTTTGTCAGAGGGAGAGGTCCAGTTGTGAGGTAACTGAGGGCCAGTTGAGGCTTATTGAGGATCTTATGAGGTTTACTGAGGTTTCTTTTTTGTAAACATGTCAATGTCATTTTCTGAAATAAACTTTGACACGCATCCTCTGACCAAAGCGAACATTGCTAAGGAATGACAATATAAAATGACACAATAACACTATTACACTGAAACATTGCTTCTAGTCATATGTTGATGGGTGGTTGTGTAAAAGTTATAGCAGTTGATTCGATAATCTGTGGAGATTTAATGTTTTAAAAACTATACCTTTCAGAGATATATTGACGTCATACATTTTTCTGTCCTTATTTAACGACATTTCAGAAGGTTTCCGGTGGTCTTCATTCTATTTCGCGCCCAAATTTTGGCCCTCTGAAGTCTCATGTCGACAAATTGATTTTGCTTCTAAGCTACTATATATGATTAAATGATATGAAAAATTTAACCCTCTTTAACTAAATGGTGTATTAAACTTCAAAGGTATGTTTCAAATTACCCAAATTTTCAACTTCCTTTCTCGTAAAGTCGACCCTTTACCGTAGTATTTTATTTCCTCAGTACTTTGTATAATACGGCCGTAAAAAGAAGAGGACTTATATTATAATTTAAATGCGATTATGAAATAAGGTCCCGGAAGTTGAGAAGGCTTAACTGTCATTAGCGAATGCTAATCCTAGCATAAATATAAACCTGCTTCAACCACATTTTATCCCATTTCCTCTTTGCGCGGGATCGTAATTATATGGAAAAATAATGGTACCTACTTTACTTTATAATCCCAGAAGAGCCGAATTTATAGCTAGCCTCGGTGACTCTAAATTTCTTTTACTTAACACGTTTTCTGCTGCAAGTATTTCTCGAAGAATATGAAAAATTGCGGCAGGGGATCTATGTGGTAGGATCTTCCAGTTACACTAAAAAAATACAATTCTCAATAAAAACAGGTTTTTATAAACAAAATACAATGTTTTATCGTTGTTTTATTTTTAAAAGACTTGTTTTTTGTTACATCGAAAAAAAAAGTAACAGCATGGCATATATTCTAATGATTAATAAGTCAGGCGCTCGGTTATGAACAAAAATATATTAACTCTTCAAGTGACCAAGGCTAAAGGCAGTATTTTACTTAGGAAATTACTGAAAAGACAAATTTCAATGACCTAAGTTATCTAAAGAGATAAAACTTTGCAGGTATTTACATCAAAGTCTTAATTACTTCAATTTGCGAAAAGTTCTTATTTTGAAATCTAAAATCCATTGTTTAATTTTATGAGCTGTTAAGAATGAGGAAACGAAGTGTCATTTAAATATTTATTTCAGCAGGTTTAATCAAAAAAGCTTAATAATATACCTACCATTACAAAACAATACAAAACTTTGAAAACATACATCTTTCAAAACAATAATTTTGTTTCTACATTACCAAGACATTGGAAAATATTTAAGTTATAAATTCTTAATGTGAATTAATAATGTCTAATGCTAAGGGGTTTAAAATAATTGTTAAAACAGAAAGGTTTTTATTCTAAGTAAGATTTTCGACGTCAAATTTTAATGAAGTTACAAAGTTTTGCACAAGGCTGGCTCTCGTTTTGCAATAATACAGAAAAAACTCCTAAAATTTAATATAATTTGAACAGAACTGGCAGGTTCGCGCATTGTGGGCGCTGCTGTGGAGAAGAACCCGCCGAAAAAACTCCACTGGATCGAATTTTTTGCACTTTTCTCTTTTAAATATAATATATTATCGTCACAATATTGCTTATTATTATTTATTATTAATATAACAAAGAGTGCAAACGAAATATACAATTAGAGGAAGGACATGATATACAGTTATGAGAGCTAAGTCGCCCGTCCTGTATACAGCTGTAAGAGGTAAGTCACCCGTCCTGTGTAAAGCTATTAGAGGTAAGTCACCCGTCCCGTAGTATCGTATAAACTGCGGGTGCATTTGAGCCGCGTCGAAGGACTCTTGACCCAACCTCCCGCTTTGTTTCACTGCCACAGTAACCCCTTACTCGCCCTACGTTTACGGTACAAAAGCCTCTAGGAATAATCCGATTTAAATTTCAGTGTTCTGAATGAAAATAACACAAATAAATGGTCTCAGAAAATAGTATTATGGATTGGTTGCTACTACGTTTTTTCTCACTAAATGATCTGAAATATCTTAAAATATAATATTAGCTGTCCACCAAGCTTCTCCCAAGTTATTTTTTCAGTCGCAATCAAGCATTTTCTCCTGCTAAAAGTTCATACATTCCTTTTCCTACCTAATTGTAACAAACATAGAAAAAATACCCTTCTTAGCATAAAAACACTAATAGGCAGAATCCTGGATATTCCAAATTAGCCTTAGCCTATTGCCTTATTAGATTAGACAGAATTGCAAGGCAGAATTACAGACTTACAGAAAAATAAAGTAAAATTGATATTATTATCCAATTCAGTGCAGCCGTTTTATAGTTCTGTTCGTAAATAAATTTCAGAGATCTAAGTATAGGTACTCGTAGATGTTTTACCCGCGTCCAAATCAGATTTAGTTTAGAAAGTATTCTCTTTTATTATATTATATCACTCAAAAATATCTTGCTTTGAGCTCTCCGAATTACTTGCACTAAACTACATTAGTGCTTTATAAACCGATTTGCTCAATTGCTGTAATGGAATAGTGTTTGTACTACAAGTCACAGTTCATTGGAAACTAGTTGTCCGCCCGCTTGTGTTGTTTTAAAACCTTTCCCGTGAAAATGAGATATTTTCCCGTAATAAAAGCAGTCTACGTCGCTCTGCGCTTCTCAATACGGC
The DNA here is from genome assembly GCA_948473455.1 of Teleiodes luculella. NCBI lineage: Eukaryota > Metazoa > Arthropoda > Insecta > Lepidoptera > Gelechiidae > Teleiodes > Teleiodes luculella. The sequence goes on along the minus strand of OX419598.1, from coordinate 8,026,977 downwards.
CTCGTAGCTTAGTTGGTAGTACGTCTGCCTATGAAGCACAAGGTCGCGGGTTCGAATCCCGCCCAGGGCAAACATTCGTGTGATGAGCACTTGTGTTTGCCTTGTGTCTGGATGTTGTATATTTATATATGTATGTATGTATATCAGCTGTCTGACACCCATAGTAGGCTTTGCCTAGTTTTGGGTCAGATGTGAGAGATGTCGCACGTATTTATTTTATTTATTTATTATATTACATTTATTTTATTTATTTATTATATTACATTTCTGTGTAAAAAATCTGATGAATCCATTGCTTAGTTTCAGGGTGAGAGGAGGGCCATCAAACAAACATACTTTCATACATAGGATTTATTATAAAATAGAACTCGTAAGCTGTGCGCCTTTTTTAAAAGTTCAATGGCGATATGGAGCCTATTTTCAATCTACCCTTAGTAGTTATTTGGATGGGATGATGAAAATATTATAGAATATGTGCTGTAGAAATAAAAGCATTGAGAGGTATGATTAACGTAAAATTGTGTGATAGGATTAGGAACAGTGTGATAAGGGAAAAATGTGGAGTAAAAGATGTTGTGACGAGAATTGAGAAAGGAATGCTAAATAGGTTTGGTCACGTGAAGAGAATGAGTGAAGAGAGATTGACTAAACATATTTATAAGGCGAGAGTGGAAGAAAGCGTTGTTGGATGGGGAAGACCAAGACGAACGTTCCAAAATCAAATCGGGGACGTTCTGACAAAAGGTCGGGTCAGGAGTACCCTAAACCGACGAGTATGCATGATAAGATGAAGCGAAAGAAGTGTGTCTGGATCGTAACAAGTGGAAGAAAATGCTCTCTGCCTACCCCTCTTGGAAAGAGGCGTGACTAATGTAGTATGTATGTTTGTATGTATGTATATTATTATTTTTATTACAAAGTAGAAAATTCAAGCCACCGCAATACGGTAATGTTTTTCATCCCTTCTCTTTCGTTTGATAAGAAATACATCAGACAAAAAAACAATGTTACAAAAGAACCCGCACTCAAATGGTGGCTGGCATTTATCGGTCAAAGCGGTACGTGATCAGCCACCTAACGAAACATTTTGTCTCCGACAGAAAAATAAGGAAAAATGGTGCTAAAAGAAAGTTTGCTCAGCGCAATGTTGTAATGAGTCTAATTGAATTTATAGAATGGAATACACAAAAGTGTCTGTACTATTTTGAGACTGGCTGCTGAGAACACGTCCTATTTCAGATGTTTTTAACCAAAGAGGTTTGAAGAGCCGCTTCGCTTTAGAAGTGGCTCTTCAAACCTCTTTGTTTTTAACCTACATTATCTATCCTGTGGTAATATTATTATGATGCTTGCTTGATTATCGTTTGGGTTTTGAGGTTAACCTACCTCACTAACCCTGCTGTCAGAATTATTGAGTCGCCTAATAAGACATCCAGCTTGGCTAGTATAACGATTACAACTGTTAATCATAGCCGGGCGGGCCGCAAACATCTAACTCGATTTGTCATCGACTCACAAAGAAAATCCGCTTTATGTGCCTTGCGAAGCACGGGATCAATTTTCTTTTTGGACAATCAAGTAATTCAGCCTGCAATATCTTAACCTAAATGATGAAAGTCGCAAAGTGATATATTTTGTTCGACAAGTGCCCGAGATTCGAATCTGGAACCTCAGTATTGAGAGGGGAGCATTTTACCACTTGACAGCCAGAACGGTTATCGAATAACGTGATTATTGTCACATAAAATAATACTTTCACTTATTTTTATAAGGCGCTGTTGCCAATTTTCTCAATTTCCACTTCAATTATATTTTCCAGGTTAAATCAAAGCTTGTTTAAAATAAATGCCAACGGAACAGTATTTTGAAAGCCATCAATGATAAATTTATCAAAGCCAGCCACTCCAGTGGAAAATATTGACTAAGACTATCAAAAAACAAAGGGTGTCGGAGAACCCTTCTCGACTCTGGTTTGGAAGGCGGCCAACAATCGCAAAATACTTTATTTCTCTTCCTAATGAAGTCGTTATATCGACATGGAAACGTAGCCAATTTTTTAGATAATCTTCTTGTCTTCAAATGAGCCAATGTTTCATTTAGATGTGAAATATGATAGATAATACATAACAATCTGTTTGTAAAAATGCGTTGTAGTAAAAACAATCTTCTCCGTTAGTGTGAGACACGTCATAATGTACCCCATTTTTGCCGACTTCAAAAAAGGAGGTTCTCAATGAGGTATTCCAGTTCTAAACATACGTATGTAATTTTGTTTAAACTAAAAAAAATACATCATGATGATCTATTAAGGCTTCTAAACAAATATACATTTGGTATTACAACTGCAAATTTTATCAAAATCGGTCTAGGAATTTGTGAAATATGTATGATACCTAGTAAGATTTTCCCATATCTCCGAAACTATTTGACGGATTTCGCTCATTCTTTCTCTATTAGCTTAAGCTTACTTTGAAATAGTGAATGGTGCCAATTTTATTAAAATCGGTCGAGTAGTATTAGAGATATGGACTATAACGAGTAAGATTTGCCCATAACTCTGAAACTGTTTATCGGATTTTACTCATTCTTTCTCTATTAGCTTTCATTTACTTTAATTTAGGGAACAGTGTCAATGTTTTCAAAATCGGTTTAGTGGTTTCGTAGATATGGATTATTACGTGTAACGCTTTATACAAATGCTTGTCAATACGAAGAGAATGGCCTAGCCTAACCTAACCAAACCATAATTTTATAAAAAAATCTACGACATTGCTAAAATTATTTTAATGTATTTATTACGCTATCTTCCTGTGTTTATATTAACCGCAGAAAAATTAAAAGGTATGTAGGGAAATATTATCGTTTCGAAAGTGCTCATTTTTGATTGAAACAACAAACACATTCAGCGGATATTTTAATTAAAAACTTGTTATCTCTTGTTAATAAAGCTCGACGTGCTACATAATTACAATAAATTGGAAGTTAATTATTAAAGCCAGCATCAGTTGTTCATTAAAATTAATGAACATTACAAACTTTATCAAAATACATATAAGCTACAAAAATAACATCGTCGAACGTAAATGTTTTACATTGGTTCTATTTAGATTTCTAATAAGAATCAAAACAATTTAGACATGTGTCTGAACCTAAATCGAAGACTAGACAAGTAATATTCTACGTATTTATTCCTAAATGTTTTGATAATTTAATTGTATAAGTGCGAGATAGGCAAAAATATTAATTTTTCATAAAAATTGCAAAAAATTTAAGCATTTCTAGACGTGAGTATTTTAATGTCTGGATTTTTTTTTATAGCAGCCTACTTTTTTCCACTGCTGGGCAAAGGCCTTTCCTCCATTATGCCATGCATCACGATCAAGCGCACTTGTGATCCAGTCTGTATCGTACGCGTCCAAGTCGTCCCGCCAACGTCTCCGAGGCCTGCCTGGTCGTCGGCGTCCATTTTCTGGTATAAAATCTGTAGCCAATTTAACCCATCTTTCCGGATGCATGCGGGCGACATGTCCCGCCCAGTCCCACTTCAAATTTGCTGCTTTTAAGCCTACATCTGTTATGCCTGTTTTGGAGCGTAGAGTTGTGTCCCTATACGGTCAATTCTTCTGACACTCAACATACTACGTTGGCCACGGCACGTTGGCAGACCTTGAGTTTGGACTTCTGTGATTCCGTTAATGACCATCTCTGTGAACTCATGTCCCGTAGGACTCGTGCACCGTAGGTTAGGATAGGTAGGATACACATGTCGACGAGTTTGCGCTTTAATGACATTGGAAGGTTGCCCTTCATTAGCTCTTTCATAGACCAAATAATAAAAAATATTTATAAAATAAATATGGATTGAATATAATAAAAAAGAGAAAAAAAAATCTATGAAGTACAAAAAAATACATAATTTAAAAGAAAAACAATATTTTAACATTTAAAAAAGGTAGGTATCTGCAAAAGTAGATGATCACAGTGTCCTAAGAACAGGAAAAGGATCCATGCTTCTTGGACTAGACGGTGCGGTTTTGGCCTGTAATCATCTTGAAATATCAAGTCTATGGTAAGAATCAAAATTAAAAAAAATAATTAAATAGTATGAGAAAACTTTTAAAATTATTAGTTATTAAAGCTAATTAACTTAATCAATAAATTTGAGAGCGTCAGGGGCAAAACGTACCGATGTATTTTTGATTTTTGAATTAACATCTACTTTATTCGACGTTTGACACCCCCCACACCAGCATCTTTCGAGCGTCGAAGTCATACGTCGCGCATACAATCATCCGCGTCTGTCTTTTGTTTCACTCGCCTTGCTGCCTATAAGAAACATAAAATATTATAAGGAAACCTCGGTGAAGCTTGACCCGTCGATTTTATGATACAAGTGTAGGTCAATCAAAAAATAGGTAACCTTACATTTGCCAGGAAATTTAAAGTATGAGTGCTAAGATGACGGACATTCACTAGCGGGTTCTATGGCCTATTCACATACTGTAATGGTATATTCAAGATTATGTTTTGGTTTGTATTTAGATAGATGGATCGCCGTCTAGCGAGTGACCCGAGGGCTGACTTTTTCCTCTCTGTGACAAACGATCCTGCAAGTTCCCGTAATTGGTCGAATCAACCGAGCAGAAGAAACTGTTTGCTGCCTCTTGCAGCCTAAAACAATTCTTTTATGACTCCATTCGTTTGGACTACATTTTTTATTACACGTTTCTTACCAGCAGATTTCTTGGGCCCGCATTTTAGCCTTTAATTCTAAACGAGGCACAGAAATCAATTATTTTAAAAAAAACATGAATGATTTTAATTTGTTCAACATTGCACATGTCAAATTAAGCTTGATACGAGTGCATCGTTTTGCGACACTTAAGTAAATGAAAAAAGTCAACGTAATGTGAACTTTGAACCCAATGGCAAGCTGATGATGTGAAAGGTTTTTTTAAATGATCAATCAAATCTTAGACATGTGATTTCTTGAAATTTAGTATTTTTAAAAAATAAATCTGTCTAATTTGATCGTTTTTATCCGCTCATAAAGACTAAATTCTTACAAAAGCGGGCACATCTAATGCTTCCGTTTGCCATTATTCTTGGGCTCGTTAGTCTTGAAAGCACTCGAGAAAGCGTTTTGAACACGCCTATGAGGGAATTTATTCAAATATATTCATATGTTAAAAACCCCTATGAATGAAAAGCCGTGCATATTTTGGACTTAACCGGCATAAAACGTTGCGCGGATGTAAAAACCGTGTGCTCGCCAAAGAAAAATACGATTGCCAATTTCGTAACTTTTATATCACTGAAGTTGTGAACTGGTTTTTAAATTTATTTCGGTCTCACAGCATTCGGATTTTTTAATGACGATTATTATATAAAAATAATACTTATTTGTAAATTTTATAGTGTAGGACAACGTTACGTTTGAAATAAAATAAATTGGTTTCAACTCTAAAACAAAAATTCTAGAATTGCAAAGGTTTAAGTGTTATTCATTCTAAAATACGAGATGTTTAATTGCTGTGTAAACTTTGATTGCTTGAATTAAATCATTTGACCACCAAGCAACATTATTCAATTATCTTTTTATTTCAGATTTTAATGAATAAAATAATGACTAATCTGTCTTAGATTGCTCTCAAATAATTTATCTTGGAAATCCTCATAACATCATATTTTTTCTTCAGAACATAACAAACAAATGAAAATATTCAATTAGATTCGATGAGACTACTCACAAATTTATTTTAGTAGTCAATATAGTACGTAAATATAATTAAAAACAGATTAGAAATATTTTTTATTTAATTAAAAATTATATTCTGATCTTCCTGGAAAAAAGTTGTAATATCACCAGATCCCGTAGAAAACTTTTCTAATTACGCAACTTATGTATTGAGGCAAAAAAGTAACCTTACAGGGAGAAATAATGTTGTTTTAGTTTAATTAAAAAAGTTTCTAAATTAATGCCCATTATTCGTATTCTTACAAAATGGCTCGCGATTAAATGATTCGATTACAGCATTCCACTTCGTTGGTAATTGCGTCTACAAATCCCTTATTCAGTTTAATTGAATTACTTACATTTAGCACACTATGAAGTCAAACCTGCAATTAGACTCAACCTCTGAAGCAGTCGCAACACTACAAACATAAACTCGTTAATCACAAAACTCATTTGAATATTCAAAGCAATTAAATTCGCGGCTGCCGTGCTCGCGCGAGAGAGATTTCGCTGTAATTTTCTTTCTAACGCAATATACGGGAACACCCAAAGATTTTATGAAGCGGGAAGCCTTTAATTTGCTTTCGAGCACTTACAAATGCGAAGTCCATAATTTGCATACTAACTTCGCAAGCAAATGGGAGCTGCGTTCCACGAAACATCTGCCTTAAGAATTTGTAAAGCTTAAATAGAAAAGAGATCATTAAATACGTAAGTGACGTAAGATTATGTTGTAGCTACGGGCTACGAGCTGGCTACGGCGTAGCTGCGTAGCAATTACTTAGACATAGACATAGACATAGACATAATTTATTTGACAAAACACAATACAACACAACAAAAAAGAAAAAGAAAAACAATGATAAATAGTGATACACAAAAGACACAATACACATTATATAGGCACGATAGTGTGTTGTAGTGCGATGTCAATAATAAATAAATTAATATACAATTAATAAATGATGATCTAATTTAAACAAATAAAGGAAACTTAAACTTATAACTTGAGGAGTTTAGTTTATACAATCAAAATCTATACATATTATAATAAAACTGTAAAGGTCGAAAATCTGAGCATAGAAAGAAAAAAATGCTAAAAATCGATATTCAGGGGGATGTAAGAAGCGTTATAGAACATATCCAGATTGTTTTAAATTTTTTTGTTACTCTTATTTATCTGTGTGTACAGGCTAATCTCAGTTGGACCAATTTGAATGTTTTGCATGGTGTTACCTTATATTATCTCCGGTCAACACTTTGGATAGTTTTAATTGCGGAATATTAAAGAATTCCCGTGGAAAAGTTCAAAATGACTGTGGAAAAGGCGAATAATCACGCGGGCGTAGCCGTCGGCAAACAGCTATGGTTTATATGAAAAAGAAATTAAAAAAATAAAATTAAGTGAAGCGTACGTTTGTGTAAAATTTGACTTGACATCTGTCATAATATCCTATGGAACAAATCACTATTCTACTATCTATTGAACCTATAGTACAATATTTTCAATAATTCAATAATGGAAACATTTTAAAAGTTACAGCAGTGAATTCCGACAGAAACAAAGCGTTATTTTATTTAAAATCCCATTTGTATCGTTCAATTCAATGAATGTGGTCATTAATTACTCTGTATTACCTTTTAGAGAGCAAAATCCTGCGGGAGTCTTCGATTAACAACCGCACAGATAAATCCTGCGGCTTGATGCTACTACGATACGGAAACTCACTAGAACTCACGAACTTGCAACATTATTATCACCACTTTCTATCGTACGAAAATAAACTATATTTGGTACGGCACAAATATTATAATCCCCTTGCAGTTCTTTTCATTAGTACCATGGTCCAAGAAAACAAGGTCTAACAAGAAGACCACTTGACTAACACAAGGCTACGTCATTTCTATGTCATTTTGACTTTATATCCTTGTCGAATGCGTGTAATAGACAAGGATGAACAGCGAAAAATGACGAAGGCTTGTGTCAGTCAAGTGGTCTTCTTGTTAGACCTTGTTTTCTTAGACCATGATTAGTACTAAAAGAAACAATGTCCAGTTAATTGAAACCTAGGGAGCTCTCTTTTGATTTTTTATGTGATAATTTACAATCAGTCCAAAATTAATTTCATAACATTCAAATTTACATGATTAAAATAGTTTGCAGGGTTTTCTTCTTCAAGTTCACAGTATGCTTTGTACTACGTCGTCAAATATTTGCAATAGTTACTATAGGTATTCTGTTTTCAAATTAAAGTTGGCGATGACACATAATATATTTTAACAACAACGACCACCCATTATCAACCCTGAGTATTAATATTCATGATAAGGTAGTCCACGTCAACGTAATAAGAGCTAAATGAACATAATATTTTACTAATTAAAGGTCAGAACTGAAAAGATTCTATCTGATTCTCGCTCTTTTTTTTCTTCTTTAAGGATCATCAAAGACGAGTTCTTTTCGAAATTATAGTACGAAGCCACCTGAGCAGGGTCGCGTTCCCAACCCACCTTGGCAAAAAGAGGTAATAAAACCGTGACCCACGCATTTCAAATGTAAATCTAGCCCGTCGGCTCTCTGACGCTTAAACATTTATTTACTTCATTCGGCTGAGGTTTCAGTTTGGGGTTTACTGGAACTGAAAACTTCATGTTAAATGAACCGTTTCTATATTTTATTACTTTACTCGCCGTTTGGTTCACATGAGAAGGTTCGTCTAAAAAACTCAATTAGTCTCTAAAAATCATGAGATCTTGGTATATTAGGTATCTAAAACATACCAATAATTGGAGTTGTGGTTTAGTTCGTGTGAATTAGAAAGAGCAGCAGATAGATCGATAGTATTATTATCCCATTTATAACTTTGACATGAATTGATTTCAATATAATAACAAGAAAGCGTCGGTGGCAAAGTGGCTAGGGCCGTTGACTTCCACGTGTAAGTTCGCGGATGGAAGCCGCGGCACGTACCAATGTGTTTTTAGGAACAGTTTATTCGACGCTGTTACGGTGAATGAAAACGTTGTGAGTAAACCTGCACACACCTGCGAAGTAATTCAAAATTTGTATAAAGTTGACCAACTCGCACTGGGTCTGCGTGGGCAACAAAGGCCTATTCACCTGATCATAGGGTAGGCTCGAGCCCATCGGTTTAGACAGATACGAGCTATTAACAAACAAATTAGGTTAACAAGAATACTACGTGAAAAAAATCCCTCTACAATTTAAAAAGTCATTGGTCGTTTTCCGCTGTGAGTTAGCAATAGAAACTCAATTTAGTGAACAAGCACACTCGTGGTGTAAAAGAGAATTGGTGAATTGGAACGGTTTAATTTACTTGCACAATGTGCTAATGTAGCTGGCTGCGGAAATAAACGTTTGATTGGGTTGGCCACTATTTGCGGAACACCAAGTTATAGGTACTCGTACTGGCCGCAGATCTAGCGAAACTCTGATGCATTTTTATCTTGATTTTGTGGCATTACCTGACTGTGATGTATTGTTTTTAATTAGTTAACAGCTCAATTATATGTCTCCACTCAGGGATTCAAGCCTACCCTGAATTCTTAGCGATGGTTTGTTTATTTGGTGCAAAAATGCTGCATAACATAGATATCTCTTGTATAGTGCAAAAATGATTATTTATTTCCAAAAAACTACTACAATATCTTGTCACGGTTTTCTGTTAAGCAAAGCCTATGTTAGGAGGCCCTACTCATAATAGTGACATGTCATAAATGTATAATATTCTATGTACAGTAAGTAGCTGGTACATGCGGCTGAAACTTTGACCTTGAGAGCGCCGTTATGCCGTAGCAGTAAGAACTAATTTCATAATGCAAGTGTCTAGCCTCATATTATGCTGGCTTTTGTACTTACTTATAATGAAAATTTGTATTTAAATAATATTAAATTTATAAATACTGCAATGCTGAATGCTGTTGTTTACTAATTTTCTTACATAAACGATTGAATAAGTTATGATGGCAAAAAAATGCTGTGAAGGGAATGTAAGTATATTTACAAATTGTTGTAAAATTAAATAAGTATTTTTTTTACAAATTTTGATTATGTAAGGAATAGCAATTTAATAAGTGAACATATCTTGTATCCCTTTGTCTATTTAAAAAATATACATATAGCACAACTGTAGGTACAAACAAGTATTAAATTAAACATAGTATTTTGGCAAAATTTCGAATACACTTCGGTTGCAGCTAAAATTTAGCCTTGATAAAGTTACGATTATAAATCTGACATCAAATGGATACATAAATTACAGGCCAAGCAAATTAAATGTGAAATTATAGACAAAGTTGGTCGTTAATGGGAGTTACAAATTGTTTTTTGCTTTATTTCTCTTTTATTTATCATCCCCGCCCTAAGTCGGTAATGCAATTATGGGTTAATAACCGTTACGCCTCGTAAACTTCGGTATGTAGACGAAATAGATTTCCAATTTTGTAAAAGTGTGTTTTCTTGTAGTTTCGCTATATTGCTCTGCCGTCAGTCTAATAGAAAAATTAATAATGCAGCTGGGTGCAGCACCTTTTACAATAGAGCGGATCATATTGGAGCCTATTTGATGTTACGGCTTACACTTTTTTCTTAGTACCTATCTTTATTGAAGTAAATTAATTTTATTTATTTATTTATTATACGCATATGTATATATAGTGCCCTTTACTGTAAAATTCATTCTAAAACTGTACGTAATAAAATTAATAAGTATTAAATAATAAATAAAACATAATTACAATATTTATAAAAAAAGGAAAACAAATATCTCTAATGTTTTGATTTTAATAATTTTCCAGAAGGTACTTTTTTTTGTAGCAAATAACCAGTTATAAATAATATTTTCTTATGTTATGAGCTTCCATCTATTTTCTTTCATTCTATTTGAATATTATTCTTCGTTTCCTAATATCGAGAGCCAAAAGCAAAAGATCGGAAAAAATGGTATATTTTTCATTAAGTATTTCGGCTATTAATCTTCTCGAATAATTGTTTTTGCACTTTACAGTTGTAAATACTTGTCTTTTGAACCTTAATAGCTTCAAAACTCTCCAGGGTATAATGTGTTCGCATTTTTTTTGTAAAATCGGAACGAACGAAAAGACATTTCCAATGTCAAAAAGTAGAGTTAAGGGTAATTTCGTGTCCTTGTTGTAATTGGATGTGGTGAGATTTTTAGCAATAGAAGCTAAATCTAAAATGGAGGAAGCATGATATTATTGGTGCAAAGCCTACCCGCGTCAACTTATCTGCCAAATTCATTTTATGGAACAATGGAGGCGCTGCGCCACTGGAGCCGACCCAATGACCGAAAAAGTGGGACCGATCCAACTGACATTTTTATTTTAGTTAAATTTTCTTGGTAACTTCATATTTTTCGGTGAGAAGAAAGACTTTACTGTTTTAAGTTCTATTCAAATAATGCAATTTTACTGATTCCCTGGGTCTAATATTTATCTCATAGGAATTAGTAGCTTACCTTAATAGTTATACAGCCATTTTATTATTTTTTATAAATTTATAAATTACGAGTTCTCAGATAATTTAGGACAGAAAAAAGAAAATCAAAAACATATTTTACTTAGTAGAGAAACATCATCATTATAATTTCAGCTAAAGATATTTTATTTTACTTAATTTACTTAAAAATAAATGTAGTAAATTGGTGTAAGATTTTTGGCAGATATTTTTTTATAGCAGATTATGGTGAAGTAATTATACTATGGTTTATATTATAGTTTATTTTGGATCAAGTCGTTATTTCAATTGCGAAGTAGTTTCAAATTGTAAGAAATTGGGCTTAATCCCAACTATAAGTTGCAACTCTGATAATTATGTCTCCCACTCAAGTTTCGTAATACCATTTACAATGTTTGAATGTTTATTACTAACTTGCATCTTGAATGTCACGTTCTGTAAAACTAAGTTGAACTTTATAAGTTCCTAAAGGACATTTCAAGTTCATTGTGGGACTGGTATATTGTAACAGTTTGGAAATCAATAATTTAGTCAGTAATTAACGTTTTTGCATCAAATCATTATAATCATTTTGTAACATTAAAATTTTAAACATATTTTTTTACCTCACAATACTTTTATAGAGAAAATAATAGTGCGCATGTTCAGCCTAATCTTATCTTAAAGCTAATAAATCGAAGGTTTAGTTACGGGACTGCCAGAAACCCAAAGACTTTTGCTGCTATGTTACTATCATTAGACTCTGTGAACCCACGCATCGCAGTATGAAGTAATAAGAAAATCGATGACAAGAGACAGGATGAAATCAAAGGCTTTTTGATTCAGACCCCCTAAAAGGGAGCCATTAGTCAAAGCGAGCTTTTAAACTCTGTAAGTGACGTGATTTATACTCTGTGGACGTTGATTTTTGCTCTTTTGCTTTTGCCGTCTATTTTGAAATGTTGCTCGCATTCCATTTGGCGGTGGGGGCGAGAAAATGAAAATAACCAGCTAGGGTATTAATCTTGTTCACGGAAAAGTTCCGAGCGAGTACATACTATTAGATACAGCTTTTTTGTTCTTTCAGTTGCTACCATGGCTAGTAACTATCATAACCTGTGCTGTTTGAAAATTAAAGATACTGTTACGGACGTGGGGTTCGGGATTTGTAAGAAAAGCCGAATAACTTGATTTGAGAATTTATTCGACGATAAACAGGTCGCAGGTCCAATCACAACTGTAGCCAAATCGCAGAGTCGCTCGTAGTCCGTTGGTCACGCTGAGTTCGCAGATGTCTTCAACTAATCACTCCAATCACGTTGTAGCCAAATCACAGGGTCACTCGTAGTCCGTAGGTATCGCTTTAGTCGCAGGTTTCTTCCACTGATCGCTTGTAGATCGCTTATTGAGATCGCTTTGATAGCTCAGAAATGAACTGGCGTTGGCCGTCGTCTCGGGCGTTTATATACCCCCACGGAACAATGGGTTGTTTACGCGATGCTTGATTTCTGGAGTAATCCCATTGTAATCACGTAATCGGGAAATTACTAGAACGTTTCCTTTGTTCTCAGACAATACTTGTCACAGAACAATGGGCGCGCGAGGTCACCAAATTCGAGTAAACAAGTGGCTTGCTTAGGTGGTTTTGTGCCTTGCGGCGTTGACAGAAAGTCCATCTTCGTTTGCACCGTGATCCCTCTGTTGATGCAATTGGAATTTCCCATCCTTTATAGTTGTATAGATGTACTTATATTGAATTTGAGTAGCGATCTCTCGAACTTTATGGCAAGTTCGTGACACTGCCCTCCTCTTAGAGATGCTCGTCCCGAGCTTCTTCATTACTGCCATGGTAACGCGCCAAGCGGTCGACGTGGACCACTTTTAGTGCTCCTCTCGGATGCCGCTGTATCCGATACGTTACGTCATTGATTCGCGTAACTACCTTGAATGGTCCTTCCCATCTCGTCTGTAGTTTGGGTGACTTTCCTTTTCGCCGTGTTGGGTTATGGAGCCAGACTAGTGTTCCTTCCTCAAATCCACTGGTATTTGCTCGTCGGTCATATCTAGTCTTCATGTTTTCGCTCGATTGTAGACCGTTTTCTCGTACCATCGCATAAATCTCCCTCATTTTGTCTCGCAATTCAGACACATAATCCTGTAAGGTGATGGGGTCCTCTGGTGTTCCTCCTGTTAGAAGATCAACCGGTAATCTTAGCTCACGTCCGAAGTTCACATATGCCGGGGTGGCCTTCGTGCTCTCATGTTCCGAGGTTCTATAGGCGAGAAGGAAAAGTGGGATGTATTTGTCCCAGTCTCTCTGGTGGTTGTCTACTAATTTCGCCAAATGTCTCTCCAGTGTTTGGTTAAACCTCTCCACCATGCCGTCGGACTGTGGGTGATACGGGGTAGTCCTCGTCTTGTGCATGCCCAGTATTTTGCATACTTCTTGGAACACGTTCGACTCGAAGTTCCGGCCCTGGTCCGAATGGATTTCTAGTGGTACACCATATCGGCATATGACTTCTTCCACTAATTTGGAGGCCACGGTCGTAGCTTCTTGGTTGGGTATAGCAAATACTTCTGGCCATTTGGTAAAGTAATCCATAACCACCATAAAGTATTTGTTTCCCGACTCCGTCACGGGGAATGGTCCGGCAACATCTACTGCTATTCGCTCCCATGGTGCACCAACGTTGTAAAGTTGAAGGTGTCCTCGGCTCCTGGTTGATGGACCTTTTACTGCAGCACAAGTGGTACATTTTCGGCACCAATCCTGCACATCCGCTCGACAGTTTAGCCAGTAAAATCTTTCCCGTAACTTCGTCAAAGTTCTTTTGACACCCAGGTGACCACCTGATATGCCATCGTGTACTTCACGAAGAACATCCTTGATCCGTTCTTTTGGCACGACCAGCTGCAGATGAAACTCTCTACCGTTGGGTTTTTCCCATTTTCGGTAAAGTATCCCGTTCTGCAGGACAAAACTGTCCCACTGTGCCCAATATGCTTTGGTGATGGTACTCGTAGGCGCAACTTCATACCATTTTGGCTTTTCCTCGCCACGTTGCTTCCATGCGACGATAAGTCGTATATCTTCGTCGTCTTCTTGGGCTTCTCTCATTGACTCGTCTTCCCAGGATCTCGGAGGGCTAGTCCTAGTAAGTTGCACAATTTCTTCCTTAGATTCTTGCTTGACGCAGTGCTTGCATTCCTCTGGACATGGTCTCCTTGAGAGGGCATCAGCATTTCCATGAGTCTTCCCGCTGCGATGTTCAGTGATGAAGTCATATTCTTGAAGCTGTTCGATCCATCTTGCAACTTGACCTTCGGGATTTTTAAACTGAAGCAGCCACTTTAAAGCGGCGTGGTCGGTACGAAGCGTGAACTTCCTGCCGATGATGTATTTGCTGAAGTGATGAAGAGTTTTAACCACAGCCAAGAGCTCTCTTCTCGTCACACAGTAGTTCCTTTCAGGCTTCGATAGCGACTTGCTGAAGTAGGCAATCACAACTTCCTTGTCCCCTTGCTTTTGAGACAGTACTCCACCAATCGCTGTGTTGCTTGCATCCGTATCGACGATAAACTGCCCATTCGCTTGTGGGTATCCCAAGATTGGTGTCTCACATAGGCATTTTCTCAATCTTTGGAAGGAATCCTCGCAGGCCTCGTCCCAGCAGAATGCTCGCTTGTCTTCAGTCAGGCGGTGTAACGGCTTGGCTATCTCGGAGAATCCTTTAACGAAGCGCCTGTAGTATGAGCATAGACCCAAGAATGCACGTACTTCTGTTTTATCTTTAGGAGTTGGCCAATTCTGTACGGCTTCTATTTTAGCTGGATCAGTCTGTATCCCTTCACTGGTGATCACGTGGCCGAGGTAGTTCACTTTGTTTCTAAATAAAGTGCATTTCTTCGGATTTAGCTTCAGGTTGGCTCCTCGAATCTTCCTCAGGACTTTCTCCAGGTTAAGCAGATGATCCTCGAAGTCTCGACCCATAATGATGACGTCGTCCAAATATACTAGGCAGGCTTCTCCCACTAATCCTGCCAGTACACACTCCATGAGTCGCTCGAAAGTGGCTGGCGCGTTGCACAATCCAAATGGCATCACGTTAAACTGCCATAAACCTTTCCCTGTAGAGAATGCCGTCTTCTCTTTGTCCTTCGGATGTATCTCCACTTGCCAGTACCCAGACTTCAAATCTAAGGTCGAGAACCATGTCTTGCCACTCAGGGTATCCAGGGTGTCGTCAATGCGCGGTAGTGGATAACTGTCCTTCTTAGTCACATCGTTGAGTCGCCGATAGTCCACGCAGAACCTTGTACTGCCATCTTTCTTCTTAACCAGGACGACCGGAGAGCACCATGGACTCGCAGATGGTTCGATAATCTTATTTTTCTTCATGTCTTCCAACATGTCTTGAACTTCTTGCTCCTTTGCTATCGGTATTCGCCTTGCTCGCTGTCGAATAGGTCCTTCGTTCCCGGTGTCTATCTTGTGTTGCACTAAAGATGTTCTCCCCAAATCTCCTTCTTGAGACGGAAACACGTCCGCAAACCGCTGAAGCAGGTGTTTGGCTTTCATGCTTTGAGAATAGCTCAGGTTTTGTTTACTTCCTTCGAGGAGTTCTGCGATGATAGAATTATCGTTAGTTTTCGTCGTACTCAGAGATGATTGGCACTTCCTCACCCAGATAGCTTCTTCGCATTTTCCAACGACGTCACCCTCCTTTAATTGTATCTCGTGATCTTCTAAATTGACAACTCTTACTACCGCAGTGGTGTTCCCTTTGACAAGTGTCCTGGCCGCCAAAATCTTCTGAGTCGTTTTTTCTCGGGTATCCTCTATCAGCACGCATCTATTCTTCTTAGCACGTGGTAGCTTCACTGGTACTTCTGCTTGCGTGCGTCCTGGTATGCAGATCTTCTTCAAGCATGTCACTTTTCCCACGGGTCCTCCCAGGATAAAAATCTCTTCATTGCCACATTTCAAAATTCCGTTGGTGACGTCGATTCTGCAGTCGTATCTTTTCATGAAGTCTAGCCCCAGTATGCAGTCATCCATGATATCGGCCACGATAGCGTTGTGAGAGTAGGATGTTTCACCTACTTGAATTGTGACCGAAATTTCTCCTAGGACGGGTATCTGCTGGCCGGAAGCGGAAAGAAGTCGGCAGTTGATGTTGTTTCTGCGCCTGATTGCGGATTCTACTAATTTTGGCTTGATTATTGTCCTGGAAGCTCCTGTATCCAATGTCATCTTGCAGTTTGTTCCGTTCACTGAGCCATGTATCATTAAACTGTTTCCGTTGCACACCTGGGAGACGATCGTTGTTGGGGCTCCTTCCGCTCCAGCCAGTACCCGCCCCTTAGTCCTGGCTGTTACTCGTTTCCCTGACTCCCAGCAGAAGATGGGGTCTCCTGCTTCTTGGTCACTTCGTCCAGGCGTTCTCTCAGCTTGCTTATTTCCTCGGCTAGTTTCGCTGTTTGAGTCTCCTTCTTCGGACAGGTGAACTGCAGATGGCCCCTTTCTCCACACTTATAACACATGGGCCCGGATGTTTTCTTCTTGGGCGGGAACGACGTCTTTATCTCCTGTACTTCCTCTATTACTTCCCGCACTTTGTGAGTTGGGCGTACTTCACGGCGCAGGGCTTCAATTTCCAACGCGTGCGCTAGGGCTTCTTTCAGGGAGACATGATGGCGAAGTCCCACTGCAGCCCTAATCTCCATGTCACGAATTCCATCGACGAATGCCTGAAGGGTGTTGGAGTCCACCATCTTCGCATCAGCAGACGGGTAGGCCTTGCGCACGAGCTTTTCTATTTCCAAAGCCCACTGCTGAAGTCCTTCTCCTGGGCGTTGAATCCGGTCACGCAGTTGGGCGCGGAATACGTGTTCCAAATGACGCTCTCCATAGCGAGCTTCGAGTGCCTCCATAAGTTCTTTAAATGTGCTACCCGAGCCTGGTAGCGCCTCCAGAACAGAAAGGGCTGAACCTCGAAGAGCAACGGTGAGAGCTGTCAGGCTCTGCTCCTCTGTCCACCCATTTGCAGCAGCAACGGTCTGGAATTGTTGCCGATAGGCGGTCCAGGATGTGGTGCCGTCGTACGACGGTACTTTTATCCTTGGCGCGTGGCTGGTGCAGGTGTGTTCACTCGACGCGGCGGATCCTGCTATTTCCAGTTTCAGCACCTTCTTCTTAAGCCCGGCTAAGTCAGTTTTTACGCCATCTACGTCGGTTTCCAAATTCCCAACTCTTTCTTCTACTTGGTCGACGCTCTCTTGTAATTTTTTCACATTGCCCGAAACTGACGAAATGACAAGCAGCATTTCCTCCTGTTTGTGGCTCAGGTCCTCGCGCATTTCCTCTTGCTTCCGGCACATGTCCTCCTGTTTTAGATGCATTTTTTCTTGTTTCAGACTCAGGTCCTCGCGCATTTCCTCTTGCCTCCGGCACATTTCCTTTTGCTCCTGGTGCATTTGTTCCATCATTTGCATAAGTCGGTTGAGGTCAAACGTAGATGCTCGGGATTCCTGGACGCGGCTGGTAACCGGAGGTGTGGCTCGATGGGCGGTACCGGTAGGCGGGGCTAGTTGTCCTGATGGTTGGGCTTCTGGTCCAGTGGGCAAGGCTTCTGGTCCAGCAGGCGGGGTTCCTGGTCCGGTGGGCATGTCTTCACGGGCTGTAGTCGTGGCTTCCGCAGCTAGCTGCGCCCTTGTTCTGACGCCGTCAGTATTCTCCCTCGGAGTCACTGGCATTTCCAAATCCCACACTTCTGACACCAAATGTTACGGACGTGGGGTTCGGGATTTGTAAGAAAAGCCGAATAACTTGATTTGAGAATTTATTCGACGATAAACAGGTCGCAGGTCCAATCACAACTGTAGCCAAATCGCAGAGTCGCTCGTAGTCCGTTGGTCACGCTGAGTTCGCAGATGTCTTCAACTAATCACTCCAATCACGTTGTAGCCAAATCACAGGGTCACTCGTAGTCCGTAGGTATCGCTTTAGTCGCAGGTTTCTTCCACTGATCGCTTGTAGATCGCTTATTGAGATCGCTTTGATAGCTCAGAAATGAACTGGCGTTGGCCGTCGTCTCGGGCGTTTATATACCCCCACGGAACAATGGGTTGTTTACGCGATGCTTGATTTCTGGAGTAATCCCATTGTAATCACGTAATCGGGAAATTACTAGAACGTTTCCTTTGTTCTCAGACAATACTTGTCACAGAACAATGGGCGCGCGAGGTCACCAAATTCGAGTAAACAAGTGGCTTGCTTAGGTGGTTTTGTGCCTTGCGGCGTTGACAGAAAGTCCATCTTCGTTTGCACCGTGATCCCTCTGTTGATGCAATTGGAATTTCCCATCCTTTATAGTTGTATAGATGTACTTATATTGAATTTGAGTAGCGATCTCTCGAACTTTATGGCAAGTTCGTGACAATACTTATACTTTTACAAGTAAATTTTGGCAAAGGCGCTTTACATAACAACGTCTATATAAAAAAAAAAAAAAAATTGGAATAGCTGTAGTTAGCTACAATTACAAAGGTACTTTAAGTTATGTCGCTAATTTATCGCATTTTGCTAAAATATATTATATAATATGATCCTTATATCTAGTATACAAAGGCGAGCTTGTCCCTGTAAAAGATTTCTTTAATAATGTGATGTTTTTGTTACAATTAGGATTTTTTCCATTTTATCACACAAGTGTGAGAGAAAAGCTGCCAAACAATAATGTGCGTTTCTGTAATAAAACTTCAGTGTGTTATGTACACTTATATTTTAAATAAAACTGTTTAACAAGGCCGACAAAGGAAGTTGGTAATGTAGTTATGTTGAACAAAGAAGTTATTCAGCGGATGTCTGTTTAAAACGACGCTGTAGTCACTTAGTAATTTAAAAAAAGAATTTGCGAAAGTCGCGCCAGCATGCGGCAGAATGCCAAAAACACTGCTTGCAAAGCTGTTGGACTTATTGTTCCAAGTAAGTTGTTACTTACGATAGTGCTTTTTTTTAAAAAACGCCCTCTGTTCTGGTTAAAAGTACATGAATTAAAAGCCAAATATTCCAAAAACAGGAAAAACATTTGAAGATTTTGTAAAGAAAGTTAAGTTTTAAGTTTGTTATCAGTTTCACCTAAATAGTAATATTATTCATAACTTGCAAGCACTGTTTTACTTAAAAGCTTTTTATAGTGAAAATATTCAAGCACAAATAAACAGAATTTGTTCAGCAACTTCAACGTGAAAGCAGTTCCACAACTAGGTGCCTGAATTGTTGAAAAGTTTTCGATTTTATATATATACTAGATGAAAACCCGGCTTCGCTCGGGTGAAATGTGACTCATAATAGGTACACATCTAGGTACAAAATGTAGGTAGATATTTCTGTAGTCATCGGTTCTCAAGGAATATTAAAAGTAAGCAAGGCATAGATTCGTATAGCTTCGTTTATTGTGTTTAATAATATAGTTACTAAAAACTTCAATAGTTTTTACACAAATATTTTTTATTTTAAATCAAATTAAAAATTAACCAACATAAATTAACAAAACATATAACTTTTAAGGTTCATTCTCTGTAAACCTCTTTGTTTGCACTCAGTCTCTGTCTCTACTTTGGCGGGAAGATAATGGTGTAAAACCATGCACTCCGTATTCCAAAAATATGTTTCCTTGTCATCATCATTATCATTTCAGCCAGTAGACGTCCACTGCTGGACAAAGGCCTTCCCCAAAGATCTCCACAATGATCGGTCCCACGCTGCCCGCATCCAGCGGCTTCCCGCCATTCTCACCAGATCGTCGGTCCACCTTGTAGGGGGCCTGCCCACGCCACGTCTTCCGGCGCGTGGCCGCCATTCAAGAACCTTTTTTCCCCAACGGCCCTCGGTTCTACGTGCAATGTGCCCAGCCCACTGCCACTTAAGTTTCGCGATTCTTCGGGCTATGTCGGTGACTCTGGTTCGCCTGCGGATCTCATCATTCCTGATTCGATCAGGCAAGGAACTCCAAGCATAGCCCTCTCCATCGCTCTTTGGGTGACCTGAGCCTTCTTATGAGGCCCACCGTAAGCGACCACGTCTCAGATCCATAAGTCATCACCGGCCACACACATTGGTCAAAGACTGAGACTTGTTTTTGATTCATTCGAAGAAACAGTAATCTTTGAGATTCAATCCTAATATAAGCCAAGACATAATAGTCATGAAAAAGTTTTTCGGCGTAAAATATGGCCTAAAATTTTTACGAACAGCTACCGAAGCCGAGTTTTCATCACGGAATAACTACTACCAAACTACTACTCCTCTTAAGATAGAAATAAAATCACTGCTGAAAAAACTTGTGAAAAAACACATTATAACAAAGAGTATATCTTAAAAAAGTGTCATAAACCAGAGAGATGGGAGCCGCTTTCAAGCGAAGCGGCTCTCCAATCTCTTTGGTCAAAAACAATATTTTCGCGAAAAGTCAACGACTGAAGAAAAGTATTTAGTTTTGTTATGATTCACTCAATGTTTCCATGGCGGCTGCAGTTTGTTTATCATGGCGACTGCGATTTGTTTGTCAGTGCCATTAGAATTTATCGAAATTCTCTATAATCCGAATTTTGCGGATATATGTTGTCGACTCGAAATCAATATTTTTTCATGTTTTATTATTCATATAAGGTTTCGATCGAGTCTACCGTACCCCTGGACGAAATTATTAATATAGATATAAACTCAACTGCAACCATTAGTGTTATTCAAAGTTACTTGACTACTGCTTGATTTATTAGCTTTGACGTCAAAAAATTGTGTTTAATCATCTTACTTAGATTAAAAACCTTTTGAATTTTAATGTTAAACTGATACTACTTCGACAACCAATAACAGTAATTACCGCAAAAAGTAGATAACATGTGGGGTTGCTGTACTTTTAGTCGAGTGTAGTTTGAACATATATAATTATTAACTGCGCTCCCTAACTAGTAGTAGTAGGAGAAAAGAGAAATTTGTTAAGGATCATGGAAAATAGAAGATGAAAAATGTTAGGACACCTGATAGGACATGACAACTTCTTTAGAGCAATAATGGAAGGAAAGATAGAAGGCCGGAGAGGACGTGGAAGACCAAGACGCACATTTTTATACCAAGTGAAGGAAAAAGTTAGAATCGTGTCTTACCAGGAAGGCAAGGAACTGGCTATGGACAGAGAGAGGTGGCAATTACTCCACGGACAAATATTGTTATAAATCTTAAGTATATTAAAAAAAGAGGATACAAAAGATGCGACACCTGCCAAGCGTGGAGATTATGGCAACAACTCTGGACCAGCCCCGCTAGCACGATGAAAAATTGTATCTTCCTTTACCGAGCTGTCAAAATACCATAAGATATCGTCCGATAAGAAAACAGTATACGCACGGCCAAATTATGTCTGTCAAGCGTGAACGATCAGGTAGTACCTAATGTGGTTTTATAGCACTTTGGTAGTAAGTATTAGTAAAAAGTCACATCTAAAATTATAGCGTCGCATTACAGAAAGTAATATATAATAGTACTACCCGTACAGGAGGAACATACACCTCCCCGCACCAAAAAGAGATCCCCGCCCGATAGTCTCCCGTACCCCGAAGGCGCCGCCGCCGATCTTCGCGTACTATGGATGGCGATGACGCATAAAGAGTATTTTCCTTTGATTTTCATTGACGTTTAGCTGTTGTCTTATAAAATTTCAAATCGCGTTCGTTATTTGGAGTCTCACCTGCCTATTCTAGTTACGACTCTCTATTCCAGAAAAAGTGCACCACTATTTTTAACATTGCCTAAGTTTATTAGTATATTGTTGTTACTAACTCCTCTTATATAGTCTCAGACAATTGTTACTATAACTAATAACAAATCTATATAATTATATTTTGAAATAAATGTTGTGTTATTATTATGATAAGTACTTTACAATACATGTGCTCGAAAAGGAGCGTTTTCTAGGCAGCCAAACAGTGCGGAAAGTGGCACTTTTCCGCACTAGTGCTTTTTACTTTTCAGTTTTTTTTTAATTTTTTCTCAGCCTGTCATTCAGCCAGTCAACCTAACATTTCAGTATTTGAGATATTTTTATTACCAATTGTTACTAATATAAAGGGAACAATAAAAATAACAATTCAATAAACGCGTTTATAATTAGTATAATTACTTAAGAAATTGATTTTTATTGATAAATTACGTTCAAATATTAATTAAAAATTTGCGTGGCTGAATAAATTTTACTCATTGCCTTATTGCGATTTGACAGCTTTGCACATGCGCAGTAGATGTTTTTTTCAGCGCGAATGTGTTTTATTTATGAAGCCCGTCATTTTATACGCCTTTTTAATATAACTGTTTCTTTTTCTTGCACAATGTATTGTAAAATCTTGTATGATACACGTGCGAAAGATGATTTCCGACTCGTGTCGGCTTATACACTCGCTCGCTTTGCTCGCTCGTGAATAAAATGACACTCATCGGAAATCACATACTTTCCGCCCTAGTATCATAAATAACTATTACAATGCATGTGCTCGAAAAGAGCGTTTTTCTAAGCAGCCAAACAGTGCGGAAAGTAGCACTTTTCCGCACTAGTGCTTTTTACTTTTCAGATTTTTTTTAATTTTTGCTCAGACTGTCATTCAGCCAGTCAACCTAACATTTCAGTATTTGAGATATTTTTATAACCAATTGTTACTAATATAAAGGGAACAATAAAAATAACAATTCAATAAACGCGTTTATAATTAGTATAATTACTTTAGAAATTGATTTTTATTGATAAATTACGTTCAAATATTAATTAAAAATTTGCGTGGCTGAATAAATTTTACTCATTGCCTTATTGCGATTCGACAGCTTTGCACATGCGCAGTAGATGTTTTTTTCAGCGCGAATGTGTTTTGTTTATGAAGCCCGTCATTTATACGCCTTTTTAATATAAATGTTTTTTTTTTCTTGCACAATGCATTGTAAAATCTTGTATGATACACGTGCGAAAGATGATTTCCGACTCGTGTCGGCTTATACACTCGCTCGCTTTACTCGCTCGTGAATAAAATGACACTCATCGGAAATCACATACTTTCCGCACTAGTATCATAAATAACTATTGTAGTACTTAAGTTTTTTTGCAAGACTTATCGTGTTCTTTAAATTTTTATTTAGTATCGATGGAAAACTACCAAATCTTAGTATTTTCAGATGTTCGCAGAAAAGAGTCCGTAGGCCAAATAATATGGCAGTACAAAGGAAACCGTTCTCAAAATAGTGGTCAGTACTTATCAACCTAAGCAATACGTGATCGGGAAGCCAAGGTCCATCAGTTAAAAGGGCTGCGGAATTGGGACATGCCTTTTATCAATAGAAATACATCAAAATTGATTATCTTAGTTCGATAATAAACGTAAAAATATAAAACATTATTATCTTGGTGTGTCTAGGTACCCTAAACAATACAATATGAAACGATAAATATACATAATACAAGAAAAATAATCATGATAATCTATGAATGAAAATAATAAAATAGCCGCAGTAAAGTATTGGGAAATATTTGAGGTTTTGTTTAGGAGGCTGTGTATAATAGACATGACAAGACATGAATAATAGACAAAAGTTTACATTTGTAGTAATTTGTTGGTAAGTAAAATTATTATTTCCTTAATTTTTTTGTTGTAAATCACACTAATATTATAAAGGCGAAAGTTTGTGAGTGTGTGAGTGTGTATGTTTGTTATTTCTTCATGTCTAAACGACTAAAGTGATTTTAATAATATTTGGTATGGAGTTAGCTGACACCCAACACATAGGCTAAATTTTACCGCGGGGAAATACCTCATTCCTACGGGAAAAACCGATAACGCGGGCGGATCCGCGGGGCGGAAAGCTAGTAAAAATAATATACCTAGTTTATAAAATACTAGCTGACCCCAGCAAACTTCGTCCCGACAAAAAAAACAGAATCTCTCTCGGTTTACCTCAAAACGCATAGAAGATACTACGCGACCAAAACATTTAGACACATTTCAAACATGGCGTCACGGCCGTTCACGGGGATTAGTGCTGGGAATAAGGGCGAATATTGTACAAACCGCATACCTGTCATGTGTCTAATTGTATTGGTCGAGTAGTAAACATCTTAAAAACATTCATGTTAATAATATAGATAATATAGGTAACTATAGAAAAAGTCAACCGCAATAACAAAATGGAGTTAACAAACTCCATTAAAGCGATCGTTCTTTGTATCCATTATTATTATTCTGTGGTAAAGTCAAAGGTTTTTAATGAATTATGCTCCAAAAGCCGTCAATGACAATTTCTTATAATGCCGGCTATACAACTGGTCAATATTGACTTGATAAAGACCATCAAAAGACAAAGGGTTCTCGAAAACTTTGCGTTAGAAGGACGCCAAAATTTAAATCAAATATTTATTCTTAAGATGAGCACGAAAGTATGGATTATGGTGAAAAATACGATGACAATTTAAGACCCATCAAATAATACTGTTGTAATTATACAATACTATTAAGCAGTCATGTTGCTAAATACCAGACAAAATTCGAAGGAAAGTGTCGAATCTCGCTCAGGGTAAACATTAGTGGGACGGATGTTGTATATTTATATAAATTTATATTTATCTATATAAGTATTCCCATTAATGTTTACATTGAGGTACACCTCAGCCATCTGACACCATTCTGCCAAGGGTGGGGTCATAAGCCCGTGTGTGAGATGCTCTCCCATATTTATTTACAATACAATACAAACACTTTATTGCACGCAAACAGAAAAACAGTACATAAAAACTTAGTTTAGGTTTACATCGTTAGGCAATTAATATTTATTTTATAATATTTAAGTCACGCCTACTTTTGTAATCAAAAGCTCATTGTAATAAAAATATATAAATAAATATGCCTCTATTCTACGAATCCTCGTCACGTATTTTTAGTAACCATATACCTAGACAGTGTCTTCGAAGGAAGTGATTATGCTCGATGACGTGACAACTCACTCAACCATCGCTCATCGTCTATTGAATCACGTCACACTTCGCGTCATTAGAGTGATTACATTCACCGCACACCGTGATTCATATGCATGAGCCACGTGAAGTTTAAATTAATTTCAGATAAGCCTAAACTCCCGTGATTCATGAGTTATAGAGTTACACCTGATACGAGAGTACTATGCAGATTCTCCGCTCATGGAATGCATTGAAGAGTTTCATTACAAAATTTTACAAAAACTACAATTCATACTCGTGCCTCGGATATGGATTTCGATATTTGAAATTTAACTTTGACTAGAAAGTAGGTAGTTAGTATTTTGTTTGCTAGAAAATATTGTTCGCTTTTCAAATTGCAAATAAATATTAGGTATTAGTTTTTGAACAGCGCCTGGTAGGTAACGTATATTATTTACGATTCAAAACTTAATTACGGTTTAAGGTAGGTTGCAGAATTGATAGTTTTTAATATGATTTATGTTGATCATTTTATTGTGCATCCGTTTGGCGACCTAAGTAATTAAATTGACACAATGGAGAAAATGCAGGTTTGAATCCTGCCTGAACTAAAAAAAAAAATTTTTGTTCAACAAGATTAATGAAGCTGTTCTGTTTACACGTCATTTCCGTATCATCTTCGTTTTCTTGTTCGCATTAAAAGCCTACTCATCTCGCCCTCACCGAGAAATACTCAAAGCAATGAAATCGCAAAATGGGTGACTTTGGTGAATATAGAGCGTCAGTGGGGCGGTAGCTACGTCCGGTGCTTCCAGATGTAGACAATCATCGTTTGCACCAAACGGTACAAAATTTTCATTCAAATTCTTTTGCGTTAAAAGAAATATACATATACTTGTAATGAAATAAAGGGTTGCGCGACGTTGTAAAAACTATGAAATGAAATAAAATTTCAATTCATTAAAAAAAGCGGTTGTCTGTAAAGTCGGTTAACTGACGATAGTTGAACGTAACAACGATTGTTATGCCTCTTTGTCGCTCGTTCCGCGCTCTCGCTTGCACTTCAAGCCTTAAATGGAACGCCTCAGCCGTGCGGTAACGCCGCATTGCGTCATGTTTTTTCGTGCGTGAAGCTGGCTCCATCGAATTATAAGACGTTGTCACGTCAAAAAGGAATATTTTTTAATGAATTATTATTATGTTGCATGGTGTAGTAAGGGATAACCACGGGATAACACACATTTATTTAAATAAACTCGTCATAGACACACCACAAACACATACACACACACAAACATATATACACCAGATCACAAATTTATAATTAAATAGTATGTTTATGAATTTTGCTACTTGTACATATTTTTTTTCTTTTATTTTCCTTTTGTCACTTCCTTGTTATAAGTATTAGTACAGTTTTGTAAACAAATTAATTACCTACTGCTTAATTAATGTACCCTCATTCATGGAAGAGTGGCACCTCCCAATATAGGCAACTATTTAGCTTAAAGGAAGATGCCAAACCTCATTAGATTAAGGCAATATATTTTGTTACTGAAATAAACTTTTTTTTATTTTTTTTTATACAAATTTATATTGAAAGATGTATTGCTAATTGTTGTCAATATGCATTATAATGTAAGCCACGATATTCCATTGCAATATACAAAACTGTAACAAAATAAAGTAGGTACAAATCACTAACTTTTATTTAACGTTCTTTCTTATCGTTCAAGGTGCTAAAAGATACATTACTCCTTTTTTATTCAGTACAAAAGCAAAATGGTTTCAGCTCTGGATCATTCACACAATGACTGTGATTTCCGTAGTGACTAACTCGCACTATTTTATCTTTCATATTCCATACACGTCCATAAAAAGCCATATTACCTTCGAATAGTACTCCTCCAGGCTTAGTCTTAACTAGTATAATGTAGTTCATAAATGTAATATTCCATTTATCACTCGAAATAGTTTTGTTCTCTTCATCTTCAATTATAACTTTCTCAAGGGTTAGCTTTGCACATCGATTGTTTCGGCTTACCATTGAATTTACAATGTCAAGTAAACGTTTTGCAGCATTTATAGAATAATTGTTAGTCGGGAATAGTTTATTTACAATTTTATGCTGTTTGATACAAGCGCAACAATTTTGATCAATGTTAGCTTTTTTGCAAGTTCGATTGTTTGGTATCAGTGTAAATAGACTAATACCCCTTTTCATACTGTGGATATCAACATTTCTTTGAATAATTTTTTCATCTGTTATACTGTCAACATCTATTAAATCCATTAAAGTTTCGTATACATCATACGGGCTTGAAAGACGTTTTGAATTTATTTGCAAATTTTGAAATGCCTTCTTGTAAGTACTTTGAAATGAAGGTGGTGTTAGAATGTAGAGCAGTGGTAACCGTCCTTCGATGCGCCCTTGTTTAGTAGTTCTGACATCTCCGTACATCATACCATGATCGCTAATGATTAAGAATATTGTAGAATTTAAAAAGTTGTTCTTTTCTAACTGTTTGAAGAACTTTAAGTAATCATCGTCCATTAAACTTGGAGCATTAAGGTTATAATGTGTAAGAGAACTTTCCCAAAAAAAGCCAAACAATTTCGATGGTCTGATAGACCATAATATTGTTTCAATGTATTCTAATAAAACTTTGAAGTAATATTTTTCCTGAATGCAGAATGTCATATTCATATTTTTTTCAACTTCCCAAGCAAATGTATCCATGTAGTAATCCGTAGGTGGTTTAGCGAATTTGGAATTAAAAGTTGCCCAATAAGCACGATCTTCAGCATAGGCTGTATAATAACCAGCATTTTTATACCAAGTCCATGCAAACGGACAAAAATCTAATGTAGAATGCCACTGTAAATCACAGATATTAGACATTTCATCTTGGTGTAAGCCCGTCAACATTGCAACTACATTAGGAAAAGTACTTCGTGCTATTTTGTTATAGCCGTAGAATTCTACAGCTTTTCTTTCTCTAAGATAATTTAATGTATTAGGCATGGTTCTATGAAAATTTAATCGTGATATTCCATCAATTCCTAAAATGATTACGTTATATTTTAATTTTTTACTTTTAATTTTTAAATTATCATTGTGCTTCCTAGTTCCAAATATTAAAAAATTCGTGTATACGATATTTTTTCCATAATAACATACTACTTTAACAAATTCATGGGAAACTTTTGTAACATCTGTAAAGTTTACATAATTGTGATATTTGACAGTGTGTTGTGAAGAAACCTGAATAAGATTACTTGAAAAATTATATTTGACTAACAAATCATCTAACGACATATCGAACCGCTCAAATGCTTGATAAGAACAATAAAAGTCCTTTTTATTTGACAAGTTGTAGAAACGATAGTTCTCTTGTTCTATCCACATATGAGTCCTGTTATGTTTTATTAATGGATGACCCATATTGGGGCAGTCCCATTTTACCTTTTCGGCGCCTTTGATTGGTTTAAGAAATTCTGTTACTCTTTCATTAAACGGATCAAGGTATGGGATGGAACATCCTTGAGTTTTAATGGCATATCTTTGGGACTTGAATTGGTTTGCCCCATTTTCTTTAGATTCTGGCATTTTATAGATTTGGAATTTTAATTGAAAAACAAAATATATAAATGCAATAGAAAATACAGTAAAACAACAAAAGAACCACATTGTTACACAACAGCGACGTGTTTTATCATGAATCTTGTAAGAGGTACTTGACTTCTCATTGGATTTTAATAGTGCATATTTCGTTTTTGATAGTACCCACCTAGACCCTCCTAGATTCTTCATTATAATAAAAATTTAAAAAACCAAAGTTTTTCTTCAATATTGGTTTCACATGTAACTGTAAGTAAGAAGTAACTGCAGAATTCCGTCTGAAAATTAATTAGTAATATAATTTGTGCGTGAAATTGAAATATTAAATTTAAGACTCAAGCTAGTTTTATTGAGGGTATGTTTAAAAAATCCATTAATGGGTTAAACTGAACTATGATTTTATTTTACAAAATAAATGTTAGTTTTGGATTCACACGATTTGTAACACAAATTTCAGCCGATTATCAGATTTTCACTCCTTAGCAAGTTTCACCTGAAGTTGTTTTGAAACGAAATAAAAAGTAGACAACTGAATATTTTGTCATGTACCCAAAGGTTAGTTTACTTAAAAATAACAGTATTTTAAAAATACGAAACAAAATGTAAGCGACAGTGAACACGGATAATAACT
The DNA here is from genome assembly GCA_948473455.1 of Teleiodes luculella. NCBI lineage: Eukaryota > Metazoa > Arthropoda > Insecta > Lepidoptera > Gelechiidae > Teleiodes > Teleiodes luculella. The sequence continues at coordinate 7,997,517 of OX419598.1, read as the reverse complement.
CCCCTTTGGCCTTGAGTGCCTTAAGAAGACAAGCCACTTCCATAAATCTTAGAGGTGGTTAACGCCTCGTCCGCAATCCGGGAAACAAGGGGAATGGCTCCGAGCGACAGAGGGAAGGCTCAGCAAAGTTTTAAGTACTCTTCAGTAAATGTTCCCAGCAAAGTGATCGTCTAAATTGTTACAAACCATTTTATTTACTTAGTTAATACTCTGAGAATATGGAGTTTAAATGTTTTGAATGCCCTCTAAAGTTCCGTTTGCAGAATCTTGTCGGGTTCAATATTGTTTTAGGGGATTCGAAATATTTCTATTACAAAAGAAGCACGGAGTTGCGGAAAGATTGTTGGTAACTTTCTGGGTAAATATTTTTGAAGTCAATCTATGAAACAATATTTAAAATTGACCCAAAATGTTTTAGTTGTAAAACAACTTTCTGAGATAAATAATACTTCTTTTACATGGCTATATAGAGGTTTTGGTGGTTAGAACACTTACGAGCTTTATTGATTCTACCGCCATTCGTCAAGACTACGTAGGAAAGGCAATCCGCAAATGTATTATTCATGAAGGTATACTCGTCTCTTTTCTAATAGTGGTTACTGAGACAAGACGTAACGGTGGATTCTGTTTTCTCATATGCAGGGATTATGGTTGATAAAGTGAGACAGACGTGGGGTAGAGTTTGCCTGGATAGCCAAACGTGAGTGATTACCAGAAAATAAATAAATAAGTAGCCCGTTTAAGGGACGAGTGAAGATCGTAAGAATTACTGGATTTGAGCAGTGTAAGATTGTTCATTGTTTCTTACTATATTCTACCAAATAAATAAAATAAGTGAGTGAGTAAAAATCTTCATTGCGCACACAGGGTCTTATCGCTTGAAGCAAACTCTACCAGACAACCTTAGGTTAGTGGATGCACGAATGAACAGGCTGTAATAGTGCAGTGTTGCATTTACTTTAAGCATCATCATCATCATCATTAGCAGCCTGCGGCAGTCCACTGCTGGACATAGCCCTCTCCCGAGGCGCGCCATTTGCCCCGATCTTCGGCCACATACATCCACTTGCTGCATGCTTTTAATTTGTAGAGATCAAGGTGGTATGTATTACAAGTATGTTAAATATTTTACTAGAAAGTGTACATGATTAACTGAAAAAAAAACTGGTAAGTAAGACAATTGGATCGTGTTTGGTTTAACCCTCAAAAAGATAATTTATCAATATTTTTTTATCTGTGGATTGTGATAAAATAAACAAATATATTCGAAACTTACAAAATCCATCAATGTTTTGATAGAATACATAACAATAGTATGATTGTTAACATGAAATACAGCAGTGTGGACCACATAACGACCGATCTATCACGTCCGATATCGGGTTATGTTTATGACAGTTCCAATAGGATGGAGAAATAATAAAAGTGTGTCCCTTTTTGTTGAGGATTTATTGAGTTGGCAGCAATCAGAGCGTCTTAACTCTTGGGAACCTGAACTCAATTACTTAATAAATAAATAAATATGTGGAAACATCTCACACACGGCTATCTGACCCCGAACTAGGCAACTGATTACTGATTACAGGCTGATTAACACAAGTGCTCATCACACGAATGTTTGGCCTGAGCGGGATTCGAACCCGCGACCCTGTGCTTCGAAAGCAGACGTACTACCAACTAGGCTACGGGGCCGTCAAAACGTCGCGGTGAGAAGGGCGCTCCTCTTACTATCACATAATATTAGAAGGTTATAGAAAACTCAATCCCGCTATGAAAATTATGACGTAAGCTTGCCTTGCCGGAAACACCCGGAACCGAGATACGAGTTCATAGTACGGTGTAGCCAGATATATTTTCTGAAACCGTCTCAAGTTTTCGCTTAATCGTTATCTATTTATAGTACGGAAAAGAATAGCTGTCACGGCATAGAGCATAGAAGTATGTAGTTGGATGTTAGTATGCTTTAAATTCCCTGGACATATGCCTATCGTTGCCCCATACAATACCAATGGAAACAGTAAAGTCACATTCTAATCCAAGACGCATACGGTTATTTCTCAAATATTGGTCTCTTTATTATAGTATAGATAGAAAAAGAAGATAGAAGACCAGGTACAATACATGAAGGTCCCGATATAAATTTTCAACCAGCCGACCGATAACCAATTTCAGTAAATATTCGATATAAACTGTGTGCGGACCACAAAGGATGATCCAAAATAAATATGGCATCACAAAGCACACATAAGCAAAAAAGAGGACACATCTTTTTATTTGAATTGAATCCTTTGTTCAAAATACAATAGTTTAACCCATGTCCACAAAAAAGGGAATCTCTTTGCATCCTTTATACCCAACGTCCGTAGATAACGTATTTCACAGTCCCTTTTAACTTTATCCATTATGTTAATCTAAGGTCAACGCTTTGGCGTGTTTAAATAAATTAAAGACGTTTTTATTTATTCTTTTTTTACCAAACATACTAAACACGAAGGATAAGGATTCGTACCACGTCGCATTAAAGTATGTTTTTTTTTGTCTACGATGTGTCGCAAAAAATACTAAATTTGGAATAAGAGGAAGTTTTTGTCCAGCACTTTTTCACTTGAAATAATGATGATGACGATTGTTCTCTAGGTCTTTAAAATGATCTAATAAGACATTATTTTCAAAGACAAAGCTAAATATGAAAGCTTAAGCTTGTGTTATTAAACAAAGCTACTTTACAGTAAGTTCCATGACTGAAATTAAAATTTTAGAATAATGAAAAAATATCTTTCTTTTTTCATTCATCTTTATTAATATACTTTTTTGCACACATAAAAAACAACATCTGTTAGAAAAATTACAGGACGGCGAGCTTATCTCTACACAGATATTACTTCCAGTCAACCTATATGTTAGTGAGAGAAAAAAACAATAGTTTATGAATTTAGAACTTTTTGACTTTCATTCGGAAGTTCGTAGGTTAGAGGAAACCTGCACACACCTGCGAAAAAATTTCAAAGGTTGTGTATGAAGTTGACCAACCCGCACTGGGCCAGCTTGGTCGATTAAGGCCTATTCACCCTGATTTCTAGGTAGGCTTGAGCCCCTCGGTGGGGACATAATATGAGCCGTTAACAGTATGAATTTAGAATAGTCATATGGAAAAATTAAGTATCATGTGAAAACCGAGCTGGGTTCTAAGTTAAAGTTAGTATTATGGACGACACGCTCAGCAAAAAAGCAAGCTTGGCTAATGAGTACCACCGTAACTGTATTGTTAAAAAAAAAAAGTGGTTCAGAGAGTAAGTTTTCCGCGATACCTAATTAAAAGTTGTGCACTGCAGTAGATGGACTTTTAGATCGTCGTAATTACAGATTCGTGCATATATACTTAAATTAGCTTGCACATTATTACAATTTTATTACTAGTCTACTAAAAATTTCACGATAGTTTATTACTTAATATCATTTACAACTAAATGCATCATAATAGTCATACAGGTCTCAAAAATAAACAATTTAATAGTATCACATTTTTGATTTTTTTCTTGAATATTACGTAAGAAATTAAAAAAATATATTTTCTTTCCACACGTTTTATTTAAAATAAATAATAGGAGCCATCTAACAGGAAAATAAAATGCCTATGTCAGGGACTCCGCTCTTTCATACAACAGTTAAAATACTTTAAACATACCAAATAATAATAACGGAAAAGCTATTAGCATAGGAAAAAAACATATTGCCTTAAAAGAGTACTAATTACTGTAATTATTTTTTTATCTATTATATAGTTACAAATAAAATGATCTTTGTAGGCGGTTTTTTTGCTTTTTTACTTTCCATATTCTTCGAATTCAATAAAATTCCAGATGAAAAGGTCTGCGAAAAAATAAAGTGCAGTGAAAATTGTGTTGTACTTTCGAAAGGGTCTCCTGGGAGAGATACAGTGACAGGAAAGTACCCGCTTATAGAGGTGCGTAAGTTCTCTAGTTTATGGATAAAACGAACATCTGCCGATTTTTTTATTAGGAATAGCTACGTAGGTACTTACTATTTTTTGTAATAGAAAAAAAGTACTTATTAAGAGCTAAGAAGACTAGAATAATGAAAAGCATGTTTATTAAAAAAATATTTTACCTTATTTGTGCCGTTTAGAAGAAAATAAATTACAGCGTCCAAAACTAACTGGTAAAAAACTCGCTATACGTTACGGAGGTTCCGGGTTTGAGTCCCTGTAGGGAACTTGTCGAACAAAATATTTCACTTTGTGAGATTTTGTCCAGTTAGGTTAAGATTAAGACTTTGCAGGCTGAATCTCAAAATAAATAGAAAAATAATTCCGTGCTTCGGAAGGCACGTGAAGCCGTTGGTCCCGGTCCTGGGTACTATCTAAAGATGTAGTCATTACACGAGCTATGTCAGAAGCGTCCAAAACGAAATCCACCTGATAAGGAAAAGAATAGGACTTACAGATTCAAGCAATGGTATGATGAAGTTTTGAATGACTATATACAATCTATACCTACATACATAATATATACTGTTCAAACATTTCAGGAAGAGCAGTCAAAGCAAGCATAATGCCAACACGTAATACACGTGAACTTCGTCTTTGAGGCACTTTGTGAAGAAGAACGATTGATTCCACGTTGAATAGGCAAGCAAATGTTGTTACGTACATCAAAGAAATCGCCTTACTTTTCAGGGTTCTTTTTGAACGGTGCTTTTTCCTGCATTTTGCGAGTATTATCAGCTAAAATAGTACAACTGAACGATCAAGCAACAGAAAAAAAGGCAAGCACTTATTAGCTTGTAAAAAAACATGATAAAGAAAAAAAAAACTAAAACTTTTCTTTCTCAGTTCATACCACTGAAGTATGTATGAATAAATTTATTATGATAAGAAAGTCCAACACTTTATAAATACACTAACTATTCGCCCCATGGCTACGCCCGCGTTGATTTTAGTCTTTTCCCGTGGGAATGAGATATTTTCCTGCGGTAAATAGTATCAAATGTCACTGTCCAGTCCTCAACCTATCTCAGAGCAAAAAAAACTGGTCAATGTTGCTTTCAGTTTCAGTGTGAAAGGAAGACAAACAAACAACCACACTTTCGCATTTTTTATTATATTAATTTGGATTCACTAACATCTTTTGGCGAGGAACCTAGGTCTTTTTCCTGTAGAGTCAATTTATAGGAAGCATGCAGGTTTCATAACAATTTTACTTTTTTTCAGGTTTTTGTTTTATAGTCATCTTTACGCTCACCCTGCTAATCCGATAGTAGAGATAGGACACGGATTCGTTTTGTACTAGAATAAAAACGTTGTTTGTAACAATATTTTAAGAAATCTGATCAGTTCTAAATTCAAGTTTTGTTGTTTTACAAATATCTGCTATTTTTCAACATAGTGCCGGCTTTGTTTACCATCGAAGTCTTTATATTGTCGATATTTTTATGTTTACATACCCTTCGTAGAAAACTGCTACATTATTTAAAGGTAACTTTCCTTTCATAAGTTTTGTACTTGTAGTTTTATCTGATAGGTTCAGTGTCAAATAAACAACAAAAATTATCCAAAAAATCTAGTTTATAAAACTCAGAATGCATTTTTAGGGAAGAGTGTTTAAATGATCCAAACTTGGCAATTAACCGAGGCTCTGATATTCAGTTTTCTCGCTTTTCGCACAGTCTTAAGTAAATTACATATTTGGTCTTATTGTCTATTCGTTCATTAACAGCTCATATAAACCGCCGCCACCGAGGGGCTCGAGCCTACCCTGAAATCAGGGTGAATAAGCTACGCTAGCCCAGTGCGCGTAGGTCAACTTCACACACAACCTTTGAAGTGTTTCACAGGTGTATTGCAGTTCAATCACGTTTTTTTTACCGTGTAACGACGTGCCTTGCATTCCATCTCATTCTCATCATATTTTCCATTTCTTTTTCATCTAAATTCAAATATTCAATTTTGGAATTCATTCGTCATTCATATGTCATTTTGTAAGTACACTATGTAAATTACTTTTTCCTTGACTCTTGAATTAATACGAAATAATGTATTTCGTATTAATTCATAATTTTATAGAGTTTTAGTCCAGAACCAATTGTAAAATATACAGTACAGTGTGAGGTTAAAGAAAACAGTGTTTTATTACGTGTGTTTTTCAAGTCTCAAGCACGCAGATTACCTTTACCTTTGTTGTGTGTCCCCGCTGGCTCGCCCAGTAGGCTTACTAAGTAAAAAGCGACAAGCTCGAGAAGCTGTCAAACGCGACATAGTGACATTAGAGCCATAGCAGTTTTTCGAGCCTGTCGCTACTTACATAGTAGGCCTACTGGACTCGTGGTGAGCCGCGGGCGCAACAACCGTAATACGGGCTACACACGTTTGCCATGTGTGCCGAACAGAGCGAGACGCAGTTATGCGTTAAAGTGAGCGCGGTGATTTGTGTCTCATTCTAATGCATAAAAGCCGCACTACACTCTCCACAAAACAAGACGAGACATGGCCAATACGAGGGACGCAGTTATGCGCAAGAGTGAGCGCGGTGTATTTGCATCTCATTCTAACGCATAACTTCGTCTCTTTCGGCTCTTGGGTTTTGTCGAGAGTGTAGTGTAGGCTTAACTGCGTCTCGCTTTGTTTGGCAAACACGGCACGCGTGTGGATGCGGTTTAAGAGCATTGAGGATGTAGGGTTTTTGTAGGATTGGTACTATACCATCTGAAATTACCCAATACAGTAAATTGAATATTAAGCCTGATCTTTACATAAATATTATACAAAATATTCATCTACTTATACTAGATTTAACGATACTGTGTAAATCCATTAACATTCCAGTGCCTTTGTTTTAGGATGTCTACAAGCGGGAAACGCCCTGAATCCGCTCTGAGGTCACAGCTGGGAATAAATCAAACCCATAGAGCAAAATGTAGGCCAGCAACCTCAATGAATATAGATACCAAGTAATCATAAATTAAGCGTGGCTCGTAAGTCACATATTTGTTAGTGATTTTCTTCTTCTTCTATCTATACTATAATGTAACTGAAGCATAGGCGTCTCTATCTATACATTGATTTTCTTTTCAGAAAACTAATTGTAGGTGATAAAGGGAGTGTAGCAAAAATAAAACTTTTGAAAAAAAACTAATATCTGATCTCTGGAACCTTTAGACCGATTTAAATTAAATCTTGCATGGTGGTTCCTTATATACCCGGTCAACATCTTAAATACTTTTTACCACGGGAATAAAAAAAAAACTAAGATGATAGATTGAAAATGTAAAACTGTTTCATAAAACCCTTAATTTCTAGGGAAAATAATTAATTGGTGTAACAAAACTGTGAAAAACGACACGTATTTATAATTTGCTAGCTTTCAGCTGCGGCTCCACCCGCGTTCATAGTTTTTCCCTTGGATATGTGGAAATTTCCCGCGGTAAATGGTATTATAATCTATGTTCTTACCTATCTTTGTACCGAATTTCATCAAAATCGGTTCGGAGTCTGTCGCGACGAACGCGAAATTGGCAGAATTTGTCCATGTTGGACCAATCCGTTGGCCAACTGCAATAATGTTTTTAATAATGGCAACACAACGAGTTGGATTATTTTAAGGTTGGGTAGTTTTTGTTTACTAACAGAGCGGCCATACTGGTTTTGGGTCGATGATGATTGGCTACAGCAGAAGCCATATTGGAATTGTGATTCGCTCCGGATTGGTTGATGTCTTTGAGTGGTAGGGGTTGTTTGTTTCCCGCCAAAAAGGTCGTGTCAGGTCAAATGTGGTTTGCTGTCGTTCAGTCTTGTGTTAGTGGCCGGAGGATTAAGAAGTGTAAAGAGGAATCTATGCCGCGTGGCGGCAAGCTCTGGAGCAGCGGCGGAACTCTGGGAAAATAAAGCTAAGTAGTCTTGATGTGTTTCGAGCTCTTAGAGATGTCCATGTATATATATTTGTCATGTATAACTGTGCCACGTGTTTGTACTACCTGAGACATTGACCTGACTATGTATGACTTCCCCACAGACTGATTACTTGGACTGACTTGCTATCTGAACTGTTTAACTTATGATATGTGGCCTCCCAATTGGTATCGTGTATGATATATGGATCATACTGTGAAATGTGATGAGAGACAGGTCTGCGTTGTGTTATTGTATGTTGTACCGGTGGTCGCGCCACCTGGAGGCCACTTGTGGGGGAGTCCAAGTGTGCAAGTCTCCCGATGGGTCTGGGACATAGGAGCTGGCGCCAGTATCGCTCGTCGTGCTGGACCTTGAAAGAGAGGTGGCGGGGCGATATAGTGGGGTGGAGGCCCCTTCCCTAAATTATTATCATCATTTATCTGGAACTGTGGCTCAATTTCTATTCATCATTTATCTGGCCTTACAGTTGACCTAGGTTGCCATGAGGCTCTGGTCCGGGATGGGGGAACGATAAGTCAGTTGGTAAGCCATGTATGACTACTACTAATACTGTCGCGACGACTACCTGACAATACTGTTGACTATTGACACACTGTTGAGTGTGTGACTGACCATGACAATCCAACCCTTATGATATTTTATATGTATTTGTATTATTCTCTAGCTATCACTTATGAGTATGCATGGAAATCAACTTATCATAATCCCACAGGTTGTGCAGTGATTCCTTGGTCTTGTGTCCTGCGTCTCATCTGGTTATCACAACGTCAGCGGGGAGCGACAGTTGCAGTGCGGTCGGAGTTAGAGTTCTATCAGCGAAGCGAAAGGGAAGTCCGGCGGTCAAGGTAGGAAATTTGTTATTCCTTTTTGTTTTTCGGCGAGCGGCTACTTCCCTGGATGACGTTTCGATTACGTCATATAGTACATATATTCAAGGAGACTATAGATACATGTACATACATATATATGTTTTACATTGCCCCAATGCGCGCTCGCCGACAGAGTCTAAAAAAATATTCAATTATTTTTAGGGATTGTTTTACTACTTGGGTTACATTTTCGGACTTTTGTAGGTATATTGAATTTCTCATACTAATATTATAAAGAAAAAAACAACTGTGCCGATTTCAAAAAATCTTTCACCATAAGAAAGCTACATTCATCCTGAGTAACATAGGCTACCTTTTACCGCAACTGTTAACGCAAGCGGAGCCGCGGCGGAAAGCTAGTTTGAAAATATAATTGTATTGTTACCCGGGGATACTGTAGCTTCCAAACAGGTAAAGAATTTCAACCAGTTCAGCAGTTTCGGAGCCTATTCAATGCAAACAAACAATCAAATCTTTCCTCTTTATATTATTAGCATAGATATAAATAAAGCTCATACGATTCGGGGACTTGCTCTGTTACCGGTTGGTAGACATCACATACAGTTTTCGAGCGAATTCTCAGTAAAGATGGTTAAAGGTTTAACAGACCGCGTCCTTTATAGAAAACGTATTTATAAACGTGTTGAATTCTATGAATTTTGCCACAGAGCTTTCAGAAAAATATTGTATGGGCATTGTGAAAAACTAAAGTAAATTTCGAAGAAAAATCTATAAAAGTTCCTACATTTTCATAATGGCATTGAATACTCCTTTGAGGTTTTAACCCAGATTAGACAGATTTATCTTTCTTTATTATTTGTATGTTATGTTGTATGTTGTAAATGCGTTTCTTACAAGTAAATCTTTTCAATGCCTTACCAAAATGCTTTCATATTCTGTTTTGGTATTAGAAGAATATATCAAAATTTTTACCTTCTCTTATAATATTGAGCGCGGTTTTGTGTTTTGCCTGTTCACGTGAAAAAACCTTTGAGAGTCTAATCTGTTGGTACGAGTAAATATAGCCGTTATAATATATTTTTACATCAAATTAGTATCACTTTGGCAGGAAAATTTAATACTGACATAAAATTGAAAGGCCTCGGCGACGTCGGCTTGATAATTATCCCTTAGCGCATTTATTAAGGCCTAAAATTAAAAATAAGAAACCTACAGGGAAATGAGGCACCGTCTTGAAAGAGTGCTCGTTATCTCCCACGCCCGAGGAAAGTAATCAACACAAAACAAAGAAAACAAAAATAAGTGAAAATAAATTACAATTTTGTTTTGTGAAACAGGTAAATTGAGGTACACAGCAGGAAGTTTGTTTTTATGTTTAGAAATAAGGGAAACTAAAAGTTGGAAAAACAAATAAATATCTGATTTACAACTGTCCCCTTTTATTGTTTTTATATAAAATTACAAGACAATTTACTGAGGTTATTTAATAATGAAACGATAAGGCCGCCATCTGCATTATTTTTTTTCCCTTAACATGATGTGCAACTATGTATATTTTATGTAGGTAGGTACATATTTATCTATTACACACAATTACTACACATACACATAATTATTGTGACTCTGGACTCCATTAGTCTGAAGAGTCTACACATTTTTTAATTTTTTAAAATTCTTTTTTAAATGTGGTTTAAAATTAATTATACGCTAACAACCCTGTTAGCAAAAGATGCTAGGCTGCCTTAAACTACAGTTTGTGAAACGAAAATAAGTTTTAAATAACCATTATTTAAATATTAATGAAAGGAAAATTCATGGAATATCTTAATAAGAATATAAATACTAAGATATCCGGCTCCGCCCGCGTTAACAGGTTTTCCCGTGGAAAAGAAGTATTTTCCCGCGGTATAAAGTTACCTATGTACTATTGTGAAATAAAAAATGGATGTAAAAAAATGAATTTGACAAAAGCTGCTTTACGAGGTTTTCTCAGCAGGGTTAGGATAGGCGAATAAGAATAAACAGCCTCCTATGCTTTTCAGCATGTTATTTCTAGAAAATCAAAATTTTTGTCTATTTTAATTTTGCTTCTTTCTTTTGATACTAATTTCTATATAACCATACTGTTAGTAATAAAATAAGTTTAAGAAACGACGACAGCCATATTTATTTCCCTTGGGTGAAAATACAAATTTTCCAAGCTCTTTAAATGCTACGCCTTATAAATTACATTTCTGTGAATTCTATAAATGTAACCTAATAATATTTTCAACTGTAAAAGAGAATTGAGAAGCAAGAAAATGAATTGTTTCTCATCTTCCTTTTAGTCCTCATTTTAAGGAAATTACTCAATTTTAAAGAATAAGTAGATCACGATCTTTGGGGATTATCTCATCGGGTGTTTCCGGATTCCCTTCTCGTGATTTCCTTAATGTTTTATTAAAGTGAATTCTTTATTATTTTTGGCACTGTGACATTCAGGCATTCATCCAAGATATCCGATAATATTTGCATTATTGGTATGCGAACTTCAACCTCTTTACTTTCCCACAGGTGGTTGTGTGCCAAAACATATTATGTGATGGTGATATTGGCACAGCTTGGAGATTGGTTGGCACTTTTTATTTATTGTTATACTTACTTTACTAACCTGGGTGTACGCTCCTTCGTTTCTTTGTAGTGGACTGTTTCTATATTAATTGAAGAAAACATAATTTGGTTGGAACTTTCTCTATATTTTGCAAGAACATTAAACTAGTACAAAAATCACCGTACTAAACGTAATAAAGACATTTTTTTTTAGATTCTTTCTCCCTTATGGGAAAGGCAAAGGGATCTAAGCCCATACAGCCTAGTCTTTAGTAGTTTCTTGCATTATCCAAGTTCAATGTCTTCATCTTCAATCATTATTTCTTCAGTTTCATTTCGTCGTCTTTAGTCATTTCTTGCATCTATGTTAAACTTCTTCAGTAGTTTAATTTCTTGTTACGGGATCATTAGAATGCAAGGGTGGTTCTTACATTCCAATTATACTGAAGTTTAACGCGGGGTATCAAACCAGAAACAGCTAACCACTCATTATTTCTCACTTTCATAGAATAGTTCTTCTTTAACGGCACATTATCGCACTAATTCCACCATATTAACACCACAATTACCATGAAAAACTATTTTTAAAAAGGACGAAACAATGAACCCGCCGTTTCCTCTCGATTCCCGAGTAAAACTCGTAATAAAGACAGATGCGAACTGTCAATTTGACACAAATATTAATTATTTTTTTAAATATTTTTTTCTGGCCTGGATCCAAGTCCTTTCAGCCGTATTCATTTCATTCATTCATTGTCAGAATATTCAATCAAGTTTCCTTAAATTTCTATATTTGTCCTATTGTTGAATATATGTATTTGTAGAGCGGCTTGTAAAAATTTTGCTCCTTTAGTACCTAGCTCTTGTGCTGTGCACGGTATATTATTATAGTATGTACTTCTTGGAGCTCCGCTACGAGCGTTAACCTTTATATTGTTGGTGTTGCCAACACTGGGTATCTACTATGTACATAGCTCACAGCCTGATTCAGAATTAGGTATCCACCCCGGCAATAATCTATGTAATAATCTGCAACTGCGCCACCACCTAACTTCAAAGTGAATTAATTACAATACAAAGTGTACGTCAGACGTACATAATGTACGTGTGTCGAAAAATAATGTATGTAGAAACAGTGAAAAAAAATCATTTACTGTGGTGCAGCTGGGTAGCAATCTCTGCAGCTGACTGTATCATGACTCAATCAAAAAACTTAATTTGTATCTCCGTAGCAAAGTCAACTGCATTGCATTTACGAGTACCTAATTATACTTTTTTATTAAACTTTAATCAGAGTTGCAAAAAAGCAAAATTCACTATAATAGATCATGGTTATCGTTTGTTAACAGCTTATATGTCCCCACCGAGGGGCTCGAGCCTACACTGAAATCAGGGTGAATAGACCTTTGTCGACCACTCTGGTTCAGTGGGGCTTGATCAACTTCACACATTACCTATGAAACACTTTGCATGTGTGTGCAGGTTTCCTTACGATGTTTTCCTTCTCCATTAGAGCTTTGAATAAACGCGTATATGATGAGTTTTAAAATAGAAAACACATTGGTACATGCCAAGGCTTGAACCAGCGAACTTCCGAATGTAAATCTACTTAACCAGTCACTTGGCTACCGACGCGGCCCGACGTTCTGTTAGTATAGAGTAATTTCTAAATCTTTGCCTTTTGCCGCGAAAACAACTCAACACCAAAATGTTAAGAAAACTTTTGATACCTTTCTGAACGTTTAAAACTTAATTAGTCTTAGCTTATAATTTATGATCCAGAAGTGTTAACTTGAAGGAGTTCTGAACGTTCAAAAGCTGAAGTTTATTTACGTAAAGCGTTTCTCAGGATATTGTTTACTTGTACCCCATTTTAAACCATTTGCAATTAAATTTTAAAGTTTGAAATTTGTATGAATTTGTTTCTTCTATATTAAATTCATTCATTTTAATTAAGTATATTAATTCTCAGTGTGAAATATAACTTGTAGACATAATTTAGGTAGGTACGTGTAATTAATTAGAATGTTACAAACCAGCCTTCTGCCCTGTGGGTTTGCACGAATTTTTGCCATGAGTGAGATTAATGAGATTACTCGTACTTGCCTTAAATATTTACACAAACGTTGTCCTAACAACAACGAATACAATAACAAAAAATATTTATTAAAGTGTTTTCTAAAGTAATACGCATACATATATTTTTCCAAATTCTTATTTAGTTTACAGCCCATAATTTATGTTCCCAGGGGATTGAGCATAGCTCTGTCGAATGGCAGATAACGGTCATTGCCGCTCATAGATATTTAATCGTCATTATTAAATTTATATAAAAGGAAGACAAGAGCTCAAATTTCTTTTACTTAAAGATTTTTGATGAAAATTTCATTAAGTTCCAAGTAGGTACATAGTTGTAAAAAGGAAGCATGGCAGGAAACAGGATGGTCTTCACAAAGGACGTTTGCCTTAATTTTGTCTTTGTTCAAATTCACAGTATTTTTTATGACATTATAATAATTCAAAATGAAAAGAAGACTGTAAAAGGGAATTAAAGGACAACTACATAGTATATTTTTACAAAAAAATGTTCTCTATACATATAATAGTTGTTAGGCACACATGCACATTCCAATTCTTTACCTCAAAAATTCACCCTCAGTATGGAGAATAGTTATTAATTAAAAAAGAAAACAAATAGCAAATACCTAGTATTAAATAGCAGGAACTAACTATTCCTTTCGTTTCTAAATAATGAAACATGATAAATGAAATAAAATAAATGAATAACATAATAATAATGAAAAAAATGATCTAATTTGTTCCTATTTGAGCGACTATGTCGTTATAGCCACAGTACATAAAATCAGGATCAAAAAAGGTTATAAAGTTAAGTTAACAAAATATTACCTAATTAAATTTCCATACCACTATAATCATTATCCATAAGTGAAGTGAAGTGCCCTCAACGACACTTCGAACAAAATAATCTTAACCTGTAACGATTCATTCAGGGGAACTGTATTGAGTGTCTGAAGGAAGAACAAAAGAAATTGGATGTTCGTCCTCTTCATCGCGATTGAAGAGGGCAATTGAATGCTCATCCAATAGAATTGACGATCAACCTAATAGATTACTCTATTTCCTCAGGCAAAACATTCCGAGTCGGTTAATAAGAAAAATGTTTATTGTGCGTGATCGGGAAGGTTACTGGCGACATCGCTTTTTTGTGTTTTTTTTTATAAAAGTGAAAGTAAGAACGCGCAGGTACATACAAATACACCGTGAAATTTAATTTTGTAGCTCTTTAGCCGCTTAAAGTATTTTCGAATGTACTTAAATTGAGCAATTACCATGTTATAAATAAACCTATGTAATTAAATATATAATTTAAGTACAAAATATCATATTTTTGTAGTTGTTGTTTACCATTATTATTTATATTACTGATGTGCTTTTTTTTTCTTAACTTTAATTTTACTGGAATATGATCATCGATGATATACCTACTTAACACCATCTTACTGAAGCAGAACCTACTGGCTTTGCAGATATGTAATGGGCTAGATAACTTGGATTTGGTTAGGAAAATCTCTCATTCGAGACACAAGGGGAAGTTATTGCGCAGTAATGGGAAGTAAAATAGATTAGTAAAATAACATTCAATTCTGTCCTAAAACCCTAATCGAATTGAAAATTTTTGATAAAAAATAATAATTAGGGTTCTCGCGTCACCTCGCGTATCTTATGAAATCAGTCATCAATCATCATCATCCTTTCGCAGTTCACTTTTCTAAAATGGCGCTTTTACGCCCCCAGCTCACAAGTTCTTAATAACAATTCAGTCTTTCTTCATTTTTCAGTGAGTTGCTGATGTAATTAAACATAATTACAAAATTGTTACAGACAGAAAATTAATAACTCGCGCATGAAATATCAGCTCTGTTGCATGTGACGTGACATCATCATATTGGATTATAATTTAAAACGTCAAGTTCATACAGCCAGCTGAAATTAGGAACATGGTTATAGTGTGCGGGTGAATGTGTTGCTGGGCTATTAATTTGCATAGTTGAAGCCGGTATGTCAAGCACAGCCGGTGGTTACAAGCGCCCCTAACTAGTGCTCACTTTAGGCACAGGCGGGACACTCCAAAGAAACAACACAACGCAATATGCATGAGAAAAAAACTAAGTCCGTTAAAGCTAGATTCATCGTACTTTTAGGACACAAGCATAGGTCATTTAAAAAAAAAACACTTCAAGACAGACCGCAAGACAAGGCAAAACAAATCCTCTACTTTCCTATCATGAGCAAATATTTTTATGTTCCAAATTAAGAATTGTTCCATTTCGTTTTGTTATTTGTGTGTGTTGAACATAATGATAGCACGAAACAGTAGAAATGTGGCTTACAATTTTCACGCAAGCTCGTGTAATAAGGATGATTAAGTAACATTGCGCAACCCACATTACTTTGAGTACAGATAACAACTAAGCCGATTATGCTAGAGGTATTGTGTTAAGAAAGTCCAACTTATACATCCTTACCAAGTTGTATGTTTGTGACAAAATAATATACCGGTATTTTGTTCAAAAATATTTTATGTAATTTGCAACTATAATTTTGTAATCATCTTTCTAATAACACATGAAGGAAGAAAATTTTTACATTTATTTATTTTTTCCTTAATGATTTTGACGACACTAGGGGTAGAGATAGTTCGTATCCTAAATTAACGATAGGCTATATTTTGCTGCGGGAAAATATCTCATTCCACTAGATGACATAATTATCATTTCCAAGCTAAAGCTAGTATGTAAACGAAACAAAACCAAATGTACAATTAGACTATGAAAACTATTGAAAGTAGCATTTGGTTAAATTATACAGGGCGTCCCACGGCTATGCCACATGGAGGGAAAGTACTTAAATATTGTAGGTAGAACATTTTACTGAAAGAAGACATTATTTTATTTCTAAAAACTATTAAAACTGCATTCATACATTTTTTAATAATTACATGGTTGAACCGGGAATCGAACCCGCTACATGAGGAAAAAAAGACACCCTGTAGTTTTATCATACCAATCGAAAGGTTCCTTCATAAGGATTATTTTTTGCTAAATAACATAGTGTCAGAAATAAAAGAAAGATCATGAATTTTAACATTTGATGTGGTCGCCGAGATTTTTTTTTATGCATGGGGTTACTAGCGACCCGCCCCGGCTCCGCACGGGAAAATGGTTATTGTGGGTTATCCTTTAGTATATTATGCATGTATTATACATATAAACCTTCCTCTTGAATCACTCTATCTATTAAAATCAAAATCCGTCGCGTAGTTTTAAAGACAGGGAGTGAAATAATCAAAAGAGTGCGACTTTGTATTCAACAGCGTACTAATAAAATTGATAAATTTTGTATTAAAAATGTTAAAATACATAGTCTTCCTTTTATTTCTGACACTATGTTATTTAGCAAAAAATAACCCTTATGATGAAGCCTTTCGATCGGTATGATAAAACTACAGGATATATTTTTTTCTCGTATAACGGGTTCGATTCCCGGTTCAACCATGTAATTATTAAAAAATGTATGAATGCAGTTTTAATAGTTTTTAGAAATAAAATAAAGTCTTCTTTCAGTAAAATGTTCTACTTACAATATTTAAGGTACTTTCCCTCCATGTGGCATAGCTGTGGGACGCCCTGTATAATTCAGACTGGTTATTTACTGTAGAATAAATTATGTTCTGTAGATATATTTTCTTAACTGAGGCTATATAATAAGATATTATATAATAACTGTACTTAGACTAATGCCATAAGTACACAATAAATAACAAGTATTCGAGCCTATGTAAATGTTTGCAGGTGCTTTAATTACGTACATAAAATAAATTAGGCATTCATTTACACTCATACTGGCTAATGAGTACGATATAAACACAAAATCATCACTTAAATTTTGCAACGTGTTATAATACAATACATACAGTACAATACAATTTATTGCATACAGAACAGTACAGTGAAAAATTTACATTGATACTAATTGTATGTATAAATACTGTGCTAAAATAGAAAATTGTATGTTGGTTATTTGTAACAATAGCAAACATTGTGCTTTTATTTAAGTTCTTATATATAAAAATGAATTGCTGTTCGTTAGTCTCGCTAAAACTCGAGAACGGCTGAACCGATTTGGCTAATTTTGGTCTTGAAATATTCATGAAAGTCCAGGGAAGGTTTAAAAGGTAAAAAAAAAACAAAAACAAAATTACAACGTGGGCGTAGAGCCGCGGGCGGACAGCTAGTCAAATATAAATATTTTCGCCTTTTATAAGAATAGGATTTGGTTTGTGGTAAAATGTCTCTTTTCTAGCAGAATTTGTTTAATAATCTACTGATTGTTCAGAAACCAGCATATACGGTAGGCATTCACAAATCGTTAGTCTCGCTAAAACTCGAGAACGGCTGAACCGATTTGGCTAATTTTGGTCTTGAAATATTCATGAAAGTCCAAGGAAGGTTTAAAAGGTAAAAAAAAAAACAAAAAAAAAATTACAACGTGGGCGTAGAGCCGCGGGCGGACAGCTAGTCAAATATAAATATTTTCGCCTTTTATAAGAATAGGATTTGGTTTGTGGTAAAATGTCTCTTTTCTAGCAGAATTTGTTTAATAATCTACTGATTGTTCAGAAACCAGCATATACGGTAGGCATTCACACTACGAAATACCGCTACGGAATACGGGCGCTCTCTAGGTCAACATATCTAGTTGTATGTGCTGGCTACTGTACATAACATTAATTTTATGTTCAAAGATAGCAAGCCAGAATAAAACTATTTTGAAAGTATTTTGTGTTTGTATACCACCGAATCAAAATCCATTATCTATTTATTTATATTAGAAGTTTTTGTCAAGAACCTTAGACTATTCTGGTATCTGGGATCGAACCCGTTATTTTTACGACTGTACTTGCCATTGTCGTAAGCTAAATTTGACGAATGGAAGACTTGACGAAAAGAGAATTTGACTAAAACTGCTATTTGTCGAAAAATAGATTTGACATAACGGTGACATGACTGACAGCGAATTTGACATATGTCATCGAACCCAATTTATTTTACTCATCGTAGATTTTAGCTTAGTGCCGTCAGATCACAAGTTAAACCAAGAGCGGCCCTCGTCTCCAACGAATGTTTAAGTCAAATAATCTAATCTCAAAATTTCGTATTCTTTAAGTACCTATTGAAAATGTTGTTTTCTCATTTGATGATAATAATTCATTCATTAATTATTCATTACCAGCTCATATATGTCCCCACCGAGGGGCTCAAGCCTACCTTGAAATCCGGGTGAATAGGCCTTAGTCGACCACGCTGGCCCAGTGCGGGTTGGTCAACTTCACAGACAACCCTTGAATTTCTTCGCAAGTGTGTACAGGTTTCCTCACGATGTTTTCCTTCACCGTAAGAGTGTTGACAAATTTAAATATAAATTCGAAAATCTACTGACAATAAAGGATATTTATATCATTTCGTCTATTAGATAAAAAATATAAAAAACGTTATTCAATCAAAATTGAAATGTAGTAAAAATCTCTTTATTTTGTTTACAACTCCCAAGCGTTTCAGCAAAGTTGCCAGATTTATTTCCACAATGGGTATTGTATGCTACCAGGCAATTAATTTCCATGGTTAAATCCTCTCTGTGTCCAGTGCAGGCGTCTCAAGCGCACCGTAAGTGCATGGTTTATGTGCAGTAGGCAACACTGAACTGACATACAATTAACTTGTTTGAAATTCTCTTGGACACCGCCTATATTGCACTAAGCTCTGACAGGCCGCTTATTAATATTCATACGTTGTTGCTATTATTTTGCTGTTTCGGTCCACAGTTCATTGGCTGTATTGAATGAAGTCTTAGGAGAGGTTGCCTACGCCTTAATCCCCACGATACTAGGCAGATTGGGATTGTACTAAATTACTAAATTGTATTTTATTATTATTATTATTATTAGTAGACTGATTGTTGCTTAGGTTATGTGCCTTGCCTTAATTTAGTTACCCTGTCATATAAACCTACAGAAATGGTTGAGTTAGTCTAATAATCTAAGTCGGAAAATACGAAAGATGCGCAGAAAAAACACAATTTGAAAAAAAAAATACCGTCACTGTTAAAACAAATAATGTTTTGCTTACAGAGTAATTAGTTTTGGGTAATTAATTGAGGGTTGCCTGGTAGAAATTGCTATTTTAGCAATAAGGCCGCCTTTTGTACATTTGTTTTGTTGTATTCCCTTGTATAAAATAAAGTATATTCTATTCTAATCTATGCAATTCTATAGTTTTTTTTTTCAATAATAAAACATCTTTAATAATTTAAACAAAATTAATAAAAAAAATTGCACTAACAGCAAAATTACCTTACAGTTCAGATGTGACACCTCCCTTTAAACTAACTGTGTATATAAAGTGAGCAGGAAAAAATGTGCGGCTTATTTTTATTTACGACATATCTTCAGCTTTTATTTTACTTTTCCCATATAATACAAAATGTGAAACACTACTAAGTCCTGCAATAAAAAATATCCGCTTCAACTGTCACACAGCAAAACTAAAACTAGAACACTATCTGTCTGTATACGTTAAGAGGTGTAAAGTTCCCTCTTGCTACATATTTTACGCACACAACTTATAGAGCCTTATGCCCCATGAATGTCAAATGAAGCACCCAAGTTTTCGGGAGGGAAAGTAACTTTGTTTCAAACGTGATAAAGTAGGTAAGGGAATCCTCTGAATATTTTTCTGAGCTCCCCTTATCCGTCTACTAAATGGTGCTGTGGCGGGATACATTTGTTTTGGTACAAAAAACAAATATCTATGCGATTCAGTATGTATGGCTCCTTTCTACTAAAAGAACGAAAATAATTTGCAAATTTTCCCTCTGGTTTATTAATTTCCTGTCATAATAGGGTAATTTCTCCTTGTAAAATGTAGCCTATTTTGTCATTTTTCGATACTCTGGTTAGGTACTTATTTATGGGCGAAAATCATGGCAACCTATTATTTTCTGCGTACAACTGGACACTTTTGAATTATTTATAAGGCTTTGGTAAAGCGTCGGTGGCCAGGTTGCTAGGACTATTGAATTCCGATCGAAAGTTCGCGGGTTCATGCCATCGCACGTATTAATGTGTTTTTTGAAGAGTTGACTAACAAGCAATATACGGAACAGCGTGGTCGGCTAAGGCCTATTCATCCTGATTTCAGAGGAGGTGCGAACCTCTCGATGGTGTAAGACATATATAAGCTTTTCGCTCTAAGGCTTTTGACTATTACATACAAAATACTTATTTTGAATAAAATATTATGTACTTTGAAAAATAATATAAAAGCAAGTTGAGATACGTGCTTATCACACCCTACGAGAACGTCAACCGAGTCTGTGTTCTAATTATGATAGATTACAAGAACGGCTCCATTATTCATTCTATCTCCATTTTGATCTGAACAAGCTTGTGTAGAGCTGACGTATTATTGCAAGGATTTACTTGAACATTGAATATTTATCACGCCCTGTCACATTGTTCATGAATAATCATCAGTCATCTGCTTAATTTACATAATATTAAGTAAACTATCAAATAAGGAAATAGTGGTTACCTCGCTAGCGATATTATCTCGGGTCGCACTTGCTTAGTGTAGGTGTGGGCGGCTTACGAAATAAGGAAAAGACCATTTTTAGTCAACGGTTCTTGGAAACAGAAACAAAAGCAACACTCCCGAACAAAATCACTTTAATTGGACGGACAGTTTGTATGAAGAAGAGTGCGTTCTTTCTGTTTTCTTAAGCTGCCACTTACGCTATACGCTATTTTCTAGATAGGGACAGTCCTAGTAATACTTTTTTTATTAACATTGCAAGTTTGGTACGATAAATTTATTATATCAAAGCGGTCCAATTCAGGCCATTGCCTATAATTATTGTACATAATGTTACATTTAACATTATGTACAATAATTATAGTTCTAGTATATTTTATAACCATTATGGTAGGTTGCGAGCAATAAAAACGATATTGCTTATGATATCCAAACCAAAAAACCTCAACTTTTAATCAGAACTAAGAATAGTAATGGACTGTACAGTAAAATAATATATTAAAATCCGTTTCAAAAATATAGTATTTGTTTCATGCAGGTGATATTTCACGGAAGTGCAAAAATATATGAAGCTAGATACCGTTGATTGAAAAATAAAGATATTCAGCGAAGCATCGAAAGAATGGAGGGTGAATCTAAATCTGATATCTGGAATTGCAAAAAAAATAAAACATTCATAGGTTTTTTCATAGGATTCGCTGTATTCGCACCGAGTGTGTTTTGATCGAGGCGTTATTCATGACTCCCCCTTTTTTCCCAAAAAGCCAAGGCTTCGATATTGTGTATTGGAACGTGAGGGATTGGTTCGGGAAAATGGAACGCTCAGCTGTTTATGGGAATTTGCTGGCGATGACTAACAAGAATTATGCTTTTCTTATATATTTAGAAGATAAAATACATTTGGATATTAGGAATCTAGTGATATTGAGGATAAAATACGTCTTATCATATTTTAGAAGTTTTATTTCGAATACAACTGAATGTATTTACAAGCATTTTTTTTTATAACACGAAGTAGTTATTATTAATTTTAAATTACTCATATTTTTATCAGTCGAAAGTAGTTTTATGCATACTTATAAAATGAAAATTTAATAGTACGAATATATCTATTTACTTTTTAGAGCTAAGCACTATAAAATTACAGTTTAATTTTTTATTTCAAAACGTTTCATCCTACACCAAATAAAAATAAATAACATCACTAACGTAAAAATTTTCTAAGGCTCGTTGAGTCAACAATGTTCAAAGCGCAATTTTCATATTACAGGTTCATCCTCTAAGCCTCCCAAGGGTGCGGCCACGCTGAAGCATCTGCGATGATAATAGAAATACATAGAGGTGGAGACAGCTTTATAACACTTTGAACTCGCTGGTGTAATTGATTTTCTAGGTCGGCGGGCCCCGTTCCCATTTTCTTCTTGAGATGGTATCATTATACCTTATGGTTTGACGATTCATGAGGTTTAAAATGTGTGAAATGAAAAGTTGATAATGGGGTTTAAGCTCCCGTCTTTTATACGCATCAATCGCATCGTTGGATGTGAGAGTCAAACGAAATTCGTTTACATTTCGGAATAAAGTTTGAACGTGTATTTATTCATAGTAAATGCATTGTATTGACTTTTAGTTGTTTTCAGCCTTGGTTTGAGTGTTCTTTTTTTCAAATCTGACGTTTTTTTTAAAACCTATGATGAATAAATTATTTAACTTTGACTTCGTATCGCTATGCCTGACGCATAAAGGAACTGTACGCTTGAATTAAAGCTATAAATTAATTGTATCCTAAATATTGATCTAGTGATCTTTACGCTAGAGTAGTTTAAATAATACACGTTAATTTATCATATTTAGTTTATTAGTCATAATATTTAATTCATAGTTTTACAAACATAGTCTTCTTTTACAGAGGAGAAAAGTGTAGTTTAACAAAAATGTGCAACAACTTTATTATAGGTATAGGTACCTAAGATATCTTAAAGATTATAGGTTCTATGTCGGCTTTGCCGTTCGGGATTATCTATTTTTAATATAATTAAACAAGAAAACCTACTTATACAAGGAACAAGTACATTGCCCTAAACTGTACATTTTTATCATTAAAATAGTTACATTAAGTATACGCTTAGAATTAATTCATTTATCTATTGCGAACTCTCGCATCATATTAAATATTCAAAATATAACGTACTATCAGTTATTAAATTCTGTACAAACTCCAATAAATCTGCAATTGTATTTTGTCAAAAAAAAAAGAATTATTAAATACAATTTAATTGATAAATAAAATCCAGGAGTCAAAGTAGTATAACAAAAAACAATCACATATTCGAATAATTTAAAGTTTTTTTTTATTTCTTCCAAAGCAATATATTCGTAAAAAAGTCAATAAGTTTACAAGTAAAAGATTTCCTTTCACCTACACATAGCATGGTCCTTAATATATTTCATCTCTAAATCTAATAAAAAAGGGCTATCTTCTTCAGGATGCTCATTTTGTACAGTAGCCAACACATGCGGTTAGACATTCGCTCTCAAAGTCAGCTGGACCGCATGTCCTGGCTTCTGTACATTCCCAAAAATGTATTTTGCCTTGAAAAGGCTCAATGAGTTTTGGCAATATGAATAAGATTATCATCATATTATACGTAATCTGAGTATTTTATTTGCAAACGAAGTAATTTTTATCAAACAATAAAATAACAGTTCATTTACATTTATGACAAAATATTTTATTTTGATGAGATCATGGAATCCAACATACGTACAGAGTTTCAGTAACGTCACAGAGAGCTGAAACCACTGATCGGCACGCATCTACAATAAGATACACCAATCCAAGATAAAATCCAAGTGTAGCATAAAAATCCTTTCGTCCTTTACAAACTAGAACAACATTCAATTAAATTGATTCCAATTATTTTTTTATGTATGTTAATCATAGATAACGATTTATATTCCATCTTATTAATAGAGTGAGCGTTTCAAGTAAAAAATAGTAATAATACTATGACTGAGATGAGTGTTAGATTCAGGGGTTGCCAGAACAAGGTTCCCTTGTTCCACGTGTCGTGATGCACTGCTGCTTGATTTTCACCTGCATAAAAAACACAACTTATAAACCTGTAGAATTTGTCTTATACGAAAATTGTGTAAATTATTTCAATTTCTACTTATTCCTAAAAAGTCTGAAACATAAATCGCATATTCGCGATTATCTAAAGTTGATATCATGTAGTTGTTAATAAGGTCTTCCAATTTATCGTTTCCATTTTGTCTTTGATAAAAATAATATTATAAAGAGGAAAGATTTGTATTTGAGTGTGTGTTTGTGTGTGTGTATGTTTGTAATGAATAAACTCAAAAACTACTGAACCAATTTCAAAAATTCTTTCACCAATAGAAAGCTACATTCACCCTGAGTAACATAGGCTACCTTTTACCGCGGGGAAAACTGTTAACGCGGACACGGAGCCGCGGCTGAAAGCTAGTCTTTAATAAAAATAAAGAACACAATAATCCCAAAACATAAATATTCAAATTTAAATCAATACATTTTTATTTCACTTCGAACAAAAAATAATAAATGCAAAACAAAAATGTGCGATTGATTGATTAATAGATTTGTCTCAATGTTTTTATATTCGGATGTTGTTTTTGAATTTCCGAATATCCAATTGATGGCTTGACCTACATTATAAAAATATACATCAAAGAAAGCTTACCAATCAATACGTGAACATTGACGGTGACTTGAGAGTGGTTTTGTAGAAAGCAAGTGTACGTGCCGCTATCATTCTGGGATGCGGAGGCCACACTGATCGAAGAGCTGAAAGTATAAAGTTTTCCTCAGAATGAACGCTGCTGTAGAAACTTTGAACGCGTTAGAAAAGTCTTTACGAGAAGTTTAATCAAGATGTGACTCTGCGCTGCCATCTTTAACTGTGACTGCGCTATGAGATAGTAAAGAAAATGAGCTGTCAATTTAGAACTACATAGATAAAATGTGTTATGACATTGAATTATGTTAGCATTACTTTACTTTACTATAATCGATACTAAACTTATGAAAGAATGATTGTCGTGCTTTTGTCATTAGCTATACAAAGGCTGAAATATAAATTATACTTACCTCATATTTCTCCAAGTGATGTTGTCAGTAAATTGCTTTCCATTCTTCTTCCAATTAAGTCCATAAATGTTATTGACAATAGGCGGAGAAGTCGGAGCTATTGTCGTTTTGAATGTAGTAGTGGTAGTTGGTTTCTTAGTAGTAGTACTTATACTAACAGTTGAGGTTAAAGTTGTTGTTTCCACACTCCAACTTTTGTTCATCATAACGTCTATTCTGTTGAACACCGTGCTCATTCTTGTTGTCGTTTGTGTTGTTGTTGTGGCCGGCGTTGTTGTTGGAGCAGCTGTTGTTGTGACCGCTTTCCTCGGCACGGAGCTTAAGTATTCATCTGATATGATACATGATAGTTTAATGGAACTGCCAGCTTTATAAAATCTATCTTTCATTTCGTGCGTTTGATCGCCATTTATAGATATAAGCGGCGCTGCAACAAAAGAAACTTTGTGACAATGGAACGACATACATAAAGTGATCGATCGAACTACGAAGTTGAATTAATAATGAGCCAAGGGAATTTAGTTTTGTCAATAGTGTTCTATTTTCTAGGATCCCTAAACATTGAAGTCAGTGTTGGGCGTAAATGAGTTTTAGTCTAGTTCGCATTTGTTAGGAATAATTCATGAACTTGAAATAAGTTTTAGAACACTTTCGAAAGGTAAATTGTATGTATATTCTAATCCTAATTCTAGCGTGGAGGCTTAGTAAACTTTAAATTAAGGTTTATTCTTAAGGAAACTTGGTTTTCGTTGTCAACATTATATGATAGCGATTATTGTAAACCAAATTACATTATCGTGAAATTATACACAATAAAAGGATTTTTGACCTGAAACGACACTAAATTTATTTATTTATTATAATCAATTGTGTACTAATAGGATAGCAGTAATGTTATATCTTTTCTGTCCTTTTAAAAACTGAAATGTATGTCTATAGCCGAAATAAAAATGTTCTATGACTTACCTAATATAGTTAAGTTAGCAAATATCGTTCTCGGAGGGTGAGTGGATATTTGGCACATGTAGAGTCCAGAGTCTGACCACTTTACTGGGTTCATGCTGAGTCTCCAATTGTTTGGATATTGGAATTTGACCGATATTCTGGTTCCGCTCGCATGGGTCGCTCGTCCTATTGTGAGTAACTGCGCTGAGTCGGTGGTGTTCCGAAGCCACATCACCTGGCAGATGAAATAAATCATTATAGGTATGTCACTGGTTCTTTTTTTTTAATTGACCTACGCTTGTGTCGAAAAAGTACGACCAATCAAGCTTCACTGGATTTGCGGGGGGGGTCACTCACACACAGGTTCACGGCGATATCTGTTCTTTTTATTAAATAACCTTGTTTTCAGATCATCATGCAGATGATAAAAATACGAAGAATTCTATTTCGTTGTAAACCTAAAAAAAGTCCAGATTTTTTTATTTAGGTTTTTGGAAAACGTCCCCCGTTACTCCCGGTTCTATAAACTAGATTTAAGTTTATCAAGCCACTTTGTCTTTAAGACCGTTGTTTGTTAGTAATATTTTGTTTAAAATTTTATCATAAACTTGCGACATTTAAAAAGTTAACTTATTTATCGAAATCACTCTAATGTAAACAATCAAAACAATTTTAGTCATGACGACTTCTGTCATATTTGTTCTGTTTAGTTGGTAGTACATCTGCCTTCGAAGCACAGGGTCGCGTGTTCGAATCCCGCCGAGGGCAAGCATTCGTGTTTTCCTTGTGTCTAATATTTGTATATTTATATGTATGTATATCAGCTCTCTGCCGCCCATAGTATAGGCTCCGCCTAGTTTGGGGTCAGGTAGTCTTTGTTATATGTCTTTGATTATTTTATCGTTATTAGCAAATAATTACGGATATAATATGGCAATGTATATAACTGAATTACCCGTTTATTACACATTTCAGCAGCGGCGATAGTAAAAACTGCCACTCAAATCCAGTTCATCACGTATCTTTTTTACTGTTTACTTTCATTGCATGCAAGAAACTTTACTAAACATCCCAGCTTTTAAATCCTCCTTTAACGACTATAGAATGTAGCGAGCGCGGGAATGAACGCTACTTAAAAATACATTACGGACATTTACCGTTTTATCTTTCAGCATCGACACTCTGCAGTTGAGGAGGGCCTCTGAGCCAACATGGGCCACGACTTGTGACAGCTTCTCCTCTTCGAAATAGGGCCCCCAGTGATGCTCGTGGTGGTGGTAGCCTTGATATGGGACATACTGGCGCGACTCTTCTGCCTTACCTAAAGAAGAAAATGTTTTGCTACTTCAAGGCAATACTAGGCATATAGAAGCAATCATATTTGTTAATAAATAGTTCATTGTAGTTATAAATAGAATAATTGCGAATAGTGGCCGTTTTATGCAATGTTTCTATCTTTAACTAGGACAGCGAACTAGAAAAAATACAGTTTATTAAATTATCCTACAGCACCCGAACTTCAATGTTATCAACCGGATTTTTGAAAAACTTTAATTTTTTCGCCATTTATTCCCATGCAGCCCCTTAAATCACAAATTCGGAGTACATTGATGTTTTTGGATCGCACTTGTGACTATAATCATTATTGTAAGGAAAAAGCGTTTCTTTATTATATTATGTATGTATGTAATATAATAACCGCTTACATCATGTCTACGGTGATCGAGTTCAAAAAACTGTTCAAGTGTATTAAAAAAACCTTTCACTCTTAAGGTTTTTATTGACAAATCACGGGCTGCTGAATTGTACCTGTTTTTTTTTTAAGGTACAGTAGCCGAGATGCGGCTGTACACTTTGACCAGCAGTAAGGGCGAATTCCGTAATGAAAGTGTGTTAAGCCACAAGTACTAACAAAACTACTAACAAAAAAATGAATTAGTTTTTGAAGCAATATTAAATTAACATTATTAAAAACCTTAAGGCAAATTCGTCAGAATATTATATTAATAAAAAGTAATCACATAAAACATCTCGGCTCTTAATATAAAGCTTTCAAATATTATCTTTTTCTATTAACCTTGGTTTAATATATTTCAGTTGATGTAAGGGTCTCCTCATTTATATTTCAGTACAGATTCTGTTCATTGGAATATTTTTATTCCTATACAAAAAATTACGCCAATACTGATTCAAATCTTAAGTACACTCAGAAAGATTGGATCATGAAGCGTACCTAACAACTGAAACTTTAAAATTTGGTATCATAAAGTTTAGAGTGTTCTCTTGAAAAACTCATTGATCACTCAAATAATAATTACCAGAGATACTTGAGCTGTAAATTGTACAATTTACGTTTAATAAATTATTTTGTAATCTACAGTCGTCGTAAGTCGGCCTATCTATCCAAAAAGCAGTTCACCTAAGTTATTAAAATTATTTTCGGAAAAAGAATACCCATAAAGACTAGTTTTTTCTACGAGGTAACGCACACTAATTTTATAAATCCGAAAGTAACTCTGTTTGTTTAGAGTTCACGCTAAATGGCTAAACAAATCACGATAAAAATTGCAGGGTGATAGATAGCATCATGATATAAAAATTGGATACTTTTTACCGAAACAAAGTACCTCATTACCACGGCAAAAATGATAAACGGTAGTATAAGAATAAAACATGTTCTATTCCATTCCACCTGGCGTTCTATTGCAAAACAGTGTCTCAAAAAATGCTCTTAGGAGAATGGGCGGGTAATAAACTTTACGATTTGGGGATGATACGTACTTTATTCAATGGGGTCATTGACAATCTCTTTTCTCGGGAATTGATGATAAAATTTCCGTTCCTGGATTGTATTTGAATAGCTTTTTTACGTGACGTAAGTAAGGCACTTTTTGTAGCAATTTAGCTTGAATCATTCAAATAAGGTTTGAATTTTGTATCTAAAATTATTCATTGATCATAGAAGAATATTTTGATTCACCTTTTGTATTTTTCTTTTGGCATTTAAATTATTGAACCAAAACTTTATATTGTGTTAGATATGATCTATTTATTAGAGTAACAGGCCAAGTATATAATTTTACCAATTTTCCACTAAAGAAAATTAAAAGTAAAGTAATCAGTGAAAATCTATAGAAATGCATTAAGAAAAAAATAACACTTATTTTATTTCAAATGCTGGTTTCCTAATGAGGTTCATTCGTTCAACACAAAAACAAAATTGTATACCCATCCATCTTTTTATTTAAGTCGAGAGTTCTTTCAAAGCGGTATAGTGGATCGTATTTTCTCAAAGTAATCACAAAATAGTTTTCTATTCTATCGCTAATTCATCATAAGTATGAAAGTTGTGTTACTCTTTCTGTTTTTTTATTTATAGATACTCGTAAAATATAATAATTTACCTAAAAATCTAAATTTTCATTATTTGGTATTTTGAAACGAAAAACATTATCTAAAGAATATTTTTTAATCTATGTAACTAACATAAGTATAAATGCTTCATTACAAAACGCATAAAAAATACGGACTAGAAACGGCAGCATCAGAATAAAAAAATCAATACTCGTACCAAATACAAAGATAACAAATATAAATCTGTGAAACAGCATTTATCATAGCAGTAAATTCTGCACATCACTCAAACGATACTCACCCTGTAACAAACGATCATTCTTGTCGGCTCCCTCTCGCTTGATGTTCTCTCGAAGGTGCTTCGTGATGTTTTTGAAAATCTCCCGAGAGAGGGCGAGGCCGTCCTTCTCGTCGCTTCGACGTCTCCTGACATTGGTCTGATAGTCTTCTGAGAATCGTAGCGGTTCTAGAGGACAAGAAAGTCTTGATTGGGTATAGGACTGATTGGTTTGTATAAAGAGGGGCGTTATAAGTTTGACGTCTGTGTCTGTCTGTCTGTGGCATCGTAGCTCCGAAACGGATGCTCCGATTTTTATCTAGTTTTTTTTGTTTGCAAGGTGTCACAATCAAGAGTGTTCTAAGCTATGAACAAAGAAAATATCTTCAGCCATTTGAAGATTATGAGCTCATTTCTAGTTGTTGAAAGAATCAAGTAGGTAACGGTTTTGTGGCGGGAGTTATTAAAATTTTTAATTTAATGTTATTATGTTATCAGTTTATACCTGTGTTTAAAATAATTTTTAATAAGACAATCTTTATTTTTTGTAATATTTCCCGCATTTTTGCTGTAATGAGTAGCCTGCTCATTTTTGTAATGTCATATATCACCCTGCTGAAATTCATTTTATCATTTCAGCATGAAAAAAGGACAAACAAATACCTTTTGTCATTTATAATATTAGGTATATTCAAAACGTATGACACACCTGAGTGATCATAAAACTTCATAAAAGTTACTTGTCGTACCATAATATTTTATAAGTATTTCAGCCTACATAAAACTGTCACGTTCACTGCTATGCGAATTTCTCGACTCCTGTCGTCGTCTGACTTCTTATCACTTTTGAAGTGACGAATTAAAGTATTATTTTTCTTTAACATCTATTTTTAATCCCCGACAAAAAAGAGGGGTGTTAAAAGTTTGACGTGTGTGTCTGTCTGTCTGTGGTATCGTAGCTCCTAAACGGATGCGCCGATTTAAATCTAGTTTTTTTGTTTGCAAGGTGTCACAATCAAAAGTGTTCTGAGCTATGATCCAAGAAAATATCTTAATCCATTTGAAGATTATCTTTTCTTATTGTTAAATGGAACTCTGACCCCATCTGACCCCAAACTAGGCAGGCAAAGCCTGTACTATGGGTGCCAGACAGCTGATATGCATACAAATATAAGTATAAAACATCCAGACACAAGGCAAACACAAGTGCTCATCACACAAATGTTCGCCCTGGGCCGGATTCGAACCCGCGACCCTGTGCTTCGTAGGCAGACATATTACCAACTAGGCTACGGGGCCGTCATAGATATTGTAATGCTAATGTGTAGTCGGGATATTCTAGACTGCCAGATATGCATGCAATGCAATTGAGCCACAGCGTCGACGGTATAGCATTCCGAACAGAATGACGCCGCACGGTTTTTTATGCTAAAACGGTAGCACGGCGAAAAACCCTTTTAAAATTGTATTTCTAGGTGGTGGTAAATCGTGTTTACCTAAAATCAATATTATTATACATTATATAAAATCACGCGTATTTCTCAGAAGTTTGGTAGGCAGAGGCTATTTCCATTTATTTTAATAACATTTTTTTTTGACAGCCCCGTAGCCCGTAGCCCAGAGCAAACATTCGTGTGATGAGCACTTGTGTTTGCCTTGTGCCTGGATGTTGTATATTTAGATATGTATGTATATCAGTTGTCTGACACCCATAGTACTTACATGCTCTGCCTGCCTAGTATGGGGTCAGATGGCCGTGTTTGAGATGTCCCCGAATATTTATTTATTTACTATGTTATGTAGACCACGAGATATAAGCATATCTGTGATTTCATAAAGGCCTACTTAAGTGAAGGAGTTAGACATAGAAAGGACATAGGATATACCGAGAATTACCACGTATTGCGGAGTAAAACAACAATTAGGCTATTGTATTGAGGAGAGACATTAATTGATAACAATTGATACTATCTTCGTTATTATTAGAGCAGCAAGAAACAAACTGCATCAATTTACACTACACGATATATTCTTGTACACTAATATTATTGTTTTTAAGGACTTATCATCTAATATAATTCGTCATGACATTCGAAAACTAAATAAGATTTTTTGCGCTGCTTAGTTTGACTACGTATACGGTATTTTAATTTATTGTCAATAATAACATTTTTAATGAAAAAATTTAGATTAAATTTTGTTTTAATGCTAAAGCGTACATACTTACAGATCAGACGCAAAAAACGTCGAGATGCCTAATACACAGATTACTTTTGAAATTAAGTAAAATTAATTTGCCTGTGATTTGTATCATAAGCATACTATTTTTTTAGATTACTGAATTTGATTTTCATACTTGCAAAGATATTTTTATTGGCGGCAAAAATGACTAAAATGATAATGCTACGAAAAAAAAAAAGTTATAATTTACAGTCATCTGTATAATATACGTACTTGTACTAGTCAATCAACTGTTATTAATGATATTAAATTTTCCAAGGGAACGATTTATTTGAGCTAACTCTTTGAAAGAAATTTGATCCTTATTATAATAAACTTTTGAGATCAGAAATAAATACTTACAATTATTTCACGAATCTCTACCCTTTAAAGACTTCCCAAGTTCTGATATCTTAAATGTCTCTGGGATTGCTTCTTTCAACAAAGAGATCAAGCAAGAAGTTTGGAGTTCAGCAGGTATTTTGATACAGTCATTTGCACGAAAGTCAAGGTCTATCCCATAAATTTTAATATTTGTAACGAGTGAAGTTTCATCATTTTGAATAAAAAATATTCCTGTAATACTGTCGCTGAAGGAAGAACGTTCATCAAATGATTTTTAATTTTGCTTTCTTCGTTCGTCCATCTGTTAGGCTCGTGGAATACATTAATCTTGTCACGGATAATTCTGTTTTCCTAATTTTCGGGCAAATTATATCAATAACTTTACTTTAAGAACAGCTAAGCTAAAAAGCTTTTACTTTGTCTTTGTTGTGATTTCATCCAATATCTTATGTGTATCTTTCTAGTTATCGAATCGCCCCAAGTTTTAATCCCAGTTTTGAATTGGAAATCTTACCCCGGATCAGACCAATCTTAGGCCGGCGGCAATGTTCAAGTTTTTCTTTTGTGTTTCGTTGTGACTTTTTTAACAGAAAATTGCTATCGTTCTATTTTCATGGTGCTAAAAATTTTAAATTACTTAATTAAACCTTGAGCATGTTCTTAAACTTTTATAATTATTTTATAAAACTGAGTACATTGTTATAAAACACATAATATTTTACAAAATATAATATCTCTTTAACGTAGGTATATGCGGTAAATGGCAGTGGATGTCTCTAGGCTAAAAAATAATGTAAATACTTGTTTGCTTTTTTAGTTTATAAATACTAGTTCGAAGTTAACCTGCCTCACAAACCCTGGTGTCAGAATGCTTGAGCCGCCTAAGTATTGGTCATAGGACTGTGACCTTTCATTACTACTTTAAAAAGTTACATGTTGGTTGCTGTTCGAACAAACGAACTCTTGATTCGCAACTTATAACACCCTGTTAAATCACTTTTTCCTTCTTGGTATCCTAAAACGTAATTCAAGGGAAGTGCGAGTATATCACGTATCAGCCTAAGTTTGTTTTTGAAACCCTAGAAAATCTGGATTGTTATATTAATTAAACTACTAAATCCCTTCTACGAAAAAAGGAGGTAATAAAATTTACAAAGAGAAGATTTAGTTGAAAATTATCAGATATATAAAAATCTGAGCTGTCATGAATGAGTTCAAATCTGTATCACATATGCCTTTAAAACGTGTGTAAATTTCTCTTGAAACATTTTTTCTTC
Organism: Teleiodes luculella; assembly: GCA_948473455.1. NCBI lineage: Eukaryota > Metazoa > Arthropoda > Insecta > Lepidoptera > Gelechiidae > Teleiodes > Teleiodes luculella. Next base: position 7,963,950 of record OX419598.1, on the reverse strand, counting down.
TTTTGAGTATATTCCTTTCTCGATAAAATACAAATATTTATTATTTTTCACGAACAGTTGCGTTGTATTTTTCGCAGTATATCAATTGATACTAACAGTTGAACCTTTTTCTTTTTCATTTCGGTTTCCAAATTATTTGGATTTGTTGCAGTAGTATTATGGTACGGTCTCAATTCAACTTCGTAAACGATTTGAAAAACAATTTGGCGAAGTTTTTGTTTAAATATAAAATAAAGAAAGAACTTTCATCTCAGTTAGAAAATAATTCATTTTCTCATTTCATTTCCAGTTTATTTTGTTTCAAAAATATAATTAAATTACTTTTTCTAAAAAAAAAGAAATGGAGGTCAGTTAAAAGACAGTCACAAAAATAATCAAAATGAGAAAAAAAAATTAAAAAATACTTTACTGCGTCTGTGTTCAGTAAAAAAAAGAAGAGAGCTTGGTTCTTACTTTAGAGATAGTTGAGTTAATATCGGTTATAAGCTGGAAAATTTAAATTTTTTTGTTATCTATTTAAAGTTATATTTTCGGTAATCATTCAAAATTACAATGAAATACTAAAAGTTTCGTATGTTTTTAAACCCCCATTTTGATACCCAACTAAAAAGGTTTGTAAAAAAAATACACAATTTTGAAGCCAAATTTTTATTTACACAATGTACAGGAGAATAATATTTTTTTTATCGTATGTATAGTATCAATGCTCGTTAAAACCAGTGATTATAACTTAAGACTGTCTATATTTTTTCTTTTTTTTTAGAAAACAAAATATTTTCTAGTCAGACAACTAGTCTTAATATAATCTTGCAGCTAAAGCCCTAGCTCAGTCACAGACCGCACATTGTAATGCATATTACATCCAAGTTATTAATCCAGTTGTTTATCCTAGCTTGGGGCTGGAATGTTTTATGTGATTCACTGAATTAACTCGACAGTTCAATGGAACGTGCATTAAGGGCATAGAGTAGGAAAGAAATTGGTTAAGGGATTCAAATATATTTAAAACTAGCTAGCTATTTATCGTTCCGAAAAACTGCAATGTTTGTGTTGAACGAAAAGAACTTAAAAGTTACCTTAAAAATACGTTAAACAAATCACACTTATATTATAAAGGCGAAAGTTTGTTAGTATGTGTGTGAATGTGTATGTTTGTTACTTTTTTACGTCTAAACGGCTGTGGCGAGTTTAATAAAACTTGGTATGGAGTTAGCTGACACCCTAGATTGACACATAGGCTACTTTTTACCGCGAAAAAATACCTCATTCCCACGGGAAATGATGTTAACGAGGGCGGAGCCGCGGGGCGGAAAGCCAGTAGAAACATGATTTTTTATTATAGATTTATTTCATTACGATTTTGTATTGCTTCTTTTTGAATTTTTCGGTTTCATTATCTGAGTTACCATATTTGTGGTTATCAGAACGATACAAAGTAGGTATATTTAGTTGAAAAGGCGGTTCAGACTGCGAGTTTCAATTTTGGTTGCCCACACTACCATACAAATAATTAGAGCTACGAAAGATCAGCAGGTGTCTGGAAAACAATTTTAATATTTATTCGATTTCTGTTAGGTACTGGTTAAAGCCTTCGAAACTACACATTATGGAATAATTGAACCGTCCGAAAGAGAGACAACGTAAAAGAGTAAGTGCGTGATGTATAAAGTTACATAACCATAATAATGCGTAACATCCATAGGTATATCAATCAGTATTAAATTTCAGAGGTGGACCGTCTTAACAGCCAGTATTAAATTTTGGAGGTGGACCGTCACCACTGATTTTCAGTGATATTACTGATTGGTGTACGGAAGTTAAAAAAAACTTTCGACCGTTCACCTAGGTGGTCTCGAGAGGTGGACGGTGGGATACATACTATGCAGGTACGTAGTAATTCAGAGTAAGTCCTTCATAGCGCGAATTTTTAAACCATCTTATGTGTTTTTGGTGTGACGAAAGCGATTACTCACTCATATTTTTAAAGATAAATTGCTTAATTTATAAAAACTTACAACTGTGATTTTGCCTACTTTATTTAAAATACAAGCAGGTGAAATTTATTCATTCGGCGAATTTGAAAGTAATACTCGTAAGTAGAAAAAATTAAATCATACGAAAATTTGGTGCGTCATCATTTTAAATTAGAAACAGCGCGTAGAACATCTTAGGCAGGTACGTACAGTCAAGTTCATAAGTGCAGTCATATCACGTGTTTTTATACTTTCGAATCACTTTTTTCCCAAAAGCTTGATATTCTTATTTTTTTGTGTTACTTATACAGTGTAAGGGACTCAATAATTTGCTTTAAATGATATGTCCTGAATGCTTTTGGGAAAAAAGTTAATTTAAAGTGTAGGTGCACGTGACATGACTGGATTTATGAACGTGACCGTACTTAGATATTAACCACTAAACATTTTGCTTGTCACATTACACATTTTTCCTGTAACCTGTATATCACATCTGATTTGTCCAGAATTGAATCTAATAGAAAAGTAATGCCTTTTATTTTTGATTATTATAAGGAAAATATTTCTTGGTAAGACCCCGAATAAATTGATAATCTAGTGTGTGAAAATCGAGGTCAGAATATTATACCAGCAAGGAAACTAAATGTCTTATCCCCTGATTTATCGCATGCTATTTCTTTTGGTTAAAAAACAGAGACCTTTTATTATCACTTAATCAGTATTCTTTGTATCAAATGTCTATAAAAGTCTAAGTTATATTTTTTCGCTCCGTGATTATCAATTTGAGTTTTAAGATTACTTTGAAAGAGTTCTAATTGTTCGAAAAACATTCATGCTTCAATTTGAAAGAAATAGATAAAACCCAAATTTTGAGGAAGTATCTTTAATCCGAGCAATGATGTTTTTGTACATAGTTAACGTAATTTAGGTGTGGTAAATATTTTACTAACGGCCATTTGCAAAGCAATGAATAGTAAAAATTTAGTTATATCAGGTTTTTCACTTTTTAACAGATACCGTCTGTTAGCGTTTTTTTTTTCTTGAGCTTTTTCGAAGATTTAGTGGCACAATTGGTGCCTAAACTGCGCATGTATGGCCCGAGCTCAATGTTTTTAATTTATTCGCTTCGATTTAAAAAATAAGGGTAATTTCTTACCAGACTCGGTATGAATGCAGCATAGTGCTAAACACACGACGTAGAGGCCTCCGCCCTGCATATTAGAGGGAACATCACAGCAGTTGACGCATCACGCACGCCATTTACCTGTTGACAACGAAAAAGCTATTGAATGTAAAAATAAAATGCACATACATACTTACATATTAAAGCTACGTTTACCCTGAGTAATATAGGCTACCCTTTACCGCGGGAAAATGCCTCATTTCCTGCAAAGATCTTTAGGCTGAGGTCAGACGAGCGTAATTTTGTGAGTCGGTCGCGCAATCTATGTCTACCCCAGATACCCATCCGCGGTCTCCGTAGGGGTATCCTTACTTCTACTTGCAACGTTCCAGACATACTTCTTTCGCTTCATTCACATTAGTTTTATCTCGTCATACATGCTAGTTGGTTTAGATTTAGAGTACTAAAATATAAATTTAGAAATTATTGTCAAAAGTTTATTACCAGGTACGAAATATCTATTAACACGCTTTTATTAGCTTCATTTGTAAGTTTGTATGTAAGAAAATCTTGAAATCTTAATTCGACCCACTTCCCGGTCTTCGATTAGGATGAAATTTTGCACACGCTCTGAGTTCTGATGACAATACATAACTAGCTCAGAAACGTCATTACAAATCCAATATGGTAGTCTCCCCAAGATGGCGGACTGGCTATTTGAAATGCACCCCCATGATATGGGTATCAAATGAAAGTGTGTTTTTTAGTTTTTTAAACTATTGTATTTATTTATAAAAAAGCTCTTATAGGTGGCCCTTTGTAATCGCTGCTTTGTTTTATAGCTTTTCAGCAATAAGATAATTTGGACAAATTTTTACGGGTCTTTACGCGATAATTTTAAATAGATATAAATATAATAAGGTAGGTCTGTATGAATAAGCTATCGTAACACATACCTATCAAGGGTTGCCTGGTAGAAATTGCTACCTTAGCAATAAGGCCGCCTTTTGTATACCTGTGTTGCTTTAATTATGTTTGTTGTATTCTCTTGTGTGCAATAAAGTGTATTCTATTCTATTCTATTTAAAATTAACGCGTAAGACCTTATTATGTGTAAAAAATTATGTGTAAAATACTAAGTTCTAAATTATAGTAAGTTATTTTACATTTATTTTCTGTAAAAAAATACTGGGTAATAGATACTTATGTATCATGTCACTATGTGTTGAAGGAACGCTATATGACACAAAAAAATACGTATGCAAATCCTTATTCTTCAAAAATTTTCTATATTTCTTTTCTTGTACACACTAATCACTTTATTTCATTCAAAAGAGTGTTTAAGAGTAAATTACAAGTTTCATAAAATTATAAACAAAAATATGAATGAATATGAATATTACAAAAATTAAAAACAATAAACTATAAAACTAAACAACTAGTCTCAATTTCAATAGATACAATTAATTTTCTATGTATTCTTCTTCGAGTCAATGGTCAAAATGGTTTGTCCAGTACTCCGCAACAGAAGTGGTGTAATCTGTGTCAATCAATTTGCTAGGTAGGCACCCTTGAAAAGTTTATTCTTAGTTTTACAGTCACTTTAACTTGACCTCTATCCTTAACCTGCTCCCACTTACCCCAAGATAAATAATTAACCACCTCATAATCACGAGCTAATGGAGTTTACCAACTTAGATTACAGCCTTAGGTTCAGATAAATATTTTAAACCTTCCAAATTGGTTCGTGCGTGTTTCTGAATAACAAAGTTCTTTATTCAAACGTTTGATATTTTGACAACGCGGCAACGGTCGAATTTGTTTTGTATTTTATATTTTTTTAAGGAGCGTCGTCCGTTTTATTGTCTCTAAAATATTGTTAGATATTTATTTACTTTTAATTCAATTTGTAAAATAAAAAATATATATCTTTTTTTTTTCTTTTTTCATTTTAAATCATCGGTAGTTCCTTACGTTGTAAGGTAGTAAGCCGAAATTCGGAAAATGAATTTTATTATTAGGGTATTCACTTTTAGAATTTTGTGTCATGTGTAGTTTAGAACAAATCTTGCAACTGAGTTTTTAATAAAATTTGCAATACACTAATGGTTGATTTTTCAGCACTTTGAGTATTCAGCAAAATGTAACCGCAAACAAATAAAGCGTAGTAAGTGTGAAACATTTATATAAATATTCAATATTGGATCAGGTAAACTGCGGAACTGATAAGTAGTAACGCCTTCCTTATCTGAATTCCTAGTTATTGTTTTAATTTTGTTAAAAGTTTTAAAAATGTCAGAAATATAAAATACTTATAAACAAATTGATATTTTATTGGATACTGTTTTTTATTGTGTTATAAAAAAAAGGTAATCTAGCGACAATTTACTTTTGGTGTAAAACAACTGCTATTCGCCATATTTAATTTTAAATTCTGTGAGAAAAAGTGTTTTGTGTCAGACTTATCATAATGTAAAATTCTTAGAATTTTTTCTATTTATACTCTAAGGTAAAATTGTTTTAATAAACACTGTGAACATAGAACTCTATATTCTGGACATCACAATCGAAATTCAATATTTATAGTCCAGTAGAATAGCACATCACCCTAAATAAACTTTTCCCACGGATAATATTATCTTTTCTATCAAGAATTCAATCTTGGTCAATGGACGCTCAGGCATTCTCGTAGGTGAAACTATCACGTATCATGGCATACGATCATAGCTGCCCCAGAGAGCTCTAAATTGACAGCCGCTCAAACTTTATCCCGTAACAATGTTACATGTTACACGCTACCCTATTGGGTTACGTTACGACGCGATGTTACGCGAGTGACAGTAACTATCGCTCTTGTACAAACAGCCTTAATCAAGGGCTTGTACCGAAACCTATAAAAGAAATCATTTCGTCGCCGAACAATTTACGACTGAGCCGGCAGACACGTCTGTTTTATGTGTAACCCTAGCTTTAACACAGTGGTACGGTCCTTTTAAAAGCGGTATTACTGCCTTTGTTCGTAAAAATGAAATATTTTATAAGTATCCATCAATTTTAAGAATGCTTATTCACATTTATTTTATGCCTTTTAGGCATTTTGTTCTAAAGAAAAAGCTTAGCCTGCAAAAAATTTGGAATTCTGATTCATCTGTTTATAAGACTCTTTTTGAAATAAAAGATGATGTGAATTGTACTATATTTCACACTGAAAAGATAAAAAAGGCTCACAATGGTTGGCTGAAAAAGGGCAACGAAAGCAATCAAGCGCGATAATAAAGTAATAAGATAAATAAAAAAAGTGAAATGGTCCACGCACCGACTCTCAAAAAGTTGCGTGCCAAAAGAGATAGACAACTGAATATCAACGAAAATGGACTGCCTTAAGCTTATTGAGTTATCTAAGTCCCTTCTGAATAAACGAAACAATTTTATAAGAACTCATTTCAGATTCTGTTTTTTGATTTCGATTCAAGTAAACCTTTCTTGGTCCAAATTGAGAAGTCGTTTGATTTCGAAGCTCCTTTTATTTCATTCCTCTACAATGGAAATTTTGTTGATTTTGCAGTTGTGTATTTTTTTGTTACAGACGCAATATCACCGAGTTTTAAGCTTAACTACCAAAATAATGTTTATCTAATCTAACCCAACGATTCTAAACGATTCATTGCTTTAAGTAAACTACCGTTTTTGACAATTACGTGGAAAATATCGTGAGGACAAACCTGCATACACCTGCGAAATAATTAAAAGGTTGTGTATGAAGTTGACCAACCCGCACTCGGCCCGCGTGCCTAAGCGTGACTAAGGCCTATTTACTGGAGAAATATATGGGCTATGTTAATAATAATAAGAAACAAAAAAGATTCTACTAAAATTAAAGCACTATATTTCATGAAACTACAATTTTTAAAAATTTTGGTATTTTCAGAGAATACTCAACAATAGCTGACGACATTCACAGTTCCCTGCTTGCTGTGACAGTGTGAAATATAGCCCAACCGAAGACAAGATTCAATGGCTGCTGGGGCTTTACAAATAGAGGTTATACTCGTATAACAGGTGATATCCGGCGCGTTAGCAACCAATTTTTTTAAACTACACTTTTCCTTGACACACGCTTAAGCAAATCTTTTCATCATAGTCCAAAATGATAGAGCTCTACTAAAAGTTCTGTAAAACTTATTAAGTTTTTGCATCTTGACTATTTATAAGCTATTCTCGAAGAACCCGAGTTCATCTCATGGGTGAGGGCTGAAAATCAGTGTTGCCGTATCGCTGAGCTTTGACCCTTCTGCATTGCAGCGCACACATGTGCTGTGCATGTCTTTCTTTATGTTTGTTCTTTGTTTATTTTGAATGTTAATTGTGTGACATGTCTACGTGTGTTTTATCTAATGCAATGAACGTTTTACTTACTTACTTACTTATTCTACATGACATTACCTTTTTGACTAGACAAATAAATGAAGCCGTTGCGAAAGAAGTACATTGTAAACAACGCTGAAACTAACAGTGAGATAGTACGGCGCAGACGTCGCGTCGAGTCGAGGCGCGACTGAATCGCGACTTGAACTTCGCTTTGTGTGCAGATAGGATTGCGGCCTGCATCTCGCTAAGCTGCTTTGGAAAACCACAACGGGTAAGAGAAATCATCACATAGATTTGTACTATATACCACTATTAAAATTAGTTACCGACCATATTTTAAAAAGAACAAACAAGTACTGTAAGACTGGACAAGTGCAGGCTTTACTATTATATTTGCCTTAAAAAGCCCTTAAGTTAAACAATTTTTCTGTCCCTTATTTACATATAAATATCTATAGCACTTTGATAGACATAAAATATCAGAAAGAGACGGAATATTTATAAATTTAAACAATGTTTGTGAAAAAGAGCGTAGATTGAAGAGTTATAACTTTTTTAAGAAGATAATGATGTACTATGATTAAACATTTGAAGATAAATTAATACCTATACATTCAATTACTTACATAATGAGGTCAAAGTCATGCTATAAGCTCAGTGTAACTATTTATTAACCTGTGGCTCAGTGCTATGTTCCATAAATAATGCAATTGTACGAGTATTCTGCAGATAAAAATAACAATACTAAAACAAATGAAATATAGCGAACTGTAGACTCTATCTTATGAATACAGTAAAAAAACTTAATGGCTTGCAAACAAAATACAGTACATGGATACCTTAGTACCTCTCGATATTTGATACCCACTCAATATCTTCTTTCAAAGCCTGGGCTAGCAGGTAAAATGAGAAAGGCTGGCTTGTTAGGTACTTTTACCGTTGTGAACTGTATTTTTTGTTATTCCTGGTGTGCTATCAAGTATATAATCGAGAAATCGAGTATATATATATATCTCTCTCCTCTCTAACTCAATTTACATTTCATTGATAAAAAACTTATGTTTATTTCGTGCCACAATCTAAGTTTTCAATTAGGGTTTTAATCCCTTAAATATAATATAATAATTTTTTTCATTGTTGTCTTTCGTAAATTTAAGTACGCTTAGATTTTGCTCATACTTCCAAGAAAGGGACGATGTAATGATGATCCGTCTTAATAAGCTTGGGAAAAGGCGACTTTATTAAGATGGACTACGGCCCATTACATTTTATCGAAACTCTACAAATGAAAGAACAAAATAATTAAATGAAACGATACCTAAATATAGAAAGTAACAATATTCGTAGAAGAAATAATCATTTAAAATAAAAAATCACAAGATTTCTTAGGTTTAGTAATGTCGATTAGGAAACCAGATGATATGGTTTTAATTTTTGTTTTCTGATCCAGGCAAAGTAAATATTTTTAAATGTTTTGAAATCCATCAAAAAAGATCTAAATTTATTCAAATCTAACGGCACTTATTGTTACAACAATATCGGTACATGTTATTTATTTCCTCCTAAACTACAGCCAAAATAATTATTAGAATTGTATTTACTTACAATGTAACATTTGTGATGAGAGAAACAAAGATTTTGTTATTATGTAAATATTATAGAAAAAAAGGACAATTTCTTGTTAAATTGTTAAAAAATAGGGATCGGTGTTTAATTAAACGTCTCTGTTTCATTTCGTTGGTGTCCTGCCAAGAACGTTTTAATATGTAACAGCGCTGGCCATGCCAACACAAAAAATATATACTTTTTTAATACATTATGTATATTACAACTTCAAATGCCACTTATATCATGTTATAACATGGACATAGTTACCGTTTTTGTCCCACTGCTAGGAAAAGGCCTCCCCACTTTTCCCTGCACTGCACCGCTCTCGATCCCGTGCTATGGTTCGTTTCATATCAATCTGGACAAAATGTCCTATGACCTTGCCTTCGAATAAAACATATTTCATTTTCATTTTCATTTTCATTGACCTTGCGTCTATACGCTTGCATATAATGCGCACATTTTTTTCAAACGTTACGATAATACTATAGGAAATTTTCGCAAAATACGTAATTTGGCATACCGGTGGCCTTACCAGACATTTTGGCGTTACATTATTTTTAATAACTTTCAAGAAAAGAAAGAGGTCAATGAGCTTTTATCCGGATTTATATGAAACAGACCATAGTGGCACCCAATTTAATTACTTAAGCAATAAAAAAATACGGAAAAATGAGAATGTTGAAGTTTATCCAAAATATACAAAGCTTTGTCCAAATCTGTAGAACAATTCCCAAGAAGCGTATAAAATAATAAGAGGTTACTTGCTTCATAAAGATTTCATGATGTGAAAACATACGATTCGAGGAATTCATTCGTTCTACAAATAGTTGTGGAATTCAACCGAGTTTTACTAACACTAATATTATTTGAGTGTTCTGAAGGTAAAAGGTTGACACAAGTCTGAAAGCGCTCAGATACATAAGCTAAACATTGGGTACGGTATAAGGTTGGTAAAACTAGAAATAGAAAAAAAGCCGTGTTTTTCCTGGATTCCACTAAAAGCTTATTTTATTTATATTTAACTTGATACTGGCTATGTAATGTAAATTGAAGAATAAGGTAAATTGCATAGAGGCTCACTCTGAGGATGAAAATATGCAAGATACACAAGAGTTGTGACTAATAAAAGTTTGTGATTCAATAAATAATAATAATAGTGAGTGGGCAGAATCTTTAAGTATTGAGAGTAAACAAATGACATTTAAATGTGATACAAGAGCACAAATTAACGTGTTATCATTAAGAGATTTAAAAAAAATTTTGAATGAGGAAAAGCAGATTAAATTATCTGACACAACAATTATTTTAGAGGTTTTTGGGGGATCACAGATTAAACCACTTGGTAAGGTGTATTTAACTATTTCTTTGAACAGTGAATCTTTTAAGACTGAGTTCATAATACTTGATAAAAATGTAAAGCCAATTTTAGGTTTACCTTCTTTAATTGAACTAAAACTGTTTAATGTTGGTACCAATAATAATAATATAAATGTGATAAAAGTCAATGATGAAAAGAATTTATTAATAAAGAAACATTCTAAACTTTTCCAGGGAATAGGACAATTTAGTAAGCTGCTAAAACTACACATCCAGTCAGGTGCAGAGCCTGTGGTGAGACCACCAAGAAGAGTTCCATTTGCACTTAAAGCACGTTTGGCAGACAAACTAAATTCACTGGTGGATAGACAGATCATTTCCAAGGTTGAACACCCTAAGAGTTTTGTAAGTAATTTAGTAGTGTTGGAAAAAAAAGATGGTTCCTTGCGCATCTGTCTTGACCCTAAAGATCTTAATAATGTTTTAGTAAGAGAACATCATTTAATACCAAAGCTTGAGGAAATAATACCTAAAATTACAAACAAGAAATACTTTTCTGTTTTAGACTTGTCAGAGGGTTTCTATAACATAAAATTAGATGAAGATTCAAGCCATTTATGTACATTTAATAGCCCTTTCGGTTGTTATAAATTTAATAGATTGCCTTTTGGTCTATCAGTCGCACCGGAAATTTTCCAAAAATATAATGAGAGTGCCTTTGGTGACATTCCTGGTGTTATAATATACTGTGATGACATGCTTATATGTGCAGAGAGTGAAGCTGAGCATGATTCAATATTGGCAAAAGTCTTTAAAAGAGCTGAAACTTGTAATGTTCGGTTTAATAAGAACAAGTTTCAATTTAAATTAACAGAAGTAAAATATTTTGGACACATCTTTTCAGAAAAAGGTATGTGTCATGAGCTACAAAGGCACTTGTTCTTTTTTGTAAGATTGTTTTAATAAATACAGTTTTTTATAACAAATAATAATTTTATTTAATAATAACATAATACTACATATAGTACAGCTCCTGTTTTCTATGAAAGGTTATAGCTTCAAGGTAAAATAAATCCTGCCAGAATTTATAAATGTAAAAGTTTTGTTTATTAGTTGCGATGTGCTGTGTATTGTAGGTATGTTTACTATGAATAAATGAGTTTTCTATTCTATTCTAAGTGAACACCATTCTTCAAACCTCTAAATAAGTAAAAAGGTTCTGTTAAAAATTTTGGTTCCATTGGTTTGGTCAGAGAGGTGGGAAAACCGCGCTTCGCTGGTTTGGTCTCTCTTTTGTTTGCGTTGAGACCTTTGTCGCCTGAAATGATCAGAATACAATACACGAAACATTTACGTTCTAATTAATTATGTTACGTCCAAATTCAGAACGAGTTTTCGATATAAACAAACAAGTACGTAATTTATAATGATGTCTTTGTGATGTCAGTTTTAATAATAAAAAATCGGAAATATAATAAAGTGTACCATAATATGGTGTTGGTTACCAGTCACACTTTGAAGCACATTGGAATTATTGGTTCTATATTATTATCTTATGTGTGGCTACGTTATTATGTTAGAGTCAGTAATTATCATAGAGGTAGAACTATTGGTAATTATAGATCGTCAAAAAAGTCGATGTCGTCGAATATCTATTAAAGAAATTCCCTTGAAGCTTGACTGGTTGTACCTTTTTGACAAAAGCATTTATATAGGTCAATAAAAAAATACGAAATCCATGAATCACGTTTAAGTAGTAGTTAGGTCGAAATTTACATACTAAATCGCTGATACTCAAAAATATGTCATGTATTCAATTGTACTTCTAACTTACAGTTATTTCGAGCTAAAAAATTGTAACAAATCAGTATAGTATAAATTGTTGTATGTATAACAGGAACACTTTTATCATTTTGAAGTACCTAAATTTATTTATCAGGATCGTTTTAGAATTATTATTTTATTCTTTTCTATGTTACTATTTAAAAAGGACCATTGACTACAGAAACTGTAAAGTATTAAATTTTTCAGGGTTTATTATGTTTGAAAGGGTCACAAATAGTATAAAGGTCACAGTTAGCTGTTAGCAAAAAGCGACCCACGTCCTACTAGAATGTTAAGAGCACTTAAGAGTCAGTCAGTACGTGTCTAGTCTAAATGCCTAGGTCGCCGGGGTCGAACTTAATAGTCACTAGAAATGTTTTAATTTCACCTTACACCAGATACATTTTATTCATGCTTTGTTTAGCTTGTGAGAACATCTTTGTTGTAATTAATAAATAATTACTTAATAAAAAAAACATTTCAATATACATACATACATAATATACAACGAATACCACACCGTCACCATTTATATGTTTAATATTTTGTATTATTATTGTTTGATAATATAATATCTATTTAGATACACAGTACGTTTTTTTATTGTATTGCAATGTTCTGCAAATAAATGTTTCTAAAGTATAAGTGTTGTGTGTGTTTTAAAGTAAAGTATTGTTCTGATTTCTGATTTCTAAAATGCTTTCTTTTTAAAATTATCTAGGAAATGTGCTGCAATAGATTTAGTGGGAAACTAGTTGTAACAATAGTAACTTATTTTTTAAATTATAATGTCTACAAAAAATGAGCTGAAAGTGGCTATGTATCTAAATATATAGACTGTTTATCTTTCAATGCATTCATTTTTTCAAACTTTTCTCCATGTTATTATCCGGGAAAATAGACTCCTACAAATTGTCTGTAAAAAAGAATTGGTTCGCTGTTTTAGGAAAATTAGAACAACAAGTATTCGCGTCACAGAATTCTGTGGCCAAAACGTGACAAGAAGAGCAAATCCCAAAGTTATACAAATGTTTGTCATGTAAGCCCGGGGAAAACTATGTAAAACTAACATTACCTCAGGGTCTAACCTCGTTCTGAGGGCACGCAACTAATTTTGCTCTGCCAGTCGCAGATATACCTATTTAATTACCTGTTGTTTGTAAAAGTAATGGGTACAGAACTTATTCATATTCTTTTTAATTTTCATGTTAGATTTTAAAAAACAGACTTTTGTACTCTTCTAGTTATTTAAGAAAATTGTCTTAATCGAAATTTAAAAACGCTTGTTGTAAACCTGTCTCCTTAAAACAGTTCAGTTGAATTCATTCAATAATTCTATTGTAATGTTCTAGTGTAGTTTAATAGACATAAAATAACAATTAAAAAGTATGTTTGGTAAGGAGTAATATTATATTATGATACTTAAATATCCGTAATAATTTATACATTATGAGTGTAAAGATACATAGTTGTTACAGTATACTTGACAATTATTATTCTAATAAATAATATTTTCTATGCGTTACCAATGACAATAATAGAATAGATAAAGCGACCATCATTGTCTACGCTAAAGACGACGTTATTTAAAGAGTATTTTTCGAAGAAAGTTTCTGATCTCGTATTCCACTGTAATTTTTCGATTTGCTTTAAGACTCTGTGTAAACTCAGCAAACCCGCCACGCCGCCGCCGGTTTAATTTTAAACAGCCTTTTTATTTATATCGGCTAAGGAGGTTTCAGACGTCTCGTTTATTTTAAATCTGAAGTTTTCCTAGTATTTCGTCCCTTCAGTCGAAGGCTTCTCCAAAAATTTTTTGTTCATACCTTTATTTTATTTAAATTGTGTTAATTTGGTGTTTCTCAAAAATCAACGTATTTTCGAGTTGAAAACAAATTAAGAGTGGAATGGTCTCATGATTACAGGTGAATATTAAAAAAAGGTAGGCTAATTTGATCTAACAAGCTGCGGTTTTTAATAAATATAAAAGAAAGTTACTATAATACTTTTCTGATCTAAAATCATCATTGAAATCATTATTACTTTCCTTGCTATATACTCAAAGTTGACGCTGACGTTCTGACAAGATGTTGAAGGCCTTATAATGATTCAAATCTAGGGTTATAGTATAGGTATATAATTGTACATAAATACACTCTTACTTATGTTATGGTTAAAGAAAGGATTATAAATATTAAAATATTGCGTACTTAATATTTCGCATAAATTTTATAACATTACTCATATAACCTGCAGGATAGGAAAGCTGTCATCACACAAATTATCGTTCCTTGTCTGTAATAGGATAACCCTCCGAGACGAGCTTCCACATATTATATTATATAGGTCGCATGCAGAAATCCTTTTACGAACATCTCGGAACTGCGTAAATAAAATTGGAAGGTACAACCTACCCAAGTTTATTTTATCAGTATCGGAAATGCAAGGGTTAGCACGTTTTAGCGTAGGTAAAGGCATCGTAATAACTTCGAAAAATAACGCTTGAGATAGGAAAGAAAAGATATAAAAGGTTTTTTTTTTCAAGTAAGAAGGTCTAGCTGGTCTAAATTCTATTTGCAGAACGATGTTAAAAAAATGGTATAGTCTTATAATAGTCTTTAGAACAAAAACTATTCTAACAATATTTCTTACCGTGAATTTCCGTTACCGTTTTCTAAATTTTAAAACATTTTGGGTTCTTACAACTATTTATAACTTTTGTATGTTTTTATTTATTACTTTCGACAAATTACATACGGTTTATGCAATCCTATCAAATCGACTGAACGATTTTGAATTTAAAAAGAGTTTTGAAAAACAAATGACGTGGCCACCGAAATCGATATATGCACAGGTAGATATTTTTGCTGCGCGACATTGTGATATGATAATAGTATAGTATAGTAAAATATAGTATGCCAGTGAAGCTAGGTACGCCGACTTTGCGACACATAGTTAGAGTAATTAAAAATTGCTAATTATATACCAAGTTATTGAAGCAAACAGTACAAAAGCCTAGCAAGCAACTCCACATAAGTGCGACAGAGCGTATGCAGATGTTCAGTCGTTTCCTTTTGTTAAAGTTGCTAATGACATCACTCGCTTGTTAAACACAATAGACTGTGAAGTACAAGACACATTTGACAGCTGTCATTCGAGTTGCGTGAATGACTCTCGTCTACTCGCGACTTCTTGCACACGAAGAATAAGGGGTAATTGAATTTTCTGTAATTGCTTTTCCAGATTGTTTCGAGATAAAAACCTTTCACAAAGTATATTTGAAGAAGCACTTCCCAAGATGGCTTCTTACCCGACTCCTCTTGCCCAATAGGAAGGTAAATGAAACGATCGGTTTGCTTTATCAAAGATTTTAAAGAAGCCACACTGATTTTTAAAAGTAAAATTATTTTTATCGCGCATTTTTTATCTACATTTTCAATAAGTAATATAATCATTTATGACATAATAGAAATTTTATAATTTGGGTCCTAAAAATTTTAATTGTCGATCACAAAAATGTCTACTGAAATATCATCAAAGGCGTGGAAGTATTTTAATAAAAGAGCTTCTTAAATTAATCTGTTACGGAGTGAGGTGAGAACTATTTGTTTTATGTATTAGAAAGAAAATATTTGAAATTTATTTGTAATGTAACATATATAACTTATTTTCCAAGTTTAACCGCCCCGGTGGGTGATGCATGAAAATATCTACGCTTAAACGGGTTTTATTTAATTTTTAGATAAGATGACTTTTGAGATGAAGATTCTAGATTTAAGAAATAGCCACTTAGTTCGATATATATCTTCTATATCTCATTTATAAAAAAAGTGTTGGTACTCCTTTTTATATTTATCAATATCTGTTATCGAAACACTATCTAGCTGTCTTTAGTGTAACTATCTCTCTTGTTTATTGCCTATCTCTCTATCCGATGTTTTTAATTAAATAATTATTAACATGGTCAAAATGTCATTCATCCGTTGCCAATAAATATTCGTTTAACATAAAATACTTTTTTCAGTTATTTTATCTCACGAGTGCAGGAGAGCTATACTCGTGTGTAGTGCGTATAGACATGCGCACAAGTGTGCACCCTTCAGGTAACATCGCCCGTACCCGCCGGCGGGGGCGCGGCCATAACCAAAATCAGAATTTATAATCAGAGACGGAGGCTCTCAGGCGTCGTCTCCTTCACGATGTTTTTCAATATCAACGCGCTAGGCCGTGGTCCGAGGCTCCCTGGAGCCGCCCCCAGACGCGTTGGTATATAACTTTTTTTGGGGTAGTCTTCCACTCCCCCGCAAGTCCGGTGAAGCTTGATCCGTCGTACTTTTTCGACAAAAGCTTAGGTCAATTTAAAAAAAAAGCCCTTGTGTGCGTACTACTAAACTAAGCTCTACAATACAATATTCTTTATTGACACCAAAAAATAAACAGTACAAAAGAAACATTTTTAAACAAATACAACAGTCAAAAGGCGGCCTTATTGCTAATGTATCAATCTCTGCCAGGCAACCTTTACGCTACGCACACAAAAATAATGTAAACACACGTGTATTGCTCGCCTGCACACTGAGATAAAACATCTGTAGTTATAATTCATTTCATAATTGCTAATAAAAGTTAATTATCATCTCATTAAAGCAATTATCTTCTTCCTACTAAGCGGAAATAAAAACGAAGTGACATAATTTTCAAGTCTTTCCAGTCCCTGATAATGATCGACATTTTGTTTCTGCCTTTCATTTTATAAGTTTTTATATTTTGATACGTTTGTACATAACTATAACACCTAGAATTGCATGTAAGTATCTTGATCCAACGAATATCCCTGACCATATTCAGCATATTAATAATAATAATAATAATATTTTTTATTTAATAACCAATTGTACAAATTATACTTAGTCTAGACTAAAAATAACAATTGGAGCAAAATAATTTACGTGCCCAAGCTAGGGTAGATCCCTATGTTATGGGCAAATAGAAGGACTTAATCTAACATAACAAAATAATAATTTGTGAAAATCATCAAAATTGTAAAAAATCATAATTAAATAATTTAATACAAATATCTATTTATATCAGTAAGTATATACTATAGTAACTGACATGCATGCACGACAATGCAGTTAGGTATTATGAGTACCTACTTTTGGACCAGAAAAGGGTATTTGTAATTATTAAAAATAATTCATTTATTTCATAATTCACTTATTACAAAAAAGAGTTACAGACATTATGATAGACTAGCGACCCGCCCCGGCTCCGCACGGGAAAATGGTTATTGTGGGTTATCCATAAGTATATTATGCATGTATTATACATATAAACCTTCCTCTTGAATCACTCTATCTATTAAAAAAACCGCATCAAAATCCGTTGCGTAGTTTTAAAGATTTAAGCATACATAGGGACAGAGAAAGCGACTTTGTTTTATACTATGTAGTGATATCCCGCACTAAAATGAGTTCCCCGCCCAATAGCCACGCACCACACCCCGCAGGCGCCGCGGGACTCTAAGTGGGTTGATCTGCAGTGTTTTTACCACGTTTTTACATAGCGTATCAGTGTCTGACTTGTAGTTGGCATCCAGTTGTTATTAAAAAAAAAAGTAGGTTGTCAAAACGCGTTTGCTGTATGGAGTGTCCGACATGTGCTTTGGGCCACACCTTGCGTGTCGAAAGCATTAAAATTTGCTTCGCTAATTGAAATGAAAAAGAGAATGCATGTATTTGTTTCACGTTTAAATGGAATATAGGAGTAACAAATTGAGGAGATTTAGTATTCGAAGCCTGTAAAAGGGCAGAAGTAGAAAAAAATTAGTAAGTACTTTATATAACTTAGATTTTCGAAAAAAATAGAATGAGTATATCATCAGCTTATTTAGCTTTTGAATGGGTTTAGTATAATATAAAACACTTTTTTCGTTTCAATATTCTAGTAACCCTTTTTCGATTTAGTTATTTTGAAAGCTTATTTTGTTTCCGAGAATTTGTGTCCCTTTTTATCCAAGCTTGATCGTTCGGGGAAGCCCCTAGGCACGCTTCAATCAATTTTTTTCCACTTTATTAAATGGTATGAAATGCTTTCGTTATTGAAAATGCACCGAATGTATGCCTGTAGTCTTTTATTTGCTTAAATTGGTAATCGTTCTTTTTTTATTCTTTCTCTGGTTTTTTTTCGGCGGCTTCGAAAAGATGTCATGTCATCGGTTTTGAGTAGTTTTCTCAAAGAAACAAAGCGAAGAAAAATTGTTGACACTCCCATACAAAATCATTTTAATCCGACAGTTTGTATGGGTACATTATAGAATAGAATAGAATATACTTTATTGCACACAAGAGAATACAACAAACATAATTAAAGCAACACAGGTGTACAAAAGGCGGCCTTATTGCTAAGGTAGCAATTTCTACCAGGCAACCCTCCTTCCAACATTATTTCCTTTTCCTTTTCGGAAAAAAGTATTGACTGACGATTTTATTATTATCAATAAATAACAATAAAATAGTCAATCAATTGTCTATGAGCTGAAATTATAATAATAATTTCAGCCAAAAGACGTCCATGGCTGGACAAAAGGCTCATAAATCTCTAGAAAAATGGACTCTACGCTGCCCGCATGCCAAAGCTTCTATTGGCTTACATTCA
Organism: Teleiodes luculella; assembly: GCA_948473455.1. Lineage (NCBI taxonomy): Eukaryota > Metazoa > Arthropoda > Insecta > Lepidoptera > Gelechiidae > Teleiodes > Teleiodes luculella. The sequence goes on along the minus strand of OX419598.1, from coordinate 7,945,077 downwards.
TGAAATTTTTCCGGGATAAAAAGTATCCTATAAGTATTTCAATTTATATTGATAAGCTATCTTCATGCAACAATATATTTCGTACCGCCGTGATGGAGAAACATACCTATATTTAAATGCCTAATATTTAGCATTCATAATATTCCTATGATAAGGAAAACGTAGCGTGGATAGGTCTTAAAAAGGTGGACCGATGATCCGGAAAAGGCCACGGGAGGCCACCGAATGCAAACTGCGCTAGGACTAGATTCTCCAATCTATCTTCCAGTTAAAATGATGATACTATATTATAAAAAAATATACAAACAAGAAGGTGAAGTAAGTTTTTAAATATGTAGTAGAGTATATAAAAGTAGATATAAAATTTTTAATTCCATATTGTACTTGATAATCCTATATTACTAAAATTACCATATAATTAAAATATTTTCGTAGCTACGATTTAAGTAGGTAAATGAAAAAAAACCGTTTCATGAAATATTCTGAATACTTAAGAATAAACAAGAAGACTTTATTGCAAGAAATACTAAGAAATCAATATTTTTTACGCTCCCTCCTCCGACCGTGATTTTAGTAAAAATGTTACCGAAATATTATAATATGTTAACGATTTTAAATACAAGTAGGTATCTAAAATTAAATGTCATCTAAACAATTAAATCATAGTTACTATTAAATGAATATTAAAAATATTTAAAAAACTATCCACATTCATAATTTTATTTTACAATCAGAATGTTTAGAGTTACCTACACATAGTACAGCGTGATAAATCTTATTTCTCTCTGAAAATTGACTCGTTACAAAAATAACCAAGAAAAACAGACACGTCTGAATTCGCGTTCCCGAGTTGATTTTCATAAGAACGCACAGTAATTTTTCTGAACAAATCCCTCCCTAGGGCCAATTTTGGCGAAAAAAGTTTCCCAGCAACGCCGGTCTGTCAGCGAAATCCTCCAATAAGGTATTATACTTACATTTTTAACTTCAGGAGTCGGCGATGTAGTTACTGGCTGGCGCTAATGTGAATAATTAACAAAGTGCACTCACGACTCATGAACCATTCACTGCACTCCACACTTCGAACGTTGGGAGGATGTCCGTATGTGCGTCACTGCGGCAGTGCTATCGCGGCGAGAGGCTGGATCGCACTGAGTGGAGACGGGAGCTGGGAGCGAGCGGGAACGCCGTCGTCACGCACACGTCACGCTGCTCTATCCTAGCCTTGCGTTCGCTACTCACTGAAATATGACAATCCCTAAGATTAGGGCCTTAGTAGGCCTTAGTTTTGTACATTAAGCTGTCTTATGCTAATGGAAAAGTGATCTGTCTACTCGGTGAACGTTCGAAACTTTGAATCGACTTTATATCTTAGTCTTAATTGACAAGCTAATTTCCATTACTTTTATAAACTTTAAGTAATATTCAAAATCTAATTATCTTTTAATGTCGCTATTATTATGTAATACTTCGATTATTGAATTTGGTCTAGAAGTCAGTTATGTCATCAAGTTTTAGTTAATTTAATTAATAGATTAACATCTCAGCTAGCAATATTATTTAGGTAATTAATATTAATTATGAATTTCAATTCTTCGTATCTTAACCGAACTCAGTCTAACCTGATTTCATCATAGAAACAAGTTTTGTATTGCCTTCACCTCAGAATGAAATTTGCAGAAATTCGTAGTTTAAAACATAATTGATTAGGTAATTGGCAGCTAGAGTTTACAACCTGGGCACTGTTTCTGCTAACCAGTTGCCTTTTATCCAGGCTACAATAAACAAACGTACAATGTATACAATATCCCAATAATCAAAACGAAAAATATCTTAAGATCAAAAAACAAAAGTTCTAAACATATAAGAAGTCAACGAACTCGCATTGAACCATCTGTATTTTTATTAAACTATTTTTTTTTCCTAAGAATACAATAGTTTACAAAACCTATGTAAAAGTAAATCAATCTCTTGTTTTTGTTCTCTTGTGTCTTGTTTTGTTTAATATTGATGTTTGTTTTCTTTTATTTACAAACAAAACAAGCAAAGAAAAGGTAAATCGTATACTTAGTAAGCAAAACAATGATCATGAAATCTTCCAGTTTTGAATAAAAATGTTAGTCGCAGACCAAACAAGAAAAACCTTTCATTATTCACGGTGCTAGAGGTGATGAATATCTCACAGAATTTTTCACCCTCAACTTTTTGTCTCAAAGTCCTTAATTAAACCTCGTGGTCGAGGTTTGCTTGAAGAGTATTTTACTGTAAGGTAATAATGATGATTACTTTATTGCCAAAGTTCAAGACTCTTTCCTTTTATTTTTTTGCGAAGCATCGTTTGAAACGAAGGACTTTATTAAGGAACATTATTAGTAAAGTAGAATTCTTTTAATTCTGAATGGATTAGGTTTCGTATAGGTATTATATGAATTTTATTAATGATGTAGTATCGCTTTCCAGTATTGATTTCATTAAAATTAAATGATATTACACATTTAAGTCAATTTTTTTATATAAGTCTATTAACGTAGTAATTAAAATTAAGATTTAATGATGTAAATAATCCACTTTGGTGAAAAATTTCACTGAAATCCATTTGGTGTATATGAAATCCCACCTAAAACATACCTGTTAAAAAGGGGGCCAAGTTCCTATCGGCTAATTGTTCGCCTAAAAAAGGGTTGAAATCCAAGCCAATGCCAAGTTTACATGCACTTTAAAATCGATCATAATCATCTTCATCAACAGCCGACGATTAAGCCTTAAGATTAAGGTTCGTAAAAATAGTGCACGGCCTGCGCTCGGCCTGTTGCTGGTACTTGGCCTGCGCACTACCGTGCGCTTAGAACCTCGTATTTAGGCTTGAAAATAATAAAATATAATTGTAGAAAAATTTCGTTTTATTATAACATTACGAAAATCTAACGTATGACTATGAGGATGTGTTAAAATTCTTCACACTACCACCGCCCTTGGTAGCGGTAGCGGCGCACGCAAGGCGCAGTGAAGATACTAAAATGGTAACAATGTGAAATAAACTTTGAAGCTTATTCCATACTGTTAAAAATGACTTGCTAAGAAATCCCCCTCAACCTGCCCTGAGAACATGCGATTATATAACGTAGAATTTAAGGTTTAGTTTACATTGACGCGTCTCGTCAGGTTTGCGATACGCTGGCCCTTGTGTGAACGCGGCTGACATGCTTGATAAAGCGGGAGAGCTTTGAAACTTGATGCTGTGTCTCAAAGTTGAGATTGAAGTGTTGATGGAAACTTTCGCGCCTCCATACGTATCAAACTCTCGTTCCATTTTTAAAACTTAAAAATAAAAAGTATTCTTATTTACGTTAGCCTGCCAGCACCAACACTGAAACGCAATTTTAAATCATTGATAATCATAGTAACAAAAAAAATTAACAAATATAATGAAATGAGTAGGTATGTGATGTAGTTGTGCAAATTTACAGGTTGTCTTACTTCTCTGGAGCTTTTTAGTGTAACATTTTTTTACCTAAAATCTTTCTATATTCTCAGCAGCAGCTGCAGTGAAAGGAGAATATTGTTTTAATCAGCAGGAAAGAAATTTGCTATAAAAAAAAACATTTAGCATATATTATATTAATGAGGTATAATTTATAATCTATTTGAAAAAGTTTTTCATTATTTTACGCAGTGATTGAGGGTGGATGATTGACATAATAAGAGACTTTTCGTGATTAATTTAGAAGCATATTATAAAAATGCGTTTGGCCAGTGCACTTATTGCAAAAATAAATAAAAATATTTTACGAACAGCATAGTTGTTAAAGAAAATGTCAGACTTTGAAACATGACGCTTGCAAAGTTCAAATTGAGTGTTGATGGAAGTTCCGCTCGCGGCTCGGCCGTCCCGTATTTCACTCTTTTCTTTTTTCAAGTAAAATTTAAGTACTCCATTTCCTTTTTTTTTGTGTTATTTCGGTTTCCGAACTTTTAATTTGCACTAGACAAAGACTGAATGAGTTTGACAATTTGGACAGCGCTTGTTCTTGTGAACGAAATAAATAATTAAAAAAAAAGACATTGGTTTAAAAATTGCAATACTATTGTACTCATATAGTTAAATTATGATTTTAATAACGTAACTGTAAGTAGGTAAGTAAAATATAGGTTGTCTGGTAGAAATTGCTACCTTAGCAATAATGCCGCCTATTTGTAAATTTTACCGTTGTAAACTGTATTTTTTGTCATTCCTGGTGTGCAATAAAGTATAAGTATTGTATTGTATATAAACTGTAAATATAAATAACTTATGATAGTATGAGAACTTTAATATTATTATTTTTTATCGTGTGCTTTCATAGTCCTTCTAGATGCCTCCGTAGTCAAGTGGTAAAACGCTAGTGCGGAGGTTTAGAGTTTGAACCCGTCGAAAAAATATCACTATGATATTTTTCTAGTTTGGTTACCTAGTACTATTATTTATTCTGTGGTTTGGTTGAGTGAGACACTGCAGCAGACCTCTAATTGTCTGAAAATAAATATGGTTTGGTGCTTCAGAAGGCACATAAAGCTGATGGTCTGGCTACGGATGTATATAGTCGTTATAAGAGCCATGTCGGAAGCCTTAGGTTAGGTTACCTAACTGGGCTATGGCTTTAGCTTAGGGAAGTTCTTTTTGTGTGGTGTCGCAGCACATGCGGATAACGTCATAGGTACTCATACCTATCTGTACCAAAATGTTACCATATTGTTTTGTGGATAAGGTAATTTTGCTTATGTTGTTAAATTTTGTTTTATCCTGTTGGGTTGTGATGTCCCATAAATAAAATATTCTTATTCTAAATAACACCTTACCACGGTAATGAGGAAGGTAAACAATACAATACAATAAAGTACAATTTCATGACCCACCCAAGCAAACCTCCTTCCTTTATACTCTAAGGGTGTGGTATTTGAGTTAATGAAAATTACTGACTTTAAACAAAACACTAAACACCGTTAATGTGAATTTTGCTAAAACTGGACTCAAAACTTATGCACTCAAAAAGTTCGAGTGAAATTAAGCACTAACGCCATTTAAACTAGTCTAATGAAAAAGTTTAAAATGCTAGTTTCAACTCATACTGAAAATTGTTCATGTTTGTGTGGTAGTTATAAACTATAGCTCATATTATGTTCTCACCGAGGGACTCGAGGTCTTCTCTTTTTTGCAAGATGATTACAAACCTTAAATGTTTGCGGCCCAGAACTTAGCCACTTCAACTGCATTGTGTGAGGCGTCCATTAGGTCCGGCTGAGGATAGGTGGCACGGCAGGCAGGACAGGCCACTAAGAGATCCATGGTTTGTACTGCCCCGCACATGCAGTCCAGGTTAGGGTCACTGGAGAGCCCCCACCGGAACATGTTTTCCTCGCTCCGGCCAACCACGGTCAAAGTGAAAAGGCTTTAGTCGATCATGCTGTCCCAGAATAGAATAGAATAGAATATACTTTATTGCACACGAGAAAAAACAGGCCGGCCCAAACGACCCAGTGCGGGTTAGTCTACTTCAATTTATTGCGCAGGTGTATGCAGGCGTTCGATCATTCCTCATGATGGTTTTCTTCAATGTAAGAGCGTCGAACAACCTTAATATGAGTTCGAAAATAAATCTAAAACACATTGGTACGTGCTGAGGCGAATCTATACAGTCTACACTAAATAAATGTGTATTAATATCAAGTAAAGTACGGCTTCAAAAGCAGTTTTAAGTTAAATTATAGGTTAAATATATTAAAAACTAAAACAGAGTATGAATATTTAAACAATATTAATTTGTGAAAATAAGAAATAAAGAGTTTACCCTAGATAAAAATACGCTAACGTTCAATAACTAACTAACAATTAACGTAATTGTTATTTGTGTTTAATCCTGAGCTCAGGTATTTATTTAATCTACTGACAAATAATACCTCGGGAAAAACCCAAGTGGAGCCACAGGTTTGAAAGCTAGTCTTAATTTTTAAGCTAATAAATGGAACAAATTTAAACGTATGCGGGGTGAAATTTCAGTTGCATAGGTAAACTAGATTGGGCTGCGTGAAAAATTTGAAACTTTAGGAGCCTATTGACAAGGAAATTGGAAAAGCTAAGCCAAACATCCAGCGCTGCGGGATATTGCTACACGGAAATGAAAAATATGGAGATAGGTATTGGCCGTTCTAGCAAACTAAGGAACAAGGTTCAAAGAGATTGCTAAACAAGTTTTCGCAAATTGAAGGCTTGCCGTTCCAGTTGGATTGATTGGTTTAAATAAACTGGTGCATCCATATTTAGAATTAAGTGACTACCTCTATATTGGTAGCATTGGAGTGTGGGCTTTTCTGTCATATGTTGTTTTACACAGAAACAAAATGGCAACGTTGATTGCATAGCGATATTTAGAGATTGCTCTCTTCTTAATAAGACCACCTTTTTTATTAAAAAGAATGAAACTAAATTTTCAATATTTATCTAGATTATAAATCTGTGGGTCCGTTTGTAAACAATAATATCTATAAAAGCTTGTGTGTGGTACCAACAGTAACATACAAAATAGAATCTAAATACAAAATGCAATAAAGATACGAACCAAAATAAAAAGACAATTTAAATCCAAATAAATAACGAAAGAATCGTTCGGTTCGTTACTCGTGTGTCAGATCCGACCGTATCCTTTCTCATATAACAAGATCATGTATTTGCCTTACAAAAAACATCCTGCTACGAAATAAGAACATTTGTAAGCAACAAAAGTTGACGCAGGCCCGCTTCATAACGTTGAAACAATAAAAAGGAAGCCAGCGAGAAATTTAAATAAAAAGGTATTGCTGAATTGTAGCGCGGAACATAAATGTTATTTTTTATTTTCGTCCTACATCACGTGGGTCGTGAACTCGTTGAATCAAGAAGAGTGTTGTTTCCAATGTTCCAAATTACAAATCTCTTGTCGGAGACAATTTTCATGTTTTCTTTCCAGAGCATCCTAGTAAGTGGATTAAGGATTTTCACAAATGCTCTTTTGTTTATTTTTTGTCAAATGAGTGTAAGTGTACAACGTGCCTTTTACTTTTTCAACACCTTGTCGTTTTTTGTTTTTGTAAATATTTTTTGTTTTTTGTTGACGAAACGAGCGTTGATTTTTATCGTTTACTCGTACAAACAGAAGTTACTTTAACAAGACTGGTGGATAAAAAAGTTTGTTTTTTGTTTTTCGGTGATAATATTTATTTTTACCTACTTGTTTGACAATCTTATCGTAATCTTGTGTGTTGCTAAATACAAATATTCTTTATTGACATCAGTAATAAAATAGGACAGTTTCAATTTTTATAATAGAATAAAAAGGCAATAAGCTAATTATATGTGTTCTTAGCTTATTGTAATATCTCTCCGTCTATTGATAAAGTTTGTAACTATTGTAAAATTATATTTGACTTGTTTGGCGTTTGTAGTTAAAAAAAATAAAAAAGAGTACATAGAGCCCTTAGCGAACTTCAAATCGCAACAAATTTTACTTTTGCTTTAGTATTTCGTTTAAATTTCGAAGCTAAATTTTCAATCTCCATTTTGTCTTCGTACCTGTTTCGTTATTTGTCATTACTTCGTCGTAGCTCTTCACAACATTTTGCTAAGGGTGAATTAATAAAATCTTTAATATAACGTCTTCTCTAATAAATTTCTTCCAAAATGTTTTGCAAAAGCAATATTTTTACGCAAATATAAGCCTGCAGATTATACCACTCCAGCAGCTTTACAATATTTTATTAATAACTTGTAACACATATTCTGAACAGGTAATTTTTAGCCTGTCATTGATATTTAATCATAAATTATACTTAGCCATTGGTTTTATATTATAGTATTCATATTCTGGCATTTTATAGTTTAAGATCTAAAAATAACGTGTATGAAACACATAGTTAATCAAAATTTTCGTTGCTTCTCAAAATATATATTTGAAAGAAAATAAAATTATTGATTTTTCTCTACTTATCTTGTCACCTTTTATATACACAAAATATCAATTTAAAAGAAATTGGTGTTACCACGTAATTCCAGCTCTTAGTATACAAGAATTAAATTAAACCAGCCAACTCGAAGTGTTTGCAGGCAAACAGAACACGGACCAATCGACAGAGTCCTCTGAAACATTAATTGCAAACAACTACAATTGAAACGAACACAGATATATCTCTGATCGAGAGGCATTATTGAATCGATATCGATAACGCTTGGAATTCTCTCACATATGCTATAATTTTTCTTCAATAAGGACGCATAATAATACCATCTACAAAGCTTTAGTACGGTTAAAGCTTATAGAGAGAGAAGATTCAAAAAGAGGTGCGTTACGTTGTTTTTATTTCTTTCTAGAGTGATTTTTCACCTGTTTTTCCATCACTTTTCCAGTGATAAGTATAAGAAGCTCCACCACCGGCAACAAATATTTGACTAGCCGTACACCACGAGCCACCACTCTGTTGACACTAAATTGAATCCAAACAGCATCTCGGTACTTGAAAAATCGAAAAATGGTCGATAGCAAAGTTCTAACAAGTCTCTTTAAAAACAATTTTTGAATAGTGGTTTGAATTTTGAATTTCTTATAGCAGTTTCCGAAATCTTTGGCGGGACATTGGTACAGTCGTAGACGTGTTTCGGCTGAATAATTTCAAATATTTATCTGCAATCATACTTCATTCAAATACACTTACGTAGCAAGATAAGCTCGCTTTGTCCATTAGTTTTAAGGGTCTCAGATGTATTTTAATAAAGTACTCTGTGATCATTATTACAGACCATCTCAAAGGCACCCACACAAACACAAACGTGAATTAGATACCGAGTACAAAGCGACTAAGTCCGATTGTGTTCGGAAAGTGAGAATGCCCGCAATGCCGGTGGTAATTGTAGCCTCTGTGAAAGTTTCGGATCAACCTTGCTGCACCTATAAGCTTAACGTTCCACTTCCAACTTCAGAAGTGCAATAACTCAAAGTGAGTCGGCTAACTATGGTAATCCAATTGCTATCAATTTTGCACGGGTGAATCTTCTGTCTTCGAAAACTAATTTCTTCTGGATTTATTACGGGTTATAACTCTCTATTAAATCTTGTTACCAAGAGAACATTTTAAATTGTCTGTACGATGGATGGATGGATTTGATTATTTACTTTGTATGGAATGAGATCGTGTTGTAAATGCCAGTTAAAGCATTATAGATTAGATCAAATTGGTCTCCGATGAAACGATTGGAACGTAAAACACTTCTAAATGAAAAATTTAATAGAATATATTAGACACGCGTTCAACAAGTGTTTAAACTCTTTAGTGGAAAGACGGAATATGTACGGCAATATTACGTCTATATTTCCCGTGGTAACGTATTGCAAGAAAAAAGTAAAAAAGATAAACTTAAATGTATCTATTCAAGTAGCATTTGGTATATATATATATATATATATATATATATGTACGGTACGGTGTAGGTAACGTAATCACGAAACCCACACGTTAAGCGAGTAAGCATTTTGTACATCGTACAGAATATCTATTGCGACACAAGGTATCCACAGTGTGCATTTCACAGTATCCTGCAAAGAAAACAGACCCCCCTGTCATAAGCGGCGACTACCAGGACAGGGGGGTCTGTTTTCGAAAATGAAATCTCCCTTGCTCCTGTGTGAAATATACAAATGATCCCAAATATTTGGGTAAAGGATTAGGACCAGTGTCTGGGATTTGGGGACTTTTAAATTAAATATTATAATGTACTGAGCAAAATGTTGTATGATTGATCTTAATTATTAATTTTAAATATCCAATAGCCACTATTCGATCCCGATTGAACTCCAGTTGTTGTCTCAGTAATTCAATTTTCTATTCATGGCAGTAGTGATCCTAGTTTAGATTGGGTCAATGCTAGGCTGTTTCAATCATTTTGATCAAACCGTATCAAGGTAGCATTTGATCGAGATGATAAGCTAGAGAAAGTATAATACAGTGTATAAGTGGCAAGTGGCAGCTTATCAAGGTTTTGAACAATAGTACCAAACTGTTTTTTGAAAACGAAAAAATATTTACTCTTCTATCAAAATATTCCAGAGAAATGGGAAAATCGCGCTTCGCTAAAATGGTCATTAACGGACAGTTTGTAAGAATTACTTTTTCGTTCCTTAAAGAAGTTTATGTTTTCAGATTCTAAGCCTAAGACTCTGTATAAGCCCAGTTAGACTTTATATAATAATAATTGTCTTTGAACTTATTGCCACAAAAAGTTTTATTGATTTTAAAATAAATTTACCCATTTTCTGTGAAATTTGGCATAAAATTCTCAATATGAATTATGCAGTCCGATATTTGGTTCCAGTTCACTAGCTGAAGACAAAAGAAATATCGTTGTTAATAGCAATCGCAGATCAACGTTTGGTTTGAATGAATGCAGCCGTGTCTACTTGGAAAGCACAATGACAAAGGCTGCATCAGGGCTGTTTGTACAGAAATGTTATTGTTATGAATTAAATGTATATTATGAAGTATTGAAACTCTACCAAACATTTTTTAACCAGTGATCATATACCAAATGCCGCTACCATTTTTTTATACTTTGTGCCCAGACAAAAGAACTGGGAAACCCTGCAAGCTTTGCTTTTGAGAACCAAACCATGTAGAACTTCTAACGTGTATTCATTATTGTGTCATTTATTTATTTCATTATTGTGCTGAAATCAAACAATGATAAGTGTTTATATTTTTTGTCACATCTAATGATAAAATAGATTGATTTCTAATGGATTTATTTAGTGAATTGTGAATGAACAATATGCTCCATGGCTTATAAACTGCTTTTCCAAGGAACTTTTATAAGAAAATTCCCCGTGTTTGTCTTATGTCTGGATGATGTATATTTATACATGTTTGTATATCAGCTGTCTGACCCAAACTAGGCAGAGCCTGTAGGTACATACTAAAGCGCGCTGTAGTATGTACTAGGGATGCGCGATTTTTGCCTTTGAATCGATTTTCTGGATCGTAATGGATCGTAAGCCTTTGAATCGATTCGTGGATCGGATCGTATGCTCTTGAATCGATCTCTCAAAAATCGATTCAAAAATCAAATCATAATTTGTATTATTACATTATTATTATTTTTATGATACAGATACATAATTTTCAGTTCTTCCAATAACGCACTGGATTTTATGGGTGGAATCATCGGTAAATTCACAAAAGCACAATTATTTTTACATAAATGGTTAAACTTATACCTATTATACGGCACAAGCGACCAATGCAAAATAAAAACAGTGAGGAATTTTTAGAACTATGATGCAAATCATGTTACATTGTTTTTATCAACTAGCTTTGCTTTATAACATAAACAATGCGGACTAATGATGTCAATATAGTGTCGCATTTGTTTGAAATTGATCTTTCTTCATTTTTTATTAAAATCATATCAAATTAGTACACTGACCGTGAATACGATCCAAGGGATTCGATCTACCTTACTTGTGAATCGATCCGAATAAAGATCGTATTGAAGTGAATCGATTCAAAAAATGGCTAGATCGTATTCTTTTGAATCGATCTTCATAAAAATCGAATCGTAATGCGCATCCCTAGTATGTACTGTGGTGTGCATGTGTCCTTCATGCACGCCGTTTCATGCTGGCAGCCTCTTTTTGCGTTTGAGACTTTATAAAGATGTAAAGTAATATCAGTTTGAATTTCGTTGATGAGAGGGAGATGGCCGTAGCCCGTGCTACGAGCCTGACGCCATTATTATGATTTCCAAAGCTTATGTAATATTTCGATAAGATTTCTATCAATAAACTAGACATTGTATTCCCTATTACTGCATTTTCATTCGGATAGGGATTAGCCTCCACCCTTAGGGCGCGACTGTACCTACAGGCTCTGCCTAGTTTGGGATCAGATGGCCGTGTGTGAATGTCCCCAAATGCAAAAATTATTTATAAATATTTTTAGTATTCCCAGCTAGTTTTGAAGAGTGGCAGCCCTACTCTTCGATACAACAGGCGAATCACTATTGTGGAGAGGGCAATTAACTTTTCAGATGGAGCTATGCTCCGAGCTTGATACGGGGCAATATTGTGATGATGGGGGAGTGCTTTTCACTCTCTTTCCAACAGTTTGTGCGCGTACTTAGTTCTGTCTAGAGCTAAATAAAACTGCACAGTTGTAAATAAAGCCGTGAATGAACGTTTGTTTAAGTCACTAGTTTAACAAAAATACATGAGCCACATTATTACGTACTCTGTAATTTTATTATGAAATTTTCACTTCTTTACTGACACATATTAATGGATCTTTGAACTGATGGAAATATAGGTTTTTCCAAATATTTTTGTCTCTGTATCATGTAAATATAAAGTAGGTAATGTTGTTGTTGGGATCCTAGGGTATACAGGGTTTACATACTAAATAGGGCCTTCAAGAGTATCTTCCAATTCCTCTTGTCCTGCGCCTTAGTCTTGGCAGAGGGGTAAAGAAATAAGTTACAAGCCGAAAATTGATTTCGTTTTTTTTTCGGTCAGGTCAACCGTACAATCAGCATATTATGCGACTGGGCATATTATTGAAATTAAGAGCGCCTTTATTCCATATTAGTAGGGGCGAATCTCGTAGTGCGACTGTGCAACCGCATGTGCTGGCTACTGTACATTTCTCATTTCCTAGGTAAAACCCACAAATAAATTTATGAAGTTGAAAAATAAAACTTAGAACTATTTTTAGGGTTCCGTACCTCAAAAGGAAAAAACGGAACCCTTATAGGATCACTTTGTTGTCCGTCTGTCCGTCTGTCAAGACCCTTTTTCTCAGGAACGCGTGGAGGTATGAAGCTGAAATTTATATCAATTACTCAGGTCTACTGTCCCTTGAAGCTGTGAAAAAATCAAACTTCTAAGCCAACGCAATCAAAAGATACAGCCGTTTATGCCGCAAATTTTCGACACTTGCAAGGGAATCAAAACCTACAGGGTGCTTCCCGTGAACTCAGAATCTTGAAATTTGGTACGAAGCAACGTCTTATAGCATAGATAAAGGAAAAATTACGAAATCCATAAATTTTTAGTTACATCACATAATATATATGTCGGAGATTGAAGCTAGATTGATCGTTTAAATCGATTGTAAACATCGATGACAGTTTTTATTTTATTTTCTCGAGTATCAGAGGGTAGAATCGATATAGTTGACCGGTGTGAAGTTGGCGCGGTGACGTTTGACAGGAGGCCCTACTACCGGGAGTGGGACCGGGTGGTTTACTCGCATAAATAGCATCGCTCAGTGGAGGGCGGGCTCTTTGGTAGATCCGCAGCCGCGTTGATAGCTTTGTGTGTCTGAGAGTGTGTTTCTGGTGGACGTACTAGTCCGGTGTGTTTTGTGATGTGTGATTCGATGTGAGATCTGGATGTATGTTGAAATAATGGTTGTTGCAATATTGTTTGTACCACAGTCCAGTGGTGTCTGTAAACCGTGAGTAAAGTGATCTAATTATCGTGTCGCTAGCAAGGTTGGCTAGGTTCTGTCTGATATTCGTATGGTGTTAGCTATGGCATTGTTATCATGACCGCGGGTAGAGTAACTGTAATATGGTCGAGTTACATAAGGTCCGGGCGGGGAGGCCCCTTGGTTGGCCAGTTTGTAATTGTTCAGTGTTTTCCATGCCAGTTTCCCCTTATGGCATTTTGATGGTGCTCGGATCTACCTAAACCCCTTTTAGGGATTGATTAGGTCCCGATCGCTCATGATAACAAACAATCGAGTCTATGGTGGTATAGTGTGTTCCAATTATGATGGAATTCGATATAGTTGGTAAAGTCTGTTTCAATAGTGATGACGAATTGGGGTAGTCCTGACAAAGATAGTGTTCGATGGTTCTCTAAAAGTTGTTGTAGCATACGCCCACGCTTTACGTATTCCTGCGTGTTACCCCTGCGCGGGTTCCCTTTATTTATTTGCTTGGCCCACCATCATCTTCTGTCCTTTTTCCGTCATCAGAAGTGGGATAAAGGGCCCTGTAGTCTAACTAAATCGTACTAAAATAACGTTCAAGCGATTTTATTTTGAACTTGAATTTTGAATTTAATTTCTAAGTTGTTAATTTTTCATCCGAACTTTAGTTTATTGTGGGTAGAAAAATATCATTTTAGTGTAGTGTCAGATTTGTCAAAATAATCAAGATCGCCGCTTAACGCAAATATTCGTTGTGATTGGTCGGATTGACTTAGTGAGAATTTATCTGAGTGTCAAACGATTAGTTACTGGTTTTACTCGTGGTAGTTAGAATCAAAATTAATCAGTGTTATTTATTAACGGTGGTGTACTGGCGTTACGCACACGTCATGTTTATCAGGTACTGTAATATTTCTATTCCGTTTTAGTCGGATGTGCTTTCGTCAAGTTTAAATTCGTTAAATTATTTTGCTGTCGTAAACATAGTTAGAAATATTGTACGCCAAATAATGCGTGCCTAGTTTGACGTTTGCGAAAAATAGCCCGTTGTACCAATAGGGTTTTGCGATTGTATTTTGAATTAATTTTCGGAAATTATCGGTTGAAATGTTTGTCAGTGTAACGTATTAGAAAGTACTTACGTGAATTAGAAAAATAGTTTTGTGAGTTCGGTTACTTGGTTCGAAAACGCGATTCCGGCATAAAGTACCCAACTCGTACGATTTTATTGTGAGAATTAGTTTGATTAGTTGTTTGTAAAAATGATGCGGTACGAAATCAATTAAAATAATGCGGTACGAAATTAGTTAAAATTGAACCCGATGTAAACAGAGAGGTGTTACAAATCGTTAAAGTATTTTTTTATTGAGAGTTCGTTGTACGTTGAAGGCGTTAAATAAACCTACCTACTTTTAGCTACTAGTACCCTTATGACGAATTTTATGACGAAGTTGATCTGACTTTGACAATGTGTTTACCTGACGTTGACGTTCATGATAATTGGATAGTCGAGTAACGATTTTATTTTGTTGTTGTAAACAGTTTAAACATCTTGTATTAGAAGTTATGTTTCCATGATTTAATGTTATCCGCCGGATTAAGGCGATGATTATAATTTATCCACCCGATGGAGGTGATGATTTAATAAACACGCTTCAGTCGTAGTCGCAACTGCGGTTTAACCGTTCAGGGCGCGATGCGCGGCTGTCGACGTGAACTTCTGACTGGAGTCTTGACTGATTATTGACAATCAAAACGAATTGAATCTAATTTAAACTGTAGTCGTAGTCGCGATCGCAACTGCGGTTTAACCGTTCAGGGCGCGATGCGCGGCTGTCGATGTGAACTTCTGACTGGAGTCTTGACTGATTATTGACAATCAAGATGAATTGAATCGAATTTAAACTGTAGTCGTAGTAGCGATCGCAACTGCGGTTTAACCGTTCAGGGCGCGATGCGCGGCTGTCGACGTGAACCTGGGATTATAGTGGCAATCGCAACTGCGGTTTAACCGTTCAGGGCGCGATGCGTTACTGGAAATATGACATTGAACATTTAGCTACGTGTTAAAATTTGTCTTCATACGCTCCTTCGTGGTCGTAACTGCGATTACAATCGTTCAGGGCGCGATGTGCGGGGGGAGCTGTGAATGACGGTTTTTATTTGAGTCTCGTGGAAGATTTCTCTGCAAATATTGAACTACTTATTAAAATTTCTGTCTTCATACGCTCCATCGTAGTCGTAACTGCGATTTGGATCGTTCAGGGCGCGATGTGCAGGTGGAGCTATGAATGACTGTTTTTGTTTGAGTCTCATGGAAGATTTGTCTGCAATTATTGAGCTACATATTAAAATTTCTGTGTCTACATACGCTCCATCGTAGTCGTAACTGCGATTTCAATCGTTCAGGGCGCGATGTGCAGCTGGAGCTATGTATGACTGTTTTTTTTTTTTTTTTTTTTTATTTGTCTCATGGGAGACTTCTATGCAATTATGTGTACTGAGTAAACCGGAATGTAGTACAACAAAATAGAAGTGAGTTTATGAGTTAGATTTTACTGTATTGTAGTTGACCGAAGCGGAGGCTTGGATGAGCCGTAGTGCGTAAAAATCGTTGTCAAAGTCAAAGTCAAATAGTGTTTATTCGAAGTAAGATTTCACAAATCATTTTTCGACGTCGAGAATTGGAACAAAAGAATTTGTCTGCTTTGAGTGGTACATTGTTGTTTTTTTTTAGGGACGCTCTTTTTTTTAAAGTAAGAGACGCGCTCACTTTTGAAGCGGGAATGGTCCACTTTGAGTAGGTAGCCGTAGATCGCGAATAAGATAATTCGTATTTGACTTTAAAAGTGTTTGCTGTTTACGGTTTTAGTAATGTCACGGTGATTGTGACTGTAATGGTACTTGATCGCTTTTACTGTAATTGAATTTATCTGACAGGTATTAAAAACTGTTTGACGTGGTAATGTTTTAGTCAGGAATAGCCGAGCGGTATTAAGTCTTGCTTTTAATTAGTTCCGAATCGTACACACGAGGACGTGTGTCAGCGCAGGATGGCCGTGTCGGAGATTGAAGCTAGATTGATCGTTTAAATCGATTGTAAACATCGATGACAGTTTTTATTTTATTTTCTCGAGTATCAGAGGGTAGAATCGATATAGTTGACCGGTGTGAAGTTGGCGCGGTGACGTTTGACAGGAGGCCCTACTACCGGGAGTGGGACCGGGTGGTTTACTCGCATAAATAGCATCGCTCAGTGGAGGGCGGGCTCTTTGGTAGATCCGCAGCCGCGTTGATAGCTTTGTGTGTCTGAGAGTGTGTTTCTGGTGGACGTACTAGTCCGGTGTGTTTTGTGATGTGTGATTCGATGTGAGATCTGGATGTATGTTGAAATAATGGTTGTTGCAATATTGTTTGTACCACAGTCCAGTGGTGTCTGTAAACCGTGAGTAAAGTGATCTAATTATCGTGTCGCTAGCAAGGTTGGCTAGGTTCTGTCTGATATTCGTATGGTGTTAGCTATGGCATTGTTATCATGACCGCGGGTAGAGTAACTGTAATATGGTCGAGTTACATAAGGTCCGGGCGGGGAGGCCCCTTGGTTGGCCAGTTTGTAATTGTTCAGTGTTTTCCATGCCAGTTTCCCCTTATGGCATTTTGATGGTGCTCGGATCTACCTAAACCCCTTTTAGGGATTGATTAGGTCCCGATCGCTCATGATAACAAACAATCGAGTCTATGGTGGTATAGTGTGTTCCAATTATGATGGAATTCGATATAGTTGGTAAAGTCTGTTTCAATAGTGATGACGAATTGGGGTAGTCCTGACAAAGATAGTGTTCGATGGTTCTCTAAAAGTTGTTGTAGCATACGCCCACGCTTTACGTATTCCTGCGTGTTACCCCTGCGCGGGTTCCCTTTATTTATTTGCTTGGCCCACCATCATCTTCTGTCCTTTTTCCGTCATATATTTTTTTAATAATTTTAACCTTACTACCCATTTCCTCATAAACGCGTAGAGGTATTAAATTGAAATTCATACCAAATACTCAGGTCTATAATACCTTTAAGCTGTAACAAAATCAAACTTCTATGTCAACGCAATCAAAAGAAACAGCAATTTAAGCTGCATATTTTGAAACTCGCAAGTACTCGCAAGGGAATCAAAACCTAAAGGGTACTTCCAGTCGACCTAGAATCTTGAAATTTGGCATG
This sequence comes from Teleiodes luculella, assembly GCA_948473455.1. Lineage (NCBI taxonomy): Eukaryota > Metazoa > Arthropoda > Insecta > Lepidoptera > Gelechiidae > Teleiodes > Teleiodes luculella. The sequence goes on along the minus strand of OX419598.1, from coordinate 7,927,377 downwards.
AAGCAACGTTTTATAGCACACATAAAGGAAAAATTCCGAAAACCTTAAATTTTTAGTTACATTACAAAATATATATTTTTTAATAAATATAAACTTATTACTTTTTTCCTCATGAACGCGTAGAGCTATCAAGTTGAAATACTTACTTAGTACTTAGTTACTTAAACGATAAAGAGATCTTTGTCTTAAATTTATGCTCCTCCATCTTTCCCCATTGTAATGTTATGAATTTCATTTTGCAATAAGATTACCATAGTTATGACTCGATTGTCGTAATGAAAGAACTTTGTAAACCTTGCAGGTTTGTACGCGGAACCCTCGGTGCGCGAGTCCGACTCGCACTTGGCCGGTTTTAATATTATAGAGAGCACGATCGTTAGGCGCGCGGGTAGAATGAAAAATAACGCAGGTGAATGCAGTGCATTGTGATCGCTGAAAGAAAATAATAAATTTTATGATATCGGCAATACTCAGGCCTTTCAGCAAGTAAAACGAACAATTTTGCTAAGAAATGTAGCGAGAAAAGTGTAAAATAGGCATTCTGTTATAAAAAAGCATTCACTAGGCAGTTATTTTGTGAGTAGGTACCTACTAAAGAAAATTATAATTTCTTAAAATTATAATTAGAAATTCAGTATTGAAACAAGAATTACTAGCATCTCTTCTTTTTGGAACTACTAACAGCTGTTGCGGAATAAAGGTACAGTTCTAAATGGGAAGTGAAACTATTCAAATGGCAAGTTGTCAACATATCAAGCTAATTGTTTAAGTAATTATTTTAAACAATAGACTTTGATATTTACTAATTATGGCGTACAATCTACATTATGTTGCTAAAACGTTGTAATCTTTATGCTACCCAAAAACTTTACCTGAATGTTTATTTACCTACTAGCTAAATTCACAAGCAATGTAAAGTACCTACTACAGTATACGTACCTATATAGTTGTTTCCTTCCAATATCTTTTGTATAAAGCTTTTTTACGATTTTCCGGGATTGGAACGATTCAAATTGCGTTAAAGGTAGTGGCATGTTACCTTTTCAAGAGATTGCTGCGATTTGTCGGTTCCACGTCATTAGTTGGGATTTTGGGATCGGGACTATGTGTGTAACTTGCAAAGGGCTTCTATTTGCATGTTAGTGAACTTTGAGGCAGGTAGCTAACAAACAACGCTCTTGGGGCCATAAGTACATTTGCCGGGTTGACAAATGACTTGATAAGTCAAAACTTGAAAGCTACAAAAACGACCCAAGTATTTTTTTCGAAGAAACTTTACCAACTCATGTCTGAACAAATACATACCTAATCTATCAATTTGTTAAGCATTCATCACCCTTTTGGAATGATACTTTTTAGTTTATTTGCAAGCTACAATGATTGATTTTATAAACGACTCAAGAGAATTCATATCACTATAGTCATTTGGAAGATTGAGGTGAGTGAGTATTAATAATGTGTTTTGTGAGACATGAGATTCTTTTTATTGTTAAATGCACACATAAGCAACTAAAAGATAATTACACTAAAAGGAACAACCTAACGGGGACCTCGTGGTATCACGCTGATAAACCAAAACTAAACTTAGATCAAAACGGCTGGCAAAGCACTCACGCGCAATACGGGAGAGTTAATTTGATAGGTTAAGTTTAATCTTTAGTTTTGGTTTTTTAGCACGATAGATCTTGTTATTTCTTTAGAAATATCTCACAGCAAGGAAACATAAGTAAGCTATAATACCTAGACATGCATAAAATGTGCACAATATAGGAAAACAAAATTAATACACTCATAGGAATAGATATTAAGGTACACTCAGCAGCCAAAATAATAACTTAAAACTGTATCTATTCTATCAAACATCCTCATATAGAATAGGTTTTGCTAATCTATCTCAAATAAAAAAGGAACTTCTTTTTATTTTGAAAATTATTACAAAATGATATAAAAATCTTTAAATTTATATTTGTTTTTTAGTTTTTTAAGTAGGTATTGAGTAGTAGATATTCATTTCATTCGAGGTACTCCACTAAGGATACTCAGAAATATTACATCAATATTAACCTTAGGGTCAAATTGAAATGGTTGGTAATTTATTTTAAGGACCTAAACCATTTAAATCTTACCTTTATCGGTATCATTAGTGAAATATAGGTGCCCTGTTGACCTTTGCCCTTAAACCCTTAGTAGAAATACCTCTATATTGATTGAAATCTGCAGTACTTCGAATTAGCACTGACTAATGTTCTTTTTTGTGCAAACAAGAAGAAAACATTTGAACTATAATTGCTAGCGTACATAGGAGCGACACTTTGGTCTTGCGAACCGCACTCATAGTAATATGAACTGAAGGTCGCGATCATAGAGGTAGATTTTTTTATGGTCGCGATCTCCAACTTCTATGGCGTTCGTCTTTTATTTTTCTTCTCCCTCCGCACTCCGCCTGCCTCCCGCTGCTGCGCCGCCATGTTGGCGCATATAATGTATTCTAGGAGTCTTCTCTATTGTAATAAGATTGTCTTATATAGTCACTATTATAGGGACTAATCACCAAATAATAAAAAGCTTTATCGAATAGATGTATCTCACACTACCGCTAATATAATCGCATGGAAAAGTCGGATTTACTATCTCGTGACTCTCGGATTTGGTAGAGCTTACATTATTACTTTGTAATATTTTTGTTTATAATTCCTACACTATATTTGTATATGGTACATTATATTTCAATTATTTTTTATTAACATCTAAAATCACTAGCGTATACCTACTAAAAGAACTTCAAGGCTGGCCTTTTTGTAATATCTATAGATTTAATTTATTTTACATCATCGCCGTCGTCTGTGTCTTTGATAAAAGTTTAGATCTGATTCGTAAGATTATATTTCTAATTCCTAATAACATTTGAAGTTCATATAACATTCCACTTTGCGCTAAAAGTTTGTTCTCATTCTGTAAGAACTCAATTAGGAACTATACTTTGTGCTTATTCGGTTATTATTTTATCCACTTGGGAGTTGTGCCTATTATGTTTTGGTTCCTCATCGCTTTATTGGTTAGTTAAGTATTATTTTTTATCAAAATATTAATTTATTACGCCGAGTAGGTAGTAAATTTGTGTATAGTAGTTTTGTCTATCGTTTTATGTAGGTATTTTTTTAATTACATCTCTATATTGATGATTCGGTTTCTTAGTCTATTAAGCAATAATTTGTCGTGTCCTTATTTAAAAAAAATCGTGAAATAAAATCACACCCCCGAAACAACCGTTGCTTGATCATTTTAACAACTAGAAAAGAGCTAATAATCTTCAAATGGCTGAAGATATTTTCATGGATCATAGCTGAAAACACTCTCGATTGTGACACCTTGCAAACAAAAAAAAACTATATCAAAATCGGCGCATCCGTTTAAGAGCTATGATGCCACAGACAGACAGACAAAAAGATAGTCAGAAACACACGTCAAAATTATAACACCCCTCTTTTTCGTCGGAAGTTAAAAAATACTGAAAATTATTATCAGCTAAAAAGAGTAAGAATGCACACGATAAACTTATAAGATAAGTAAATATTATTCTGTACAAATATCTGACAAGCAAGCTTAACACATGCACCCCGTGAAGGAAAATATCGTGTCTATATATTATGTGTGTGTATGTATGTAAACCTGCCTGCGGTAGGGCTACAGTTGACTTACCTCAGACCATGGTGTAAGAAAACAAGGTCTTACCGTTAGACCACGTGATTGACACAAGCCTACGTCATTTTGCGCTGTTCATCCTTGTCTATTACACGCATTTGACAAAGATGAATAGGCAAAATGACGTAGGCTCGTGTCAGTCACGTGGTATAATGGTTAGACCTTGTTTTCTTAGACCATGCCGCAGACGAAACCTAGGCTCTGACCGTTGACTCCGACGCTCACTAATAATGAAAGCTTTATAACCTTTCTGGCTGAGAGCTAAAAGTCTTAATTGTATATCTTTTAGACTTTGGATGTTTTACCATTAATAAAAAATAATTGTGTGGTTTTACATCACTTCAATTTCTTGTTTTAGTTTTTTCTTTTCAATATTGAAATGATTGAATCGATTTAATTTACATGAGATAGATTATTTTCTGTTCCTGCTAACTAATAAAGATAATAAAAATGTACGGGCCACATACGGTATGATTGCCGCCGATTTTAGTTATTAAGCTTTGTCCACTAACTTAAAATTTAAACATAATTTCTTATGAATCACGTCCTATCTAATAATAATTTTAGAATGACACGGGATAAATACCATCATTATTACTAAGTGTGATAATGATTATTATAAACTTATTTTCAATTTGAACTTTATGTAAAGTTATTTATTCGTAAGAATAGGAAACCATTAAACAAATGTTGTTTTGTTCAATTCACGTGACACGTTTGGCAACAGTCCAAGGTCCAAATCCGGAAACAATAAAACTTGAAGAGGCGTTTATTAGTGATAAATTCTGTATTGTTTATTCCGTTTCCTTTAAATATTCACGCAAATTATTCACAAAATTGCTTTCTGCGAGATAATCTCGGATAAGTACCTTTTGGGGAGGTTTGGTCGTAAAAATAATAACGACCCTGTTTTTGCAATTCAGTCTTCTTTCGACATATTTTATAGCTGCTTGTTTCTTAAAGAAAATAATCTTACATAAAAAAATAAAACCTTCTTATTCTGGCTTTCGGCTAATTCATCGGTGAGTTTAACTTAATTACCATAAAAGTAACTGAATATTTATGGTTTCTAAAGTTGGCTTTTATTTCCAATGTAATCATTCTAACTTAAAAATGAGACGTGACTAAAGTAAATAATATTTTTGGTAAATAAGTATGTGTGTAAATGTGTACTTAAGTTTAAGCAAGGACCATAATGTACGTACAGTACAGCTAGCCAAAAAAGTCTGTTACAGCAAAATAAAGAACTGTACGTGAAAATGCAACACGCCGCGCCGCCATAGTCATCCTAGCACTGTACACTCTACGCCAGTGTACGCAGAATTATTCCTCTCAGCTAAACAGCGTGAAGTGACACGGGCTGCAATGCGGTTCCCTGAGTGCATAATTGTGGGGAGCTCACCCTGACAGGACTGTTAGTGAGCAAGTAATTTTCAACCCTGTTTCGGGGACGTGCTTTTAGCTGCGATTGTACTATTTCTATTGTGGGTTTCTGCTTTAATATCTCATTAACTTACTAATCAACGGTATTTCGTTTCATTTTCTTGAATTATATTTTGTCTAATTTTCTTTTAGTCGTTTTAGAATTAATTTGCTTTAGTTGCTTTCTTGTTTTGTGTTGGTGTCAAAAAACGACATGTGTGTGGTGTCATGTTTATTTAGATAAAAGGAGTTAAGCAAGAATATTATCATCTGTATAATAAAAAGAGGAAATATTTGATTGATTGTTTGTTTGTTTGCATTGAATAGGCTCCGAAACCACTGAATCGATTTTAGTAACAATCTTAGGAGATATCTTTGTCTTATCCAACAGTAAATGTATTTAAACTAAAATGAACTGCAAATTCCCCAAACTAAAGGCACAGAAGTGTTTAATAGTACTACCCGCTAAAGGCATGTTAAGGTGAAACTTAAACCCCTTTGCCAAACTGGTCTTCATTACTTATTTATCCCAAGTACCTCCGTCTCTTGGGCAATAATGACATTCTTGAGTCGTGGAATGCTGAGGATCTATCCATTACTGGAGGGGATTCCCTCGACGGGACTCTTTGATGGTCACTTCATCAGTTTCAAATTATTAGTTAGGCAGATTTTATTTACTTCAATAAACCTAAGTCAATAAAATTTACTTACTTCAGAAACAAATAAGATCCGATAGAAACGATATACTACAGTTAGTGGTGGTAGTAATGCGATGTATGATAATTTGCAATAGTAAGCATTTTGCATAAAGTCGGCATTGAGCTACTAAATCCTTGCTATTGGGTACGTACTGACGAAGAACTACAGTGTATATGAATGTTTCTGAATATTTAAAATATATATTTACATTATAATTTATCATAGTAAATAATATTTAGGTACGTCACGCATTACCTGAATCAGAAAGTTACCTAGACACATATAAAATAGAAACAACTTCACTTACCTAGACAAATAATGAAAAAAAAAAAAACTTTCTTTTATTATGTTTGTATGATTATACATACAGTATTTATCAGTAACTGACATCGCAAGGAAGCAGAGAAAATGATGTAGGAAAATGTCAAGAAATAATATGCTCCGCAAATATTGGTAAAAAGAACGGTTATTTTTCGTCATAATATCTGACGAATACACATCTTATGTAAATAATAATAAAGAAATCGTATCAGTAAAATATATATCATCTAATCCAAGTGAAATTTCAGTTAGAAACAGTAATAAATCTGTAAGAAATTAGTTTCTACCGACAGACTACCACCCACCAGTACAAAATTGATAGCGATATTGGATTACCATACTTGGTAGAAATAGTTATATGAGTTACTGCACTTCTCTAGTTTGTGGGTATAAGTTGCAGTCATATTCTATTTCTCAAAGGGTTTAAAATCAAAAGCTTTTATTTAAGGTACTATATGGTAAAGTATTTCTATATTATTATGGTTTTCTTTTTTGTAACAAGCTCCATGAGTAATGTGGCGCAGACACCCGCAAAAAAATAAAATAAAAAAAGAACAAAAATAAAAATAGAATCTGTTCTCGCTGAGTAAACAATTTATCTAATATCATTTAATTAATTTTGAAGCTGGGGTGTTATAGGTTGTATAAAATCTGTTAATTATATACGCAGTTACAGATAGGAAAATCGCCAAAACTATCAGATTTAGCATTTTTGCTATTTGTAACTACAGCAAACTCTAACAGATTTGATGACTTTTATCTATCCTAGAAATTCAAATCTTCGAATCGATTTCAGGGCTTTTTGAAAAATAGGTTTGTCAGGGAGTAAATTATTTGTTAATGGATGGCGGCGCCATTTTTAGGGAATTCCTTAGGTAATAGGGGATTGTCTAGAGCTCTTCTTAAAAACTCATGAAAATGTCCTAATTACTGTAGACTCGCACAAGTGATCAGACATTGATTTCTATATATGTTTCTTAGACACCCCCCACACTAGGGTCTTGCGTCGCGCATACAATTATCGGCGTCCGTCTTTTGTTTTACTCACCTTGCTGCCTATGATTGTATGCGTCGACGCTCAAAAGACGCTAGTGCCCCCTCACTACCTAACAGTATCCATTATTATGGCATTTTTGAGAAATTTTTCGTGCGCAAATAAAGCGAAGAAAGTAGATAATAAGATTCATATCTTATTATCTACTATCGCTTCAACGAAGTGTCATCACTTCGTTGAAAAGTGCTCGCTTATTATAGTGAGTTCTAATTGCTAGATGCAGCGAATGCGGTAAGATATCAGATAAATTGTGATTCCCTCCCAGATTTTTTTCTATTTATACTCTAAGATTGTGATCTTTCATAGAACTCTGATATAACTCAATTTAAGAGTATTTACTTTCAGAAAGTCTTCGATAGTTAGGAAATTGTACTTATAATATACCTATATCATATCATATTTTATTGGTGAGTAAAATAATAATAATAATACAATATTTTACTTTTACATAATATTACGTTACATCACACTTACAATTTCTTGGCTTATTATCTAGTTAATTGACTAGTATATAATATAACGTTATTTATTTAGCAAATCCACGACCACGCTATGCATATAAAATGCTTGTGTTTTGGCTATTAGTTGCATTTTTAACACGTCATATCTAAACATTGTAGAGTAGTACCTAATAGTAAGATAAATGGTTATAGCCACAGAATACCAAATAGTAGTTCCTAGTTGTAATAGGAGTAACTGGCAAAATTATGAGAGTAAACCACTATTAACTAACAGCACAGTAACAGGTATTGCCTTAATCCCCACCCTTAGCAGGCGGTTTGGGGACCGCAGTTGTTTTTATTACTTACTTAATTGAACCCTCTGTTCATTCTAGTTCGCCTCTTATGACACCCACAGGAACTTCACTACATAGTATAAAATAAAGTCGCTTTCTCTGTCCCTATGTCCCTATGTCCCTCCCTTTGTACGCTTAAATCTTTAAAACTACGCAACGGATTTTGATGCGGTTTTTTTTAATAGATAGAGTGATTCAAGAGGAAGGTTTATATCTTAATATACTGAAGGATAACCCACAATAACCATTTTCCCGTGCGGAGCCGGGGCGGGTCGCTAGTATTATAATATAAGTTTCGTAAATGTGAAATGGCGGGGCACATTGCCCGTAGAATGGGGGCGTTTTGGGGTAAAATGGTTCTTAAATGGCGGCCGCGCGCCGGAAGACGTAGCGTGGGTATAGGCACTCCCACAAGGTGAACCGAGCAGGCCTCATTGTGGAGGCCTTTTTCCAACCGTGGACTTCCTTCGGCTGAAATGATGATGACATATTTCTGCAAAATTGCAATAATTTATCCATCACCAATTCACTATTAATCCTAATTGACCTATTACATTATCCTTCCTCAAAGCTTAGTTCATAAAACGATACAGCTTCCTTATCTAAAGAAATTGGATTCGAAATGTGACAACATGGGCGGTAGCATCGTAAAGAGTCGTTCAGAGCTCTGGAAGGGTATTGATGATAATTCCCCTTTATGTCCAATAGAGGAAAGGGGATAGCTATATAATAGTAGTGTTCCCATTGTCAATGAAAATAACATCAGCTGCAGCATCTTATAGATACTTTTTTGTCTGTTCTTTTTTGTATGTATTTTAATAATAAGGCCTGAACAAAGAAATAAGAAAAGCGCTCTGGGGGCGCCACGTGTATATTTTACGACTATGTCAATAATTTCCCTTATAAAATGATCTTACTAAAAACATCACAAGACACGTCTAATAAAATAGTAGGTACGGTAAAATGACCCTTTATTATCATTTGAAGCCGGTTGTTCTGTTTTTTTTGCTAGCCAACAGATGGCGTTACTTGGTTTTTAAAACTCGCTATCGACTGGTCGACGCCAAAATCATAATAGTTTTGAAGTAAAATTTCACGGGCGCTTAATAACTCTGATATAATCAGGATATTTTTGAGAGGAAACTGCGCTAATTATTAAGTGGCGTGAATGTTTCGTTAAATTAATTAAATACTGACTGCTGACAGAAGAGTTAAGATGCATTTTGTCCATTTTGTCAATTTTTGTACCCCTTCTCTCTTCGGATTACTCGACCGACTCAATCTCTCTCTTTCAAACGCAATGACTATATTTTGATAGATGAACATATTATTTTTAATACAATTTATTAATCACAATAGGGAATTGGAAATATTTGAATATATGTCGTAATAGCCAAAGCGAGAACGTTACACGAGAAAGAGAAGCCCACGCGCTGGGGATGAGATACAAAGCTTTATTAGGGATGTTCCCAATCGATTGATTTTCTTGTCTTCCTGCTAACAATAGGTATTTTTCTCTTTGATGAAGCCGTCATAAAGCAAAAGAGACTGAGAAACTCCTAATTCAGAACTCTCTAGTATATTTTAACTGATGTCATGTCCAGTCCGGGGCACTGGTCCAACTGCTTAGTCCAATCAATTGGACCATGGGCCTTCAATAGGGAAAGTTGGACCACAGCACCTTTAGAGTTCCGCTGTCCAATTTATATAAAAAATAACTTGCCAACTTTAAAAATCAGGAAAGCATGGCTCATGACATGACATGCTCTTAAGTTGAATGAGAACAAAACGTGGCTCGCTTTTATTACTCATTGCGAGACACACATTCGCAATAAAAAATAATAAATTGCTATTGTGCTAAATGCGCCATACGAGAAACGCGAGCAGCAATTTTATAACAGTTTTTAATTGTAAATGCTCAATCCCGTGCAAGTTTTTTTTATTTGATCAAAATGAAAATGCATCGTATGAAAAAATTTCAATACAAAAAGTTTGTAAATATTTTTGTTTTGCGGAAATTTTTATTAAAATACAGATATTCAATGATACGTATATTTTTATCGAAAAGGTGTTTTATTTTCTCCTTAGATAAGTTTGGGACGTAGATATTCAATTTGAATTCACTACTGATTGTCCGTAGTTTCATTCGATTTCCGGAAATGATCGTCCCTTGTCAGATTTGATCGGGATACACGTTACTACTTCACTATTTATTCGGAACTTTAAGAATTGGGAATAAAATCCATTTTGGTAAATAATAATTCAGTGCACCTAGTTAATAAACCTAACGTAGTACTGATTATTAAATCCATGAATAAATCTCTCTGTTTTTTATTCTAACAATTCCATAGAACAATCTAGGTAAAATCCAACACCAAGGGGTTCGAGCCTGCCCTAAAATTTGGGTGAATTGTAGGCGACCACGCTAGCGCAGTGTAGATTGGTCAAAATCGCAAACAAACTTTGAATTACTTTGCAGGTGTGTGTAGGTTCTTTACGATGTTTTTCCTTCGGCGTAAGAACGTCAAATAAAAAGAGCATTTGGTGGTCAAGTGGCCAATTAGCTTTGATTCGAAATTTTGCGGGTTCAACTCTCAAAGCCAATGTGTTTTCGATTTTCGAATTTAAAATAGATACGTCTAAGCTCGAAATTTTGATAAAAGACTAAGATAATACTTGGAAACAAACTGGGGCGTTCACGTCAAAACTTTTCAAGTTGATGTGTGTGGTATTGGAAAATATTGGTTATACAAAATTATATAAGCCTAACATCTACATCTTGTTATTTTGTAATTCTTGTCAAATGTTCTTGTTAATGTTACCAAAATTTAAACAAGTGAATTTATATCGTTGATTCTAGCTTTTTAAAAATTGGAAGCGTGCTGAAAATTATAAAAGGTTTTTATTTTACTATTAAATAGCACCATTTTTTATATCAAATCAAAATTGAAATTCAAATTCAAATTATTTTATTTTATTTCAAAAAATATTGATGTTACTTGCTGCCTGAGACCTGTTCACCTTAAAGGAATGCCCCTTGGCGGGGACGTATAATGAAACAATGATCATTTAGACAAAATGGTTTAGACAATAAGAACAAGAGCAAATTTATTTATCAATAAGTACTTCTTTGTCTAAAGATCACGCGAGTGCTAAGGCTTCAATAGACGTCTGAACTAGATCCTCGAACAATGAACTAGATCAAATGAGTTCCTAGTTCCTTCGATTTGACGTTAATTGCTCGCAGTCTGAAAGGTGGAAGTACTTAGCTATTTATAACTGAGAAAACTTTAGCGTTAGGTACATGAAGATTACAAACGCTTACAATATAAAATACAATGGATGTTTATTTTATAACGTATCAAGATGTATTTACTGACGAATTCATACATAATTATGTACGTTTATTTGATGCTCTTACGGTAAAGGTAAACACCGTGAGGAAACCTGCTTACACCTCCGGAGTAATTTTAAGTTTGTGTGTGAAATTGATCAACCCGAATTGGGCTAGTGTAACTGAAATACCTAATTTAGAGGCTAATAATTTAGACCCTGAATAGTGGCAAGCTCCTGCCTCTTGGTTGTTCGTCTAGCAATAGAGCGTATACCGTATGGGCAGGAGAGATTTCAGTCTATGTTCCTTAGGGAAAGTTGTTTGGTTTCATGAATACTACTACTATGTTGCGAATAAAAAACCAAAAAGTTAAATTTCACGGAGTAAATCTTATTAAAATGCATGAAAACTAGAATTGCTTAGCAGATATGCCATATTAAGTAAACGGGACACTTCGATCCTTTAGCTAACGTAACGAAAATCATTTTAGACAAGTATTTCAAAAATACAGCTTAGCAGGAGGTAACAGAAATATAGGAAGAAGTGTATCTCTATAAAATAATTAGTATCAGGATATAAATCATGTTATCTCCGTGTGGGCTACGACAGCCAATAAGCGTTTTACACGAATTACGGGGAGGAGATAAATTGCTTTCCTCTGACATTAATGCGAACTTTCTGAGAAAAATAAATTGCCTGTATCAAATCTTTATCTGAGCAGATAAAAATCAAAACGGCTCTGGTTTCATCTATTTTTTGACCCCACACTAAAAAAAAAAACATCTTTATTGCCACAAAATATCAGTATCACAAATTAGACAAAACGGCATCTTTATTATTTACTTTAAATTATTATTATTATTGGGACGAAATATACCTATGAACTCTCTTGAAAAACGTGAGCGGAGGTGTTGGTAATAGTTCATTTATATTGTATTAGCTTTCCGCCGCGGCTCCGCCCGCGTTAACAGCTTTTCCCGTGTAAATGAGGAACTTTCTCACGGTAAAAGGTAGCCTATGTTACTCATGGTGAAAGTAGCTTACTAATGGTGAAATATTTTTTGAAATCGGTTCAGTAGTTTAGTACACACACACACACACACATACAAATCCTCAAAAATACAAATCCTTCCTTTTTATAATATTATTATAATACGAGTAACAGAGAAGACGAGTATTACTTTAGACAGGAGGGTTATCGGCAAACGGTATAATTTAATATTATAACCTAATTCTTTTCATTCCAGGGGGACTACACTCTTAATGGTGATTCCGATCCGATCGATCGGGATCGATATTGGTTTCAAGAATAAAACCCCAGGTGCATTAAATCTAAGTGCGTGTTATTTTCATATTATTCTTGTTTTAGACTCTTCTCGGTTGAAATAGAATATTAAATTATGATAATATTAACCCTATATCACTTATTATGAACTAAGTGTGGCATAAAGTCACCCTTCACTTGCAATACGAGAAATTGAAAAAGTTATGCTTTGTTAAGGGTATTTGTAAGAGTACTTATAGTAAGTAAAATACAGTCAACTCCAAAACACACAAAAACTGTAACATTTAAAATTGTAACAACGACAAAAAATAAGGCCATCGTTCGACTTTGCAACGTTTTGGATGCGATCCAACTAGACGGCTGAGGTCAGCATCCAACCAATGATTTCACGTTAGAATGGATGACACTAAGATTTATTTTGTATAACCAATATTTTCCAATACCACACACATCAACTTGAAAAGTTTTGACGTGAACGCCCCAGTTTGTTTCCAAGTATTTGCTTAGTCTTTCATCAAAATTTCGAGTTTGTTAGAAATTTCGAATATGGTACGTAATATGAATTCGAAAATCTAAAACACATTGGTTTTGAGAGATGAACCCGCAAAATTTAGAATCAAAGCTAACGGCCACTTGACCACCAAACGCTCTTTTTATTCGACGTTCTTACGCCGAAGGAAAACATCGTAAAGAAACCTACACACACCTGCAAAGTAATTCAAAGTTTGTTTGCGAATTTGACCAATCTACACTGGGCTAGCGTGGTCGTTTACAATCCACCCTGATTTTAGGGTAGGCTCGAACCCCTTGGTGTGGATTGTGGACATAAGTATATGAGCTGTTGACGAACGTTAGAAATGTACAGTATCCAGCACATACAACTAGATTCCAGTCTGTACATGTTGATCTTTATAGCGAACGTATTCAGTAGCGTTAAGGGTGAATTTGGCTTCCTTACAAATTATTTAGTAACAAAAATATTTTAACATGAAATAGTATTCGCATTGATTCTTATTTATGCTCATGATTATTTATAAATGTTTGGACGCTGCATATATTTTTTTATAAATTTATAATTTACATTTTATCTGTTTTTAGTATTTCACACCCATAAGTGCCCATAATATAGGTACAGGTTCTGCCTAAATTGGGGTTAGGTGATCCCGTGTGTGTAAAGTACCCTGCATCAATTTATTGAAATAAAGCTTTATTTTTATAAGTAAAAGCGTCTATTTTTTTATCAAATCCTCTAGAGAGAGAGGATCGTTTAAAATAATAAATGGTACTCTAATAGGTTTATTCTAATAGATGTATTTTAGAAAATTTTGGCAAAATGTATTTTTTATTAACGGTTTATTTATTGACTTAACCAACATTTAAGCAATTTGTTACGCTTTAATACAGCTTATAGAACAATAATAACTATAAATTACTTTTATATGAAGATTATTATAATAAAATTTTACAATAATGTTTTTAGGTCGAAACATGTAAGTTGGATTACAAGAGACAAGATTAATTTGGAGTTAGTGCACATATTTAAGATAACAATTGTCATTTAAAGTAAAAAGACCCTAACATTTTTATTTTATCGAGTTTCATTAATAAAATTGAAATATATCGAAAAATTTTATTTATCTAAATTTTTTTAACCTAATTGATTGATTGCCGTTTTTTTGGCATTTAAACAATAAAATTTCACCCGAGGTGCGACATCAAAAACATTATCAATGGTGGCAAAATTTGTAAAAATAAAATATGTTTATTTTTTAATGTGATTACGTAAACTTAAAACTATGAATTCATTTCAATAAATATACTGCATGAGATGTAATAATATATGACGTATATTATGTATCAACTGCTTTATTGTTTTACCAAACGTCAATTTTATTACAAAAACTTTTTTTTTCTGTTTTATTTACAAACATTGGTGGCAGAAAGTAAAATATAATGCATAAGATGTAATAATATATGACGTATATTATGTATCAACTGCTTTATTGTTTTACCAAACGTCAATTTTATTACAAAAACTTTTTTTTTCTGTTTTATTTACAAACATTGGTGGCAGAAAGTAATTTGTATAAATGACTTGGCACTCGCTCATAATGAAAGTTTTTGTTATAGAAGATTTGCTAGCACCAGTGCAAGACAAAGGTAGAGTGCTATCAGAATAGGTATTGTTAGGTTTTTTGTTTCTGTCTTTTTTAGCAGGTAGGTAAATGTTTTGATTTAAGAAATAGTATTCTATTTGAATATTTAGTACATAATGCTATGCTTTGAAATACATTTTAATGTTTATTCTTTGTTTGTTAAAAAAATTTTCAAAGTTGCTCGACATAAATCAAACTATTAAACGATGACGTTAAAAATTTAGTTTAGTAATAACAATAAAATTAGTTCCTACAGAAGAGTACCGACACAAAATATACTTAAAATCTGACCAGAATGAAAAATATTGAAGAATTTCAATGGAACTAATTTTATAATGAAAATTGTAGCCGTAAACATACAAATAAATACATTTGGCGCCCCCAGAGCAGGTTTTTATTTCTTTGGTCAGACTTTACATAGCATATCGTACGTCGTAAAGAATTTCATTTCAAAATAAACGGTGAAGTGATAGAGGAAATGCGAGTAGGCCAAGCGTAGATAAAGAGCATTCAAACCTGCAGCGCCTTAGAAACGGAGCCAAAGCGGCTAGCTCGCCAGATGCTCAGACGATGAAAGGCGCGTTCCATACCTGGGAAAAGCACTAAGATATTTTTCTACTATTAAACTTCTATTGTACTATCGTTTATAAAAACAACACCCGCGAATCGCACTCATAAGTGTTCATAGTAATATGAAGTAGAGATCGCGTTTGTCTTTTGTTTTTCTTCTTGTCGTACATTCCGCCCGCGTCGCGTTGCCGCCATGTTGGCGCATAGAATGTATTCGAGGTGTCTTATCTGGTACGTGATTCGTAATTTTGTGTATTGTATTGTAATTCCTCAATGTGTTTTACTCATTCAATAAAAAGGGAGCGGAATGCTGTACGCCAAAGTAGTCTCATAATCATGCGTGATTTTTATCAGGTATACAAACCAGGAAAGCCTAGCTGCAATACATCATGAATAAGACGTAAAGTAAATCTAATAAATTTTAGTACTACTTATAGAAAAAACAAATTCAATTCATGAATAATATCTCTACGACTAACAAAATTTAACTATTGAATGAAACTGCTGTTTTAAATAAAAATGAAAGTTGATATTATATTACTAAAGAAAATTGTAATATGAAAGTTAACCTTCGGTTACATCGGAACGCGCGTAGATCGCCGAAGGCTTCTCGAAAGCAGGCTCTTATTAAACTCACTCATTGAAGTGATAATGAAGAGGCTGTCTGGCAGCCTGTTATGAAAGAGGAGCTGGGGGCTGTTTGTGTTCAATTTACCTAAGGTCTGTTCTAATTCTAACTCATGCTAGTTCTAACTAAATTATGCATGTTTATTCTAATGTGTTATGTTTGTACCTAAAGTTTTAGGGCTAATTTGTGCAAATACTATTTTATATCTATGTTTATTAAAGGTAGTTCGATGGCCAAGTGGCAAGGGCCGTTGAAATCCATTCGGAAGTTCGCGGGTTCAGGCCTTGGCTCATAATAATGTGCTTTTTTTAGATTTTCGATTTCATATTTATGTACGTTCATTCGATGCTCTTACGGTGAAGGAAAACATCGTAAGGAAACCTCCACACACCTGCAAAGTAATTCAAAGGTTGTGTGTGAAGTTCACCAACCCGCAATATAGGGTTTGGGTCTGCTGTAAGATATTTCTTCAGAAATAAGCAGACCTGTTGTGTCGTATCTCTATTATGTATTTGTCCTCTGTGGGTTTTTTTGTACAATAAATGGTTAAATAAAAATAAATAAATATAGATTTTGGGTTCCGTACCTCAATAACATAATACGGAACCTTTGTAGGATTATCGCGTCTCTATCCGTCCATCCGTCTGTTAACGTTCATTTCCGACTAAACTATTTCCTGGTACTTTATTCATATTATAACCAGGAAATAGTTTCGGCGGATTGGTTGATTTTCGTATCACCTAAATGAGGGCCCGGGCCCGGAGCCCCACGTAATTTTATTAAAGCCTTGGGGCCTCTCACGTACACAGATGTACTTAAGTTCCCGTTTCCACTGACTTCACCAAGTATCCAGATGTGATAGTAACCTTATTACCAGGAGATACAGTGTTCGAATCTGCATGCTTTTTGGCGCGTTGCCACTGAATATTTCGCGAAAATAATGAACCGGAAATATGAAACCGCGGATAACGTTGTCAAAGGAGTGTACTGCATAGTATTTTGTTTAACCGCGTGAATAATGATTTCCTGATTTACTTTTACTTCATGTACGTTATACTTTGCTATTTTTATTTTTAGTCTGACCACGAAAAAGTTAAACACATATTGAACGCCTGTCTAAGTATCGTTCATCGTCTGTTAATCATGTGTTAGTCGTTATGTTTAGTTTGTGGTATCCTTGTAACAAATTCAATCCAATTTAGATATCTTTTACGTAATTATTTATTCCGTGGTTAGCCCTTTTGACTTATTGTTTTAATTGAATAAAATTTAATGTTCATGTTTATTCAGGTCAGTCTAAAAAGTTAAGTATTCATTTGAAAAAAGGTTGTTTGGGAAATTTCGCTGAAATCGATGGTAATGATAATTTCTGTTTTTATAGAACTGAATGAATAAGTCTACAAAACAAACAGATTGAAGTAATTGTACGTTCTTTAAATGTATTACCGATATTATATATTTTTTCTTTCTTAAACAGAACAAAAGGCACAATTAGTGGTTCGATTTCTGAAACAAAATATTTTTAATAATATCATTAAAAAAACATAAAGATGTACTTCCTTTATTATTTCTTACATACTTGCTTGCTCATTATATTTATAAGTAAGTTTAGTAGTTATTTACTTGCAAACCTTATACGATATCAGCGTGGCTCTGTTTATTGAATCTCTAGGTCTGTTCACCCTCGAATGTGCAAAGAGATCGCAACGTGTTTCGAATACATTGACATGTTCTGTTATCTGTGGTCAGATGGGTGTAAAGTAATTGGAGCTTAGTGTGTAAGATCTTAGCAATCAATATGGCTTTGCTTTGTCAACGGGGGCTAGTACTAATAGCCTTCCGTTATCGTAATAGATGCAATTTAGGTAAGTAAAAAAAAAGGCAAAGTAAGGTAGGTAAAATTATTTGAGATATTATTGGATAAGTTATCATGCAATTACTTGTGTATTTTAATTTTGGAAATATTTAAATATTTTATGTCTTCTTAGTATAGGTATAAGTAAACAAAATAATATAGTCAAGGTAAAATCTATTTTCATACAACATAGTTAAATCAAAGTATTATTAGTAGCATAAACAATAAATATTATGTATATTATGTATATGAAATTTGTAAGCTATTACAGTTCAATGTAAAATATTAAGGTTGGTTCCAAACACCACTTACATTAATGATGACGCCTTTTGTATGATAATATGAGGTCGTTGTTATGGTAATGCTATGCAAATATACGTGAGTAGTCACCGGAAGCGTTCCGCCTTATATAATAAGTGTTCAGATCGTTGACTTTTACAAGAGGTACAGTAGCCAGCACATATTGATCTTGAGAGCGCCCTTATTCCTTAGCGGTAGGGGTGAATTTCGAAGTGCGAATCCAACCGCATGTGCTGGATTCTGTATTTATACCTTTCCTTTATAAAGAATCTGTTTCCAATTTTATCTCCTACATAAGCGCTTTTTGTTTAGATTCAAGAGTAAAAATAAAGTATAAATTAATTGAATCAACAAAAGTCATTGTTGTATAAGAATATTTATTGTTTAAGAGTTTTGTCATATATCTTCTTACTAATAATATAAAGAAGAAAGGTTTGATTGTTTGTTTGCATCGGATAGGCTCCGAAACTACGAACCGATTTCAAAAAATATTTCACTGTTGGGAAGCTACATTATCCCCGAGTAACATAGACTATTTTATTATTTTAAATAGGGGACCCTAACTAAAACTTTAATCCAAGGTGAAAAAAAATACGCAAAATATTACTAATAATTGAATAGGCTCCGAAACTACTGAACTAATTTGATTTAACTTGGTACAATACAAAGATAGATAGACCTTAGGCTAGGCGAGAACATAGGCTACCTTTTACTGCGGGAAAAATGCCTCATTCCCACGGGAAAAACTGTTAACGCGGGCGGAGCCGCGGCGGAAAGCTAGTTCTATATATAACAGTTGGTTACTCTATGTGTGGCTATATATAATAGATAATGTTTCAGAGGCAGCCATTGTTTGGCCTGCGTTCTGTTTGTGAGTAAACACTACGAGTTTCCCTGTTTAGTTTAAACCCTCTCGGAATCAAATACCAATACCGTCCAATAGAAACCTATAGACAGCAACACTATTGTCTATTGCCCAACTCTGAGCATTGTCGGCATAAATATCAAAGTGATTAAATTCGGTAATCATGAATTCTACAAATTGCTTACCCATATAAACTTATGTATCTAGGAAATGTTTATATTGGTTATTGGATTGGTTTTAAGGATAGATTCATTTGAGTAGTAGGTAAGACGTACCTTATTCATTTGAAAATTGAGTTTGAAATTGTAAACGATATCTATTTGACTTTAGTACCTATTGACATACAAAAAATTATAACTTTGTTCAAGAAAAGACATCGTATTGAACTAAAATTGTAGATAATAAAAAGTAATAGTAATAAGAACAATACCTCGGGCTACTCATTTTTCTACAAGAAAGATCTTAAAAGCTAATTAATACTTTTGCAAGCGGAAACTTGTTAACAGGAAGATACAAAAGAACCAATTACATTCAATTAGCACATTTTTGTTGTATCTATTTCTTGAATAAAGTTGAAAAAATTCCTTCAGCGGTCGACCCGCAGACAAAAAGAAAAGAGGCACTCAAATTGACTGTTTCAGTTTTTATGTTTAAGAATAAGAACACATTTTTCACAGCACCCAAAACAAGATGAACAGTAATAAATAGTAATAATACATAGTTTAAAAAACCAAAAAAAAACACGCTTACTGTCCGCCACCTTGGACGTCCGCCATATTGGATATTGGATTTAAGTCACGTGACTTTTTTTTTCGTATTCCTGACAGCAAACCCTTTCATTTGATACCCATATCATGGGGGTGAATTTCAAACAGCCAGTTCGCCATCTTAGGGAGGCCGCCATATTAGATTTGTAATGACGTTTCTTAGCTAGTCATGTATTGTCATCAGAACTCAGAGCGTGTGCAAAATTTCATCCTAATCGAAGACCGGGAAGTAGGTCAAATTAAGATTCCAAGATTTTTTAAAATACAATAATGGGAAAGCCGCCATATTGGATTTGTAATGACATTTCTTAGCTAGTCATGTATTGTCATCATAACTCAGGGCGTGTGCAAAATTTCATCCTAATCGAAGACCAGGAAGTGGGTCAAATTAAGATTCCAAATTTTTTTTAGATACAATAATGGGGAGGCCGCCATATTGGACTTGTAATGACGTTTCTTAGCTAGTCATATATTGTCATCATAACTCAGAGCGTGTGCAAAATTTCATCCTAATCGAAGACCGGGAAGTGGGTCAAATTAAGATTCCAAGATTTTCTTACATACATAGTTACTTACAAGTGAAGCTTATATAAAGCGTGTAAAAAGAGCAAAACACAAAATAAATAATAATAAATAAATAAAGAATGTTGGTTCTACCATCATTACTTTTTGTTGCTTTGGAATCAATACTGTTTCCTAAAAGGTTTTGTAAAAATATTATTTGTATTGGCGATGGTCCACTAAAGATACATATTTTTATAAAGTCTTGAAAAAGCAACCCTAAATATAACATCGGGAATTCTTTTTTGAAAAGTTGTGTTATTTTGTTGATTTGATTTTTTCTTTATTTTCGACAAAGTTTCGCAGAGTACGGCATACTATAATGACGTTACTTTGATTTACACTTTACTTGCTTTACGGAATAGAATAAGTTAATGTTCAGTTTTAAATCAAAGCGACAAATAAAAAACAATGTGCTCGAAGGGGGATTCTAACCCGCATCTCCTTGGCTATCCATGCCATACATGCACACTACCAATACGCTACCAATACCACACAATACGCTAACAGACGGTATCTGTTAAAAAGTGAAAACCTGCTAAGTGAATGTTCTTATGTGAAAAATAATTACTACGCACGTAAACGTATTCCCAAGAACGGCTGGACTAATTATCTCTGTCGAATTACAGCAATTACAACATTATTATCTTATTTAATATTTCTTAATAGTTTAGCTACTTCTAAAAGAACGGTGAAAAATATTTGATAATATTCATAGAAAAAGCCTTAAATATTTTTCATTTAATTTTCATCAAACGTTTTAGCATGTAATGAGATTGTAAAACAATATTACATGATTAATTTTCCAATTTTACTATGACCAAGATTTTCGACCGAATTGAACGTACGAGTATTTGAAACATACCAACAATGTGAAACTAAAAAAAGGAGTTAAAAAGTGATTTGAATTGAGTTAGTTTAGTTCACTAACTAATCGCATTATTGCGGGCTAAGCTATCTACTAATTAAATTTAACACGAGGGACGACAAAAACTTTATTATCACTTTCCCATTAGTGGAATAGAGATTAAATAATACGAGTAGCTTTAGTGGCCCCGCTGACGGCTAAACTTTAATAAATCTTTGTTTTATTTATCACTTTGTTTATTTGCCTATTTTTTAGTAAAAAATATTGTTCAGCACCACATCTATACTAATACTATAAATACGAAATAGGTATGTGTTTGTTTGTCCCTCTATCACACTGTAACAAACCAATGGATTGACCAAATTAGGATTTTTTTCGCTGAAATAGATCTCTATCTATCACTTTCGACATTTTATAGGCAATTTTATACTGCGGGAAATTGAATTCCAGCAAGTTTAAAATACAAAACAATCGAAGCCCCAGGCAAACAGGTAGGTAAATAGGTAAGGTAGTCTCATTTTCGTAATAGCACGATATGGAAAAACATAAGGAACATACACATTTATTGTAAGCTTCGAAAATCTGGTAATACTATCATGACATACAAAATCAATACAGTTTTTAATAAAAATATAAAAAAGTATCTCAAAGGTTGTAAAGATGTTACGCTCGATACTGACTTCATTGTGTCTATTTGAGATCCATATTAAAATCGACAATACAGCCACTGCTGGATCCAATAAATCGTTGGCACATAATCCAATAATGCCCGTAACAAAGTTGCTGTAATTCGACAGAGACTGTCGAGAAGAGCAGTTTGGGGTAATTCGATTAGCTATTATGTGGACGACTTAGAATCGAACAAGTTTTGCTCAGTTCCCTGCCCGGAGTTATTAGCCGCTCTCATGGAAACATTGCGCGAGCTTGCCTATTAGTAAACTCGGCTAATAGAAATAGGCTGTGCAAATACGGGTGTGAAAATAAAGTTACTTTAGACAAAGGTCGTTAACAGCTCGTAAATGTCTTTATCAAGGGGCTCGAGCTTCCTCTGAAATAATAGTGGATACTTGACCGACCAGGCCGCGCCGGCTCAATGGGGGTTGGTCAACTTCACACAAAACCTTTGCATCATTGCCGAAACCAGGTTCAAACCCGCGAACTTCCGAATGGAATTCAACAGCTCTATTGAATTGGCCACCAACACTCGAAAAAATGTTCTTCATAATTAGTTTTAACTTCTGTATGATTGGATTTAACATTTCGAAGGTAACGAGTTTTGAGAGCAAATGCTTATTTACCTACATGGTATGAACACAGAAATATTCTTTACAACGATCATCGGGTTCTGCGCTGCCTAAATCCAACGGCTTCCCGCGACCGACATGCAAAAGTTGAATATGCGTATTTATTTCGTGTATGATATTTGTAAAAACCAAATTTAAGTCATTATTTAATTTCATCCACTGCTGGACAAAGACAAGCCCAAAACAACGAGTCATGCGCTGCTCGTACCCGTTTCCATCCAGCAGCTTTACAGTAATAATATCGTTGGTTACCTCGTCTCTACAATACCTGCTCACACTGTATTTTCCAATGCTTAGTCATCTTGCTCCAGTAGCCAAAAGTTCTTCAAAAAATATGTCCCGTCTACTGTCATTAAAGATTAACAATTTTGCGAGCTCTGTCGGTTACTTTGGTTTGCCTACAGAAGGGCTTTCCTTTACGGCGATTCCGAACCGTCGACATTGAGATCGAGAGTTTCGTAGTCTTGAATGCCAAGAGTAGCCCCTTTGTAATTTCATATTGGGCGGATATTGAGTGAACTAAATGAAATCGGATATTTGTCAACCCTTAGCGGCCAGATTTTCATGTGTCTAAAATTGATTTTGATATTGCATTGGGTTGAAATCGGGATCGATATTGATTTCAAGAGTAGAGCCTCAGATCTCAACATTTCTGTTTGATGTTGCTGCGAAAAAATATCAGAAGGTCCAAGAACACTTTCCTAAGGTTATGAAACAGTGTTACAAAAACGTCTGTACTTTTAATCCTCGAGGTACTTAAAAAAAAAGTGAAGGATGATTTGTCCGGGAGCCGCAGGGTGGTTCGGATTGTATTTACGATCGGCCGATAAGCTAGACGGACCGAATCCATTCGATTTAGAAAACCGGCGCTTAAATGCCCACTGCCCAGTTTTACGTGACACATAGTACAAGAAATGGTGCTTTTGTTTCATGCTATATGGTGAAAATGGCATTTTGTTACACACTACAAATAAAAGTATAAAAAAAAAGTTACTATATACCTAGCGTGGCGTCGTCTTAATTTTCTTAACTGTTCTACAAACTATAATTTATTTTTTACTAACAAGTACAGCATGTTATGTACTTAAGTATTTCATTTGTTTACATATTTCTTGACTAGATGTCGATGAATAACAATCCCAAATAGTTCATAGTAAATACTCATTTTTAATCCCGTCGCGACGCGTGTAGTCAATATAATTTCGGTGCACATACGAATATGTGAAAACGTGTATATTCTTTCATAATAGGAGTTGTTCATTTTATGTTCCTTGGGTATTCTTTTGTGTGTTTCGGATTGACTAATGCTAAGTTCTCTTCCCAAAAGAGTGAATTAGGCATTGATGTCGTAACTATATTCTAGATGCAAAAATGTGTTTGTTTGTGCTTCTTTCATGTTGAAACTATACAACAGATTGACCAGCTTTTTTGCACAGAGATCTATCTATATCTATAGAGGGCGAGTAAGTAACACAGGCTACTCTTTACCGCCGAGTAATATATCTCATTCCCACGGTAATAGTTAAAAATACAACGCGGGCATAGCCGCGGGAGGATAGTAAGTGATATTTAAAAATACAAACAATTCTGATTTATTAAACAGCACAAGTCACTACGTAGTATAAAACAAAGTCGCTTTCTCTGTCCCTATGTCCCCATGTCCCTATGTCCCTACGTATGCTTAAATCTTTAAAACTACGCAACGGGTTTTGTTAATAGATAGAGTAATTCAAGAGAAAGGTTTATATGTATAATACATGCATAATATACTTAAGGATAACCCACAATAACCATTTTCCCGTGCGGAGCCGGGGCGGGTCGCTAGTATACTATAAACACGGAAAAAAAGAAGTATTTGAGGATTACACGTATTTCTAGAAATTTACTTATTCATAACCCTTATCTTACAAAAGTTTAGAAATATGACTGTATGTCTATGACTTTGTTTACAGGTTGCATAACTGTAGATTAATTTAAAAACATGTTTTTTTTTTATTGTCCTTTGCTTGAGTCGAAAAAGTACGACGGATCAAGCTTCTCCGGACTTGAATATTAAAAACATATAGATATTACGTTCTTAGATTTGTTTCTTTTTTTCTGTTAAACTTCCCTGACGGATCAGAAGCGTACTGACTGAAATAACAGGAATACTTGATTCCGGCCACCAAAATGTGCTTGAATAATGTATGGACACGTCATCCGGAAAATCTATTTAAATATATGCAACACGATACGACAAACCAAGGCAAATTATTTTTCGCAGATTTACTGATTTTTGTCGACAAACAGACTTTGAAGACTTGCCTTGTGTGTCAATAAGCCAAGATAATAATTTTTTGGTAAGATAATGTTATTGTTGTTTGTAGTTTATATTTTACTAGCGACCCGCCCCGGCTCCGCACGGGGAAATGGTTATTGTGGGTTATACTTAAGTATATTATGCATGTATTAAACATATAAACCTTCCTCTTGAATCACTCTATCCATTAAAAAAAACCGCGTCAAAATCCGTTGCGTAGTTTTAAAGATTTAAGCATACATAGGGACTTAGGGACATAGGGACAAACAAAGCGACTTTGTTTTATACTATACTAGCGACCCGCCCCGGCTCCGCACGGGAAAATGGTTATTGTGGGTTATCCTTCAGTATATTATGCATGTATTATACATATTATTATAAACCTTCCTCTTGAATCACTCTATCTATTAAAAAAAACCGCATCAAAATCCGTTGCGTAGTTTTAAAGATTTAAGCGTACAAAGGGAGGGACATAGGGACATAGGGACATAGGGACGGAGAAAGCGACTTTATTTTATACTATGTAGTGACTAGCGACCCGCCCCGGCTCCGCACGGGAAAATGGTTATTGTGGGTTATCCTTCAGTATATTATGCATGTATTATACATATAAACCTTCCTCTTGAATCACTCTATCTATTAAAAAAAACCGCATCAAAATCCGTTGCGTAGTTTTAAAGATTTAAGCATACATAGGGACTTAGGGACATAGGGACAAACAAAGCGACTTTGTTTTATACTATACTAGCGACCCGCCCCGGCTCCGCACGGGAAAATGGTTATTGTGGGTTATCCTTCAGTATATTATGCATGTATTATACATATAAACCTTCCTCTTAAATCACTCTATCTATTAAAAAAAACCGCATCAAAATCCGTTGCGTAGTTTTAAAGATTTAAGCATACATAGGGACTTAGGGACATAGGGACAAACAAAGCGACTTTGTTTTATACTATACTAGCGACCCGCCCCGGCTCCGCACGGGAAAATGGTTATTGTGGGTTATCCTTCAGTATATTATGCATGTATTATACATATAAACCTTCCTCTTAAATCACTCTATCTATTAAAAAAAACCGCATCAAAATCCGTTGCGTAGTTTTAAAGATTTAAGCATACATAGGGACTTAGGGACATAGGGACAAACAAAGCGACTTTGTTTTATACTATACTAGCGACCCGCCCCGGCTCCGCACGGGAAAATGGTTATTGTGGGTTATCCTTCAGTATATTATGCATGTTTTATACATATAAACCTTCCTCTTGAATCACTCTATCTATTAAAAAAAACCGCATCAAAATCCGTTGCGTAGTTTTAAAGATTTAAGCGTACAAAGGGAGGGACATAGGGAGGGACATAGGGACAGAGAAAGCGACTTTATTTTATACTATGTAGTGATATACCTACTGTGTAAAATTTAACTGCTTGTTTATCCACAACATAGTGGTAGTACTCATGAAACTGAACAACTTTCCCTAAGGAACATGGGTTGAAATCTCAAAATTCAAATTCAACTTTTCATACAAATGGGTCGATCACGTGACTGAAAATTATATGAAAAGTTGAAATTTTGTTTTTCTATTACATAACTACTTTTGAATGCTTATTTATGATAATTAAACGTCAACTTGATCAGGATAGATAGGGTTTATACCATTTTGTTTAGATACACGGTACAACTTGTAAAAATAACCATTTTGCTGCCGTACAGAGACAAAAGAATTATTATACTCTTAATTATTACAGTGAAATAGACAATTTCTTACTTTGTAACAAAATTTATCAATGACAAAGTTCATACCAGGTGCTCATTGGATTGGATATTATTTTCCTTTGATAGAAACCAATTTATGTTATTATTAACTGTATACCTAATTAATGGAAGTTTCCGTTTTGATGAAACTCATTCACACGGATTATTTTAATAACCGTGCCGGCAGTCACATTTATAAAATCAAGTACCTACCTAACCTACTGATAAATACTACTTACAAAATAAAACTCCTACTGCCTCTAAAATAATATTGAGTACATACAGTACTTCGCTATATTATGCATCCTTAATTTGCAGTTTTTTTGATAATTCTTCTTTAGCGTGTGGGTTTGATAATCACGTACCTAAGTATGAAAAACCAATAGGATCCATATTTTGCAGGCTTTGTGATTTTTTAAATTCCACTTACACAACTTGGATAATTCTGGCTTCCAATATTCTGGTACGTATCAATACGTACGTAAAAATATTCAAATGATGTTGTAACATTTAATAAAATAATTTTGTAGTACTTTCATATACCTATAGCTAAATAGGAACATTTGCGCCCGGAGTGGCCCAGGGCGGCAGTATTATTTGACGTGTTTTTAACTTACTACTCGACTGTGTTTGTTGATTTATATGAAGATATCAACAAAACGATATATAAAAAAAAATAAAGAACAATTTTACTTACTTTATAACTATTTTTATACTTATTTTGAGCTCTGCGCCACCTATCATCAATTTCAAACAATGAAAACTTCTCTCTCAAACTATTATGTACTGAACAAGTAAGTACATGACGCGCTAGATGGCGTTAGCTGCGACATCTTACGGAGGGTTCAAGAAGTTATACGAGTTGAAAGTATTCTGTCTGTAACATAACCCTGGTCCCTGCCTGAAACAACTCAGATGCCTTCGTTTAAGGTACCCTCCCTAGAAGAAAGATGGCTCTATATATATTCTCTAATAAGCATTTTGGATTTTGAACACCCCGATTTACAATAACTAAAATAATTGTAAGTTCTTACGAATTTATTTCCCGGAATCCTCGTTGGTAATAGGTACGTCTGCCTTCGAAGCACAGGGTCGCGGATTCGAATCCCGCCCAGGGCAAACATTCGTGTGATGAGCACGTTGTGTTTAGTTTGTGTCTGGGTGTAGTATATTTATTTAATATGTATGTATGAGTATATTATCTGTCTGGCACCCACAGCACAGGCTCTGCCTAGTTTGGGGTAATCACCTGTGCACATCCCTCTATTGTTCTTTTATATATTTAGCTTTCCGCTTCGCGACTCCGCCCGCGTCAACAGTTTTCCCTTTAGTAATGCGGAATTTCCCCACGATAAAAGGTAGCTCATGTTATTCCCCAAGGACTATTCTATCTAATACCAAGTTTAAATCGGTTTTGTAGTTTCAAAGCTTAACAAACAAACAAACAATCAATCAAATCTTTCCTCTTTAGTAAAGATATCAATTTCGAGTTATTTTAGAGTAAAATAGTAAGTAATTACCTTATTTGTATTATTTTTTTACCAATTTAATACAATATTACCAGGATCGAAACTAAACGTAATTAATTTCTTTGCACCATTAAATTAAAACATACATGTTTCAATTATCATTATGTACTAGCTGGCTGGACATTGAGCTTGAGAGAGACCATATTCCGTAGCGGTAGGGGTGAGTTTTTTTTTTTAATTGACCTATGCTTGTGTCGAAAAGGAACGACCAATCAAGCTTCATCGGACTTGGGTAGGGGTGAGACGTAGATTATGAAAAATACAAAAAAATACCGTATATTTTTGTTTCTACACTTTTCTTACAATAAAATATCTCCATTCTGTGCATAAAATAAGTATTTTCTTGGGAAGAAATTTAATTTACTCCAATTTCCTTGAAACTTCGTGTACTCACTCTTTGACAAAATTAACAAGCAGGACCCATATTTTTGCGTTTTTTAAAATTCGTTCCTTATACGGGTTAAAAAAGGGTCAAAACTGGAAAAAATACGTCGTCTTCGTCTTATATGTGATCTAATAGATGATTTAGTAACTATACTTACTGTGTACACAAATTATGCGTACTGCTTAAAAGTAACCCGGTATATTTGGGTAGTTCTTTCACTGTGTAGCTAGCTATACCTATACTTTTGTAAATACAATACAATTATGCTAAACACGCTTTTATTCAGTTCAGCCCTCACCCTTTTTCTATTCTATCCTGACATTTATCCTACTTACATATAATGGAATTTATTAAGAATCGAGGTTCCATGGTTTATTGGAATCATAATGATACTAGCTTTCCGCCGCGGCTCCGCCCGCGTTGACAGTTTTTCCCGTGGAAATGAAGCACTTTCCCGCGGTAAAAAGTAGCCTATGTTACTCAGGGTGAATGTAGCTTTCTAATGGTAAAATAATTTTTGAAATCGGTTCAGTATACAAATCTTTCCTCTATAAAATATTAGTATGATGAACTTTGAATGATATGATTTATAAGAGAAATGATAAATAAAATTAAAGGAAAAAGAAACTTTTTAATAACAAGCTTTTATTATTGTTAATAAAATGAACTAAAAAGTTAAAAATAAATTTACTCTAATAAGAAATATAACACTTTATAAGTTCATTGTAACCTTTAACTATAATTTAAGCTTCTTCGTCTACGGTAAAATAATTCCATGTTGTACATGGAAGAAAATGCTTTGGAGCATGCTTAATAAGTATATTAAGCACACATACTAAGTGTACTCACTGAATCCGAGCTAAAATGTATGGAACACCAAACTATCCCCAATTTCAGAGTCCAAATTGTAGTATTTTTTATACTCAAGGTATCATTGCCTAAAGAGTATGACAAAATGGTGAGGAAACTCATAATGTAAAGCCTGAAACATAAAATGCTTACCTATATGTAAAAATGAACCAAGTGTCTTTTATGCGAATTTCATAGCTTTATTACACAGCATTGTAAGGTGTCTGTACTTATATTAAATCGTCCTACCATTTAATATTCAGCTTCTCCGAAATTCACACATGACGCCGTATTTCATCAACAGTTTCATATTGCAGAGAGATTAAAATCTTAGCACATATGAAACTTATTTAACCTCTCAACCTCTTTTAATCAAAACAGCAAAAGAAAATTATTTCAGGATTAGAAATAAAAAAAAACATGTAAAAAGTAACAGAAAGTAGGTACTAAATTACACTATATCAAGCAAATAAAGAATATACCTACCGATAAGTTTTATTTCGAATCTGCGGATTTTGTAAAGCTAAAATCTAATTAAGTACTTGTATTATAAGTAACATACTCAAAGTTCTGTTTGCATTCTTCGTTTCATTATGCTGTATGAGATCCTGTATTATGAAAAAACTTTTTGTAAGTGTTATGAAGCACAGGGTATTTAGGGTGTTTTTCTTTTGAAAAACATAAAGTAGAAAAGATATATTTCCCTGAAAATACGGTAGACTGATGATCGAGTGAAGGCATAGTTCAAAGCGGTCCTTTTTTCTGTTATAATGACCAATGAAACCTTTTTTTTATTTAGGGCATCAGTGAATTTAGTTTTAACGTTAGACAACTTTCTAATTACATTTAGAGTTTTTTTTACAAGCGGACCTTTTAATTAGAAAGGTCTACAATACAGAACCTAAATAAGCAAACATAATCACTAGAATTAATAAATCAATAAATTATGTTTCATTGTTTAAAAACATTTTTTTACAACAATGAGGTTATTTACTAATTGTCTATTTATTTATTTTCATCATCATTTATTTATTTCAATAAACAATTTAATCGAGTAAAAACGATCTAACCGTTTCAATATTCTGTGAAAGCTTTTGTTTTATTTAGTAGTTAGTACAGTGAAGAGAAAATTAATGATGTAGTGGTAAACCTGCTTGCATTAATCATCTGTGAAGTCACGAGTCTATACTTTATTATTTCGACACCAGCCCTCGTAACATACTCAGCTGCTAAATTACCACGAGAATCCTCCATATATTTTAAGTATCCTCCAATATGTTACTACGCATGTGAAAATTATGTCATTTTTACTTTTTTCAACAGATGTCGTCAGTTGGCGTAGGTATATATACTATCTATAAATCGAATCGAAAAATAAAAATGTGCAGGTGTGCACTCTAAAGCACTTAG
The DNA here is from genome assembly GCA_948473455.1 of Teleiodes luculella. Lineage (NCBI taxonomy): Eukaryota > Metazoa > Arthropoda > Insecta > Lepidoptera > Gelechiidae > Teleiodes > Teleiodes luculella. The sequence goes on along the minus strand of OX419598.1, from coordinate 7,896,663 downwards.
TAAAGAAGCGTTAAATCATTTCGGATAGCCAAGGAGATACGGGTTCAAGCGCAAACTGAATGATTTTCATTTTTCGCTTCGATTTAGAGCTAGTTAAATTATAACCGTCACGTGTGAGGGAATGAATGAATAGTCATGCAAAATTTAAAATGTTTTATTCGAAATAATATTGCACAAATCCCTTTTTCGACGTCAAATTTTAACGAAGTCATAAAGTTTTACTCAAACTACCATAATGAAGAATAAACTATTAAAATTTAAAGAGGCGATGCAATATTACTTTGGACAGAACTATGTTGGGGGAACTATGGGGGGCAGGATGTGACAACATCGAATTTCAGATTTCACAAAAAAAGTGAAATGAATAAATTAATCAATATAATTCATAATACGGGTACCTACTCGTAGTTATGAAACAGTTACAATCAATTCTCAGTGAACGTCTTCGACTAAAGTAATGAGTGATGGTCAGACAATGAAAATGTATACTTAGATATTATCTTGACTGTACTTCTTAATAAAAAAAATTGATTTCTCAGCTCTAAAATAAGTACATGAATTTAAATTTTAATTACAATAAATAAATAGCTCTGCAATCTGCTCTCTGAAAATTTACTAGAGAAAGAGACTTTATAAAAATGCACTGAATTGTTTTCATACGAAAAAAGTTGATGACATTTCTTCAGGAGCAAAGGACTTAAATTCATTTTGTAGATTTCGGGCCTTTTTTTTACAAATTTTAATTTACTTTTACCTGTCTCAGTATTTGTGTGTCTGTTTACAAATCGGAAGTTAAAATTGACCCACTTCTCGGCGTCCAATTGAGCTGGATTTTTTTCTTATTTACTTACCCCTACGATTTCCGCAAGAAGCTTTCCGTTATAAAAGAAAATCTTTGAGCAAATTGCTCAATTGCTCACCATTTTCTTTCAAAGAAGGAAATTAACGTACGTACATTTATCTATTAGCTTTATGTATGTATAGAACAAAGAGTATTACAGACTTAATATTATAAGGCAACCCGATCTTGTCAAAACATCAGTGATTTCGTATAGATATTTTTTTCCGTCAGTTTCGACCAATAGAAAGTCGTCAATAGAAATCTGGAGCAATCACAACCACTCCCGCACCTTAGCTAGTTGACAGAATTTATTTCTTTAAGATCTGCATGTATTACGCAAGGATCTTGTAAGAACTACCTTATAACATCCTTGGTATTATGTCTCTATACTACGCAACAAAAAAATCTTCTTCTAGATGTAAGGCCAAAGACGGTTACTTTATGGACATAAAGAAAATCTCTTACTTGATTTTTGCTAGCTTTTTTGTTGCACCTATTCATGGTTTTAATATTATAGTTATATATAGTAACTTCAAATTCCAGTCTAATTATCACATCACCTCACACTAACATGATAAAGGCGAAAGTTAGTGAGTGTTGAGTATGTATGTTTGTTACTTCTTCACGTCTAAACGGCTGGAGCGATTTTAATAAAATTAGGTACCTATGAAGTTAGCTGACACCCTGGATTAACACATAGGCTATATTTTACTGCGGGAAAATACCTCATTCTCACGGTAAACATTTTGGCGAGAAAGCTATAAAATAGCATTGAAATTAGTTACATCAGAGGTAATCAGAAGGTGTAACTGTACAAGGTAGAACTTATAAAATCTATGTATGTATGTGTTATACAGTTTCTGAATCGAAACAAAATTTTCATTTCGATGCCTGAAACGTTGTAAAATTATTATTATTATATTAAATTTCTATCGAAAAAAAAAGTAAATTTTATAAGACAGTTTGTGTTTCATAAGACAAGGTAGCAAAAAGCAGTTGTAAAGTTTGGTCTAGTGCTTTATTAAGACTATGAAAGCAATTCTTCGAAAAATATATTTCTTGGTAATGTTACAAATTGCTTTCGTTAAGTTGTATACGCATGAGGTAATGCTTTGAGGTTTTCCCATTTTTATAATGAAAAACCTATCTGACTGGAACGATCATGATTACTCGTAGAACCCAGCTGAATTGAAAAGGCAATCTGGCCAGAATAATCAGTGCCTTTTTCATTAAAGTTTTTCTTTTGAGAAAATTATGACTATACAGTCGGTTTAAACGGAATAAAAAATGTAAATTAGTATGTCTAAACACCACGATAGTTTAAATTGAACTTAGATTGTTTTGGAAAATGCATCACTTTTCTTAGGGCATAACTTTTTTTACATTTGTTTTTTATGTAAAAGGAAAACAACGTGAGGAAACTTGCAGACACCTGTGAGGAAATTCAATGGTTGTGTGAGAAGTCGATCAACCGCACCTGCGTAGCCAGCGTAGACCTATTCAACATGATTCAGGGAACGGACATAATGTATGCACTGTTGACAGACTTACTTGGAGCTTTTAGTTTTTTATGCGTTGTTGTGGTTTCACCCTGATTCAAGGTGAGCTCGGTGGAAGTATATACGGTACTACCGGACTATGTTTTTTTCGCATGTGACTTCGTTTAACCATTTTTTTTTATTCCTACGCAAACCCCATTAACTTGGTCTTCATTACGACTCATTCAGTATGAAATACAACGGTATATGAGTCATCATCATTATCATTTCAACTGAAAGATGTCCATTGCCAGACAAAGACCTCCCTTATTAGATCTCCACAACGATTGGCACCAGCGGCTTCCCGCGACCCTCACCAGATCATCTGTAGGGCGTAAAATGCCTCGAAATGATTCCCATATTGTCAATTAAAAATAAAATAAAACCTAGGAGTATAAGAGTGTAGACAGATATTGATTTTCAGTAAAATATATTTTCTTAAGTATTTGTAGATTAAAAAAATACACCCATATATATTTGCACAAACATTTTATTAACACTAAGATGTCGTACTTTGGTAGGTACATAAGTAGTGACTTATATTTTCTTTACAAGTTAAGATGTTCTGTTAACTGAACATCCTTTCTTAATTTAGTGCAAACTACTTTTTTTTGCACAATATGATACAAATTTTACAATCATAGTGTCATTCTATCGTTATAAAGCTATGATTATATCATCAAGATAGCTGCCTTATTTTACAGTTCTCAGACCACAATAATTATCGCGTCGTGCCAATGTCGGTGGCATTGAGGCTTATTTAATGCGGCGGCAACTTCGGTGGTGCGGTCACGTGTCACGTATGGCGGAGGAAAGGGTGGCGAAGCGCATCTTTTACTCTGAACTAGAGGAGGGTAAGCGGAAACATGGCGGTCAACTCCTCAGATATAAAGATGTTCAGAAGCGGCATATGAAAAGATGCAATATAGAGCCCTCTCGATGGGAAGGTTTGGCAGCGCAGCGCCCGGAATGGCGTGGGACTGTGAAGAGGCAGGTTCACGAATTTGAGGAGCGGCGTAAAGCTGATCTTGACGCGAAGCGTGAAGAATTAAAGGCCCGTCAACCCACCGCCATTCATTATAACTACGTAAGCGGCGTGCTCACGTGTCCACACTGTGCGCGGGAGTTCGCTGCAAAGATCGGCTATATAAGCCATCTTCGGGTGCACCAGCAGCGCCCCACCGATTAGGAGTCGAAGTGGTCGCCATGACCGAAAACGGTCGGAAGGATCATCATCAATTGAAAATCGTGCAAAAATTTAAAACAGCTACTGTGTTTTTTATGTTCTCCAATTTGTACCAAAACAAGTGTGATTTTTATTTTACATAACTTTGTTCAAATTCATCATAAAAGTAACACAGTTTTGGTATGAAAATCTGTACACGAATATACACTCGGAAAAGTGTCCAATTACAAAAGGAAAGGAATATAATAGGACATCTCACACACGGTCGTCTGAACCTAAACAAGACAGGGCCTGTACTAATGGGTGGCAGGCAGCTGATATACATGCATTATATAAATACAACATCCAAGACAAACACAAGTGCTCCTCAGCCAAATGTTTTCCCTAGGAAGGTTTCGAACCCGCGACCCTTTCCTTCGAAGGCAGGTACACGACCAATTAGGCTACGGGCCTTCAAGTATTGATTTCTCGGTTCTTTTTTACCCATTTGACTATAAGTATTAATTACTTATTTACTTTTATTCTTGACAAACTTTTCTTAGGTCTATATAAGTACAAAAATGCCACGCAAAATATTTCAATTTAAAAAATAAACTGACCAGGAGGTGTGTGGGAGAACATAGTAAGGCTGGTACTGCTCTAACAATATAACAATCATACTGTTTTTAAATCATGTAACAAGAAACAACAAAGGTAATATTAATTTTATTATGTTTATGGTCTTATTACTTCAGATTTATTTCTGAAATACAAGCAAGCTATTATACGAATCCTATGCCTCTTCTGGAAGAAAATACTATCAATAACTTAACTATAAGTAGCAAACATCAATGTTCAAAGTATTTAAAGCCGGTTATAAGTACATCTATATTTACATATTTTAATTAAATTAACTTTTCCATTATAACTTTAGTCTCATGAGCCTCACTGATTTCTAATTCTGCTCTATTACAGAAGTCTTCTTCGTGAATAGTGCAGTGTTTATTTTTCACATGTTATAATAAGCTGATGTTGTTTCCATTTGAATATTTCGCCGACGAGCGAAGGGAGCGAATGGTGGTGAGTCTAACGGACGAAGTGTGGTTATCACGGCGCAGTAGTGAAGCGTGATGCGCACCGGATTCCCTGTAAAACACATAATAGATTTATTGGAATTATTATATCATACTATATTATTAAGAAGAAAGATTTGTATTTTTGGGTCTCTGTATGTTTGTAACGAATAAACTCCAAAAGTACTGAACCAATTTCAAAAATTCTTTCACCATTAGAAAGCTACATTCACCTTGAGTAACAAAGGCTACCTTTTACAGCGGAAAATGCCTTATTCCCACGGGAAAAGTGGTAGAGTGGGGCAGAAGTTTTGGTGAAACTTGATACAGAGATAGGATAGTCCTTGGGGAAGGTAACAGACTACCTGCGGGACAATAGCTTATTCCCGCGGGGAAATGGTAGTTCGGGAGGGCATTTTTGGTGAAACTTGATACAGAGATAAAATTATTTAGATTTTGGGATGAAAACAATTTATTTTGCTGCCACAAATAAAACAACCTCCGATATAGTTTACAGGGAAGCTATGAATCTATAAATAAAAACATAAAAAAATCAATAAAAAAAAGTGAAAGAAAAAAAACATGATTTAAAAAAAAACATTGAATTAAAACAAATTATATACCCAAGCGAAGCCGTGGCGGGCCGCTAGTGTAATTTAATAATATTCACACTTTAACTGAATTATATGACCATACAGAATCACTCTCCCTCCCAAAACTGCGAATTCACATCGCATCACAAGAACTTCCGATCCAATTCGCATCGCATCGCAAGAACTTCCGATCTGGTTCGCATCGTGTCGCAAGAACTTCCGATATGATTCGCATCGCATCCTAGAAACCATAAGTGGTAACGACACCATAGCAATTTTTCCCATGTAGCAACACTAGTATTCATTCGTTCGCTCGCTCTCTAGCGGTCTTTGTCTGGTGCTGGGTAAAAGTCTATTTCGAAATATAATAAATAGTACTGAAGTTACCCAAAATCCTGTGTTTTTGCTCACTGCCACGCTACACCTAGCAAGCATACAGTCCAACAAGAAATAAGGAAATTGAAGACTGGCGTTGGACTCGCCAATAAGGAACTACTAAAATTTTAATTGGTATGGTTTTTTATTTTTGTATACGACAACGGTAACAAACACAAGTCCGGTGAAGCTTGATTGGTCGTACCTTTTCGACACAAGCATAGGTCACAAAAAAAAGGTAACAAACCCACCAAACATGATGGAATAATATGGTTACCTATTAAATTCATCATTTTATTATGAAGTTTTATAACCGGAAGTCAAACATAGCTAGACGAGTAAGTATTTGTGCATAAGGAATATGTAATAAAGTTGATGCATTATTCATTTATTCAAAGCCAAGAAAATATGCCGAAAACTGTTGGTTTCAACTTCATCGTGGTTGTTTCAAACTCAAACAATATTCTCGACTTCTGAGAACATCTCCCTCCTCTCTCAACAATAAGTCTATTACGTTGCTTGATTGGAACTTGAAATGAGACTTTTCAGTCGGTCAATCATAGATTCAATAGCTATTCAACCAATCAGCTTTCAATATATTTAGAACAGGTCATATATTATGTCCCCACCGAGGGGCTACTCTGAAATCAGGGTAAATAGGCCTTAGTCGCTACGCTGGCCCAGTGCGGGTTGGTCATCTTCACACACAAACTTTCAGCGATTTCGTAGGTGTATGCAGGTTTCCTCACGATGTTTTTCTTCACCGTAAGAGCTTTGAATAAAAGTATATAATATTATTACAGCGACCCGCCCCGGCTCCGCACGGGAAAATGGTTATTGTGTGTTATCCTTAAGTATATTATGCATGTATTATACATATAAACCTTCCTCTTGAATCACTCTATCTATTAAAAAAAACCGCATCAAAATCCGTTGCGTAGTTTTAAAGATTTAAGCGTACAAAGGGAGGGACATAGGGACAGAGAAAGCGACTTTGTTTTATACCATGTAGTGATATGAACTGAACGCATTGTTACTTGCCGAGACTTGAACCCACAAACTTCAGAATTGAAGTCAACGGCCCCAGCCACTGGCTCTTTATTATTTTTATTTAATCAAAAGGTACTTTTATGAACTTACAACTAAACTTCTCGCCAAACTGAATATCAGTTATGATATGGGCTGTTATTTAGATTTTTTAAAGAAATCTCCTCGATAACACGGATATAGTGAGAAGACTGAAAAGGACAAAACCCTTTGAGTTAGTTTAGTGAACGCTAAGAAAATGTAGCGCAATCAGTGCTTACTTACAAAGTCACACGAACAAAGTGTCTTCCCCTTAATAGAAACAATAAGAAAAGTGTTAATCGACACGTTCTTGCATAATATCTATTTAGCAAATCAAGTTACAATAAAATTACTTATTAGTCTAAGGCTAGATTGTAATATCTTTTAAGAACCTATTTCGGTTCTTTATTAGAAAAAAAAAAAAAAAAAATTACTTACAGCTCTGTGTTTTAGTTTTCTACTTTCAGCTTTATCGTTAAATTGAATACTATTTTAGTGTCAATGGTTTATCCTAAGAGCAAGGAGAATGCGCACTTCATTCGGTATATCTATAACTATCGATTTGTTACGTCCATTTCTCATAAAACGTCAATAGATATTTATGCTACTAGTGCGGAAAGTATGTGATTTCCGATGAGTGTATAAGCCGACACGAGTCGGAAATCATCTTTCGCACGTGTATCATACAATATTTTACAATGCATTGTGCAAGAAAAAAAAACTGTTATATTAAAAAGGCGTATAAAATGGCGGGCTTCATAAACAAAACACATTCGCGCTGAAAAAAACATCTACTGCGCATGTGCAAAGCTGTCGAATCGCAATAAGGCAATGAGTAAAATGTATTCAGCCACGCAAATTTTTAATTAATATTTGAACGTAATTTATCAATAAAAATCAATTTCTAAAGTAATTATTCTAATTATAAACGCGTTTATTGAATTGTTATTTTTATTGTTCCCTTTATATTGGTTATAAAAATATCTCAAATACTGAAATGTTAGGTTGACTGGCTGAATGACAGGCTGAGAAAAAATAAAAAAAAAACTGAAAAGTAAAAAGCACTAGTGCGGAAAAGTGCTACTTTCCGCACTGTTTGGCTGTTTAGAAAACGCTCTTTTCGAGCACATGCATTGTAATAGTTATTTATGATACTAGTGCGGAAAGTATGTGATTTCCGATGAGTGTCATTTTATTCACGAGCGAGCAAAGCGAGCGAGTGTATAAGCCGACACGAGTCGGAAATCATCTTTCGCACGTGTATCATACAAGATTTTACAATGCATTGTGCAAGAAAAAAAACAGTTATATTAAAAAGGCGTATAAAATGACGGGCTTCATAAACAAAACACATTCGCGCTGAAAAAAACATCTACTGCGCATGTGCAAAGCTGTCGAATCGCAATAAGGCAATGAGTAAAATTTATTCAGCCACGCAAATTTTTAATTAATATTTGAACGTAATTTATCAATAAAAATCAATTTCTAAAGTAATTATACTAATTATAAACACGTTTATTGAATTGTTATTTTTATTGTTCCCTTTATATTAGTAACAATTGGTAATAAAAATATCTCAAATACTGAAATGTTAGGTTGACTGGCTGAATGACAGCTTGAGCAAAAATTAAAAAAAAACTGAAAAGTAAAAAGCACTAGTGCGGAAAAGTACTACTTTCCGCACTGTTTGGCTGCCTAGAAAACGCTCCTTTTCGAGCACATGCATTGTAAATACTTTTATTATATATATTTCAAGAGTTATTCAGAATATACAGGGCGTCCCATGGCTATGCCACATGGAGGGAAAGTACCTTAAATATTGTAGATAGAACATTTTACTGAAAGAAGACATTATTTTATTTCTGAAAACGATTAAAACTGCATTAATACATTTTTTAATAATTACATGGTTGAACCGGGAATCGAACCCGCTATACGAGAAAAAAAAGCATCCTGTAGTTTTATCATACCGATCGAAAGGTTTCATCATAAGGATTATTTTTTGCTAAATAACATAGTGTCAGAAATGAAAGGAAGACTATGAATTTTAACATTTTTAATACCAAATTTATCAATTTTATCAAATGCTCAAAATGACCCCCACGCTGTTCAATACAAAGTCGCACTCTTTTGATTATTTCACTCGCTGTCGATTTTTTATCTTATTGTAGTGGATATTTAGAATAATACGTCTAAGTTTTGTTTGTAGCTCGTGGACACTTTCATACCAGTTCTTGTAAACTAATTTTTTTACATAACCCCATTAAAAATATCTAACAGGGTTAGATCTGGCGATCTTGGCGGCCACATCAAATGTTAAAATTCATAGTCTTCCTTTTATTTCTGACACTATGTTACTTAGCAAAAAATAATCCTTATGGTGAAGCCTTTCGATTGGTATGATAAAACTACAGGGTGTATTTTTTTTCTCGTGTAGCGGGTTCGATTCCCGGTTCAACCATGTAATTGTAAAAAAATGTATTAATGCAGTATTAATAGTTTTCAGAAATAAAATAATGTCTTCTTTCAGTAAAATGTTCTATCTACAATATTTAAGGTGCTTTCCCTCCATGTGGCATAGCCGTGGGACGCCCTGTATAATAAAATCTCTGGATCTAGTTTTGAACTTTCCTCTTATCTAAGCTAAACACTTAGAGCAACGCGGGCCTTCCGTACCGGAACGGAAGGCCGGCGTTGCTCTAAGGCTAAACATAAGGTTCTTATGAGCAAATTTTAAACTTCAAAATTTTAAATAAGAATAATTTGCATTGCTATTTATAAACGAAAAAATAAATAAGAAAGCAATGATTTTATTGGTACAGCTCTAATTTTACAAAAGATTATTTATTCATTAATTTTTTCATTCAAAATTCATTTTCATGCAAAGTGAAACACCAAATTAGGATACGTCCTAGTAACTACTTTTCTAGATGATGTTTTGGTCTTGTACTAACTTATTGTACCTATATACGATCGTACAATCGAAAAATCAAGAACGAGTTTCTATCACCTCGAGTCCACTTACCGAGGCCTTTTTATGGCAGTCGTTCACAGATGTTCAGAAAATACTTATAAAATGGAAATCAGCGTCTATTCATTCCTATTCTAATGAATATTGATGCAGCGTTTTAAATTTCTGTTTGCATTTAAAATAGGTACAAGTTGTGAATTTTTGGAATTACAATCAACATAGATTATGTTTGTGGTATTATTAGGAAAAAATTTGATCGGATAAAGCGATATCTTTACTAAAATTAAATTAAATAAGAAATTTTATAATAAACACATTAGTTATCATTAGTGAATTTAGTCCAAGGTTTTGAAAGACAGCCGATGAATAAAAAAACCTTTGCGGAATTTTGTTCCTTTTTAAAGCAAAGCAATTTCCACGTAATTTCTTTCTTTGTGTCCATAATTTATAAACTTGTACAACTTCTTCTCAAAAAAGAACACTTTCATTGAAAAGCTTTTGCACTTTTCAATTCTTCGAAAAACTCTTTCTACGAACTTACACTGTCAGAAACATTTCTAAAGTAAATTTTCCTCAATGTGGCAATATTTCAGGAAAATACTGTTGTTTTTTAAAGAATTACCACATAGTTGCTTACCTTCGCCTTTTACTTAACACAACAATGTATACGTCATTTAAATAAAGCAGCATTATGTTATTCATCCAACCGCAGGATATCTTATATATAAAATTCTCGTGTCACAGTGTTCGATTCCATACTCCTCCGAAACGGCTAGACCGATTCTCATGAAATTTTGTGAGCGTATTCAGTAGGTCTGAGAATCGGCCAACATCTATTTTTCATCCCCAAAAAAAAAAAGGAACGCGGGCGTAGCCGTGGGCGGACAGCTAGTAAGACTATAATATTCTCATGCGCTAAGAACGACCTTGCCTGTTTGCATATCTAAGTGAATTTGACAATCCCAGAGGAAAAGCACTATGTAGATAATGTAGCTGTAAGTTATAACTAAAAGTCCTCATTAACTGTTACAGCACAATAATGTATTTTATAGAATTTTAAATCGTCTATGCTCTTGAATGACCTAATTTCTCTTTTGATAGCTAATTCTGCAAAGAAAAATGGCCGCCTTTTTTTGTTGCTTGCCGTCTATTCAACTTAATACGCTGAAAGCTTTTTTCTTCTTTTTGCAAGCCCAAAATGCACCAAATAATGAGAACTTTATTTTAGACAAACATTTATAGCTTTATTGGAATAAAAATTGGGTTATAAAATTTAAATTATTGTGTTTATTGTTCATTACAGCCCGTATAATTTTAAATTCTTTATTTATAATGTGCCCACCTTGAGCTTGAGCTTATCCAATCAGGGTTAAACTTTCGTGCAGTATAATATGTATTTTATTTACAATATTATGTTAATAAAAAAATACATATAACAAATGTTTTAAGGGCACATATTCACTCAGAATCTTGACACGATAAACTGAACAGTATAAAGATGCGTCGCTTTCTAGTATCGAAAGCTGTATCTTTAAGCCGCGTCACAAGTAAGGATGCGCACAATGACCAAGTTTATTTGCAGCCAAAAGAGCACCCATTCCGAACAGTGCAAAAGCAAATTCTACAATCGAAGCGGCAAAAGTACCTTTGTTTTGCAAAGTTGTTTTTGCTGCCGCTTTACGACTACTTCGTATTATAAAAAGAGTATGATAAGCGCAATTAAATTTGTTAGGCTCAAATAAATTTGTTATCGTGCGCATTCTTACTTGAAACGCGGATTACCTTACCTTGAGGTAATTAGAAGTGGTGAAATTCAATTTACGAACAACAGAACTGTTAACCATATACATTGAATTATCAGCCGAAAGCCGACGACTGCAAGACAAAAGCCTTCTCCAAAGATCCCCACATTGAATCAAATCAGTCAAAATAGACCATTCTGGGAACATACGGCGTACGCACAATTATTATAAACTGTATCTAATTTGTGGCATCCATTTTATATTGCTTCACAAATGTTTCAAGGGTAATGAAAAAAAGGTAAATACAAACTTCATAGTTTCCCTACTCTAGTTTACTTTTTATTGTAAAGTAAAAGGATGCTAATGTGATATGCAAGAAAAAAACTCAAAATCACCTTGTCACAGCATAAAGGTTCTTTTACCCATTCCATAATTCCCATTTTTCATTGACGCATTCCTTGCGCGTGCCTGAAATGCGATTTCATCCCCTAAGCTGCTATTATCGCTAGATTATCATGGATAGAGACGACATAGATGTGGGAAAGAGAGGTGTCTGACGATGGTCTGAGATGGAGAAATTAATAAGCGCTTCGGAATAACTAAACTCGTGCAATCACTGACAATACGAGTACCATGCTTGCGTGGGATGCCGCTGATTAAAGTACATTTTTTCGGTAAATATTTGTCAGCGCGTCCATTGTGTAGTGGTTTATAAGGAAAAATGAGTTGAAATCTTGTTGTGTTGAAATGTTTTGAATTCTTACTCGTGCAGTGAATTACATGTAGTGAAAATACTTGCTTTGTACGACCTAGCCAGCATGGTTCAATTTTAAATCAAGATGGATTCAATCATTAGTATGTGCCTAGCAAAGAGCTCAAATCTAACCTTCAGAGTGAACAGGCCTTAGTTCGAGTTGATCAATTTCATGCACAACTTTTGAATTTCTTTACAGTTGATGGGTTTATGCTTGCTGTGTGAGCTTCGAGGTTATTTTACCTCACAAACCCAGGTGACTGAAATTATTGAGCTGATTGACTCTGAGTTTATAACTAAACCATTTATAATAAAGAAATAATAATAATAATAATAATAAATATGTAGGGATTTATAAATAAATAATAATAATAAATTCATTTATTTCAGGCAATATTTACATATAGATGTTAAATATGTAAACAGAGGCCCATATCATAAATACCTTACAGACTATCATACATATTTTATATTATATCTAAAAAATAAAACTAAATACACAGCACTTTACACGCAAGCCCAGGGTATCGTGTCCTTCCGCGGCAGGTTCCCCCTGTATCGACGAAACACGACCCCCTTCGGCCAGAACTGTGGCGTGGTAAAGACACCCAGATGGGCAGTCGGGACCCGCACCACGAACGACTTGAAGTTGACGTGGTGGCGCGACTCCAGGGGCTCCACCACCACACCGAATCCTGGCGAGTCCTTGAAGGCACCGTCTTTATACTTCTATTGTAATAATAGAGTAAAATAAAATCGAAAAACGCAAGATTAAATGTAAAAAAATTCGATTAAAGAATACACTATCGTTTTTGACAACTAGTTGAGTAACAAGAACATCTTTTCTTCTTTGGCAACTGGTTGCGAATATCAGTAACAGTTTGCCAATGTAGCCGGAGCGACAAGAACATCTTTTCTTCTTTGGCAACCGGAGGGGAAATGTCTACGAGTAGTATAAATAAAATAAAATACAAAGTTTACAGATCGAAAGAAAACTAGAAGTATCTCTTGTCAATAACATCTGTTAACTTGAAAACCGGAGCAACATTATTGTTTCAGAGTTCCAACAAGTAAACTACAATTTTTTTCTCTAAATATTATCACATTGAAATCGCCAGTAATATATAGAAGTGAAATAAAAATTGTTTAATTTTTATTTAAAAATACAATTGAACGTAACGTTTCTTCTGATAAAGATTCTTTTGAAAAAAATCTAATAATAATTTGACTGTTAAATAGCTTCAATTTAAAAAATTTGTTAACAGTAGGTTAAAAAATAACAAGAACGTTTGAAACATTGAAATGAATTTAAAACATAATTTATGGTGCAAGATAATCTCACCCATCCATCGTCAATCCATAAAAATACGTGGCTATTAAATAACGGACTTCCTGTTTTTGTAATAAGTATTATTCTTCACACCAATTTATAAACTGAAGACGGACATCTTTATTAGCTCATTTATATTCGAAATATTTTTGAATTTCGTAACAGGAAATGAAATGCTTTATTTACCTTTCATTCGTTAAACAAATAAACAACGAAAATCAACATAGCGTGATTGTTGTCTAATCATTTGCTGCCCTATTAGAATTTTATGCAGAATCACGCACATACTTTTTTACACACGCACATATTTTCACATATACCTCTTGCACGCTTACTTACAAAAGCTTCACTAAACAGAACAAAATAAATATTTACTAACCAGTAAAGGTGATTACGAGATATTTCTGTAGTTTTAGCAATGAAAATAAGCTTGTTATATTCAAAAAGTAGGTTTGTATGAATGTACGGTTAATATCACGTAAAGCTCAACACGCGCCTCGCAATTGTATGACCCTTAGGGCCTGTCACACAAAAAAGTATTAATTTTAAATTTCTAAAATATTTGTTTTGGGACTAGTTGCCGAACGACTCAATTTATGGGACGCGCGGTGCGAATTGCAAGGCGACAAACGAAGCGAATTGTGATCCGATGGGATGTTAAAGCTCGCGCGATTTGATCATAGGCGCGATGCCGCGCAGAGTGCGTTCACCTCCGCGGCCGCGAGCTCCTTGCACTCTTCTCGCTATTCGCTCGACACTCTTCGCCCCGCACTGGTCGCGTCGAAGTTCGTGCCGTAATAAATTCGCACCGTAAATCGCATCGCCGCGCCGTGAGTTGTGATGTGACCAGAGGGGCTACACGATTCCGATCCGTCAATATTGAGATTGGGGGTTTCGTACTCTCGAATGCCACTTTAGCGCCCACCTTGGTTTGTCAAGTTTTGGCGGGTAGATTTTCAAAAGTAGCGGTCTAAAATTGACTTTGGGTTGAAATCGGGATCGATATTGATTTCAAGAGTAGAGCCCCAGGAGGGCAAAGTCCACAGTGTTCAGCTTTTACCTGGTTGTATCTTCCAAAATACAAACAAATCAGTTCCGCCGCTGTCAAGACTTGAAAACAAACAAAAAGACAAACAAACTTTTACTTTGGTGGGTGACGTGACGGCTCTAAAAGTCCGACATCAAGTTTAGTAAGTTTGGTCTTCGATTTTACAAGTTGCGAGCCACTGGATGGAAAAAGAATAAGAATATTATACCTAAGGTATTACCTGTCACTGTGTCTGGACACTTTCTTCTTTGGCCACAAGTGAAATGCGCCGTATATCACAGGATTGACTAGACTGTTCGACATTCCGAAGAAAAATATCCCTGATAGAAGTTCCTCGCTTTGCTGTAAACAAGAACAAATTCAAAATAAACATTTTTATAATTTTACTTCTATACAAATTAAACTACATGAAATGAAAATGATTGAATCCGGACCGTTTTCCATAATTATTATAAACATTTAATCGAATTCATAAAATGGTTAAATAAAATTTTTTAACATTTTATAATTTAAGTTCTATACAAATTAAACTACACAAAATAAAAATGATTGAATCCGGACCGTTGTCAATAATTAATATAAAAATTAAATCGAATGATTAAAATGGTTGAATTAAAATAAATTACATTGAAAAAATAATTTGAAAAACAATCCAATTGCCAACATTTATTTTATGTGCAAATGTGTGATAATGTACAAGTGCCTATACCATGGCAACCATATTGAACAGGAAAAGTCCGTGAAAATCTCAGCTTGTGTGTTACGTGATCGACTCCTTAAAGGAATAATGAAATATCGGGAATTGAACATTCTGAGAAAGGCAAAAGCACATGAATCTTTCCCCCTAATGAAACTAATTCCAAATACGTTTTTATATTTACTGAAATAACTTCACTCACGTTTGTAGAATAATAATGTTCATAAAACGAGTCTGACATACTTCAATTAGAATGGTTCCTACTGCTGCGTAGTTCCTGATATCTCGACTTTAATTAAGGATGGATGTGGATAACCTCAAGAATTTATGCGGCTTCAAAATGACGCAGGTTGCTCGTGCGGCACCGAATTTGTCAAGTTCAAGTTGAATGACATGGGTATTTTCATAGAAAAATACGGTAGAAGTTGAAATATCTTTATTAGCTTTCCCAACTCACGCGGTCCTTTTAATTTCATGCAAACACAAAAAAAAATTGTCTGCGCAAACAGCGTTGTTTGCTGAATTTTTTATTTACCTACTATTTTCAAATGTTTTCTTGTTTCATCTTGTTTGGCGGACAGTAACTGAGTATATTTTTTTCCTCGTGTTAAAAAGCCGTGTAAGTAATAAAAAAGTGACCTCTTATGACTAACGTTTCTTACACAATGCATAGGAAGCAGCTACAAAATTAAACAGGAAGCAATTTTTAATAGGTACGTGTTGTACAGAATGTAATATTTTCTTATATTCTTTATAAGTGGGCAGTTTATCGTACGATACTACCGTAGTACCTAGTATCAAATTCCACCCGACATTCGACCGACGACGCGACGACCACCCAATAAACCATTATTAAAGCAGAAAGATGGCTTGAAATTCGCTATTGTTTGTTGCTTCATAACTTGCTTTGTAATAGAATATATGAAATAAATTTCAAGACAACATTTTCATAAATTTACTGTTCAATTTAAATTTAAGCTGAGTGGCAGTCTTTGTTCAAAAGAAAAAGTAGACCAAAAAGTTCTATAACCAAAATATTTTTGATATACGATCATTTATTGTGTTGCATACAAGTGTCTCTGTCAGTAGACATTTCAAGTTAATTGGATGTTCTTAAGTATTTATTAACTTGAAGGCCCTGTTGCCTAGTTGGTAGTACATCTATCTTTGAAGCACAGGGTCGGGGGCTCGAATCCCGCCCAGAGTAAACATTAGTGTGATGAGCACTTGTGTTCGCCTTGTGTCTGGATGTTGTTTATTTTTTTTTATTTTTTTTTATGTTTTTTATTTTTTTTATGTTGTGTTTTTATTTGTATATCAGTTGTCTAACACTCATAGTACAGGCAGATAGCATTGCATAGCAGATATCCCCACATATTATAATTTTTACTTACGTTTTTATCCGGGTTCAGGAATGTGAATATGATCATCATGACGTAGTAAGGCGTCCACCACACAATGAAGGCTGCTACGATGACTACAGACATCCTTAACGACTTCATCTTGGCTCTATCTATTAGTCTTCTTCTGTTCATGTCGGGAGTCAAGTATTTTTCTGGTCTCATCACCTCGGGCTTAAATACTTTTTCACTTTCTGAAAATGAATTAAAGTAACTTCTAAAAACAATAAATTAATTTGAGTTTAAAGACGGGGAACTTATGACAGCAGCGAAGTTTAGGGTTTTGATCGACCACAGAATGTATTACTTGGTAGGTAAATATTGGCTAAAAGCGTATGAATAATTCAATAAAAAAAACAGAACACAATAAAAAATATTAGAAATAAATAACGTAGAGCTAGACAGATTTTAGTATTCATTACTTTAGTTTCTTTGAATGCTGTGTTGAATAAAAAGCGTACGATTTTAAAAAAAGAATTTATTTTATTTCAAATTTTATTAGTCGTAGAAAATATAAAAAATATTCTCATTCATCGAATATAAATTATTATCAGCAGATATTGATCAATGTATTAGACCCTGAGTTGTGTAATATGAAAATTACTACTGTTTTGGAATAGAACGAGTACCTATTAATTATTATTTAGCATACAAATCTATTCACTCAACAGAGTATCAATAAGGAAATATGAGTGACGTATAATTCCTATCTCTTATTTAAATAACAAAAAAAGATAAAATGAGATAACACAGAGCTCTTATAATGAGGTTGTCTCCACAAATCATGGTAAGTTTTATGTAGAGGCTGATTCCAAGTTTTATTTTTTGGACAAAAACCGGATCACCGGTATAATAAACGAGGGTTGTAAAGCAACATGAAATACTGGGTCAATTGTTGGTCCCCATAAATAGCTCCCATGGTGGTGCTCGATAACGTTAAGGTTTTTGCTTTTCGCTCCCGGAATACACAATAGTAAGACTATGCAAAATTTGTACTAAACAACTTTATTTTTATTTTTTTAATCACATTACACTAATATTATAAAGACAAAAGTTTGTGAGTGTGTATGTTTGTTACTTCTTCACGTCTAAATGGCTGGAGCGAATATAATAAAATTTGGTATGGACTTAGCTGACACTCTGGATTAACACATAAGCTACCTTTTACTGCGGGAAAATACCCCATTCCTACGGGAAAATTTCTTAACGCGGGCTAAGCCGTGGGACGGAAAGCTAGTATAACATAATTTCTGTTGTTTTTGGAAGTAAAATGTTAGGTACAGTAGCCAGCAGCGCAGCACATGCGGCTGGACATGAAACCTATGTTTCTAATCGTAACAAATCCTGGGTCAAACATTAAGAACTTCATGAAACATCTCAATTAGTAACTTTTTGGGCCACTGAAATATTCATTATTCACCAAATTAAATGACATTAATTTTATCTTTAAGGTGCTCCCTCACCGGGAGCATTCGCGTGTAATGTAACATTATAGATTCGTCTTTGAGCATTACATTACAATAATACCTCCCTGACTGACGAGCATTCGCGTGTAATGTAACATTATAGATTCGTCTTTGAGCATTACATTACAATAATACCTCCCTGACTGACGAGCATTCGCGTGTAATGTAATATTGATTCGACTTTGAGCATTTCATAGCGGCGGGGGGCTAGGGGAAGTGAAGCGCATTGATGTTACAAGTTGTATCAAGATATTACACATTGTATCATTACAAGGTGCGCATTGTAATGCTCGGTTCTCCTCCTTCACTGATGTATGCCCGTTTTGTATCATTACAAGGTGCGCATTGTAATGCTCGGTTCTCCTCCTTCACTGATGTAATGCTCAAATCTGTAACGTTACATTACACGCGAATGCTCCCGGTGAGGGAGCACCCTTAAGTACAAATCTACTTATCTACTTAAAAGTGTCAAAAATATAAATACGTATATATTTTGTTTGAACCGACCCGCGACGAAACTTTAAATAAAACTAGTAAAATCCTTTTAGCGTCGACATCCAACAAAAATTAAACTATTTTCAAAAGTAACGCCCATGAAAAGATATAAAATACAACATTGCTTTTTTTTTCTAAAAAAAATAAAAAGGAAGCGGAGTAGGTATGACATTTTCCTGTAGTATACATTAAAATGGTTTATCTTTCTAAAAGACTTTCGTCGCGCTTCTGTATCAAACAAAATGGTGTCATTTAAACCATGTACACCATAAGTCAAGGCAATCTAGTTAGCTCGAGAAGTTTTTTTCTTCATTCAATGTCAACTCTGTATATTTCTATTACACGGTGTATGGTTGACTTTTTACCCGACCTCGCGGAAAAATCGGGTATAAACATTATCTGTATATTATATATTTATTACTCTTCGAAGGTGCAGGGTCGTAAATAACACTAGAGTTTTGACTCTTACTAGTGCCTAGGCCAGCATGGTCGACTAAGGCCTATTCACCCTGATTGGAGGGTAGACTTGAGCTCCTCGGTGGGGACATATAACATGAGCTGTTTTAACGACGACTTCACGAGTATAAAAAGTAAAATTTTCAATTTGGCTTCATAAATAAATATTTAAACAACTTGAGCTTTAGTCTCGTCGTATATTTCTGTTAATTTATCGAATTATCCCAGATTAAGGAGATACGATACGTCAAATATAAAACTATATGAAAAACAAATTGTGTCGGACAACATTTTTTTCTTATTCATCAGATTCTTTACATAAATAAATAGTGGCGTAGTTTTTGAGAATTCTACTCGTAAATAGCATGACGGACATTGTTCTGTAAAACAATAAGTAAGTAATTTGAAACATCAGTTATATGTTAGCTCCGTTTTTAAATACTTAAACTGGCTTATGCTATATAATAGACAACAATACAGTCACAAAAAGTGCACAGCTCTTTGACTTTTGCGACGGAGATGACAAAAATAAAAATAAGCTAGTAATACCTCACAAGCATCCGGGTATTTCTGTTTACAACTTAAAAAACCTTTGAAAAGGCAATGGGCCTGATTTTACATATTAGGTTCTTACTTAAATTTAAAAATAATATGTCCCTTTTACGTTCTTAAGAACAAAAAGAGACGAAAAGGGACAAGTGATTGTCAACTTTAATTAAGAGACGTCAAACATCGATTTTACACTCGTAGTTCACACTAATTCAGCAGGCATTTAAAAACATCCCGACTAAATTAAGCTGAATTTGACAGCTGCGCTCCTAATTTTAAATATCATTCATTCAAAACTAAATTCATTCATCTCCCATCCTTTTCAATTCCCATACGAATGAAAGAGACCAACAACTCAGTATTTAGTAAAAATTAGTCATTAGTAGTAGCCAATTTGTAAAAAAATTGAAAGCCCCAAAGTCTTTTTGGTCACTTATTTACAGTTGTTAGTTCATCAATCGTCGGAGAGTCAGTGACCAAGTGGCTAGGGCCCTTATTTCGACTTACTCCACATTCGTCATCTTTGAAACGGGTCTTTTTTCTAACTCGTCATATTCCAGACTCGTCATATTCGATACTCGTCATGCTATGTACATTCACCTGCATATTTGGGAGGCGCGAGTTTAAGCCTCGTCACGTACTGATGCGTTTCAGATTTTAGAATTCATAAGTATATTTAGACTCTCTTACAAAACACCACGAGGAAACCTGCATTCATCTGCGAATAAAGTCAAAGGTTGTGCATAAAGTCGATTTATCCGCACTGGGCGGTCGCCTAAGGCCTATTCACCCTGATTTCAGGGTAGACTCGAGCCCCTCGGTGGGGACATAACGCCCTGTAAAGTTCGCTTACCAAGCTTCACAGTCTAAACTCAGAAAAATTACCTCCCCGTTGTATATTCGCACGCGTTGCAAAAGTTTATACTCCACAAACTCGTTTTATTTTCAGGAATCCAGCCACATTTATGACTTAATATTTTGCCTGCTCGTAATACGCCCTTTTAAATATACACGTGGAGGCTATAAACCCAGTGCTTATAACATAGTTATCTTTAAGGTTGGAGTAAACAGGTATTTCATGTATATACTCACTTATTTTTCGCTCATTGATGTAAAATATTATACGTTTTCTCTACAATATTCTCTACGTAACTTTTTTCATTTTTCATGTTTTTGTTTTAATGGTTTAATAATATTGTACTAAAATAGATAGTTATACACTGCAATATTCCTAGTATTCCTGTCAACCCACGCATGCCACACACGACGTCTCGGTCCCTGCATGTGCAAGCATGAAAGTGCAAACGTTGCATAGGAATATTCCATTGAATAACGACCACGTAGCGTCTGTGAGAATTAGATAAGCCTTAGCCCTAAGCTTTGTAACCGTTTATTAGTCAGTACATCTTGAGCATCCAACTCTGCTCCACGTATTCAATAGTTTTATTTCTAGTTTTAAAAACACCCCTAACGCTTCCAAAAACTTCACTGGCGCAGCCGGTAGGATAACCGATTGCTGCCATCGCGAACGTGTCCGTGAAAAACTTTCCAAATCCGTGTTTTCGTACCGGAAAAAGTCGTTCATCTAACGAAGTGCGCGAGTATAAAACTCTACTTGTAAACCGAGTGTGATTGATGAACTAGCGGGCCGACTTGTGCATGTGCAGTGTGGTTATCCTTACGAACCAACAAATTTGTGAAAGTTGCTGGAAAGACTACGGGACTCGACATGCGAGTAGCGGTGGTTTGGTGAGTACGACTTTTCGCCTTTCCTCCCTATATTACTTTCGCGTTGTTCTGTTATGCTGGGATTAGCCGTCTCCCATATTAACGTTTTTAGTTATAGATTTTATATGGTGTTAATTTGTTAAATAACCTGTGGCGAATAGACAGTAGCCAGGTATAGTAAAATAAAAGGTGAATACCGAAACATTTTGTATGTAAACAAAAGACTCTGTATTTTATACTGGATCTTATTTGTGTAGTGTGTTATAAATCTTTATACAACTCTAAAGATTTATATTATTATAATAAGTCCTTTATCTTTGTATTGTATTGTGAAATTAAACTTAAACCATGGCGGAATTACAGTTGGTTCCTAATGAATTTATTAAAATCATCCCTATGTTCGGTGGGGATAAAAGACAATTAAATTTGTTCATAAGAAAGAGTGAATATATTATAGAACGCTTTCGTGGAAATGAATTCCAAAACGAATATCTTATGCATATAATAACTAGCCGCCTAACCGGCGACGCAGCAGCGCTGATAAGCGAGCGCGAAGACTTGACTACGTGGGCCGAAGTCAAGAATTTGCTATCGCAGCATTTTGGAGATCCGCGTTCGGAAGAATGTGTTGCCATAGAGCTAGAAACTTTAAAAATTAAACAAGGAGAAAGCTTTGCCGATTTTTGCAATAGAATACAATCAGTGCGTTCGGTTTTATTGTCAAAAGTGAATGAGATTGATAATGCAAATATGCGTCGTAGTAAATTGACCATTTATGACAATTTGGCTCTTAATGTGTTTTTATATAATCTGCCTGAAAAAATGGTACGTATTGTGCGTTTAAACTCTCCTAGCACCTTAGAAGATGCACTCAAAATAGTCCTTGAGGAAGTGAACTTCCTAGATCAATATCACATGCGTAATAAAATGACTCTACCGTCTACCCAAAAGCAAACGATGCATGGCCAACCGCAAGCTGGTAGTAGTAACAATAATTCTTTTAAATTTGGAATTCCTCAAAATAGACAACCAAATAATCTAGGTCAGCAACAGTTTGGCTATCAAAATAGACAACCAAATAATCTAGGTCAGCAACAGTTTGGCTATCAAAATAGACAACCAAATAATCAAGGTCAGCAACAGTTTGGCTATACTAAACCCATTTACAATTCACAAAATCAGCATTTTGGTTATAAGCCTTTTCAACAAATGCGTCAACCATTCTATCGCCCTCAAAATCCTCAAATGCAATTTGGATACAAACCTGTAGGTATTCCACTTCAGCAGCCAATGCGCCCTCAACAGTTTGGCAACCACCAAGCTTCAAACAGCCATCAGTATAAATTTAGAAACAATACTGCTTTTTATCCAAATGACGTGTCCATGCGTACTGCACCTGTAAGAAATCAGCAGGCTCAGCAAGGTTTCCAAGTCAATGAACTTGACTCTTATGACTATTACGAACCTTATCATGAAGATAATAACACATACGGTTTTAACGCCCTCGAAAATCAATATTATGAAGAAGATTACACTTTTCCTGTTGAATCTTTTCCTGAAAATCAGTCCCCTCAGGAAGAATTAAACGCTGACTTATCAGCCCCTGAACAAAGTGCAAATTTTTTCAATAGAGCCTCCAAAAATAAAGAAGTGATACAGCTAAATTGTGACTCTAAACTAAAGTTGCCCTATATTTACATACCTGAAATAGATTCCCGATTTATGATAGATACCGGAAGCATGCGCTCATTTATTAATTCTGAAAAAGCGTACAAGTATTTTGCACCATACATTTATCACGAGCCATTTGAAGTTATAAGCACACATGCTCGTAGCAGTCATAACGAGGCCATGGAGATCCCTCTGTTTCCTACCTTAGGTGGCGTAGGTAATCATAAATTTTACGTGTATAACGTGAGTCCTAACTACGATGGACTGATAGGAAACGACCTTTTGGTACAATTAGGTGCGACGATCGATTTGAAGGATCTGTTGCTCAAAACTGACAACTTCGAAATCCCTATTGTACGAGAATGCCAGTTTGACGTTATTTATAAAAAAGGGAAGCAAAATTCGAACGCAGATGCATTATCACGTGTTTGTGTTAATGCCATTGAACCAGACGACGAAGGACAGTCTATGGTGGTTAATATAGATGACAAAGAGTGCTCTAAACGTAAAAACAGTTCTGACACCATCACGATATCAGATTCCTCTGACACCTTAACTGCATCAGAAGCTTTGAAATTAGATGTTGAGGATACATATCCCATATTATCCTTGTCCAGTAATTCACAGACGGCGCATTCAGCGCAAGAACTAGAGTCGCATGGAATACCAATTTTAAATGAGGCTATTGACGCCAAACCTAATCAAATTTTGGTATTTTCATGGTTCAAAAATGATTTGCAGGTTAGTAACTTGTCTAGACCCAAACATAAAATACTACAAGTATTTTTGCCTGAAAATAATGACGTTTTAATTAAACAGTTTCTTTTAGAATATGTAAAGGATAAAGGAAAATATTTCATATATTTCGAAAATGAATCACATCGAAAAGATTTTGCTAGAATCATTATAAATTTATTCAAAAAGGGAACAGTTGAATTCTATGAATGTACGGAGCGTGTCGTGTATGTGGAAGACGAGAAAGAGCAAAAGGCAATAATATTAAAATACCATGAAGGGAAAACGACACACCGAGGTATCAAAGAAACTATGACTAGGATTCGTAGAGTATTCTTTTGGGAAAATATGCAACAGACTGTTTCTGCTACACTTAACGAGTGTGAGCTTTGTCGCCGAATGAAATATGATAGGAAACCAATCAAACCTATATTACAGTTAACTCAAACCCAGGATGCCCCTTTTCAAGAGGTATTCATTGATTTGTTCACCATAGATGGGAAATACTATTTGACACTGGTAGATGCATTTAGCAAGCTAGCTCAAGCTATCGGAATAGCGAACAGATCAACCCCGGAGGTAGTGCGAGCTTTAGTTCAATATTTCTCTTTTTACGGCACTCCGAAAAAAATCAGCTGTGACCCGGGTACAGAATTTAATAACGAACTTATGCGAGAACTATTGGCTTTTTACAAAATTGAAATACACATCTCTACACCGAATAACCCAAATTCGACAGGCATCGTTGAACGATTTCACTCTACTCTAATAGAGGTGTACCGTTTGGCGAAATACGATCAAAAATGTACAGATGCGTGTTCGGTAATGACTTACGCTATTATGTCATACAATCATACCATACATACGACAACAGGACTTACCCCCTTTGAAGTTGTATTTGGACACACCGATTCCAATTCAGTCTTTAATACAAATTTGGACAAAGCCTATACTCAGCGTTTAGTTAAAGACCACGCAAAAAGAACTAAATTTCTTTACCAAACTATTTCGGAAAAAGTAATAGCGGAAAAACAGAAAGTTAGAGACAAGCGAGGCGGAGAAGTTGATTTACAAGTATCTGACGGAGATACGATTTTCGTAAAAGATATTAACGTTAGAAAAAGCAAAGACAAACCCAGATACCACAAAGCTAAAGTTAAAGGTAGTCCCGAGCGTAACGTTGTCCCTGTTTTAATTGGACCTAGAGAAACTAGAGCCCCTATTAAAAACATCAAACGCCCTCCACAGGTGGTGGATCGCCACGGTGACCATGACCCTGGTGGACCAGGCACAAGCTTTTCAAATTCAAAGAATTGAGAAGAACCCTGGAATTCTACCGGTAAAACAAGGACAAGCTTACAAGCAGGAAGACAAGTGGGTTATTATTAAGGTTTTAGATTTAGGAAACATTTATGATGATTTAAATTTTAATATAAATAAGTATAAAGATTTTGATAAGTTAGTAGATACAAATAAGCCCTTTTCTGATGAGTTTAAAGCTCTTAAGGTTCAAGTAGAGTTCTTAATACACAATACAGTTGAGAAATTCAGACAACTGGTTCCTGAAACGCAGTTTAAGAGAAGTTTATTAGATCCTCTTGGTTCCATCATAAAGATAATTACTGGAAACCTTGATCATAATGACGCAATCCAATATGATAAATTAATCTCACAGCTTGAAGACAAACAGTTTCATACAGATAAAAAAATTACAGTGATCTCGAAAATGCTAGATACTCTGGTAAACAGTACAGAAACTTTGCATGAAAATACACTTATTTTAGACGAACGACTAAAAAGGGTTGAAAGAGTTGTAAAATACATTGCTACGAAAGAAAATAATAATCTTTATGCCATATATATTTTAAATATGTTCACTATGTTCATGAATAATTTGAGAAGTATACTATTGACTCTAAGCGAAATTGAAACCGCTTTAGCCTTCAGCAAGCTTTCTGTACTCCACCAATCCATAATTAACTCTACAGAACTTATGTTAGTATTAGAAAATATATCTTTAAGTAAAAAATTAGTTTATCCTGTTAATAAGATTAATTTAATTAAAATTGAAAAGACTATGGTAGTTAAAGCATATGTTAAAGGAAAGCAGATAACGTTTATCATGGAAGTACCATTGATCGATAATAATACTTACATTTATTATAAAATATATCCCTTACCTATTATTACGCATAACAGAACAACAGTAATAATCCCAAAATATCCTTACCTTTTGGTGAAAAGTCTGAAATTCATACCACTTGCTAGTCCCTGTATAGAAATAGCGGCTAACCAATATATTTGCGATGACAACAATATAGTTTCATATCCCGATGACACCTGTGTGGAGCAGCTTATTCGATTCCAGCCAAACACCTCCCTATGCAAGCAACATGCTGTTGATATAGAAAATGTTAAACTACAGAAAATTAGCCCTGTGAGCTGGATTCTCTACAGTAGAGACTACGTTACCCTAACCAGAAAATGTAGCGATGATGTTACCAGAGAAACTCTTCAAGGTACCTTTATTTTGACTAACGACGATAACTGCAAAATTTACATTGGAGGAATTTGGCTGAGCAGTTACCGTTACCATTTGGCGGATGTACACTTCACAAGGACCCCTATGATGACTCTACCAAAATTGGAGATCGCGAACAGCAGTATCACAAGAACGGTGAATATGAAGGGTGTAAACCTTGATGATCTGAAACACCTAAATTATAAACTGAAAGAAGAAGTGTTAATTGGAAAGTTTGAAAGTGAAAAAGTGTTAAAAGTGAAAAGTGTTAGTTTAGCTACCGTAGCTCTATACATTATTTTACCTATAAGCCTTGCCATTTATATTATGTTAAAATATAAGATTTTTAACAGATTTAGACGAAATCATCGGAATCCTACTTCTTCCGATAATTTCGCTCTTGGGGAGGGAGAAGTTATACACTGCAATATTCCTAGTATTCCTGTCAACCCACGCATGCCACACACGACGTCTCGGTCCCTGCATGTGCAAGCATGAAAGTGCAAACGTTGCATAGGAATATTCCATTGAATAACGACCACGTAGCGTCTGTGAGAATTAGATAAGCCTTAGCCCTAAGCTTTGTAACCGTTTATTAGTCAGTACATCTTGAGCATCCAACTCTGCTCCACGTATTCAATAGTTTTATTTCTAGTTTTAAAAACACCCCTAACGCTTCCAAAAACTTCACTAGATTGAAAACAGAATTCTGTTTTGTGTATTTGTCATGCGTGTTTACTAAATGTACCTTGTGGAGACGCCAGTGACGTCACGAGCTTGTCTATCTTCGGGTATAGTTAGGAGGAACAACTTACAAAGTGTCTACTACTAAATATACCTCTGCAAGACACGCCGACTCGACCAACATCGGGTATAGATAGTAGCACCATTTAAAAATAAATCGTTACTAAACATACCCTGCTTAGATTACAAGAGCCTGCTTGACTTTGATCGGGTATAGTTAGGAGTGCACTTTTTTTATTGGTAGCTACTATCTATACCCGAACAAAATTCGTAGCTTTCGTTACTCTAATCGTCTCTGTCGCGCACCAGCTTCGCGTAACATTTTCTTCCTTCTTTATTTGTTTGTTTTCTTTGAATAATAAAATAATACTACTACTCCCTTGACCGATTTCGGCCACGGCGACTGCTTCAACTCTGATTCTGGCGATCATGTGCCCGTATATGTGACTTATGAAGCCTATTTTGTGTGTGAACGACAAAGTTTTTTTTTTATAAAATAATAATAAATATATGGGGACATCTTACATACGGCCATCTGACCCTGAACTAGGCATAGCCTGTACTATGGGTATCAGACAAGAACTGATATAGGTACATACATACATATATAATTATATAACATCCAGACACAAGGCAAACACAAGTGCTCATCACACGAATGTTTGCCCTGGCAGGGATTCGAACCCGCGACCCTGTGCTTCGAAGGCAGACGTACTACCAACTAGGCTACGGGCCGTCCATCACGTCATATTATATCATATCACTAACCATATATACTTAGGAAGCTATTTTACAATAATTTTGTATGTTATTGTCTAGCTAGGTATCATTAGATAACTGATATGTACTAGCTTTCCGCCCTGCCCCGCCGCTTCGCAGTGTTTAAGTTAAAATTAACAATTAATTACTTTTTGTTTTTCGGTTTATTTCACTTGGCGTACTTCAACGCTAGAGAGGTATTAAATATTTTTAGATTCATAGAAAACAACCAAAAACGTAAACCTTCCGGCGGGACTTGAACCCACGACCTTCGGCCTATACGCACGCAACAATACAGCACGCTGTCCGTGCCAAGTTGGTTGCCTATAATGAAGGTGACGTCATAGATTGATAGAAAACAAGCAGGAACGAATTTCGGCGCTGCCACTATGCCCTCCGTGGTGTAGATGGTAGCACGTTGGCTGCGTATAGGCCGAAGGTCGTGGGTTCAAGTCCCGCCGGAAGGTTTACGTTTTTGGTTGTTTTCTATGAATCTAAAAATATTTAACAATTAATTACTAAACATACCCCTTTTTGGCCTTTTAAGTCGGGTGCACTTAGTAGTTCAAATATTTTATCTTGCTAGTTATTCTCGACCAAAATCATATAGGTACATTTTATAGACATACGATGCTGGCATTCAAAATACTATTCACTCCTAAGCATACCTGATTATAAAATCACAACTCGGGTATACTTTGTAGTTAAAATATTTTGGAAGCGCTGTGCCACAGAATACCAAATAGTAGTCCCTTGCTAAGTATACCCGACCAAAACTCTACAGGGAATCTCCACAAGGTACATTTGTAAACACTTGGAGCGCATCATTCACTCCTAAATATACCCGATCATGACACCCCAACTCGGGTATATTTAGTAGTGCGAATATTTTGAAAACGCCATGCTAAATATACCCGACCAAAACCCCACGGGGAGTCTCCACAAGGTACATTTAGTAAACACGCATTTGTCATACCTATAGGACGTATTACAATTTTGTAAGTGTACAGTAGGTACCCGGAGAAAATAAGTCGTGTCGTGTTCGACAAACGGACAAATTAATTTAACATTTTGATTGATTCGTCAAATGTTCGAAAACTCATTCACTAATTATATTTCCGGAGAACTTGACTGCCGCATGCCGTGTACTTTAAAATTTTATTCCTCAAAAATCGTTTGGATTTTCCTTTAGGTTAATTTAATGGCCAGCCTTGGTCCTGATATTAAATATTTGATGAAATAATGTAAAGTTATCTCATTAAATCAAAAAGTTCGTCCATTCATCTCCGAACTCTATATACATTTTTGATGTTTTTTTAATAATTTAGTGCGGGTGTAAATTAGTATTAACCGGAAAGTATCTCCTATTATACTTTGTTGTTAAAACAAAGTACAACAATTGTTATTGTTATCATAAACGCAATAGAAATAGCTTTTTTAGATTACAAGTCGTTTGACAAAATTTTAATATTTTACTACTTTTATTATGATTGCTGTAATCTGTGTCGTCGAATTTATAAATAAATTTAGTGCAAATTCAGTTTAGTACAGGAAGGATTTATAATTATTTACATTTAACCATTTTATTCCTTCACTGTTAAAGTTGATACCTAATGCACTTAATCAAGTTGTATTTCTTTTAAAAAAATATGTAAAGCGCGTGTAAGCGTGTGTGTGTGCGTGTGTTTTTGCGGGTTTTATTTATTTTATGTTACTAAACTTTTAAATCATTAAAATAAATCATTATGTAATAGAATCATACCATTTGATTAAAAATTTTGTACGTGATATGAATTTGTACGTGACCGTTCATAAATTAATTTTAAGTTTACTATTGTTTGATGGAGCCGGACAGAAGATAGCCTCTTTGTGATAAAAAGCGCTGAGATAGTCTATAAAATATGTTTATATTGTACACTTTTCCGAATATATGATGAGGGTCTAAATTATAAAGTTCAATTTAAAGGATACAAGTTTTGCCCGCAACTTCGTCCGCTTTTAAACTTTTAACTTTTTTTCTACCAGCAAATAGTAAAAAAAAGTAAAAAACAAATTGTGAGCTGGCTTTACAGTTTTTTTTTTCGACTGTGACCCAATTTACATATTTTTTCTTATCGATTCTTTTATCGATACGATACTTAATACATTTATGACGTATGACATTTTTATGAAAGAGAAAGTTAATAGAATTATAAAAGCAGGTTTTCACCCTACGTCGTCGGCAGGCAATTTATTCAACATTTGGCAGTATTTTATTTTGCTGATTAAAATTTGTTACTTTTGTTTTTAGACTGAATATATTTAGTCCTTAGAGTATAAATAAATTAATTTCTGGGAGATTCAGTCTTTTTATGTATTAGTAAAGTTTTGCAACTCTTAAAATTACATCCCAAATATGAAAAATATAATAATTTCACAGTTTATCAAAAAAAAAAAACACCTATAAGAAATATGTAAAATCTATCCCAAAGGCACAATACGAATTAAACGTTGCATAACAGAATAGATTCCAAAACTCACTTGCGATAGTCCTTACGGTTGACACATAAGTCGAAACCAAAATGAGTAGGGGCAGAATAAACATGAAGATTAAAGAGAGCGTCGTATAAGCCTGCTCCTGCCATCGCTCCGTGTAGAATCCATGCGTCACACACTGGTAGAAGTCTTCGAAGAACGGGCCTTTTGCCACGCTGAATACAACAGCCTGTAATAAAACAAAATAAGTGAGTATATTTCACAAAAGGTTTTTCACGCGATCGCCGATTTATATAAAAACTTAGAGGTAAGGGTTTTTGCTAGCTTGCGTGAATTTTCAAGTGCTAGAACAATTTGTTATATATAGTAAATTTTTGTTTATCTGGAAAATATTTGGCTGTACACCTGCCTGCTTCGCTTTTGTTTTCTTTGCTTGCCTATTTACGACGTATATATGTATATATCTTTAATTTGTGTTTTTTTTTCTTTAGAAACAATCCAAACTGGATATTCTTTAAGATGATTTTATTTACATCTCAAGGTCAAGGTCATTGAATACTATAATGCGTCAGCTAAAATAATCTTTAGGCAATAATCCAATTTATCATCCATCATTATAATTTCAGACGCAAGACGTCTACTGCTGCACCAATTCCTACCCCAAAGGTTAAAAAAATAAAATAAATGTATTTTGCAAAGCATGAATTTAACTAGGTCAGGTTTACAATTGTGAAACTAATATCGCATCGCCTCTTTAAAGTTTAAGAGTTTATTCTTCACTAGTTTGAGACGAGAGCTAGCCTTGGTCTTTGCAAAGCTTATCAACTTCACTTATCGTCGAAAAATTGTTTGTAAATATTTTACTTCCAATAAACCAGATGATTTTTTTTTTCATGTTAGAGCCCAACCTTGCCTAACATACCTAACCTTTTCTAGTCTAACCTATTATTTTCTAATCGTTAGACTATTTGGATCGGCAACGTTATAAGACAAAAAAATTTTGCTTACATAAAAAATGTCTGAATTTGCACATATTACAGCAATACAAGTCACACTTGTTGATTTGAATGAAAATTTACGGCAGAGTTGCAAACTTGCCATTTGTACAAAGTTACCCTTATACAAGTACGAGATTTGAGGTTTTACGTATGAAGTAGGGGGGGGGTACAAATTAGCTTCGTAAATTTGTATGGCTGCGATGGTTGTAAGGAAAGTTACAAAATTATTCAAAATTAATGGGACGACCTACGAAATCGTATCAAAAATAAAATATATAAACATGCATTTACACACCGGTTTTGTTAGGTTTACATAACCACTTGTCAAAAATACAAGGTACCTATTTACAATACAGATTATATTTTGATAACGATTTTTACCGTATCGTAAATTATGTAGGAAACAATTTAACTGCTGTGTTAATTTGGCTATAGATATTCTGTTATTAAAGTTAAACTACATTAATTGTCACTTTGGTGATAAGTAAGTTGGAAATAAGCATGTTATTAGTTGTTTGTTGTTGATGGTTGTATCCATGAAGGAAGAAAAAAATTGACGTAGGTACTTTTTTTTTTCCTTCATGGTTGTATCTGTTTAAATTCAGTTGAAAATAAGCAGGTAGTTGTGGTTTTTGACTAAGGCACCTTTTCACTGGCGACAAAGACAAAAGACGAAAGGGACGCAGTTATGCGTTACAATGCGTTTCGTTTTTTGTCGCTGTCGCCAGTGAAATACCTGCCTAAAGTGAAAATAGTTTTCTGCTCGAAATAGCAGGTGAACAAAATGTACAGAAGCCAGCTCATGCAGTTGGACATTCGCACCACGATATTCACTCCTACTGCTACGGAATACGGGCGCTTTCATTTCTAAAGGTCAACATGTCCAGCCGCATATCGCAGATCAATGAGGAAATCTGAGATTTCACGAACATTCAGACATTCCCCCTAGGGATAAAATGAGGATAGAAAGGAGGAGAGGATAAAGATTTTTTGTTCATTAGGTCTTCTTATTGAAAAAATTTAGTTACATACTCGTATCGTCAGGTATCTACGAGGTACCTATAATTTTAAGAGTCTTGAACGCTAAAAATACAATTTCACTATAATAAGTTGTATTTAAAAGACCTTAATATTTTCCTTTCAGGTCTCTTTTACTCGTAAGTAGTCTATTAACAATTACACTGTCATGAATAAAAATTATTTTTATTATTATTTTATTTTTAATTATTTTTATTATTTAATTTAATTATTTTTATTATTAGCTTATTAGCTAACGAAGTGAGAGAGAAAAAGAACATCTGCTTTTAGAGCTTTAATTTAATTCGTTTGAAATTTAATTTAAATAAATTGTCAACCAAGTTTACCGCAACCTCAGTCAAAAACTGCTTGCTTATCGTGTAGGTTTTGAGGTTAACCCACCTCACAACCCTGGTGTCAGAATGATTAAGCAGCCTAAGGCTTCTACAATAGCTTGTATGTCTACATCCATAGATAGTAGATGGGTTGGGACGACTTTACTTGTGCCGTGTGATAAACGGACTTCTCTTTATGTTCGGACAATCAGTCAAAACATCTTTCTTTTCTTTTCAGTGATGCAGCCTACAATCTTCTATCTAAACTAAAAAAAACTCATAATGCGTTGCCGGCACTTTAACCTCGACCCTTCACACTTTACCAAACTTTATTGCAAAATGTTTTGCTAGTTCTCTAGGTAGTATTTAGTTCAGGCTCCTAAGTCAATATCACCACTAATTTACTTATCCTCCCTCACCTAAAGTAACAAACTATTTCGCAGCGGACGTAAGCTTCTCTTCACAAATCCTCATGTTGAAAATAAATTTGAAACCGAGGTAAGTTTAGCTGAGATTTTCAATAGCTTTGCCTAAAATGCTTTTTTCAGCATTCAGTAAAACAAAACCTATTTTTATATTTTTTTATACCATTTAGGAAAAATATGACACGTGTAAGTCGAGAATTACGAATATTCAATAGTTATGTCGGTCCTATGGAATGTCAGAATCACGAACGGTCTTCCAATATACAAATAAATTTTCTTAGAATGTCCAACGGACCTATACGTTTTTTTCCTATTTTTATTAATACCCTATCAGAAAGACAGGATCCAATCATATTCTTCGTATCTTAGATAGCTTTCTTAAGAGCCAATATTTGTACTCTGGGGCTCGAGCCTACCCGGAATAAGGTTCTAAAAGGTACACTTTATTGTACATAAATAAGATTTAAACAGTCTGGCAATGACTTCGTTTTTTATCTATCTGATGTAATTAAGAGAACCTACAGAGGTATACAATGAGTTATAATATGTATGCTATGATACATTATATTAGCATCTACAGTCATACCAGTATAGTAGTATAATATCATACTAATTAAATCTATGTAAAACTAAATTACTCTATTTCGAATCGAAGCGAAAATGACAAACATTGAGATAGGCCGAAATTTCCTTGGCAATGTATGATAAAAAATAATACGATCCATTGTAATAAAAACCATGAAATTGTTTAGTTATGTTATAGAAGTAATTCGTTTAAAAACTATAATGAGGACTCGACTGTCGGTAAGCGACAATTGTTAACAAAATGTATCAACTAGTTTAAAACATTTTTAGGGACTTTTATCGCCGGAAATCAGATCCCAATTATTTTGGTGTCTGTTTGTAAAGCTTTATTTTATAAAGACGTATCAAGTAAGCAACATTACCATTAAAATTCGAAATTCTTAAAAACAGAATAATTTAGATTTGAACTCTCTGCCTTTGATTTTATGTTTAGTACATTTTCTTGGACTCAGAGTCATCTATCTAATTGTACTTTCTATTAAACTCAAACTATAGATAAAACTGTTGATTTAAGTTTTTCCTTTATACAATGACAATTCTTTAGTTTCTTTTCTATTTATTAAAGCAAATTTTGGACTCTAAAAATTCTATTCTAGGTTTGGAATTTAAAACTGACCTTACCGTCCAAATATTTTCAAACATTGTGCGACCAGACTCGATGTCTGCTGTTTTTGGTAACTTTATGTTTTAAGTTCTAAAAGTTTTCTAGTGATATAGAAAGCTCTTAATCTGAACACGTTGAGCACACAGATATGAGTGAAATGAAATATCACAGATTTTTGCGCTTGTTATTCAAACCCTTACCACACTTTATCTTGTTATTAGAAGGTAACATATTAAATACTTTATATCTCATATATACATTAAAAGGTAACATATAACAGGTAAGGTAAGGTAACATATTAAATACTTTATATCTCATATATATATTTTTTTTGTAATTTATAAAAGACAAACAAGAATATGAAACCATAAATTAAACATTCATAGCATTATTATATTTATTACGTTTTTTTGTGTTCCTATTTATCTGTATTTATAAAAATAAATATACAAAATTTATCGACTTACAGGCGTTTTCAAGTAATTTAAATTTACTAAATCTCCAACTTTTATCGCATTGATTTTAAAAGTTTTTTTTGCACATTATTGCCTTGATTTAGTAAATTTGACGCAGTTGCTTCACATTTGTAACTATTGTATGACAATTTTGAACAAACTAGACACCATGATAGCCGAAATATTATATTGTATGTCAATGTCAAATTATATTTATTAATACTGAACCGCGTTCTAGAAGAATATCTATTTACAACCGTATCTTTGATTTTATTTTATTGTATTTAGGATAACAACAGCAGTTTACATTAAAAAAAAAATTTACAATATCACGTACTAACTGAGTAGCCAATTATAATTATCCACATAATTATGGGACATTGGTAAAAAAGAAAACAGACTTAGACACTGATATTACGAGGGGGCACGTAAAACCAACCGTGAAAATATTCTCACAAGTTTCAACATCCCCAACATGAAGAAACAATTCTTTAAACTTTAATTTTGATTATAGAATATGCAAAAACAGGTTAACGCACGGCGGCCAAAATGCAAAAAGCTTAGAGTATGAATAGAAAAATTTCTGGGAGGCAAAAAGATTTAATCATAATAATTCATTAATATTTTTGACCGCCCGAATAATTATTTTTTGCGCTATGAATCAATATGTATGTTAATCAATACATATTATGTTAAGTGGAATACCCGACCTTTTTTGGTGTATTTTTATTACTGAAGATTGTTTTAATGATCACAGATTTGTCCATGATATTTATCATCGAAGCCAAATATTTTGTGTCTCTATTTTCTGTGAGTCACACAATTTCATGCCGGCTCAGAAATCTAAGAGAATATGAACGGGGAATGGCTCCATAAAAGGGATCGCAAGGGTATGAAAGGTGTTAAGAAACAATCTCGGTCCCAACTCTCAGATTACCGTATTCAATCTTGGGAAGATATTTCCCAAAACGAAAGTATGATCCAGAAATCATTCCGCAGTACTGTTTTTATGTTTCAAAGGTTGTTTGGTTTTTAAATTAATAGATACACTACTGGGCGTTTTTATTGGTTCTATCGTAACCTGCTTGAAATATGCTACTGCTTTTTAGGGTTCCGTACTAAAACATGGGTTCCATTTTTCGTCACAGGATCACTCGGGTGCCTGTCCGTCCGTCTGTCGGTGCCTATTTCCTTCAAAAATACCGGACCGATTGAGTTAAAATTTGGTGCACGTATGTAAATCTGTTACTCAAAGACAATTGTTGCAATAAGTCCTTTCATTTGATATGTCACAAGGTATAGTTTACAAAACTATAATTTTCAAAGACTATTTTATCCCCCAAATGTGGCCTCCACGTTTAAATTCATTATTTAATGTTACACATCCGTCTTTGGGTCACATATACATACGTACACCAAACTTGAACACGATCAATCCAGTTTTTCGGCTTATGATGAAAAACTTCATTTGTACGGAACCCTCTCCAGGCGAGTTCAACACGCGCTTGACCGGTATTTTTTATTTATGTTGTTTCCTACGTTGTGATGTTCTACAAAAAAAATTATTCTGGTTTTAAAATATCAGTAAGCCTAATTTAAAATTAAATGGCGGTGATGATAACCCGTATAAATATCAGATAGTTTAGTTTATTTCAACCGAGAGCGGTTGGATACGCCTTGGTCCGCACAAAACGCTTGGCGTCGTTCTTTTTGGTACGTACAGGCAGATAATGGAATTCCCTCTCCGCATTAGTTTTTCCGGAATATAACCTTATTTTTTTCAAGTCAAGAGTGAACGGATACCTTTGTGAGCAGAGAGGTGGGAGTCGCTTAGCTGTTTGTGAGTGTCAACCGTCACTTACTGTCAGGTGATGTTGTAGACAAACGCAATCTCATTTCGATAAAAGGAAGCAACTGAAAAATATATTTTGTCACCGTAAGCACAGAAGAAAATAATAGTACTAACCCGTACAGAAAGGACACTCACCCCCCCGCGCCAAAATGAGTTTCCACCCGATATAGCGCCCCACGTCCCGCACCCCGCAGGCACCGCGGGACTCTGCCGGTGGTGTTCGGGGGTGTTTTATATAGCAACTAGCGCCATTAACTTGTAGTTGATATTCAAAAAGAAGTAGCTTGTCAAAACGCGTTTTCTCTATGGAGTGACCGCCCAGTGCCGTAAGATTGTAAATACCGTTAGATTGTAATCTGTCTCGCGAGATTGTAAACTGTCGAAAGATTGTGGACTGAACATTCCGATTGCAATTTAATGGATTATTTTTCCGGTAGATCATCGGATCATTTTTTGGTTTTAGGTTTTTATTAATAATTTTCTGTTGGTACAATTTTAGGGTTCACTTACTTTATAGATAAAGGTTTTCATTTAAAATTATGTTTTGGTGAGTAGGATGTTATCTTCCATTTCATGCTAATCTGAAATAAGGGATAATAGAGGTTCTCTCTGAAGTGAAAGGGCTCATGAACGAATTCGTTGAATTCTGTCATATTTCAGAGCTATTCTAAAAGTGATTGATGTCTCGCCGTGTTTGATAAGGGGTCAACTTATAATTGGTTTTACATTTCGTTAGTAAAGAGAAATACTGCGGACAGAATATCTTCTATATTCATAATAATATTGCAACGTATTTTTTGTAGGTCCTGTACTAGATTTAATTTTTTGGGTACTGTTATGACCTTCGTGGTCGAGTGTTAAAAATGTCGCCTCACGTAACGGAGATTCCGGTTTCGAATCCCCGTGGGATTCTCGTCGTACAAATATTACTTTTCCCAGTTTGTTTAGGACATTGCAAGTTGAATCACCCGAAAAGAAAGATAATTTTGTGCTTTGGAAGGTACATAAAGCCGTTGATTCCGCATCATGATTCCGGAAATATGTGGCCGATTGTGAAGACTCCGATTGGTCGTTTTACCAATGATCAATTGTAAATGTTTCAACAAATTGTCTCAGCTACTATCTATATGGAGGTAGTCATTACATGAACTATGTAAGATAGCATGATTTGGATGGAGAGGGAAGGGGACCAAGTACCCAAGACCTCTGCGACCTATGGTGGATCTATTGTAGTCAGCCCTCATAGGCTACATAGCCTCTTCCAAACCGACCGCTTTGAGGAAGCTGACGGTTTTGGTGGGATTTAGGCTTCGGGCTTCATAGGGGGCAAGCTTGTGCGCTCCCATCACTCGACTCCTTTTATTGACGAGAGCATCGCATTCATGTAAGATAGCATAGGCGGCTTAATAATTCTGACACCAGGGTTTGATAACCCACACGATAAAGAACTAAGCAATTCGATGTATGTTTTGTGGGTGCTGTCCTGTGTAATTCTCGGCTGGGAATCAAACCAACAAACTTTTCCAATTCGGAGGTCAAGATCTACTTTAAGTCGCTGAGCCAGCGTAGTAAGTATATAACTCTCTCTGTAAGTGTCTTACGAGGCTGCCAAACGTTATAATATTACTCAGTGATAAGTAAGTAATTTTATTTTGACAAAATGAAGTAAATAGCCCAGCGGTGGCGAATAACATAAATTTATGTTTCTTTTACTGTGTGAATTTTGGCTTAAAATACAACATAATGTTTACAAATATTGTTTACTGACATTAAAACATAAATCATATTAGGTACATAAATAAAGGTTGGATCTGGCGGCCTTATTGCTATACCAGGCAACCTCAATAATAAACAAATCATTCTATTTACAGTACGAGTTGTCCAAAGACAAACAGCGTTCACCTGTGTTACCGTTTAACAACAACTGGAACATGAAGATTTATACGTATCTACGTCCCTTTCAAATAAAGTCTTATATCACAATGAATTGTCAGTCTATTCCTAGTAGTTGTTACTTTTATTACTTATTGGTAATTGGTATCCAATATCATTTTTGTTTTTGTCTGTGGTTAACCAAATACCTAAAAGTACATTGCAGAGTTCATTGGTTGGCTCTTATATTCGTTGGTGACATGGTAATATGATGCTTGCCGTCATATAAATGTTGTTTTAATTTATAAATTACGGTATATTCAAATAAATTAGTCGAAATACCTACCTTTGTTTTGTAAATTTAGTTACCTACAGAAAACCTTTTTCTTTATATCCTAGCATAAATGTTTGTAATAGGGAAAATTCGAATTCGTAATTACGAGTACAATTTTTGTAAACAAGCGTACAACCAATACGTAGCCGACTTTCTTGATTTAATTAAATTAAATTATCTATATTAGCCAGCCTATTACTAAGTGGGTGTACCAGAATAATCATCAAACTAAGAAATAGTTACTCACTTGAGGAATACTCAGTAGAAAGCTCAGCACCCACGCGATTATAACCAATCGTCCACTCCTAGTTGCCGTGGCCATGCTCTTCATAGGATATTTCACCGCCAGCCAGCGATCCACTCCAATAAGAACCAATATAAAAGTACTCAAGTACAGTGCAAACATCTGTACAAACTTAAACAACTTGCACGCGATGTTGCCCGCGTACCACTGTACTGTGAACGACCAAGCTGCCTCACCAGCTATACAAAATACTGTCACGAGCAAGTCTGCGACACTCAGTTGGAAGATTAAACTATAAATTGCTGTCCAAGATGGCCTCGCGCGCCCTCTACTACGCTTCCCCATTTTCAAACTAATAATAGTCGCCAAATTACCAAAAAAAGAAAGCACTGCCATCGCAACTAAAACACTAGCCCTCACTATTGTACTTCTAGTTAATTCAGGAGCATGTTCCAAACACAAAATCTTGGTGCCATTATGGATAAATGTGTAAATATCATCAGTCTTTGTCTCGTTGAATATGTTTTCGTCTATACATTTTTGCATGAGCCATTTTTCGTAGGCGGGTTGGACGCCGTAATCGTATTCGCGGGTGTGCGTGAGTTCGCTTTGATAAAATACGTCTTCAAGTAATGTGGTATTGTTGCCTGAGCTTCCCATGTTTCGTCATGCGTGTTCAGTGACTTCTTTGTAAGCAATCTGAAACAATAAGAAAAAATTAATGTGGTTTAAAATACTTTGTCTTCGTCAACATAGATGTTTTTTTAATGGATACATTTAATGTTTGAGATAAAAGGTAGTTAATAAAATAGTTAAAATTGCAAACTATTTGCTATAGGGAATACATTTATCCCAATAACTAGAGACATTAGCCGCTGGGGCAATCGCGACTGGGCAAATAGTGGTGCCTATTAGATGGTAACCGACGATTTACACAAAACTTTGTTTCTAATAGTAAACTTACATAAACTGCTTCTGTAGAGTAGCCCCAAAACGGGTTTACCAGTTTAAAAATAAATAAATATAGTTGATTAATAGCAATGTTAGTAGCTATCGGATGTAGACGCACTTTTTTATTTGACAAATGACAAACCATATTCAATCTTAGCGTAGTAAACCAAAAGTTTGGTCTACTTGAGAATATAGGCCACAAACAACAACAAATAACTACAAACTTACAAACCAAACTAAAATATTTTTTCCTTGTTCTTTTAAACAAAACTTTTCCTCAATTTCTTTTGAATCCCAGAAGGAAAACTAAAGTAACAAATTATATGAAGTCTCGTGTGTGGAAAAACTAATCGGAAACTTGCTATGATTGCTTGAAATGAAATTGGAGTTAGGTTGTTCACAACACTAGAAGATGTGGATAACTTTGTCACACAGTTTGTCCCATTAAACAACAAGATGGTACATGTTTGTACAAGTGAAAATAATCGTATTAACGTCGCATATTCATGAGCACGGAACATTTTGTCTGTCAGGCCTTGGGTGGGTTGTGTAAATATTGGAGTCATAATAGTCGAACCCATGTAAAAGCAAAAAAAATCTTTTTAGTCTGACAACCGCTAGTTTTTTTTATTGACGTGTAGTGTTGCAAAATCGACGTACGTCCGAAGCGACGCGATGTATTTGCTGACAGAATTATTAATTGACCACACACAAGAAAAAAAATTTACCTTACATCTACACAACAACTATTTTTTTATTTTATTACTTATTTTTGAAAAAGATTCCTACGTAATTTTACAAATTATTTTAACACATTTTGCAAAGGGAAAATTTTTTTCAAATGTATTATTGGATAGGAATCCAGAAGAAAAATGCACAAGATAAACTTTTGTTTTCAAACTCGACGCCACGGATCTGTAAAAGTTTGCTTAACTTTGTGTAAAAAGCCGGGCTCGCAAACAAATAATCAGGTTTGCATTCGTGACGTCAAAGATACTTCTCTCAGGTTACTTTTTGTTATAAAAGGTTTTGAAAATTCACAATTCACAATCTAATTTTTAAAGCTGTATTTTTTATTTTATATACAGGGCGTTCCACGGCAATGCCACATGGAGGGAAAGTACCTTAAATATTGTAGATAGAACATTTTACTGAAAGAAGACTTTATTTTATTTCTAAAAACTATTAAAACTGCATTCAAACTTTTTTAAATAATTACATGGTTAAACCGGGAATCGAACCCGTTACACGAGACAAAAAAAAACACCCTGTAGTTTTATCATACCAATCGAAAGCCTTCATAATAAGGATTATTTTTTGCTAAATAACATAGTGTCAGAAATAAAAGGAAGACTATGAATTTTAACATTTGATGTGGCCGCTGAGTACGCCAGATCTAACCCCGTTAGATTTTTTTTATGGGGTTATGTAAAAAATTTAGTTTACAAGAACCGGTATGAAAGTGTCCACGAGCTACAAACAGAACTTAGACGTACAATTTCTAAATATCCACCACAACAAGATAAAATAATCGACAGGGAATGAAATAATCAGAATAATAAAGTATTCAACAGCGTGGGGGTCATTTTGAGCATTTGATAAAATTGATAAATTTTGTATTTAAAATGTTAAAATACATAGTCTTCTTTATTTCTGACACTATGTTTTTTAGCAAAAAATAACCCTTATGATGAAGCTTTTCGACCGGTATGATAAAACTACAGGATTTTTTTTTCTCTTGTATAGCGGGTTCGATTCCCAATCAACCATGTAATTGTTAAAAAATGTATGAATGCAGTTTTAATAGTTATTAGAAATAAAATAAAGTCTTCTTTCAGTAAAATGTTCTATCTACAATATTTAAGGTACTTTCCCTCCATGTGGCATAGCCGTGGGACGCCCTGTATAGTATGTTTGTTCTTTTTTGGGTGGGGTAGCGCAAAGTAACTAAACAGAACTATATCTAAAAATTAAGTACATTAAAAAATATATATATCACAACATGAACTAGTTACTAACCATGGTGACTAGTCGCTTGTTCCATAGTGTATGCAAAATGTATGGGGAGTTTATATTTCCGTGAGAAGAGGCAAAGATTCTGTCTCCCAAAACAAAATTTATACTATATATTGTTTTTAGTCCTTCTTTCATATAGTGAATTGACCAGATTTTTAGCACAACAATAGAGTAAAGGTTGGAGAATATGACTTGGCTACTTTTCATAATATCTAATTTCCATGGAATAGTAGAAAAAAGTGCGTAGCCGCGGGCGGAAAACTAGTACATAATCTTTTCTTGTCTTTAGATTCGTAGAAATATATTTTACTCAATATTTTCTGCTCCTCCCATAAACACAAGTAAAAGACAATTTAATAACTAAACAATGCAAGTCTTTCGGCTGAAATTACGACTTATATAACGTTTCGTAATAATTTATTTATACGGCTCCCAACCGAATGACTCACACCTACGCTTCATCACTACATAGTATAAAATAAAGTCGCTTTCTCTGTCCCTATGTCCCTATGTCCCTCCTTTTGTACGCTTAAATCTTTAAAACTACGCAACGGATTTTGATGCGGTTTTTTTTAATAGATAGAGTGATTCAAGAGGAAGGTTTATATGTATAATACATGCATAACATACTGAAGGATAACCCACAATAACCATTTTCCCGTGCGGAGCCGGGGCGGGTCGCTAGTGATTGAATAAGTTAAATATTGTTTACTAGCTTTCCGCGCCGTGGCTCCGCCCGCGTTAACAGTTTTTCCTGTGGGAATGAGGTATTTTCCCGCCTATGTCACTCTTCATCCTTTCAGCTAACTCTGTGCTGAAAATCAAATCGATTGGTTGCTTAGTTAGGGCGTGAAGGAACGACAAACATATTAACACACTTTCGTATTTATAATAAATTATGAGTATTTATTAAATAATGAATGTTATATTTTATATGTTTATCTTGTTATTCCGAAACGAATACAAATGGATCTCATAAATTACTTGACATGTGAATGATGATTTTGTATTGGATTCTCTTTATTCAATTCCAGCTATTAAAAATAAATAAATTACAAAAGCATCTACGACACAATAATATATCGTTACTGAAACAAACACAGCTTTTGAGTCAAAGCTGATTGCTGATTTAAAGTATTTCGGTAAACAAAGTGACTGAATCGGACCTAATCTAACTAGATCTTTTAAAACGTTAACAAACATTTATTTTATTAATAATCGCCAAAATCATGTTGACTATAAGTATCACTTTTTATATGATCTCAAATGTTTTATACTTGCAAATACTTATTAATTTTCCTTACATTGAGTTTTATAAAAAAAAACTTTGTTATATTTTATTTTACCACGCCTGTCTATTTTTTTTATTTAGACAACGAAACAAAAAGATCTCTCAAAATTCTGTCTATACATTATGATCGTCGATGATTATGATGCATAATACTTCGAAAAATGGAATACAATTTGATTTATTTTTATTACTTGCGGAGCAGAGCGTTTTTACTTTTACCAATCTAAAAAAAATCAAATCTTATTTAAAAAATTTATTAGGCTTTCTGTGAAGAAAATAACTTTTTATATGTACTGACAAATTCAGACAACAAATCGCTGGTACTCTTTGAGTATAATAAATCTAACGTAAACCTTAACTTTTTAGAAGTTGATATAATGAAAACATGTTATTGAATTTCAGAGTAAAGCTGGAGAACTAGGCAAACAAGCGTTGGATAACACTATTGCATTACCCACAGTCCGGTGATTTTCCGGATTAGAGTGGACGGTTGGATGACCAAGGAACACCATAATCAACACACCGAATACATTGCAGTAGGTATTCCATTTAAAAATCTTTAATGGCCTAGTGGCTAGGTCCCTCGTCTTCCAATTGGTAGGCGCGGATACAAGCCTCGGCAAGTACTAATGTGTTTTTGGTTTTCGAATTCATATGTACGTTTATTCTAGAAAATGTCGTGAGAGAATCTGCAATATGTGTCTAAAAATTATACTACTTACTTACCTACTTACGTACTTACATAAAAACAAGCTACTGAATTCTAAGGTTGTATGTGAAGTTGACCAAACTGCATTGGGCCAAGCTTGATTGGTCCTACCTTTTCGACGCAAGAGTAGGTCAACCTCAAAAATACGGCCTCAGCGTTGTCGTTAAG
The DNA here is from genome assembly GCA_948473455.1 of Teleiodes luculella. Taxonomy (NCBI): domain Eukaryota; kingdom Metazoa; phylum Arthropoda; class Insecta; order Lepidoptera; family Gelechiidae; genus Teleiodes; species Teleiodes luculella. The sequence continues at coordinate 7,852,613 of OX419598.1, read as the reverse complement.
GGCTTTTCTTCCTTATTTAGGGTAGGCATGAGCCTCTGGGACATAGAAAATGTGCTGTTAACAAAATTATTCGCAGTACGAATCTGGTCATACCAGGGAGGTGGAAAAAAAACAGTCATAATATACTAATTATTAAGAAAATCGATCTTACTTATTACTGGCAGCAAAGTATTAAAATTATATTTTACATAGTCTGCAGAATAAAATTAATTGACGAGGAAACGGACACAAATGTCAATCTTTATTAGGTGCTAAATAAGATTTATATCGTCCAATAAAAAGAAGTGAATCGAATGAAATGTACGGCGGAAATAGACCGCTATCTTCATGTAATTCATGTTATATTTTTTAGAGTTCTTTGTTTCTTAGAAGAAAATAACGATTGTTTGATGTCGATTTTGCGCACGCGCACGAGTGCTTAACAAAGTTATACATTAATTATAACTATGACTTTTACCTTTATAATACTCGTAGATTTTATCTTGATTAACTCGTTAAATTTGGAATTCTGGTGACTTCAAGCACAGAAGTAATAATAAAATAAAGTAAATAATAAATAATTGTCATTTTAGTGAAATGAAAAAATAAGAGAGCTTAGAGAATAAATATACATAGAGCACGCGCATCGCTTCGCTGCCTTTATGTCAAGCGTAAGCAAATTTTGTCAGATTTTGTATGGGCGGCGAAATCAATAACATTTTTCTTTTTGGATATGTTCCTCGAGTCATGTTTGCAACTTATCACTGCACATTTCAAAATGTTCTCCTATTAAATTTCTTATTTTCACCGGGAAAAATAATCAGCTCCGATAACTATTTGATACTAAATGAACGCGCTGAAGATATTCGGACAGTTCATATCCGTGATTACGGTTCATACTCGATTAGGCGTACTCTATCCCTCCCAAATTTTTTTCTATTTATACTCAAAGTAAGAGAGCTTATCAAGTTTGACTTGACTTATAGTGGATAGCCAACACTTTACTAATAAAGTTTTATTTCCAAGTTTTCCTTCTCTAGGTATAAGAGCGTCGAATAAACTTAGTGGTATAAAATGGGAATTAAATTAACATATTCAGGGAATGAAAACTGGTCCGACGGATCTTGTATCATGTATGCTTGAATCAACTTACTAAATAATCCTCTTTAACTGTATCTAGAAATATCTTCCCATTGAAAAGCGTGTTACGATTACGACGTATAAGCAAGTATGTGTGTGAGCGTTGAGAGGATAGATTGTAATTCGAAATCGGATTTATTTTAGAATAACGTAGACTACTTTATATTTTACGAATATATGACAAAACCTTTCACTTTTACTAAATACTGCTTGGTCTTGTTAAACAAAAGAATCAAATCAAAACTAATTATTTCCTCTCATAAATGATGCCTGTTGTGTTTTAGGGTTCCGTAGCCAAATGGCAAAAAACATAACACTTATGGATTCGTCATGTCTGTATGTCAATCTGTCCGTCCGTATGTCACACGCACTTTTTTCCGTAACTATAAGAACTATCCTGTTGAAACTTGGTAATTAGGTCTGTATATTCTGTGAACCGCATTAAGATTTAATAAAATACTAAATTTAAAACCCCATGTCAGCTTGTAGCAGCTTTTACTTCTCAAAGGACCTAAAGATTATAATATATAACTGTCATCATTAACCTTTCAGAGATTAACCTGAGAATTTTTCACTTCGCGACGCAACTCAAGAAGACTTATTCTAGTATTAAGTCTGAAGGTATCTACCGTTTATATATGTACTCAAATCAGAAATTTAAAGAAACTTTCCTTGTAAAATATTATAGCGCTCATCTAGGAAAAATACAATTTTCTAAATACCGTTTTGGGCTCTTTTCTACTACTTTTATAATGAAACTCAACAATCAAACTAATTTACAGTAGAACATTTTTTTTCTGAGGTTGCTGAAAGTTATTGCGATAGGAATTAGACTACTTTTATTTGAATTGAATTTCCCAATGCTCTTTTACCCGAAAATCTCATTTGGTATGTGATGCAAAAAGAAAAAAAATCGGAAAACTGTATCAATTTTCTTCGATTCTAACATGTCCTTATGGTTTATTAAATATCTGGCTGAACACGGCTACGCTCACATTGTTTTTTGGATTTTTCTAATAATTTTTTGTTTGTACAAAAAAAGAGGAGGCCTATGTCCAGCAGTGGACTGTTGTGGGCGAAATAGATAGATTCGTTTCTCTACTACGATGTAAAAGAAGTTCTGAAAAATAGACACGGATTTATATCCGGATTTTTATTATGAACTAGCGGTTCACCCCGCTGCTCTCAACGTTATGGTAAAATAACAACCTATTCTCAGACCGTATAATAATTTCATCAAAATCGATCAAGCCGTTTCAAAGGAGTATGATTACACTAACGTGAGAATTTTATATATTAGGTTATTCATTTTATAAATTTTTACGCCTTTACCGTGAACCACTTAGGAAAACATAGTAATGAAATAAACACAAGCTTGAAATCTTCAGGACTCGCCAGTAGAAACTTTCCTCATATCAACCAAGAACTGTTAGACGATCCTTTCTTTGTTTCAAGTTAAATTACAAAATAGTTGTGCAGTATTAACTTCTCAAACTTAAACAAATAACCAGATCTTAAACAGGAAGTAAATTGTAAAAATTCACATATAAAAGACTTCAATCATAATAATAGTAAATATGACATTTCACAAACGGCCTTCTGATTAAAGCCGGCCAAAGAAATAAGAAACCTTCTCTAGGGGCGCCACGTGTATATTTTTACCTCTCTGGACTATGGCAAAAATTTCCCTTTTAAATTAGTTCCATTGAAATTCCGCAATATGGCGAGGTTTCTTATTTCTTTGGTCGGGCTTTACAAACTAGTCAAAACCTCAGCTGTCAGTCTGATGATATATCTACATACATACTCGTATTTACAAGAATATACAAAATCCAAACGCAAGCGCAGCAGAATAAATACGCAAGGAAAATACGTGCTCATCACACAAAAGTTTGCCCTGAGTGGTATTCGATTTTGCGATCCTGTGCTCCGTAAGCAAACGATTTACGAACACAATATTATTATTCCGAATGGAATTCGATAAAAAGGTATGCCAAGTTTTTTATAGGCTCACAAAATTCTATGAATGAAGTATTTTAAATGTATAATTTAAAATGAAGAATCCAAAATGTGTAATTAAAATAAGAGTATTTCTGATACAAAGCTTTGATTTATTTTGCGAAATGAAAACGATCTTCAAAACCCTCTGCCATTTAATTTCTTAAGATTTTTGTAGAAAATATTTTTGTCAACACCTGCTTGTTAACATCTTCAAAGTCTAATACAAGGAGTCGGTTATCAATGAAGAAATTCAAAGCTACAGTTCTTTGTAGCGACGGGCGTCACGGGCGTTTCCATTTTGCAACATAATATTTTTAGAAAATTGTTGTTTTTTTCTTTCTTTTATACCTTGTATTGAAACTTTTTTGACAATCTTTTAACGATAATCGCATGGAAGGAAACACTAAATTTGTTTTATAATTACGATTAGGTGAATGTAACAATTAAATTACATGATTTTTTTAGAAAAAACACCTGTTTGTGATTAAAAATAATACCATTACTATTTAATCACCATCAACCATCTCAACTACCTTTCGGGTGGACCAAAATAGTACACCATGTGACTATTTCTGTTTATTAATCACCTTATTTTTCATTCAGTACTTTTTTCAACCTATCATTTTCCAATTGCAGAAAAAAGGCGTCTCTCGCTTGCTTCCACTTTTCCCGATCTCTATCTATGCTCTCCAACTCTCTACAATAAGCATCTAGCTCGTCTTGCCACCTCTTGCGGGGCCGAGCACGATATATTTTTGCATATTCTTATGCACCCAACTGCTGACTCTTTTGCCTCAGATTTCACTGGTATTTAGTTGACGTAGCTAGCCCAGTTCCACTTTAAGTGGGCGGCCTTCTGAGCTACGTCAATAAATTGTGTCTTGGAGCGCAGCATCGTATTTTTAACTCTTACTCTGTGACTTAGTCTTACACAGAGTATGCCGAACTCCATATTTCGCTTTCACACCTTGGGTTTGGTCTTTTGGATAACACAGTCAAAGAGTAAGTCTGCGCGCCGTAGGAAGAAGAAGAAGGATCTATGAGTTTTCACTTTAAAATTAACTGCAGTTTACCTTTTACCAGATCTTTCATGGCCCAGCTACTTCAAGCATTTTCATAGTCCTATTTGGTCATTTTCCTAGTCCTATTTGGCCTAGGTAAAGGTAATCACGGACATATACTCTTTTTTCCACATCCATCCAGTATTGTTATGGTCAATATATATTTCGTTATATGGTAGGAAAGGCCTTTGTCCAACAGTCACTTGATTACAGGCTGATGACGATAACATTGATCAGCTTACATAATTTAGAAACATAATTTATATAGTCACATTTTTATCATACGGGTTGCTTAAAATTCATAAATGGAAAGCGGTTTTGTTAACTGCATGTGGGTACATTAACCTACCAGTAATATGCACTTTGTAAACATTACTCGTCACGTATTTTATTCATAGTATAAATGAAGTTTATTTAGCGTAATCAATCTATCTTCTTCATTTTCTATACTATAATAAGACTAAAGAATCAGCTTGTCTGTACATTGATTTGATTTCCAAAAAACTGATTGTAGATGTTATAGGGAGTGTAGCTAAAAACAAAAATACAAATTTTGAAAAAAAAAAAATCAGTTTTTCTTTTTGTCTGTGTCTGTTTGTACACTCTAATCTCTGGACGGATTTTATTGGAACTTTACTATAATATAGCTTATACATCAGAATAACACATAGGCTACTTTTTACCAGAAAATACTGCTAGTTAAGCTTATAGACTTCAACTTGCAATTTCGTTTGAAATTATGTTTGTACCTACTCGTATTCTATTTAGATTTAAAGCCTATCTTCTTCAACTTTTTGCGGTTTTGGCTAATCTCCCTCAAGAATTATCGATAGGCATGTATGTAAATCGCCCCACCCCACCAACTTTTTCGAATAGATAGATATACAATATTTAAGAATATAAAAAAACGCATTATGTGTTACTTGTCATCACAAGTTATATATCAAACTTAATCGTTAGTAAAGCATTTTCATTCAAGAACCTCAAAGGTAAAGTTTCACCTTTATGTGGCCGCAGTTAGAATTCTGTTCATTCGATTCAGAAATTCTTTCTGTAGACTTTCTTGCTTGGTCTTATTAAAATTTTATCTCCTGTCTTAGATGCCCTTGTAAAATATTATATTTCATACCAACTCCAATGTAAAATAAAGTTTATTTATCTTTCTCAGTGTTTTCTAAAATCCAGAATTTGCAGATTAATTAATTATTCTATAAAGAGTTTTTTTGAGCTAAAAATAAAAATAGTTGCATAATAATAATCCATGCTTTTTTTTCTAAGTCTTTCATCTTAAAGTTATTCCGCAAACAAAGTTAAAAGCTAAGCAAGTACTTAGAGAAGTATTATTGTAAGTTGTTCAGTAATGTTTATAAGTCTTTAGTGTACTTAATTAAAATAGTTGTCAAAGTTTTCCCCTCGTTGTAAGAGTAATCAAACTCATAAATGATTACGAAATTAATACGCCTAATGCATACCATTCCGAAAGTTTAGATTACTATTACAATTGTACTTAACTGGTCTTAATAGAATAAGCTCTCTATAAGTACGTACTTGCCTAATAGTTTGTAATTTGACATTAATAACTAAGTTGGGCATCATAGAAATGGAACCTTTCAATTAAATTAGTAGGTACTTATAAGTATCGATCGATTTAGTATAATTTTGCTACAAAAGGACCATTATTTATTTTTTTGTAGACAAATTCCGAAACTTTTGATTCAAGTATTACGTGATAAGTAAAAAAACATGATTGGAGTTGATTTATATAGAAAAATGTTTCACACTCAAAATATTACTTGTCACAGACGCTTGTAAAAAGTGCTACTAGGTAAGTAGGTTGAGAAATTGTATGATTTGACAAAAGTGATAGTTATCAAAGGTTTTTGATCTGTTTAAAACATTGAGAAACTTAATAAAATTTGCCCCTGAGGCATATAAAAACTTTAGTAGAATATGAGTCAAATATTCAAGCACCAAAAAAATATACACACATACAAAAACTTTTCAAATTTCACTATTTGTTACATACATTTCACGAAAGGAATCATGATATACAGCGAATTTTAGAATCGCATGTTTTAGCGAAAGTTTTATTTACTCGTACAACTATCAAATCAAAGTGAAAAATTAAAAACTTTGGCAGGGACTTGAACCCGCATCTCCTAAAATCGCTAACAGACGATAGCTGTTCAAAAAACTAGCGTTATTTACGTTCTCATGTTCATAGCACGGTTGGTCACAAAATTACCTGAGACAGAAAGGCTATGTCGAGTTAGTATTTCTGTCTCAAGCATTTTTGTGACAGTAACTGATAGTATCTTTCTTCTTCGTAATGCTTTTGTATTATGGACGCAGTAGAGATAGGTAGGTACTAGTACGAATAAGCTTTCACAATGCGGATCAGACAAACCCAATTAACACGACTCTGGGATTACGATCCTAATTTTAGGCACGGCATCATATGTCGACGCCTTTTAATGACCAAAACAAGCTTATCGTCTTCATTAAGCTTTATACATTTTAAAAATAGGCAAATATATCTACAAAATCACCATTCATCATGAAAATGTCACAAAAAATATCTACACTGGTCTATTAAGACTTTTATAACATAATGATTTGCTTTTTTACTGATTCAAGACGAAACAGATCTGATGGTTCTATGATAGAATGTTCATACCTTATTTTTATTGCGAGGCCGGTTCTACGAGTACGTTCTACAAAAAAATTACACCTTCATTTTCCGTAAAAGTTCTGAACGATATCACAAGTAAATAACTGTTTCCTAAGTAAACAAAACAAACATGCTCAAATATCTTATAACCTCTCGCAAGCAAGTGGTTTGAAGTGCTTATTTTTTATATATCGGATAATAGTAATTTAATGGACCGAAACACCAACTCGTGGTGTTATAACTTTTTGACAACAATTAATAGGTAGGTAGGTAGATGAAAAAAATCAAACAAAAAACTCGTTAGTTCTAGCATTGAGTCCCATGGTTTACTATGAAACAGAGTTGCTGACAAGGATGTTGCTATTTGCAAAACTGCATCGAGCGGAAACGGTCGCTGTGCAATATCGGAAATAGCTTTGAATCAGACACTATCAGCAAGTTCAACTATTTGATTTCCAACAGATATTTGTCCACGAAACTATGCCAAGTGTAGATTTTGTGGGTTTTCAGCAACATATTCACTTCAAGTTTCTAATTCTCTCTCCCTGGTTGGAACTTTCAAATACACTGCGAGGTATATTCCGACTCTATTAACACCTTCCCAACTTCTTTTCAACTCGTTGTACGAACAGACAAACAAACTGTGCGAACAATCCACTTCGTTTTACATGCTATATGGTGGGTAGGTACTTATGCACTTTTTTTTATTCGTGTTAACTGAAAAAAATTTATATCAATGATCATCAAAAGGTTTAATGATCATTATTAAATTGTTTATGAGCTTGTCTTGACGTCTCATTCTACATTGTGCTTACAATATCTTTTCCGTGACTAATTAAATCGCATTTTTTACCATCATTAATATGAAAAAAGCTATAGACACTTCTTATATTTACTATATGTAGTATAGCGTGCACTCATTGGTGAGTTTTATTTCGCTTTCAACATCGAACACTTAGCTAAATGTATGTATATATATTTAGCTGTATGTATATATATTTATATATATTATAATTTATGTATTTATATATATAGAACTATATATATTTTGGTGCATATATATGCTATTATTATTTATTTATTACATATTTTGATTATGTATTTATGTTTACACTATTACATATATGTGTGTATTTATAATAACGTATATATGTGATTATTTGTTTGCGTAGGATTTAGTAGGTATTAATTAGTATTTTTTGGCATTTATAGAATATAATGCACTGTCCCGCACTCATCGTTGCGCCTCTCCTTTACCATGGGTTGCCTGGTAGAAATTGCTACTTTAGCAATAAGGCCGCCTATTTGTACACGTATGTTGTTGTAACAGTATTGTTTTAATTTTACTACTGGTGTGCAATAAAAGTATATTCTATTCTATTCTATTCTATTCTAAATTTAAAAGAATTTTTCTGCCATTAAGTAAGGATTTTTGTCTACTGATATTTTTTACATTTATTTTTGTTGTGTTTGCCTTTTGTTTCTTGGCTTAGGGTTGGGTCTACTCACTACTCGATTCTCAGTAGCGAAAGGCACTTAACCGAAGACCTAACAACGAACCGTCTCAAAGGGAAGTATTGTAAGGGGGGTATTACATTATAAAATATATATGATCAAAGATCTTTGACGCAAAGATTAGAAAGGGACGCAGTTATGCGCAAGAGTGAGCGCGGTGTATTTGTATCTCATTCTAACGCATAACTGCGTCCCTTTCTAATCTTTGTGTCAAAGATCTTTGATCAAAGATCTTTTACAATGTAATATGCCCCTAAGATAGAGTACTGTGGCATTGGTCATGCCATCTCTTTTGCCTTTGGTACTGGCCGCATGTTTGTTCCAAATTTAAATTATTTTCGAATAAACGGATTTTGATAGTTCAAGTCAGTTCTAACGCGATTGTTCCTTGGAGCGGATATAAAAACGCTCCAGGAACCCGATTTCCCGTAGGATAAGTTATTTAAAGTGGATAAGTTATTCGAAGTGTTTTACTAGTTGTGCTGTGTTGTTGTGCTCGCGTTTTATCAATATATAGAGTTCAAGTTGTCATTGTGTTTATTATTTCATAGCATGGGCTCACCCGTGTTATAGTACCTACCTACAAGTGTACCAAGTAACGTGTTTTATAGAAATCAAGTTCTAGGTAGTTTCAAAGTTTCTGGAGCATCATAAAAAAATAGATTGGATTTGTTTAAGTATAAAAATAAAAAGGAAGTCAAAGCTCGTTGAGCTATCTTTCGTAGCGTAAAAATGCTCGGCCTTGACAAATTAATGAAGCATAACGAGTGTTGACGCGTGAATTTATCGCCATAATATGATCTTTTCCAATTTTATTGAACCATGTGACCTGAATTTATCAAATATTTCGAAGTTTGAAAACTGAATAAAAATTGGTTTATTTGATTCGGAGGAAATCACTGCTGACAGACGGACGGACGAACAAACACACAAAAGATCCTAGGGTTCCGTTCCGTTGTTTTAATAAATACATCAATTTAAAATTATATTTTATTTGAATAAAAAACGACGTAGCCAAGATCAACAGTTCTATATGCCTCCCGAAACGCGGAATCATTTATTTTCAGACAATCAGGTGTTTTAGCCTGCAAATTGCAAAGTCCTATCTAAAAGGAGAAAGTCTTACAAAGTGATATTTACGAGTATTAGACGATTGCCTTCTCCATAATGTAAGAATAGGTTTTCTTTATAAATAAGATAAAATGTTTTAATTCAAAAGCTTCAAAGATATTTTATATCCGAACCAAGTAGAAACTTACAATGGCGGAGAATTTAACTACTCATTTATTACCATCAGAGACCGCCTTTGAAGCTCTTTGTAAGAAATATCCATTATGATCAAGTTCTTAGAGTTCATAATGCGGGTTAGTTATTAAAAGCCTTGGCGATGGAGATCAGTTGTTGAAGTTTAGTTTATTGTACACTTTAAGTAGTAATTTTTTTGCTGTATTTTTGTATGCAATAAAGTATTTATATTCTATTCTAACCAAAATTTAACTTCGTATAAAATTAAACTATGTATAAAAAATATGTATAAAGTAAACAAAATTTTCAAAGATTAGGGGAATGATGCTAGACCAGATACGACATAACGGCTTTATTAGAAACATCATTAAAGGAAAGGTACCTAGTAGGAAAAAGAAAGAGAGGACGCACATGGACCAAATTAAGATAGGGATAGATGCAGTTGTTGCATCAGGCAGGAGGTCAAACAAAAGTCAGAGACAAGAGCAAAGGCTCTTCTTTATAATTAAATGGTGTTAATTAATATAATTAAATACATAAATACCATACTTCACTTATTATAAGGAAAAGAGACTCTATAAAAAAGTATAATTACTCACTTTAAATGGGTTTGTTTGGGATATAATGTTTAATAGGGAAGTTTTATAATGATTGAACAAAAATGAATTGGCATTTTTTTTTTGTGGAAAAATATAAATTTTGTCACAAATAACTTTAATTATATTAGTACTATGTTTCCTGTATCTCGTTTAGCCATCTCTCCAAATCACACATTACTTGTAAGTAATTGGAACGTCAAGTCTGTTGATTAGAAGGTAATCTCTAGCATATCAACTGCATGAATGGACTTGGTTCAGATCAAAGATAACGAACATGTTGATTGGTTGGTATGATATCAGTTACATTATCGGATCTATGTAAACGCCCCCATAGTCTAGTCGGTAGTGGGGCTGCCTTCGAAGCACAGGGTCGCGTATTTGAATTCCGCACAGGGCAAACATTTGTGTGATGAGCACTTGTGTTTGCCTTGTATCTAGTCAGTGGTTCTTAACCGGTGGTCCGCGGACCACTAGTGGTCTCTGAAGGCATTCCAAGTGGTTCGCGGAGCGATCGTAAACAAGTGACGTGACGTGATGAGATGAGTCGAGTCGACACAACGCGAACCACTTTATTTTATCTTTTTGCAAAATAATAAGTAAGTAATACGAATGTTTGTAGTAAAATTATGCGTTTTACTTACAGATGTATCAAGTATTTTACATTTAAATACTGTATGTTTACCAATAAACCTGCTGGGTGGCCCCCGGCAAAACAATTTGGTAAAAAGTCCCTTATGCCTATAAGGTTAAGAACCACTGATCTAGATGTTTTATATTAGTGTGTGTATTTATCTTTATGTTTATCGGTTATCTGACACCCTTATTAGGAAATACTGTAATTCGTTTTTTTCCACATTTTTATTTATTTTACAAATATTTGTTTTTTATAAAGATTTGAATAATAGACGGGAAATTTAGTATGTCTAACCGCTTCCTGATAGAAAGTTTCTTCGAAATGTTCAAAGCTTTAATTAAGATTTTCTTACATAAAGCTAAATTAAAGCTAATTTGTTAATTTTCGCGTAAGCAATTAATCTTTTACCTAGATTGTTAAAAAGGGGAATTACGTTTTGAAAGATACAAAAGGGTACCAAAGCAGAATAAAGGATTTTTGGTTCCATTAACTTAGCCTTTGATAAATGAACTAGTCTCGCTTTAATAACTACTACTTTTATATTCAGAAAAGGTTATCAGTAAATCGAATGAAAAGAAAAGAAATGTGCAATATTATGTTTAAGATTAAGGTGTATGGATTGTGATTGGTGGACTTGTTTTTTCGGCTTATGTTATTTCTTCGATTTGTATGATTAACCCTAAAATATATAAATATTGTATTGGTAGATATTTAATACGGAGGGTAAGTGAGGACTTAGTAAAAACCGATATACTTAGTCAATGGAACCGATACACTTTTTTAAAGAAAATTGTCCTATTAAAATGGCATTAATTTATGGGAAGGTCCAATTTCTTTTTCGTTTTCGAACAAAGTTTAATTGGTAAAGTTGTCCAAAACCGTTGAAAAAGCGAGCATATTCTTCCAATATTTAAGCCTTTAAATGGTAGTGGCTGCCACCATAATTTGAACTTTGTACTTTCATATATAAAGTTGAAAAAAATAATATTTTTAAAAGTTGTACCAGTTGAATACGATAGACTATTTGTACTTTCAACATAATAATATTTTATATTAAACTGGCTTTCCGCCGCGCTCCGCCCGCGATAACAGTTTTTCCCTTGGGAATGAAGCATTTTCCCGTGGTAAAAGGCAGCCTATTTTACTTAGGGTGAATGTAACTTTCTAATGGTGAATGAATTTTTGAAATCGGTTCAGTAGTTCAAATCTTTACTCTTTATAATATTAATATACCCAAACACTAATTAAAATCTTTCCTCTTTATAATAATAATATGATTGTTCAAATAACTTAAACAGGTAAGCATTTTGGCCTTGCGTACACAAAGCTTCCCAATTTGGGAAAGTTGTAAGCAATGATTATTCTTTACATCAAACATGCTAATTACAAAGTTCCGCATCTTCCGTCTCGAAATGTTAATTAACTGAATAATATCGACCCTCTAGGTACCTTTGTTGTTAATTCGTGGGATCGTTTTTGTTTTGTTGCTGGAAAACCATCGTCAAATTATTTTGATCACGGAGGCTTCATGATGGAAATCATATATTTTTTATTATGTTGAATTGGCTGGTTTTTGGGCCGAGACTGTCTGAGTTTGCTGTCGACTCGAAAAGAAGAAGATGTTGAATTTGTGTGTTCCCTAAAATATAAATCCTTCTTACAGATTGCAGTTGCGCAGATTGTAGTTTACCATCAACATTTCAGCCGAAAAACGTACATTGCTGGACATAGGCCTCCCCCAAAGCTCACGAAAGATTGTAGTAAGTATACAACAATAAAATAATGTATATAACCTCAAGTGGGAGACATGTCTAAAATATACCAAACTAAACAAAAATAACATAAGCCTTAAAAAAATAAAAATAATGACCAGCAAAAGAGGCTAAAGAACAAATTGACAACAACAAATTGAAATCAACAAATTGACTCCCGGTCTTTTCTCGGTTAATATATCAGTCGACAAAGGTAAGCTTGATAAAATATGGAAATTATTACTTGTTGCTCTAGACTAGACAATCGAATACATTGGAAGAAGTTACTATAAATTATCATGTTGATCGTAATTTCGATTCGGGAGCTGAACAAACGAGCATCGTTTTTATGCAAATGTATCTATCACCTCGAGATATTCTTCTAATAAAATCACGATCCATATTACTTTTTAGTTTTAACCAGTGTCTCACTGGTTGGTGAAGCATGCATAATTTTGTGGCAGCGAAGCGGAAGGATGAGATGGTTTCTACTTCACTACATTCAAATTTACGAAGATTCTTACACTTGATTTTGATTTTATTTGATTTATTATTATTAAAAGTTAGCCGTTAAATTAGCATGCCTATTTATATTAGTTTCTTTATTTGTAGATTATAATACTTTAAATTTAAAATTATGCCCAATATTTTTCTTATAAACAGTAAGTGAAAATTATTTGTAATCTGATTATTTCACAGGTGATTTTTTAAATATAAATATACGAAACGCACGACTCTTTAACTAAAATTATCATTACCATATTCAATAATGTTCTGTCTAAAGTGATAATGACTTCATAAATATATTTTATTTGGTAAATAGATTTCTTCTTCGCCTATCCAAAGGCTAGTGAACACAAAACCCTGTACTCCAATTAATTAATAGCAATATAATTCGACAAGTTACTTTTGTAACTTTTCCATCAAAAACTTACCTGTTATTCTCAAAGTCTTCCCACCGAGCGAAACTACGTAAGCTGCCAACGTGATTACTTTTTCAGTACAAAAGTAGCGAAAAAGTCGCCTTCCTGTAACACGCGTGTCGCTGTGATTAATGGGAGTGTGGCACAGAGCTTTATACTTTGCTTTCAAGCAGTTTCAGGGCGCCAACTATTAACTCCAAACCTAAACTGAATTGTCATAACCATAGCAACATCAGCTGCATCGCAATACAATGCCTTGAAATATTTTTTTATTAAAAGTATGCATCCCTAACCAGGGCAGTGCTCATATAATGGTCTAACCATAGCCTTTACTGAATTCGACCACGTTGGTCCAATGCGGGTTTGTCAACTTCACACAAAACCTTTGAATTACTTTGCAGATATGTAAAGGTTTTGTCACGATGTTTTCCTTCAGCGTTAGAGCGTAGAATAAACGTACATATAACTTGGAAAATCGATAACACCAATGTGTTATCGATTTTCCAAGTACCAATGTACTTGCCGAGGTTTGAACCCGCTAACTTCCGAATGGAAGTCAACGGCTCTAGCCATTTGGCCACGGGATATTAACTACATAATATATTATTTCTACTAGGTCCATACTCTTGACATTATCTTCATAGAGTTGTTCTATGACAATTCAGTTTATAAATTGAATTGCATTAAGAGGTCACAAAACAGCTCAAGCTTCGGAAATCCAGTAATTCATGGAATCGTGTCCAGTAATATATTAAATTAAGTGAGGATTTCTACAAAGACTTGTTTCTTAGAAACCACTTTAACAATTAGACGATTATCTGTATTAAGATAATTTACTTGCCAAAGAAATTCAATAAACTCTACCACAAAAGAAACCACATCTGTATCTTTTTATTACGTGGAAGAATTTATTATAAAATTAAAGTTCCGTGAGTCCTAAAATGAAATTTTAGTAAATCAGAAATTATTTATGATAAAATTAATAAAAGAAGTATCTTTAAAATGGAAGTATTATATAAAATATACTCGTTGAAAAAAGGCGTCATCATACTCAGAGATTGAATAAAAGTAAATCTATTTGTTGTTGTAATTATATTTTCTGTCAAACAACGAGTTCGTAGTTTTGACTAGACCACTAAATTTAGTGTATACTAATATACCTACATATATATGACAGAAATATATTTATTTCATTAAATATGATGTGACGTTCTCTATTCAAGGGTTGTGTGTGAAGTTGACCAACCCGCACTGGGCCAGCGTGGTCGACTAAGGCCTGTTCACCCTGATTTCAGGCTAGGCTCGAGCCCCTCGGTGGACACATATGAGCCGTTAATGATGAATGATGTAAAACAACTGAATTCAGCGTTTTGTTGCTGTCCGTACTCTTATGATTCGCTGTAACAGCAGCTGTTAGGGCTTGCAGCTGCTGCAAGTGAAGTATGAAACTTCATAGATCGCGTCCGTTCGCTCAGTCACTCACAAAGGTGAAGTATACTGCCGTACAAAGAGTTTGATGACAAGGCCTTTGACTTTGATGGCCTGATCGAACATACGAGTATTTATAGGAATATACAAAGCTTTGAGTTTCAATTCAACATTTTGGTAAAGATTTTTAAATCACTATTAGCCTATACAAATTTCAATAAGATACGTTGACTTATAAATGTAAACGTAGTTAATTAACAAGCTAGTTATTATAAACATACGATGAATATTAAAGATCGATAGTAATAAAGAAGGTGCAGAGTTCAAAATTTAGTCATTCGCAGATAGATAATAAGGATAATTAATACTAATAATATTACATTTTTTGGCTGTTGTTGAGATGAACGGGTTAGGTTCGCTATGGTATGGTTTCGCTATGGCACCCTCTCAAAATACCTATCAAAAAGTCTCGCTATGGCACCCATCTTTCGGTTCTACATCAAACAATAGCAGGTACAATTAAAAAGAAAAGTGTATCTCTGGACTTACGTTGTTGTAAATATAAAATAAAATCGTTTTTTTTTCTCTACATTTACTGTTTTAAATGAGCATGTCGTATAAAATTTTAATATTACACCGTAACACTTTTCTTTTCAACAGATGACCTTTACGCCAGATAAAATTATCTTCTAATTTAAAAATAACCTAAAATTAAATTGAAGTCAACATGAGATTGGGCACTGGTTAATCTGCTCCTACAATGATTAAATTTTTATGAAGAATCCCAAAGGCCCCCAATCGGAACCATGGAAGACCCAACTGATTGAAGGCATATTTCCCCTGTGAATAGCAGAAAATACTCTTGTTTCTTAGAAAATGCACTGTGCATTATGTGTTGATAGAATTTGAATAACTGTGACCCGTAATAACGAAGTTTTTTCATCAAGTTACCTTTTCGAGCAAAAAAGCATCGATGTAAATCAAAGTTTAAATGATATTACTACATTAAACGCAGTAATTCACGAAACAATGACAAGAATATTTCAAAATAAGTATTTTTTGAAACATTTTGAAGAAACGCGTAAAAAACATAGACAAAGTATACGGTTGTATAGAGTTGAATAAAAGCTGTGTTGCGTTGATCTCGGGGGATATTTTAAAAACCGTAAAGTAAGAAAGAAATTTGATAATAACCCTTGCTTTTTAGCTTTGCTATAGTCGGGTAAGTAATGGAATACTGTATTTTTGATCGTTTGCTATTATTTAGTCAAGGATGTTATAAGTTGCACTCAAATAAGAGTCTCAAACATTATAGAGACGTCATATAAGGCGACTTGATCCTGTCAACACATCAGTGATTTCGTACCAAGCATGGTTCAAGAAAACAAGGTCTTGCAATTAGACCGCGTGACTGACACGAGCCTAAGTCATTTTGCGCTGTTCATCCTTGTCTATTACACGCATTCGTCAAGGATGAATAGGAAAAATGACGTAGAAAGAAATGACGTGGGCTCGTGTCAGTCACGTGGTCTAATTGCAACACCTTGTTTTCGTGGACCATGGTACCAAGACAATTTTGTTTTCAGTCATATCAACCCCCCCCCTCCCCCCTCAGCTAGTTGACAGAATTTGTTTCTTGTATTATAATATCTCTATACTACCCAAAAACCCAGCGAGCACATGTGGTTAAACATTCGCACTAAGAAATTCACCCCTACCGCTACGGAATACGGCACTCTCAAGGTATCCAGCATGTGCTGCCTACTGTACTTTAAAGAGGCCGGAAAAGCAATTATTAAATCCGTGAGTGTAGATTATATTCTACATAACTCATGTTTAATTTGTAATTTTTGACTGAGCTTGATGTATGACGACGAAATAATTTTCTTGCAACCCTGTGAAAGGATTCTGAGCGTTTCGTGATAGGATACGTGACAGTAAAATATTTACATGTAAATATTTCCTGAACAAATATAGTAAGTAAGATCTGTCTGCGTTCTAATAATTCAAAGTATTACGTGGTATTACTAGGTAGGTAGGTAACAAAGAAAATCTAATGATGATGTTACTGTCAATAATTCTATGTTTTTTTCGGAAAAAACATAAAAATAATAAATCCTTCTATTTATAAAAATTCATGAAATACAAATCAAAGTTATATCTATGTAAATACATAAAGTTAATCGAACTGTGTAATTGGGATGGGACGTGAACGTTTGCAGAATAATAATAGGCAGTTGGTTACGTGTATATAAATTTTTATATCAGTATACAATCATATTGTATTGTGATTATTTTTTTAATAGAACACGGACCAAAACAATTAATTTCAAAAGGCCATTCAATATCCTAAATCAAATTAGTCAACTAACGTTTACGAAATGTTAACGAACTTTCACGTTTGAATACTAAATAATCTAGTTATCCCTAATTGTAGTTCTTTCAACTTATCTATACTAATATATTTTCTTTATACATAGACTATATTTTCTTACTAAAACTAGTATATTTCTAATAATTGGATAGGATCCGAAACTACTTAACCGATTTTGATGCAACTTCGTACAAAGATAGAATAGACCTTGAGAAAGAACAAAGGCTACCTTTTGAAGCAGGAGAATCCCTTATTTCCACAGGAAAAGCTGTTAACACGGGTGGAGCCGCGTCGTAACGTTAGTGTATAATAATAATAAAAACACTTTAAGGTTGCTGTAGTTCTTTTTAGTTTCAAAACATGAATTACCCAATAAAAAAAGCAATAGATACAAAATCTAAGGTGTATTTCAGAAACTTATATTTATGTGTATTAAAAGTATTATCTAATTCACCACAACAAAATTTCACTACAAGCCAGATACAGTCAAATCTAAAACAATTGGGACATTTGAATAATTTAACTAATTGATTAATGTCCACTTTCCTTTATTTAATTCCAAGGTGCGCCCTGGATTACAACGATCCTTCGATTTGTTCGTGTCCGTATAATTTTCATCGGAATGCTTCGATAAATTACTTGTCTAAATTTTAATTAGACTGTCTGACAATCTGATGGGTTAGTGAAGCACTTTGTGTTTTAACAAACGGATTGATGGATTTTCGTATGATGGTTTCAGAATAAACCTATTTAACCCCCGAGAAAAAGAGGGGTGTTATAAGTTTGACGTGTGATTTAAAACTGGATAATTACCGTAGTATTTGTTTTGTGCGAGTGCCCGATATTTGGATGCAGTTGGATGTACCATGATCATGGGACGACTGAAGAGAACTTGCTGGGTGGCTGCTACGGGCAAACATATCTTCTGTCTACCCTCTTTTTTTGCGTTTACTAATGTTTGTATAACTCGACTCCTCCGAAGTTGTCGCATCACCACTCAATATACTTTCTAGTTTTTTTTGTTTGCAAGGTGTCACAATCGAGACCGTTCTTAGCTATGATCCAAGAAAATATTTTAAGCCATTATCAACTCTTTTCTAGTAATTGAGAGGTTCTTCATTAAAATTTCCACTTTGTATTGAAATAAAACTATTTACAGAAAAATATTAATACAATTAATAACTTATATTATATTTAAAACTATTAATATTTAAAAGAAAGAGTCATTTTAAATATCATCGCTGACAGGAGGAAAAAGATGCTAGATCTGATACGACACGAGACAGCTAGAAACATCAAAAAAGAAAAGGTAGTAGGAAAAATGAAAAAAAGACGATCGGGAAAAACAAACACCCAGCTATCTATCGAGTGGCCGACTAAAGCCGCGTATCCACAGGCTGCAAGATGGAATCAGAGTTTACAAGCAGTCTATCATAGAAAACGGGCCCAATATATGTTACAGGCTTCATATAACCTTAAATTCCGTCCCACAGTTAGCGCTTTCCCCCGTCTGTGGGTTCGCTCCTTATGGCCTTATCGCCACTGCGGCCCACCAGGACCTTGGCGAGCCGACAGGAGCGGCAGAAGATTGAGGTTTAGGCACTAGTAGTGAAGTAAGAACTGACTCGCACTAGTTTAGTAACATGTAGGTATTTGCATGGAAAACGAAACAGGTATTAACTCGGCGGTTTAAATAATATTTCTAGTTAGTTTTTTGTCTAAGGAAGTATTTATCTGCCGTGAAACGTAGTCCATATATTTCCCCTTGCTTATCGTGTGGGTTTCGATGTTACAATACAAAATTACACACATTTTAAGAAATACGGCCAAGTCAAAGGGACAACTGAAGAAAAATGGACGAGGATGACGTATGAATGACGAAAGAATTCCAAAATTGAATGTTTGAATTTAGACGGGAAAGAAATGGAAAATGAGCTGGAAATGAGGTTGCAAAACACCTCTTTACAGTCAATTATCCCGATATTAAGGTAGGCTCGAACCTCTCGGTGGGCTGGTTTATTTAGTTAGGAGAGCTGTAATATCCAGACTCAAGGGAACACAAGTGCCTCAACCAACATACAGATGTTTACCCTAAGATGATTTATCATATCATAGCGATGCTTTATTAATTATACCTAAAATAATATACATACATAGTTGTGTTAATATGATTTGTATGGAAATGGGGTATTTAGAATTGCAACCACAATGGCAAATTGTTTAAGCATACCGTGTTGAACTTTATGTGGTAACAGTACGATAATTCTTTTTTTTTTATATGACTCCTCTGATAAAGTTCATAAGCAACACATACATTTTCAGCTGCACATCCGGCAGTTTATTTGGAGATGCAAAATTATACCTACTGAATTTAGTTTCATAATAATTTATTACTATTTAATTTTGCTGCACTGTGGAGTCAATTTTTGTTGCCGTTTGTCGTAAAGTAATTTTTTAGAAGTAATGACAAATACATTGGAAAGTATTTCATCAAAATTATAGCTTTGAATCATCATAAAATTATCAATAAATTTTGTTTCTACCGCAAACGAATTTTAAAACCAAACGAAATACAGCTTGTGGACTCATTTTACGAGTAGATTATTTATACTCAAAGTATAGATGCCAGCAAATGTGGTTGCACATTTGCACTACGAAATTCACCCCTACCGCTATGGAATACGGACGCTTTCAAGGTCAGCATTTGCTGGCTACTGTAGGAAGTGCACAAGACGCGCGCCTCGCGTGTCTGTTTCTTATTCAATGGATACAAAAACGGTGCAAAGTCCAAAGTATTTAAATTGATCGGCTCTTGACTGTACAAACATTCGTAAATATTTGGAATTTTACCGCAAAATAAAACACATACTGAATGCGGTTGTAAAACTGTGGTTGCTCTCGGCTAGGTTTTTTAAGCATCTGGCTGGACATGTTTGCCTGTTCATGAATGTGACGGAACAAATATTTACGTTTGAAGCAATCCGCAAATTTTTCAGCCACCCGACGAGTGGAGTTAAAACTAGCAAATTTTTCTATTTTTGAATTTTTTGAAAGTTTGAAAATGTTGGTTGGGTCCAATTTTCTCTGGCTTTTAGAAAATAAATACAAATTGTTATAGAGAAAGTTATTAATTAGGCCTTCATAATGTAATAAAGAGTTGTACTGTACCTTTATAACTGCTTAAACTTTTACCATATCAATTTAGCCTTACCTTAACTTTAATTATAGTAACAAAATTGTCTCGGCTTACAACCCGGAATAAAATTCTGCAAAGCAAGAAAATAAACTTTCCCAGTGCAGTTAGTCTTACTAAAAGCTACACAGTTATTTACACAGTGGTATTTTTATAATCTTACGAAAAGTACTGAGTCCGAAAAAGATTACTCACGACATGCTTATGCCGCAAACGCGGGAAAACTTGGGCTGCGAACAATATAAAAAAAAAGTACAAATTCAAAATGTTTCATTCGAAATGAACACAAACCCCTATTCGACTTAAAATTTAAATGAAGTTGTTCAAACCATGGCTGCATCTCACATAGAACTGGCAGGTTCACGCAATGTGTGCACTGCTGTGGAAAAGAACCCGCCGAAGAA
The DNA here is from genome assembly GCA_948473455.1 of Teleiodes luculella. Classification (NCBI taxonomy): domain Eukaryota; kingdom Metazoa; phylum Arthropoda; class Insecta; order Lepidoptera; family Gelechiidae; genus Teleiodes; species Teleiodes luculella. The sequence goes on along the minus strand of OX419598.1, from coordinate 7,831,695 downwards.
ACTCTACAGAATCGCGTCTTTTGTTCTTTCCTCTGACGGATTCCGAGTTTATATGCAGCCTGTCCCATAAAAAGCGGGCATTATCTGTGTTACAGGCTGCATTTATAAAATCCTTTGTGGGTTCGTTATTTTAAAAGCATATTTGTTTACATAATTACGTTGATACTAAGAGAAACTATGATTTTTTTACAAATACATATTGAAGAACCCTGAAAATTTTTAAAAGCAAAGCCTATGATCGGAACTAATTAACTCGTACTGAGTCAGTGCGGTTACTAACCTGATTGCCTTCGACCAAGATAAGCTTGATATTCTATCTCGATTTGGGGACGGTCCAACTAAGAAGTGGTCGTCTTTTGAAATGGGCTAACTAGGAAGTAGTCAATAACTTCAAAACTAAGTTAAGTAAATCATGAAATGAAAAAGAAAATGTATTGGTGATTGTTACATTATACCTACACCTTCATATATTATGTATTATGTGAAACGATATAGTTTGTATTCACATACGTGTACCTAGTTGTAAATTGGCAATGCCAGACGGACAGACAGCCACACAAATAATCTTATAAGGGCAATGTTTTTCTGTTTTTGAGGTACAAAATCCTAAAAAGAGAGACAAAGAAATACGGAGTTCTTACAATAGCGTAAAAGATCTTACAAATATCCAAACACTTAAATTCCCCATGTTTTTAAAAACTCAATAAAAATACTTCTTGGTCATGTTTATATTCCAAAAACGAATATCGTTCACAAACAGACCACTTAGGTAAGGAGTGGCACGTTTCACGTAAAGCTCAAAGTAAATATTGCGAATATAGCTAATACGATGGTAAGAGGTTTGATCGTTCGGCCATTAGAGAAATTGACGGCTTCTTTATTACGTTAAGACGAGTACGTTGGAGAAATTGTGTTCATGCTTACAAATCGTGTTGGTTTCGAGGTTCACCCAGTCAAACAGGCTGAATCACCTGTAATCACCTGACTAAACTGAGGACAGTCTCACATAGTGACATTTGTTCCATTTGCCCACCGTGATTCAAAATCGGAACGTTCGCGAGCGTTTTTACCACTTTTCCATTGAAAAACAAACCTCAATTAATTATCACCGTTATCATAGCTAATGATGCGCGTCCACAATAGATAAAGATAGGCCTCTCCTAAAATTCATCGTTTTCTACACGAATAATCTGTCAGATTGTTATGAAATATGCATAACGTTAAAGTTGTAAAGATTACATGTTTGATTTTTCGAAATATTGCTTTGAACTCATGGGAGAACGCGATCTGAAAAAAAATGCTTTGTTAACATAAAAACTTTTTTTAATTAACACTTTAAAACTATTAAAAACATTTATTCGGAATATATTTTTGTTAAACACTTCATGACGTAGTAGGTGGGATAACATAAAGAGCTTTGTTTCAATCGGAACCTAGTACTATTATTTATTCTGTGCCGGAACCAAGCAAACCCTTGAGACATAACTTCTAATGATAGTAATGATAGTATTGCGTAATGATAGTATTTTCAATTGTTATTAGCTCTATTATATAAGAATCAGAAGCTTAAGACATTAAAAGTGAAAAACGACTATCAAAATTGACCCTAAGGTAACATTACACACTTACCTAAATAACCCCGCATATCCCGTTAGGGAAAAAGAACGTGCTTAAGGTATATATTTGTGAATTGGTTATCGTGCCGCAAAACTTAAATAGGCATGGGCTAGACACAGGCTTTTAGAAATAGGCTTTATACACACGAGTAATAAGTTATAGCCGAACGCAACATATGAAAAGCAATTTGCATATAAATTCGAAACAACGTATATTCGAATTTCGAATGTTTACCTTCTGTCTTGTATCATTTTCAGGAACGAAATAAAGTATATATAGAATACATAAATTGAATGTAATAAATGTGAATGTTTCCTAACACGAATAACTAGATCCATTTTTCTTCAGCTTTTGAAATATTGTTTCAATACATATATCTTTCAAAGTAAAGTGTAGTTTCTTGGAACACAAATAACAATTTAAATTATCTCAAGAGAATAATGTTTTTACTGATAACAGACACGAAATTCTTTGTTTTTATAGCTCCTCAGGTGTTTGAGAATAATTACTCTAGTTGAGCCCAGCAGCAGTAGGCCAGTCGGATGTTTATTATAAGTACGTGTACAGGGTTAATCTCTTGAGAATCCCGCAAGGGTAATGTTGAACGTTTTAGTAGTCCACAGTAATGAACACTAGTAGACAAATGTGCTATAGAGATAACGAATTTTGTGTTCATAAATAAACGTGTAAAGATCCCTCGTGACATCATTAACATCTTATTGTATATTCCCAACGAGAGGCTCGTGAATTAGGGTCAATAGATACGAATATTATTCGACCACACTAAAAAAAGCCGTTGAATTTTGTCGCAGGCATGTACAAGTTCATAAGTGTAGTCGATTTACTAAAGGCTTGCAATTCTTATTTTTGTGCGTTACGAATGCAGTGCACGGGACTCAATATTTTACTAGCCGTTGGTTCCAGCTACTATCTACGGATGTAGTTGTTATAGGAGCCATGTCGGAAGCCTAAGGCGGCTTTGATTCGTCGTACTTTTCAACTCAAGCATAGATCGATAAAAAAAGGCTCTTCAATATTTCCGACATCAGGGTTTATGAGGTAGGTTAACCTTGCAACCCACCCGATAAGCAAGCAATATTATACTGCAAATTATGTGCTATAAATGCTTTATATTAGCAATTAAAGTTAACTTGGCTGTATGTACAGAAGAGTTAATAAGAATTAATATGTTCCTAAGTTCTTTGTTTTGAATAAAATCATACAATATAATGTTTCAAAATATATGGTACTTTTATACCAAATTATAAATAAAGAAAATAACGTTACAATTTGTCTCTGACGAAATATCTGGTAACATCTGCGGACCCGTAAAACTTATTTGTTTGGTATTTTATGCACAAAAAACCCTTTTATATAGTCTTGAATAAATAAAGAAAACTTTCAAAGAAAAAGTCTAATAACGAAGACAAAGCTGAGACTCGCTTAATGGGCCATTATTAATGTTCGCTTGGTTAAACAAAACTACGCTTAATTAAACTTAAATGGCAGTTTCGTAGAAATAACTTTAGTGCAATATTGTTTCCAGTAACTATAAATAAAGTTTCGCGTTAATTATAATATTAATGTAGGATAGGATTCGATTATTTCGTAGTAGACAGATATAGATTTTCTTTGTTATTTATTAAAATTTGTTCTTGGTATTCAAAGATTGTCTTGCAGAAATTGCTTTTTTATAGTAGATAGTATGGTGGATACGACGTCAAAATAAAAAGCACTTAATTTGTGACTTTGGATTTAGATTAGATTAGTTAGTAAACTAACCAACAAGATCTAATTATTTCTTTAAAATTACTTTGTGTCTTTGTCTTCCCATCTTTCATTATGTATTTTTACACGCTTTATATTAGCTTCACTTGTAAGTAACTAATTTGACCCACTTCCCGGTATTCGATTAGGATGAAATTTTGCACACGCTCTGAATTCTGATGACAATACATAACTAGCTAAGAAACGTCATTACAAATCCAATATGGCGGCCTCCCCATTAATGTATCTAAAAAAATCTTGGAATCTTAATTTGACCGACTTCCTGGTCTTCGATTCGGATGAAATTTTGCACACGCTCTGAGTTTTGATGACAATACATGACTAGCTAAGAAACGTCATTACAAATTCAATATGGCGGCCTCCCCATAAATGTATCTAAAAAAATCTTGGAATCTTAATTTGACCCACTTCCCGGTCTTCGATTAGGATGAAATTTTGCACACGCTCTAAGTTTTGATGACAATGCATGACTAGCTAAGAAACTTCATTACAAATCCAATATGGCGGCCTCCCTAAGATGGCGAACTGGCTGTTTGAAATCCACCCCCATGATATGGGTATCAAATGAAAGGGTTTGCTGTCAGGAATACGAAAAAAAAAGTCACGTGACTTAAATCCAATATGGCGGACGTCCAAGGTGGCGGACAGAAAGCGTGTTTTTTAGTTTTTTAAACTATGTATTATTTTACATTATATTTTTGTTATTTTATTGGTAATAGGCAAAAGAAAATTAAGTACTAGTTTAATCAAATGTCAGATAAATTATGTAAATATATTTAAAAACAAAGGATTTCGCGCGAAACGCCCGATCGAGGACCACAATAATAAATAAAGTAGAAATAGTGCTTTGAATTATGTCATCAGGAAACATAATACTTCTTAGTTCTGTAGAATGGTTTGAAACTGTAAGTATTGGAATATAATAGAATATTTTCTTTATTGCAGGAATTACAAATAGGTCACGACAGTAAAATACTGCCGTACGAAGCGCAAAGGCGGTATCTCAAAAAAATCTCAAAGTTAATTTTTATACCGTTGGATAGCTTAGAAAAATACGCATCTTATTTGCTAAGGCCAAAAAGTGGTATCTTATTCCGAACATTAAGAAAAGAAGCTAAGAAAGTTTTTTCTATCTCAGTTTTACCATAATTCACTAAGGCAGTGAGAGGTATATCAATATTACGAAGGTGATTAGCCGTATATTTGCATACCGCCAAATCGCTTAAGAAAACGATGGATATGCACTGCAGCAGTAAAGCCTGACGCGTACGGCAAACATTGAGTTGCCGCCATGCCCTAAGGCGCTAAATAACCTACCCCCCGATAGGAGAAAACTATTGTATGGCCAATTTTCTTAAATAACTTCAAAACTATTTATTTTGAAATTGTAAAAAATAATGGATAATTGTTTTATTCGATATGCAACACGATATAGTTTGAAATTATTATGTTTTAGTCTAATTCACCACCCAAAAGTGGGTTCCATGTTTAAAATTTATTATTTAATGTCCACGCCCGTCTTTGGGTCATGGATTTACATAGGTGTACTAAATTTTAACTAAATCGGTCCAGTAGTTTGGGATGAAATAAGCGTTGACAGACGGTCCGACAGGCACCCGAGTAGGATTATAAAGGCTCCATCTTTCGTTTTTGAGATACAGACCCAAAAAAAGACTTCAGCACATGGTATTTTCTACGACAGAAGGGAAAATATTTTTAAATCTTTGAAAAAAACTATTTTTGGCAGGAACTCCCAACTTTTAACTAGGAAGATGTGAGTAAGAGTTTTGTTTCGAAAACGTGTTATTGTTCCGTTTTTTTTCCTATAATATTCAACAAATATAACAAACGATTAAAAAAAATTGGTTTATTTGTTTCTTCTTTTTTATTTTTACGTATTTTATTCAATAGCAAATTCATATTTTTTTTGTATGCTAACGTGTACTAAGAAAGTTAACAAAAAGACGGTAACTCAATTATTATTTCTATACACACTAAGCAAAATAGCAGTATCTCATAAAAAAGGTATAAACACATGTTTTTACGGTATTTTGACTGTATGACAAGAAACAACACTTAATATATTGTTAAAATTCATTTTAATAAGTACAAAAATTAATCTGTAAACAAAAGAGAAAACGATATTTACAAATCTTCCATTTACTCGAAACTAGCTTTTTTGAGATACCGCTTTTGCCTTTAGTGCGGCAGAATAGTAGGTACCTACCAAAGGGCGACGCACCCCTCGCCCCGAAAAGCTACTTTCGAAAAATTATTTTTAGAATAAATTTGACCAGGGAAGGCGAATATAGCAACATGTTATATATTTGTTATCTACCCATGATTCCCTTTCATTTGATATCCCACATGGCATGTTTATTATTTTTTGTTATTGTTTTTTTTTTGGTCGCCGTTTTGGATTTTAGGTACAAGGAGTAATTTTTCAAACTGCAAAATTTCGATTCAGCGATGTCCAAAACCTCCGAAAACTACTATTAACAAGTTGTTACAAGATTTGCATCTCACCTCAAAAACTAGAGCGATATTTTAATTTCTTTCGTAGTCTATTCAGAACGATTGGATCAAATATGATAATTATTATAAGATATTTTTCGAGTAAAAAATAACTTATTCATAGAGGAAAAAATAAGACCGAACCTGTGTGAAATATAATTTTAATCTAGGTTAGTAAATGATGTTTCAGAAAAGTTTTACAATATTATTGATTTTACTACACACAATTTTATTCTGCTCATATTATTTTATTTCACAAAGAAATTTTATCATTCACCGAGCGCCGAAAAACAAGGTTGTGTATATTTTTCGTTTTTAACACAATCTGAACAAACATGATAAGCTACTGGATGACAGATTCAATTTAGATAAGATCCGATGTTACCTATTTTTGTTCTGAAATGAAAGGTGCATGTAGGTTTTTATTTTAATAATTTAGTTACGTAAACTGTTACTATCATTTATGGAATATTACTTATTATATTACATTCATAGTATTGCTACAATGAATTTCGAAATCGGGAAATAATTTATTTTTGCAGAAGCTTGTGACGTAACACATTATTATGAATGCTTTGAACCACAAATTAAATATAAGAACGGATTTGATGAATAAAGCTGCTGGGACCATTGTTTTCAGTAGACTCCTTAATTAATACCTCGCTCTACCACACTCGCTATTTATGAGTATCTTCAAAAAATTTTGGATTCAATAAATAATAGGAAATACGCTATTGGACTCATGCTTGACATGAGCAAAGCGTATGATAGAGTTAATTCCGACATCTTGCTAAACAAACTTTATAGCACTGGTATAAGGGGAAACGTCTATCATTGGTTCAAATCTTACCTTACAAATAGATCACAATTCGTCGAAATTGAAAACATAGACTCTATAAACGGTAACATCCACAAAGTAAGATCAGAATGTATACAAATCAGGAACTCTATCCCACAAGGTAGCGTTTTAGGCTGTCTGTTGTTTCTGATATATATCAACGACCTACCAACACTATTTAAAGACCAATGCATCTTGTTTGCAGACGACATATCAATTGCACTTACCACTACAAATGACATCGAATTAAAAGAAACTCTCGACATAACTTTTGATAAATTATTTACCTGGCTCACTAATAATAATTTAGAGTTAAATTTAAAAAAAACTAATCTAGTACAATTTAGACCTCACCAAAAAAGGCCACTCCAAATTAACTACACATACAAAAACACTAAAATAGAGTTCGTAGAATCAGCCACACTATTAGGTATTTCTGTTGACACAAATTTAAATTGGAAAACACATATACAAAAATTAACAAATAAATTGAGTTCATTTATATACGCGCTGTCTCATCTAAAAAAGGTTACGAATCCCCAAACTGCACTCTCAGCCTATTATGCATACGCATATTCAAGGCTGTCCTACGGAGTCATCTTGTGGGGAAATTCAGCAGAAATAAATGACATATTTATCTTGCAAAAAAAGTGCGTTAGAATACTAGCAAATATAAACCAAATGGAATCCTGCAGATCTTACTTTGTAAAATACCGTATACTTACTTTAACGTCCATCTATGTTCTGGAAGCGTGTAAATTTGTTCGATCTCATATGCACCTGTATTCTCCTGAAAAAGGATCTCTAAGAAATAATCGAAACCAAAATAAACTTAAAAAGCCTTTTTCTAAATTAATCTTTGTTACATCAGGCCCACACTCAATGGTAATCAAGATATATAACCACATTCCGAATCATATTAAAAACATCAAGGAAAATAAATCTTTTGTGAAAATATTAAAAGAATATCTAGTCAATAAGTGCTATTACAATCTGAAAGAGTTTTTCAACGAAAATGATAAATAATAATTTTAATATCAATGTGCCATGTAATAATAGTATTATCTCTGCTAAGCAGACATAATAAAATAAATAAATATTAATGGGAAGTAATGATTAAATCTTACGACAAATTTTCTGTTTATTGTAATATACTATAATATGTTTTGTAATTTAACTAGCGATGTAAAGTCCTCATATGTTGCTATGCCCCAGCGGGGCTTCACGATCAATTATTTAAGACCTTTAATGACATGTTATTATATGTACCATATTGATTGTGATAACTGCAATAAAATAAATAAATAAATAAATAAATAAATAATGCTTTACTGGAAAATATATCCTAATAAAGGTACAAAAAGTATGAAAATCTTGAAGCCTAATGGAGTTCTCAAAGTTTTACCAAAATTTTACTAATGAGGAATTAAAAGGCTGTCGTCTCAAGTTAACTAATCCCTTTCCTATTATTCAATTCAATCATTTTTAAATCGTACTCGAATCTTCTGAATATTCTTAGAAGATTTATTTTATCTAATTACTGTATAATATGTTGTCCAACAGAAAGGCTAATTACATCGAAATAATAATGAAAACAGCTTCCGCCTCTCGTTAATCACTTTTTGATTCAATCTGTGCATTATGTGTTGTGTGCGAAAATTATTCTTAAACGTACGTATGTACTCATAGTAGGACAAAGATTATGTAAATATTTTATTTTTCTATAAATATGTTAGGTCCGTCGTCAAGGTTCACACTTCGGTACGTACAAAATTACATTATTATGTGCTTTCGATTTCTTACGGTGAAGGAAAACATCGTGAGGAAGCCTGCAAACACCTACAAAGTATTATTTTTTAATAGGGGAATATTCTTAAAAAAATACATTTCAATATCTGAATTCATTTTACAAAAATATTATAATAATAACAACAGTGAAAACAGTAACAAAATCGCCTTAATAACTACTGAGATATTTAATTTATAAGCTAATCTCTATGTTTCTCTTTCTGCAAAACAACTTTTTGTACGAAAATAATATGGCGGACATGTACCAGCCGATGACATCGTTGTATAATATGTATCTCTCTTCCCTAAAACTTTAAATGAATATAACTCGTAAAATAATTTTTATTTTTGGAAAATAATTTCATACATATTCAGTTATGAACGTTGATTTACGAGCACTGGGTCAGCATAGTCGACTCGGCGCGGCCCCTCGATGGGGACATTATATGACCTGTTAACGAAATACGTTCGAAAAGTAATATTAAATTGAGAAGGGTGAAGGTTATTTAGTTGGGCAGTATTCGGAAATATTTTCGTTCCAAATACCGCCACCGCCGCCGTACTCCAATATCAAATTCTTGGACCAGAATTTGTCAGATTACTGAGATCTTATAAAAGGCTTGACGACTCGACTTTACGATAAGAGTAATGAAAAGGCCTAGTACTTGGAGTTTTAAAAGTTATCGAAACTAAAGGCACTGATGGGCGCTATCGTTGGAGCAGAAAAGTTTAAGGCCGTATTCTCTGAGACCGCGGGCGGCGGCGGGACGGCGGCGATTGCGACGCGGAGCGGCGCTTTCAAAAAAAGCATAGTTCTCTGTTTTCGACGGCAGCGGCGCGTTCCTTCATTTTATTACTTGAGTTATTTGTTAAAAAGAGGAAAGGACAAAGGAAGCTATTCTGTGGAGTACCTTCGGAGGATTCTTCTCTACAGCTGCGCACACCAGCGCGAACTTGCCAGTTCTGTTCCAAACTTGAAACTAAAATCGAATCGTCTCTTTTGATTGAGTTTATTCTTGTTCATTAGTGTGAGATAGGAGCCAGCTTGGTCTAAGCAAAGCTTATTAATTTCTGATCATTAGCTTTGACGTCGAAGATTATTTCTAAATTCTTTCTTCGAATAAAAACCTTTTATTTTTATTCTTCATCTTTGCGAGTCGACTCAGCGATTAAATTTGCGAGGACCAGTACTCCGCCGCAGATATAGCAAAGTGTAATGTAACAAAGCGGACAATCGAAATAAAACATAAATAACATATTAAATGTCGATTATTGATTTCTCTACGCTACGTTATCCAAGCCAAGGGAATTAAAGTGACTACGGGTCACACCACTAACACTTAATGCGTGACTAGAGATCTGCGGTTTTCTATTACGTTTGGGTATGTTCAGTAGCCAGCACATGCGGCCGGACACACGGACGGACATGACCTTACCAGCGCCCGTATTCCGTAGCGGTAGGGGTGAATTTCGTAGTGCGAATGTCCAACCGCATGTGCTGGCTTTTGTACTTCCCATAATGGGCTCGACCTTCAACTCGAGATCTGGCTTGTGTTGTCTCAATTTGACTACAACCTTTGGAGGTTTTCTTACAAATTGGTTTGACAAAATTATTAAACAATTAAAAACTAGTTAGGGACGTAAAAACGTGTTGTTGTGTTGCTTGAATGATAACTGTGTTTAATGTTTTAAGTGATGAACAATAAACAGTAAACGATATATAGAGGTGTAATAAATGCTATGCAATACTTATTTGCTATTTACTTTTTTGCATTCAGATATCTATTTCGAAATATGTAGTTACAAATTAGTTGAAAAAATAATTTAATAAAAAGAAAGACAATGAAATAAAACTGTAAACTTAAACCGAAAAGTTTAAATAAGATGTTTGGATTTGAAAATTTTAGTTTTCGTAGTTCATCATAATATTTTTTGCTATTTATACAATCCATTTACACAATTACTCGAACATTAAAAAAAACGATTATAAAAATAGAATAAATGATGATGGAAATATTTATCTACACAATATGCCTGTAATTGTCAACTCAATATGTATTTGCGGGCTGATTATTATATACCTCACGTTACATATTCAAGCAGAACAGGATGTTTTAAACATAACATATAGAATAAAGAAAAAAAATCTAACTCTATGGTTTTACGGACTAAAGCTGAGACATTATTTTTATAATCCCATTCGTTTTCAGGCTGAACTGACTATAAATAAGAAATCATATTTTAGTTCTAAAATACGTCAAGCTATGTGCTAATAGCTTGATTCTAGATCTTTTGATCAGAAATAGCTTTTAATTTAAGCTCAAAATGTAAAAATATTCGTTCAGCATTAAAGGTGTTCAATTTTGTAACCAATTTAATTAAACAGCGCCCTTTATGTTCTCTAGATCTATTTAATTAACTAACCTCAGCTGTTTGATAAGTTGAAGGGCTTTCGGCCATCAATAAATTAAAGCTTCGTCATGACCATTGACCGTCTCGCTATAGTAAGTTTGATAACCTTATAATAAATTGGTGGTTAAAGTACGAATACATTGATTTTAAATCACAATGAAAACCACGTGTATTATTGAAAAAACCTTGCCTTTTAAAGTCCATACCAAGAAGATATGTGATACATGCAGAGGCCCATAAAAATATATTTTTTAATTATAGCTATTATCATACCCAAAAAAGTAGTTTGACACAAATTCACCTAAAAATGGGTAAAATAATTAGCCATTGGACCCAATTCCAGAGCGGCCGTTAAAATGTCTAATTTTAATTAGGTGTCGCTAAACCACTTTGCAATTCTACGCAAACTGTCAAATTCAACTGACATTGCTAATTTTAATCTGACGTTCCTTATTTTAGGCAACCATAGACAATTAATTCAACTTAGCTTTAGTTGGCCAAACGCAATTCTATGCATGCCATTTTTACGCGAAAAATCGCTAACCTGATTAATCTTAGCGGCGATTAAAATGGTCCCGTTTAACCTCAAAATCTTGATAAAATACGGCCATTTTTGTGAAAATTGTGAAGAATGACTATTTTTACCTTTACAATTTTGGAAATTCAGACGGAATGGATGACAAATTTGTGTTTACAGTTAGTTGTATCGGAAAAAATATACAATTGGGTTGCTTATGAGATGATTTCATATCAATATATAAAATTTTGTAGAAATAGGAAGAAACATAGGTATGGTACGTACAGTAAGCAGCACTTGCGGCTGGACACTCGCAATACAAAACTCGCTTCTACTGGTACAGTACGGTAATAACGGCGGTCTCAAGGTCAACATGTCCAGCCGCATGTGCTGCTTACTGTACATTCAAGTTCATGTTATGTTGAACACTTTGGATTTTGCAGCGTTCAAAAAGGGAGAGAATCGCGATGCGTGGGTTCAGTATGACTTGACCTGCTCTTGACTGTACTATTCCTGCTTATTTACTATATTTCAAGATGTACAGTAAGCAGCACACGCAGCTGGACATTTGCTCAGTAATATTCGCCTTTACTGTTACCTACGTAATAACGGCGTTCCTAAGTTCAAAGTGTCCACCTACACGTGTTGGCTACTGTACTTCTACTTATTATGAATTGACACAAATAAAAACTTCCTTAAGGATTTTTTTACAAATTCTGATAATTTTTATTAATAAACATGATTAGATTGTATGGCAAGGATACAATTTGCCTTTCTCATAAAAATAACATCAAAAAACAACAACTTGAACTCAACTAAGACAATTTAGCAAGTCGCTTAAACCCCGTTAAATTTAGTTGGCCTGGCTCCGTAGAATAGCACTTGTGGATATAACCAACTTAAACTCGTTAAATTTTAGACATTTTAAATTTAAGTTATTTAGACGGTGGACGCGTGGAATTGAGACCATTGTCTATAAGTGCCATTGATTCAAAATAACTGCCATGAAAACAATCACTAGGCTTTGCCAAAGTAATAAGAAGTATGAGAACTTTAGCAACTAAACCGGTTAGCAACCGGCATTCAAATGTTTTCTCTTTAAAATTTTACGGATCAACGTGATCGCGAAATACTAAAATAAAGTAGAGCCTTTTTTCGTTAAGGTAGTAGTGGGATGTAACATCATAAAAATAAAATCCTACATACATCTATCTATTAAAAAACTTATACTCTGTTTATACTTAACCTTTCACAGAAAAGTAACATGTTATTTTGTCTATTTGGGTCAAGTGTACAAACATTCTAGACAGCTTTCTACATAAAAATGATTCTTCGAAATTCTCGTCCATTTCAACTCACAGCTGAAAAAACACCTATTTGGTATTTAATATTTTAATATAAATTTTAGTTGCTCTTACTTCTAGGAGAGATGTTAATATATTTTTTTTGTTTAAGTGGATAAAGTTTATTTTAACTGAACTTGTGTACGTCATGGTTAATTAGAAGACAGATCATTATAGCTGCTAGGAAACAGAACATCACTGTTAGTTAGTATTCTATTAGTGATCTAACGACAATTAGAGCCAACCTAACCTAACCTACTCTAATGTGTGCGGTAACACGATCCAATCAGACACCACCACTAATCAACACACAATACCAAAACCTTATCAAAACACAAGAACTTAACGATCAGTCGTTTTGTTGAACAAAAATAACTCACTAATATTTTAATCATGACAGTGAATTTTGTTATTCGTTCCACCTTCATCCCTAATATTACACAGATTGTAATGAAATTAAATACCGAGGTTGATAGTTTGGGCGTTAAATAAACATAATATTTAAATTAGCTTATTTTTACCACGCGAAAAGTTGTAAAATAAAGCAGGCGTAACCCCGAGCAGGAGCTAGATATCATAAAAATCCCGAAACTTATTAAAAATATTTTTATTTTTATTTTTAATATCTTTGGGAAGCTAACAGCACTAAAGTTACACATATAGACTACTTATATAAAAACAGCTGAGGCTAATAATAAGCTTCCGCATATACGACTTCCGCTTAAGGAATTTTAAATTGGAACCCAAAGGATTTTTTATAATTTCAAAAGTATTACAGGTTAATTTCTTAGACAGACTTGAGCTCTTTGATGAATTCAAGCTAATTATAAAAAAATATGTTTGCAGAACGTAAAATGTATAGACACTTTGTATTAGTTCAAGTAAGTCATTTTAATTATGTCAAAGTAGGTTTTTAGCAGATTAATTTCTACCAATGTCCAATGTAAAGTAGGTAAGGTTACTCGACGAGTTTCTAAGTCGATGAATAAATATAAGTACTTCACTTCAACGAGCAAAATTTTAAATCCTACAAAAAGTGACTAACGAGTGGTATTTCATCACGTGCTTATGACTTCTAAAAATATATTCATAATTCCTTTTGACATGAATGTTCTAAAAAAAGGTTAAAAACAAAATTAATGGCCAAGTTAACTGTAAAGTGTGTGTAGGAGTAGGTACAAAATGTTGTAAAAACTGTTCATGGTTTCTCATTTACGTACGAGTAAACAGCGCATTGTATGCGAAATGAGGTATCGTTAAGACCTGATCTATACCGCTACAGCCCAGCACTAGTCGAACAATTATTACTTTTGAGATTTTCCCCAATTTGTTTAGAACATCGCAGGCAAAATAATCTGATTGTCATGCAGTGCTTCGGAAGGCAGGTAAGGTCGTTGTGTTGTTGTTGAATGTAAGTCGTTAATAGCGTTATGCGAGCCATGTCAAAATCCTGAACTAGGGTAAATAAAAATAAGATGTGGGACTTACACACGGCCATCTGACTCCAAACTAGACAGAGCCTATATCACATACATATATAAATATAAAACATTAAGACACAAGGCAAAGACAAGTGCGCATCACACAAATGTTTTCCCTGGGCGGGTTTCGAATCCGCGACCCTGTGCCTGTGTATTCATGAGATATCTTAATCTCTAATCCCAGAAGATAAGTAAGCAAGTACGCTGCTTGTTTTTATAAACATTTTCTCTTGTCTAGCTGTCCGCCCCTGACTTCACCCGCATTGATTTTCTAGTTTTCCCGAAGGAATGACATATTTTCCTGCGGTTAAAAGTAGCCATGTCACTCTACGGCCCTTGAAATATTTTTGTTGCAAAAAATCAGATTGTTCCGTTGCTCAGTTTTGAAAGAAGGACAAACAAACGCACTTTAGCACATGTAATGTAATATTAAGTATGGATCGGTGCAGTTTTACTCAATGCTGCATGTAGCGTAAATGCAGGTATGCGCGTGAGTTTCTGCATAGCTTAGGTGTCGATGCAGTTTCGAAATTGCATCATCGCGACACCCCATCTGCAAATATTCATGTGATGAGCACTTGTGTTTGCCTTGTGTCTGGATGTTATACATTTAGATATCTATTTATTTACCTATATATGTATAAGTATCCGCTATCTGACACCATAGTATGGGCTCTGCCAAATTTGGGGAGAGATAGATGTGAAATGCCCCACATATTTATTTATTTATTCATAACATTTAAATTCTACGAATTATAAACTTGTTTTGTTAATTAGAAATATATCAAAATGTTATGTATATTACAACTTCCTATCTACCTACTACAAAAGCTTCTAACGCCGCCGCTCCCTTAAAAGGGAGATCTAGCAATAATAATCCCGTTGCTTAACAGGTCACACGGGGTTAACCGTTGGTGCCCAATCCCTGGATTACATCCCATTAGTTAACTAACACGACATCCGAGATGAGTTGGGCTGGGCTTATTTTAACCCAAAAAGCACAAGGCAAGCAATAAATATAAGGACACCATCTCACACACGGCCACTTGACCACAAACTAGGCAAGCCTGTACTATAGGTGTCATACATGTACACTTGTAAATTTACAATAACCAGACATAATGCTCATCACACGAATGTTTGCCTTCAGCGGGATTGAAACCCGCGACCCTGTGCTTCGAAGGCAGACGCACGTAAACATAGGTTCTGCCTTCTATTGTACTGTTGCATTTAATTCATAAAAAAAATTACTTGTGTTTATAAAAAAATAAAAGACATTCATTTGTTGTATGCAAAAAGAGACGTTAATTTGATAACAACAGAGAACGATTTTACATAAAATAGTATCGTAAAATCAGCGAATCGTGTTTACGTCTTACTGATTCGAAAACGTATAAAATAGGACTATAAAAAAGACAATTTTATTGGAATCGTTTATTTACTTCTAAGCCCATACCGAGAAAATACAGTCTGTTGTTTTATTTAATGGGTCAATTACAGTTGTTGATTCACTACGCGGTTGTTTTGAAATGTAAATTTGGTCAAATTATGGACATATTTTTGTATAAGCACATCGCTGTCTACCACGAAAAAACTGACGTCACAATAGGCTTTTGATTTCATCATGTTTGATTACATTTTGTAACATCTGTTTTTTTGTCTGAAAGTTCACTATAGAAACATATTATATTATTTTTAATATTATGCAAAATATATCCAGTTAGAATTAAAAATATAACAATAATTACATAAAAAATAATATTACGCATTTTTTATACCTATTTCAATTATCAATATTGATATGGTAAAAGTACTACCAGGCCATTGCAGGACGATTTGTAATGTAATATTTTGCGACAATATCGAATAGAGATAACAATAATACGTGTCAATGTTAAAATGCACGTTGCATCCGTGCATCTGTTGTTCTATTTGCAATTTCCTATAAAAACACACATTATGGTGTCAGTGTAGAATAAAAAATATCATACCATATTTGCTAATTCAACTTGATTTCAGGATTTGATTAAACACTGTTAACATTCTAATGATTTTTGTTCTATATGCCGACTTGCTTAGTATTGATAAATGTATTTATAGGAAACATCGTTTTAGTAAATTATATACAAAAGTATCGTCAAACGACAAAAAAATAGATAGAAGTTGCCCAGTGCCCATGAGTTTTTAATGAGCCAATATTATCTTTATGTGAAGTTTTTTATAATGATTAGGATTAATTTTTCACGTTCTGTTTGTATAAGGATTAACCTTTTTTTGTTCATTTATTTTTTGTTAAATTTAATATACTATTTACAAAAAAAAATATGACGCTTCCATATCCTTGATTTATGAGAATATGAATATGCATAATATTATTATGTAATTTAAGGATAAAATAATGATTAAAATACGTTAATAAAATTTATATTTTTATTAATAAATAAGCCAATTAATCATAATATTGAACTAAAAAATATAACTTTAAGTTGCAACTACGTTTTTTTTTCTTTCCATGACAAAATGTTAAGACCTTTCCAAAATATGTTTTAATAAATACTTGTCCTTTGTTTACTCAGATAAATAAAATAGAATAGCACAAGTTCCACTGTCACAATGAATGAAATAATTTAACATAATAAGTGGAATAAAAAGTTTATTATAATGTACGTTTTTTTTAACGTATTGTAACGTTGCTCAAATTAGACAATATTATTATACCTTATTATTATTAACCTATACTTTTCTTTTTATTATTATTTCATGAATGCAGCAACGTACATATTTAATTTAGAAAATAGGTTTTTTCTTTCAGTGACATTTCATATTTGGTGCCTTTCAGTAGTCAGCTTTCTGAATTGACCTTATTACGAGTATTATAGGAAAATGTCTCAAAGTAAGCTCATGTCGAAAAGATGAAAAATACTATTAATCAAAATAAATAAAATAAATAATTATAAAAACATTTAGTTAATTTGTTATTTTAAAACTGCATCTAAATAAGAAAAATCTAGAACAAAAATATTTATTTTTACGACACAATCATACTAATATTATAAAGAGGAATGTTTTGTATTTCTGTGTGTGTATGTTTATAATGAATAAACTCAAAAATTACTGAACCGATTTCAAAAATTCTTCCACCATTAGAAAGCTAAATTCACCCTGAGTAACAAAGGCCGCCTTTTACTGCGGGGAAATGCCTCATTCCCACGGGAAAAACTGTTAGCCCGGGCGGAGCCGCGGCGGATAGCTAGTATTTTATTTTCTCAAAGCATAGCTGCGTGCAAACAGCTAATATTCCATTTCCTGGCAAGATCCGTGGCGATTTCAACGCAACCTCTCTAAAGAATGTTCACACCAGGGGCAAATTGAATAGCGAGACAACATGCAAAACCTCCATTGAAATAAAACAATTTGACGTCGGTTACGCTGAAAAACATGCGCAGTCTAACATTGTAAAAGAAAAAGCTACCGTAACTAAGTCAGCGGGGCTAGCACGCCAGTTGTGATAAACTCTAAATCCCTTACGGAGCTGTCAAAATGTCACGAAAACGCCGCCATTTTGAAATTTTGTCAATTTAGCGAATATGGATGCACGTTGTGACGTCAGTTTTTTATCAAACTCCATGTGGGTTGACAATTTGTTTTTTTTTTTTTGTTCGTTCTCAGAATTGCGAACATACCACCACTTTTTACGACTCATTGGTCACAAAATGACAGTTTCATAAGGCTAATTTGTCAATATTTATCAACCTCAAATACGAAGCGTGAGATTTTTTGTGAGTTTTAGAGGACTGTAATATTGGCTGGAAAATCGTATTTTCTTCATTGTTTGCCTATAAGGATGTTTGTACACACTAAACTAAAGTAATTGAAAGATGTTCTCTTCCGTTAGCTTTTGCTATTTTACTAGGTTTCCGCCCGCGGCTCCGCTGGCGTTAACAGCTTTTCCCGTGGTAATGAGGATTATTTCCGTGGTAAAAGGTAGCCTATGTTCTTCCCCAAAGTCTATACTAGCTGTGTACCAAGTTTCATTAAAATCGGTTCAGTAGTTTTGGAGCCTATTCAATGCAAACAAACAAACAATAGATATGTTATAGTTGTAAGTAATTAATATTACACTACCTATTCATAGATTCGAAACTTCTCACGAAGGCCCTCTGTACCACTGGGGTACCATAGGACAACAACAACAACATTCATAGATTGCAGACAAAGTAATAAAGAGTTTTAATCAGCATGCTTCTATTAAATTTAGAAAAAGAACAGCGATAGAAAGGAAGTGCTCATTCAAGAGATCTTTGTAAACTTCGTTTGTAAGGACTTTGTCGGTGACTCAGAAGTTTGGAACCGATCACAACCCAAGCTTAGTACTACTTACCTACGCTTAGTCCATGAAGTAAATAAGCTGACATACTTTTATTAACTTTCCTTCATCAATAATCTAGTAAAACCCAGTGCTGGGCTAAGTCTCTAGTATGCTTTTGCCAATATGACTGGCTAAATCGAGGTTTTGCCCATAAAGTATCTTTGCCTCACATCGGGGGTTAGAAAGAAATGCATGAGCCACATTCAGAGATTTAATTACTTCCCTGCGCATATAGTTATAGCATGGGTAAAGAATCTTTGTCCCTGGTTATAGGGAATTTAAAACTACAAGCGGTTCAATACTATATAATCTAACTAGATGTAAGTAAACTAAACAAGTCTACAAGTCTAGTTAGAAATCAATATCAATCCGATGAAATAAAATAATATTTTTTGATACATTATTTATTTATCAACTATTACTTCTATTCTAGTAAACAAATTAACATAGTCAACATTATTACAAAGTAAATTGTTTATTTATTATTTCAACAATGCATAATAAATGTGGTCTTACATAACTAAAAAAATAAAAAATCATGTCACCTTTCCCTCTTTTTAAAACCTAAACACTAAATTTGTTGATTCAGTTACAACTGCAGCCGTTATAGTTACTAATTTAGCTTTCTTTTAACTATGAGGAACTAGCATACTAATTATATAATGGTTATAAATATTTAACTACAATACATGAGTATTATAGTAGTCTGATAACATAATAAAAGTAAGAGTAAGAAGTAAGTATAGCACTCCTCATCTTCATTACACCTACCTTATCTTTGTTACACATAATTGTTAAAATTGTATCTTTTTGGTACCTACTACTAAATAATATTTATCCCAGTTTCCTCACTTCCAGAAACCTAAGGCACATTGCACTATGCTTAACACTAATTTACTAACACAATTTAAGGATTTCTTACAGCAGTTTATTTGAGAAAGAACCACAAAACATCAAGCCACTGCCGAAGAATCAGGCTTTTGACTAGGCACTTTGCATGTATGCATTATGTTGACTTTCTGACACGCAATTCTTCATCTTTTGCTTGGGTTTCGGTTGAGATCACGCCAAGTAGAACTCGGAGTTACATGGAGCGAAGCCAAGGCCACGGCGCAGGGCAGGGGGAACTGGAAGAATCTCTTGAAGGCCCTATGTATCCCCTGGGTACCTTAGGGTTCCAACAACAACAAGTAGAACTCGTTGAGTAGCGTTGCTTACACAAAGATTATTCGAAGCTTTTTCCACTGCTGCTACTTATTTTGCAGCTTTTCTCGAGGGCCATTTAAATCGGTCAGAGAGTCAACTTCAGGAAATCTTCCTATTGAATGAAACGGGTAGAACAAGATTTTTGAATAATGGTTCAACACGAAGTATTTTCCTCTGAAACAAACAAAGTTAGATGAATATCATTGCATTTAACTAGTTAGATTACGGTAAATGTACCATGTGTGTGTACTTACTTATTGTTTTTAGCTGTTTTTTTGTTTAAACACGAATAAATCGTGCTAATGTATAAAATAAAATTTGATTTTGTTTGTTTACTTTTTTTGTAACTTTTTTTTTTTATACGTCCGGTGTGATTTATAACTCACTAAATGAAAATAAACAGCAAATTTAGATAAAGACAACATCATCAACTTTTGTATAGCGCGATCTCTTTCTTTCGTAAAACAGTGTTATTTTAATATCTGTCAAAAGCACGGATCGGCTAGTATTGAATGAACGGTATTAGGTAACCATAGTATTTCATAGTATTTACTAGTTCCACGAGTAACTGTTGTAAAATGGCAACAATTGGAGTGACAAAAATTGACAAAATGATTTCACGATTATTGAGTTTCTCAAAACGCCCGGTATGTTCGCAACAAATGATAAAATCCCCCAAATGGACATTTTTTGTCTTTCATTTCTCAAGTCCCACGTAAACGCGTATGCTAGGCCCGCAGGCGTGACTAAGTGATAATATTTGACAAGTAAAGCCTGACAAAAAGAAAACCTGCTCTGGGGGCGCCATGTGTATAATTTTATGTTTATGGCAACAGTTTGCACAAAAAAAAATTGTTCTATTGAAAATCCGCAATATGGCGAGATTTTTTATTTCTTTGGTCTGACTTTAGCTAGGTTTCGTGAGAATCACAATCTTCTATTTTTTCGAAGGATCTAGAAACGGTTTTGTGGTGCTATAATTATTATCTATTAGAATAACATTAAATTAAAAATTTAAATAACCCCCGCCACGAAATCGTAACTTGATCCTTTCAACAGCTAGAAATGAGCTAATAATCTTCAAACGGCTGAAGATATTTTCTTGGTTCATAGCTAAGAACACTCTCGATTGTGACATTTTGCAAACAAAAAAAACTAGATCAAAATCGGAGTATCCGTTTAGAAGCAACGACAGATAGACAGACAGACACACAGTTATTATACATAACAGTTGTCTGGAGTGTCCGGTAAACTATAGAACGATAAACTACTAAAGTGGTCCTTCTGTAACCTAAAATTCTGTTTTATAGTTTACCAGAGCTCTGTCACCCACCACTTGAGGATTTTTGCCTCAATTTTTGTTTATTCAGCGAGACTGTGCTGCTACTTCGAAAACCTTTTTTTCTATTCTTTTTTGTTGTCTATTTCTTAAGTACCTACCTTTAAATGTTTTGAATTCAATTCCTGATATTTTATGAAGCTTCAGTATTGTTCGAACCCCTTGAGAGTGTGTTTAAGACTCGTCCAGTTCGTACTCGTCCGGTTTTTAATAAATAATAAGCACTTCTTTCAAACAGGCATAAAAATAGGCTTAAAGTGCTTAAAGACATCATTATTTTGTTACAAATATTCATGGAGTACAGACAAATATTGAAATGTTTATTTTTAATCCAACTAACTCTTTATTATATCCATATACTTTATATAAATACAAAAATGATATTGTATGTTCGTCTTTCCTGTACACTAAATCTAATAAACGGATTTACCTAATTTCTGCACAGAAATAGGTAGAGGGCCGGAGGATACAGGCTTCTTTTTACCGCAGAAAATATCTCATTCCCATGGGAACAGACAAAAAATAAAGCGGGCGTAGCGGCAGGTTTATAGCTAGTACATAATATAAAAAAGTAGGTCATATTCTGAATGAAAATGTTGCTAGCTATTTTGTATTTAATTATTTTTCTTTGAAATTTAATTTATCTGTCAACATAATTTCATAAGGTAAATGTCAAACCTCGGTCGATAATTCAGGATTTGGGTCTGTTATATCCTGAAATCTATTTTGAAAAAGGAATTATCTAAATGATTTTTAAAAAATAAAAAAAAAATGTTTGATAATTTATTTTAAAAGGCCGCTATTATTCATTTTTTTGATAACGTACGGTGGCATTTGGAAGTTGAATAACAAAGCATTTGGTTATAAAATATGAGAAGAGAACACAACGTTGACATACAGAAAGAGATAAAAATACAATGGTTTCTCCTATAAAATATTGCAGTTTTATACAAAAGCCTTCCGTATTACAGTGGCATTCTTAAAAATTTTAAAATATGTATGACGTCTATGTTGAAATAGGTCTATTATGATTTAAAACGGGATATTTACCAGAGTATTTCTTTTGTGGGAGTGCCCGATATTTACCATAGTAAATATCAAAGTAATAACGAAGGTTGCCTGGTAGAGATTGCTACCTTAGCAAAAAGGCCGCCTGTTGACTCAAGTTTGTCTATGTACCTTTTGTAATATATATGTGTTCTCTTTTGGTGTCAATAAAGAATATTTGTATTTGTAATAAGTTTATCACACTAAATATCCCGTTTTAAATCATAACAGTTATGAAAACAACCGCGTAGGCTTTTAAATGTATAAATAAATCATTCTATATTTCAGACTATTTTAGTCTACTTCAACCGGACTGAGACATCTTATGATCTAACTTATTATATAAAAAAGTATTTTGTCATTTATTTCTGCTAGTTTTTTAAATTCATTTTATGTGTGTACACACATGTTTTTGGATGTTTTTTTGGTCTTCATTTTAATTACAGAACAATGAATAACTATTATGTGAATTATTATTGTGGTGAAGCGATGACGCACTATATGGGTGTATCTTACAACACAATTTAAAACTTTTTGCACTATTAATATTAAGATAACCTTTGAAGTTATAATTAAGGAAGTTATACTGATTTTGAATCTCAGAGTGAACTCGTACTAATTGGTGCCATAGGGTCAAATTCTAGGAAATTCTAAGTAAATATACCTATAAATTACTCTGAGTGCATGAGATGAAAGGCAAGGTGTCAATTAAAAAGTTTCGTTGAAGCCAAATAATTTTAAACCGATTAAAATGTACAGCAAAAGTAACACTTAAATCTTCTTCTATCTATACTATAATAAAACTGTAGAATCGGCGTGTTTGTTTGTTTGGTTGGTTGGTTTGCTTTTGAAAAAACTGATTGTGGGTGATAAAGGGAACACAAAAATACAAGTTTTGAAAAAAATGTACGTCTGTCTGTTTGTGCACCCTAATCTCTGGAACCGTTAGACCGATTTAAATTAAATTTTGCATGGTCGTACCTTATATCCCTGGTCAACATCTGAGATACTTTTTTTCTACGGGAAATAAAAAATAAAATAAAAAAAACAACGCGGGCGTAGCCGTGGGCGGACAGCTAGTTATTTAAATAAGATTTGAATACACAACATTTACGTAAAAAGATATATTTGAGAAAAAAGTAAACCCTGAAAGATCGTCAGATCATGGATACTAAATAAATATATTGAATCTGGTTCTCAAGGCAGAGGGCTAATATTTCAAATAAATTACATATTTTGAATGCAAGTACCCATCGATCTAACCTCTAATGTAACTTAGCGAATATAGTTTGTTTTTAAGTTAGCCAAATCTTTTGTAAGATTGATTTTTTTTCTTGCTGATGAAATCTTTTCGAAGTAAGCAAAATAATTCACCTTTTACCCACATCTAGTTCCTATAATAATATGGTAGTGACAGTTTTCCCGCACTACTGTTAGTGCAGATATTGACATGCGGAATTTTTTTACAAAGGTAAATAAGATAGGTTCTGTTTTCGTCAATTTGCCTTAACCGCTGTTTAAAAATCAATGCCTGATAGCATTATCAGGCATTGATTTTTGCATAACATACATTGCATAATGTATCATCATAAAATAACTTTTTTTTAATGTTGACCCAAGCTAATAAGCCAATATTAAAAAAAAAAAATAGTAGTATTATAAAGTAACATTCTACCCGCTTCCACGCACGTGTTTTTTAGAAAGGAGAGCATAGAAACTGACAAATAATCAAAATGAAATTTCGCATTTTTTATATCATTAAGATTACTCTATTATTATTACAAAACTCTATGTAAATTAGTCAGTGTCCATTCCTTTTTAGGTTAGAAAAATCTAAAATTAATTGTGTCTTAAAAAAAACGCTGCTTCAAAATTTGTACTTTCTTGAAAATATACGAGTTCTGCACCTTATTAAAACACAATTTCAAGTGAAACGGTGTTCTTTGTTGTTATATTCCGAAACGTACATCCAAATGAAGACGAGTTTGTTTAGCTTGTTACATCGTTTTGAATACTGATTGCATGGTAACATTCTCTTGAAGGTACTTACAAAGTTACAAACCTCACGTAACATACGTAATTAACGATAAAATTTTTGAAGTTAAGTATTGATGCAGGCTGTTTATGATGATGATGATAATAAGTGATAATGTCAAATGTGCCATTGAAATAAATGCAGGGTTTTTTCGCCTTCTTGTTTTCTTACTGACTCATAACAAACGAATTTGCTAGCACCACTGACAGAGGAGAATACAGTTCTCCATAATCAACAAAAAAAAAATTGTGTTTACTATCAATGAAAGTCAGGTTATCGTTTATTTATAAAAAACGGTATTTTATTTACCTTGTTTTAACATTTTCATGCCATTTTACATTCTGAAGAATAAAAATTTTGGTAGGGTGATTTTGTTACACGATTTTATTTCAATTCATCATCATCATCATCATCTCAGCCGAAAGACGTCCACTGCTGGACAAAGGCCTCCCCCAAGGATCAAGGATTATTTCAATTAATAGGTCAAAATCCGAATTTGCTTTTATGTTGACCAACTTAACATACTTAATCCTGTTTCCATTTATTTTCCATTTTAATGAAATCAATGTTCAACAAAACACGAGCAAAGATACCTATCTTCTCTTTCCTAGTCTAATATAGACGAAAGCTTTAGTACTGAAAAAATGGTCTTGAAAATTTATAAAACAATTGCTTTTTCTTTTCAAGTTTCTTACTTCAATTTTGATTGATCAAATTACTTTTTATGTGACCTCCAATTAAAAATTTTTCTTTTGTTTAGAAGTAATTTATTTAACCGCTGAAACTCGTAACAATTAATTGATGCGCATAACTTTATACAAAACGAAATAACTTAGAATAATAGAGTACAATGTTTTGTCACCTCTCTTTTGTTTCTTACCTGCATAGCTATACATCAACCATTATTTCTCTCTCACTTTTCATGGGTTTTCGTTTTGTTTATTTATTTATATATGCATTGCAAGTCACAAAGTGATTATTGATCATTTACAGAGCAGAATATGAGTAGGTACTTGTGACGACAGCCACTACATTTGAGAGAGGCTCTCTCTATATATTTTTTCTATCGATTGACGTCTCACTTGTCAGACTTAAAAAAAACCGCTGTCTTATTTTTATCTCAAACTTCTACTTAAAAAAAGAATTACCTATTTAATATCAGTTTACAGTAGTTTTATTTACTTACCCTATTTTCAAAAAGTTGATGATAAAGTCCAAAAATATATGACACACTTCACTTACATTTCGTCTTTTCAGTACATTTCACACTAAACATGCACATTCAGTTCAACTGTGATTCGAATTTGATGAAACAAAAAAAAACTTCGTGTCTATCGGGGAACTAAAATGCAGTCCATGTTTTACAACGCGTCACGTCGCCAGAAGCTCTCTACAGCGACTGATGAGGCAACGACGCCAACCAGAACTAAATGCCTGAAATTTTCACATTAACTGCGCGGTTCTTCTATATAAATAATACACAATTGTTGTTTCAGCTGGAACCTTACAAATGTCCTATACAAGTGACACATTCCATACAAAGAATTCGTTACCTTGTGCTCGACAAACGTCTGCGAAGTAATTTAAATAAAGCCACGGTCTCCCAATATTCGATTTAATGGTGTAATGAATACGGGTTTGGAATAGATTTGCAAATAAAATGCCCAATAAACCTTGTTAGGATGTTTCCTATCTATGTATATCAGTAACCTAGGTTTGAGACACAGTTTTTTACCGAAATTGTATTCTTTTGCAAAATTAATTTTCATTTTCTATTGATTAACATTATCTTAGCTGACACAACAGAATCAAAAAGAGACAAGAAAGAAAAAGTACACATTAGTTTATAGTTTGTTGCATATTCGAGGCAAATTAAATTAGGAGATAATTATGATAAGTAATTTTCTTTAAAATTATTGCTTTTAGTAAATTTTCCATTTTTACCATTAAAAGTGTTATTTTAGTTTTTAAATAAGTTACAACGTATTTTCACAGGACTTATTATGATTTAATAAATACAAAGCGCGGTGGCATCAAACAAACATTCTAATTAGTTATTATAAATCTGCAAGTGGCTCAAAAGCCTGGTTATAAAGTTTCGACAACAACAAATATTTGAAACTAAACTTGTATGATAAATACCTAAAGTTTATTAGTTAGCTATTATATGGCTCTATCATATTTTAGTGTATTACAAACATTTAACATGCATGTACAAGTAAAAAACGTCTTCAAACGCGTCTCAACGAGATATTGTTCCCAGGTCACAGGAAATTTCTAAAACTAATTTCTTAGCTTCGCCCCCACGGACCCAGCGTCTCAACCGCATAAGTTACAAACACATTTTATTAAAAAACATTTCGTATACAGAGTGTTAGAAATAGGTTTCTAGAAATATTGATAAAATAATGGGTACATGACTACTAGATGTGAAACGGTACTTATATAAAACAATGAATTCGAAAAAAATTAAGCTTCCTTTAGATATCAAAACCAATTAACTTGATATTCTTTTCTATTTAATGTGCATATTACTAAATAGCGCAGCCTCTTTAATCTCAACCAATAAGCAATACGTGTCTTTGCGGATTAATATATGTATCGATACTTTTGTATTCTATGTTTATTTTAAAAGTTGCTTTCTTAGCCAAATATTATTATTCTTCTCTTTATTTAAGACTAGCGACCCCCCCCGGCTCCGCACGGGATAATGGTTATTGTGGGTTATCCTTAAGTATATTATGCATGTATTATACATATAAACCTTCCTCTTGAATCACTCTATCTATTATAAAAAACCGCATCAAAATTCGTTGCGTAGTTTTAAAGATTAAAGCATACATAGGGACATAGGGACATAGGGACAGAGAAAGCGACTTTGTTTTATACTATGTAGTGATGAGTGTTTATTTAAATAAATTAGTATATATATAGACACATATTTTTTTCTTGTAAATATATTTCAAGAAGAGTTTGCATAGAAACGTTAAATAGTAGCCTACTTTTATCTACTTTTTACAAAATCAAACGGAACAATAATGAATACATTACATATTACATAAATATTTCCTTGTATTTTCCATCCCGTCACGCACACCCTGTATAATAAGCAACTCTTTTTTTCCATAATTACAACTACTGTCAATCATTCAATGTCCCATTAGCAAATCAGGCAGAGCTATTAACCCCTCTGTATGTTTCTAAAACATGACAAAGAGTAAATAAAGTCATCTTACTTTTTTGTTGAACCGTGGTTGAAACGAATAGTTTTAAATTCATAAGTTAATTTATTCTTTTGTAGTTTCACACAGAAGATCAAACCATGAAAACTGACTAGAGATAAAATGGAAAGAATTCGTTTAAAATTTAGTATAGTAAGTAAAATTTTCGTCTTATTTGCATTTAAAAAGTAATGTAAAATATGTATATGGGGTATCCCAAGGAAATTAAACACAATATCAAAAATGTTGGTACTTTAATGCTACAAATTAAGGAAACCTCTAGGGACAAAAGCTTCCTGTTTATAAAAGAACAGTCATGATTGATCTATTATAAATATTAATATCCCATTAGGCCTGCTTACTTCAAGGCTCAAAATTTGAATCAAACTACAACTGATAAGTTGAGGGTGATTTCATTATGCATGACTAAAATGGTTTGGGTCCTTCATTTTAGTGTATATCTATCTATCTATCAATATTCTTCTTCTTCTTCTATACTATAATAAAATTGAAGAATCGGCGTGTCTGTACATAGTTTTTTTTTTTAACTGATTATAGGTGATGAACACAAAAATACAAGTTTTGAAAAAAATGTCCGTCTGTCTATCTGTTTGTTTGCACAAGCTAATCTCTGGAACTACTGGACGGATTTTAATGAAATTCTACAATAATATAGCCTATACATCAGAATAACACATAGGCTACTTTTTACCGCGGGAAAATACTTCTTTCCCACGGTAAAAACTGTTAACGCGGACAGAGCCGCGGGGCGGAAAGCTATCAGACATAAAAGTTTACACAAGAGTAAAATGTAATAGATACATTTTACACACATAGGTCGCCGGTATATATGTCCCCACCGAGAGGTTCGAGCCTACTCTAATTATCAGGGTGTATAGGCCTTAGTCGACCACGCTGGCTCAGTGCGGGTTGGTCAATATCACACACAACCTTTAAATTACTTACTTCGCAGGTGTGTGCAGGTTTCCTCACGATGTTTTCCTTCTCCGTAAGAGCGTCGAATAAACGTAAATACGAATTAGAAAATCGATAACACATTGGTATCTACGTGCCGAGATTTAAACCCGCGAACTCCCGAATAGAAGTCAACGGCCCTAGCTACTTGGCTACCAACACGCTCCTCACACACACACAGGTACCTACTATATAAAAAATGCTAAGTGATTCAAGTACTACCATATTTTGGCTTAGTCGTCTACACGGAAAAGCCATCTAGAGAAACTGTATTATGATAATTATTTACCAGAATGCAAAAAGTCTCTAAGTGAAAAATTCCCTACGGTGACATTTAATGGGATATAATTCGGCCAACGAAGATGCAAATTCTTAATGGAGTCTCTATAGCCGATGTAGTTTAAACCATTAGTAAAGATCAAATAGTAAGAGGTTCCTATTGAATATTAATGGATAACCAGACTTTGCAATAGTGGAGTACGTTTCAGCCGATATGGATCCAGAAACTCGAAAACTTCCAGATGGAACTTCAAAACTACTTTTGTTCAGCAAAAGTGTAGAAAATGGATGGCTACTTTGGTTTAAGGAGGTCATTTCGCTATCGGGCTTGAATTATGCGATTGTGAATATTACAATTAAACGGGACTCCCAGTGGTTTTATACAATAATAAAATAGGAAAGCTTTATTTTCTTTAATCCAGGAACAAATTTAATAGTTATCTTGAGTATTACGCGTGCCATTACATTTAATGCATTCTCCGGTTGCTATGAAGATTTACTTATGAGTTTTCACTACTGCTCAGCTCCATTCAAATAAAAACATATAAATAACATTGCGTTTCACTATCACTTCTAAGCTTCTCAAAATACATTATTACTATCAAATAATTAATACAAAACAGGCCACTTGATGAGGTTACTAAGGACCAATAAACTGAAATAAGCTCGATCAAAGCTCAAAAAAATCTATTATGTGGTACAAACAAGAGCAACCTAAGCTAAACACCTTGGACTTGGCAACATTTTGAATTGGTGTGCGCGTGTTTAGCCTACCATGCTCTTGGTCATACCTAAACATGACGATTGAATTTGATGAAAACGTAGTTACTTATTTAAAAAAATATAATTGCGCTTTGAATATTATGCATAGACACAATATATTTGCAGCAGAATGTGAAAGCTTGTTGTTGTTGTGTTATACACCGCAACTTTGCATCTGACTTGTAGACATAGTGAACGTATAACGTAATTACGAGATAACTTACACTTGAATGTATGGTGTAAATATCTTGTTAACATAATGTAACACAAACTTTCTTAGAAATTCCTTTTAAAGATAAAAAATACATTAAACAATATATTACATTACATTCTATTACATTATAATTATTATTACATAGTGTTTATTTGAAATTGTGTGAGAAAAATAACAAAATAATACATGAACTGTGCCAATATTGCACAGAAAATTGTTAACCAAACTATCAAAGTAATCAAATTTCACATACGTAGCGACTGCGTGCATTAAAATTGATCAGTTTCAAACCCGTTTCTGCTTTTCATCTCGGCTTCGGGGAATTTATCAGATCAGCGTATATATATATAACAATATAACTACATATCACATGTGACGTCTTTACACATATTTTCTAACTGAACTAAACAGCTAGGTACTATTTTTGGGATAAATATACTTACGTCTTATATTTGTGTGGTAATAAAAATATTTTAAGTAAAAAATTGTTTTCTTTAGTAAATATAGCGTGGCGACCAACGTCCGCTCGCCATGGCCCGCTCGCCACGGTCGGCTTGCCACAGTCGCCGCGCCAATAATCAGTTTCACATCAAAAAGTTGATTGGAACCTCCAAGTGTGCTAAAATTGCAAAAAAGAATATCACAGAACTACAAATACTAAAATCTAATATTAAAAAACG
The DNA here is from genome assembly GCA_948473455.1 of Teleiodes luculella. NCBI lineage: Eukaryota > Metazoa > Arthropoda > Insecta > Lepidoptera > Gelechiidae > Teleiodes > Teleiodes luculella. The sequence continues at coordinate 7,801,270 of OX419598.1, read as the reverse complement.
ATCCCTAATGCCTATAGAGTTTTTGCGTCTATGAGCGATGTGTGTTTGTATGTGTATGCGTTTATATGCTATACACCAAAGTTATACTTTTTTTAATAACGTTGTTTAAGTCTGTCACCAGGGGGGTTCTAGGCACATTGAACTTATTTTATAGGTTTATGAACCTTTTCCCACTTCCCGCAAACCCAGTGAAGCTTGAATACGTTTATTTTGCGGCAAATGAGCACATATCACATCGCCTCTTTAGATTATTTATTGGCGTTTAGACGTGTGAATTTGAGACGAGACCGAGAATTTGTTTTAAGCTTTTTAACCTCAGATGCCGTTCAGGTCTTTTTTATTTATATAAATAAAAATAATTTGAGATTTAGTTTAAACACAGGTTAATTCAAAAACGCCATTACTTAATTATGCTTCACTGTATTTTTAAATAATGACTCTGCTGTGTATAATAATTTTCTACCTGAAATTTTCTTTTTGGTGAAACTTTATTTCAAAGTTTAAGAAATAACAAACATTACAAATGGTTCTGTGAGCTTTAGACTTCGCTAGTCCGTCAAACTTTTTGTGTATTGGAATAATGATTTGCACAAATTTTTGTTTATTAGAGGAAACTTTTTTCTTAGATAAGCTATATTTTAATGTAATAGATTAAAAAAAAAAACTGTAATGAGCTGTAGACCTCGCTAGGCTGATAAACTTTTCCACCTAAAAAAGACTTCTTAAATATAATCACATTTATTCAGCTTTACATGAATTATGTAAATAATTTGACCCAGACCATTTAGGTAACATCTAATTTGTTATTTTTAGGGCAAACAATTTTGACAACCAATGAATAATTAATACAACACAGATCAGTCGATCGACAAATATTTTTTTTGTATGGCTTGACGACAGAGATCATAAATAATAAATCAAATTGTTTTGTTTTTATAGAACCATTTGTATTATTTACAGAAGAAAATCAAAACGTGCAATAGTAGGTAGTAGTATTTCTTATACGAAAATCTGTTAAGCTATACAGACCTATAAATACATTTACAGTGCTTAGAATTTTGAGAGGTCTTTTTTATTTTACTTTGCAAAAATTATAACAACACGTTTTACCTGGGCGGGGTCCAAACCCGCTACCCTTTCATTCAAAGGCACCCAACCATCTAGCGTAGGGCAGCTTACTCTAGTAAGGCAGAATTAATTTTTTGGCTACTAACCTACTAGCACTTTTCAATATATTACAATAATAATATTATCTTGTTTCATTGAATTATGTTCTTAAGTTTATCCTTAACAATAATAAAATCACTAAGTAGGTCTGTTTCTTCTTATAAAAAGTTTTACTTTTTGCCGTTTTCTATCCGGATTAAATGTAATGCTAAGCTTAGCTTTGCTAATGGTAGCAAACGAAATGAAAACCTTTTTCCTTTTTGTTTAGATTTAAAATATATTTATATATAACCTTAAGATAAGCATCTTAAGGTTTATTAACCTAAATGGAGTAAATATTAGGGGATGACTAGGATAGATACTAAATCTTGACTTATTCACTGAACCAAAAGATAAGAAATTCAAGTTCATTCAGGTCAAAGTTAGAGGTATAAATTACTTTTATATTTTAAATTATATTTTTAAAGGCACAAATTCTAAAGAGCTATCGCGATTTGAACTCCAAAAGGTAATGATTATTACCAGTTTCATTACTTATCAGAAGCGTATGCGACAATGGCGTACTCGTAATGATTTCATCGGTAATTTCATGTTTCTTTATCGACTTATCAATTCAGTGATTGATCGATCTAGGTTCCAAAAACTTACCAAAAAGCATGAAAGCAAATAAAACAAGCGCACAGTTTATACTTACACTTCCCCCGCGGCTTCATTCGCGTTAATAATTTTTCTCGTGGGAATGAGGGATTTTCCCGCAGTAAAAGGTAACCTATATGTTTTTCTGATGTATAAGCTATATTATTGTAAAGTTTCATTAAAATCCATTCAGTAGTTATTGCATGATAAAGTAACCGAACATCCATCCATCCATATCCATCCATCTGATCCTGACAAACATTCGCATTTATAATATTAGTTTATAATATTAGTAGGATAATTGAAACCAAAACACGTATTCTTGAATCTTCGTCAGTCTGTTCTGTATGTCCTATTATTATTATTATGGCATCACGGAAAAATAAGTTTTGTCATAGACACATAAGAGCAAGTTATAATATCTATTATATTTCTCTGGTTCGCAGAAGTCGCACGTCATACCTATATCAGAAACAGATGCAGTAATGTTTGACACTCGTGTTTATTTGCTATCGAAATAACCAATTTAGCGAACTCTTTGTCACGCGACTATGTCAAGTTCAGATTTATTCACGGACAAAACACACTTAATAATATCACAAAAAAACTACCTCTATGAATTTCACACAAGTTTTTATAGTTAGTGTCTCTGGAATCATCTCAGTAAATATAATATTTTTTGGCTTCCGATGAATAAAAGATTAATTTATTATTTACTAATTAAATATGTACCAAATTCAATCTTTCAACTTACTGTGCTTTTTTTGCAGAAAACAGGACAAATTACATTATCTTCAGACAGCTAGATTACCTACATGAAAAAAACGAAAAAAAATGTTATTAACATCAAAAAGCATCTAGTATTTTACTACTAAGTATTTTTTTACTGTTACATTAAGTAAAACCAGAACACTCTGAAAGTAATTACATAGCAATTTAATTTATTAAAGTAGAGAGTGTCGGTAATGAACCAGTTTCCGCTCTTTTTACTTGCAAATTTTCAAGAGAGATACCAGTAAAGGTAGCCGGAAACCAATTTGTAAAGGAGGACTGAATATAATAAAACAGGACAAAAAAAGAGAAAAAACATCAAACTCAACAATTTTCATATCACTTTCTTCTGATTCCTTCAATAGAAAATTGTTTATCGATGAGTTTGATTTTATACAGAAATTTATATTTTTTTATGGAAATTTGTGCTTTGATTCCGATATCAATGGTAAAATATTGAACCTATAGGATGACAAGTATTTTTGAAATTAATACGCAATTTAGTAGAAATTAATCTTGCCTTTATTTTTTTACTCTACTCACAAAGAAAGCAACGTTGTTGTATTATCACTAAATAGAATAGTTTTACACTAAATAGAAGTAATATTATACAAGGAAATAAAAAAACACATTTTCAATTCTTATTAAGGTTTCTACTCTAAAATAGATCATTATACGTCTGATGATGATAAACGCTTAGGACTGTTGATCTATTTTGAACCGATTGCAATCGCCCCCCTGAATTTAATTAGATAGTTTTATAAACACAATTGCTAAATAATTAGAAATATTAATATCCCATAATAACTGGGGACGATGCCGCCTCGGGGTGACGCGTTTGACTAAATTTTTTATCTAAAAGTTATTTGTATTATATTCTTTTGGTTTTTTGTTTATTTTTATATTAATTTTAACAGACATTTATATTGTGCATTGTATTCAATAAAATATTAATTAAAATTATTTGTCTGGTTCTCACCTACTCTCTGCCTACTTATAAATGCCACCCATAGAATCTCACATTTAATTAAAACGAAAATGACTTTGTTCTATTTGCCCCAACAATTTATTTCCTTTCATTAATTGTGAATAGAATTCAATGACCTACATACAGCCCACCATGATAAGAATAATAGATTACAAATTAATCTTTATAATAAAACTGTAGAGTTTGAATGTCTGTACATAGAAAATAAATTGCTGCTGAAACAACTGAATTGTGATTTTGATGCATAACTTTATAGACAGTGATTCGCTGTCGGAAAGCTTAGGTACTTGATATTTTATTTTTATTTTTATTTCGATGTAGTTGTCTTTCTTATTATAGAGATGAAAAATCGACTTTGTTTCGAGTCGATGAGAAGCTTTATTTTCCGCATAATGCCACATTTTATTTTAGTTTGTCTTTGCACGTTTCTTCGAGCGATTACAGTTGTACGTACATTAGTAGAGAATAGTGGATGAATTTTGACGATTATATCAAAATAATTCAAATAATTATGAGTTCTATTTTGTGTTATTTCTTCTATGACTTTAAAACGACCTACGGTTATTGTTTAACAATCTGAATTAATCCATAATACGGGACGATATTGTTTCAGCCATTAACCAGTTATTGACCGTCAAAAATTACAAAAATGGCGGCGCGGTACGATATTCTGTGGTACCATTATTGGGTGATATAAAAGCGTGATCAAATTAAGTGAGTGACGCGTTTAGTCGGTCAGTAACTTAGAGTGTCTACCCACAGACGTATAAACACAACGCTTCTCTCCCCGTCAGTATGAAAACCCAACGTGCCACGTTTTGTACCAACTACTGTGACATTATGAGAGTGTTTTATGGAGGGATGGTAATCCCCGTCCGCGCGAAATCGAGTGAAACGCGTTGTGCTACTCAGAACAGCACAATTTATAGTTTTTCAACAGTTCGTCCGGTGTCCGTTACCGATAGCGGTCGAGCGCAGACAATAAAACTGTCCATGCAATGTAGTGTGTTTCCATGTCAAATAGATAGAACTTGCTTTTGTTTTTCGACTCCTCTATGATTGTACTTGGTTTTAGATAGGTGTTTTTGGGTTTGTAGTAGTTTAGATTGTAATTGTCTTTTGTTTGGGAGTTTGAATTAATTGGGAGTTTTTAATTGAAAGTTAAATTGATATATCTTGTGATTAAGTTAATTCATCTTCGTTTGGCACGTTAAAAGTGCGTACACTTGACGCATCTAGTCTAATCTATATCTGTGGTCTACGTCTACCCCATGCGGTGGATCAATGTCACTGTCAAAGACAACCATTTATTGAACTGACTACACCCATTGTCCAAATTGATAACAGACGTAATCAGTCTTCGTTTGGTATGATGTACACGTGCTGCTTAGACAAGCCTTTATATGTAATGACATGACATAAATCAGCGACTTATTATGTAGTTCAATCATTATTAGGTAAGTACTTTATTAATGTTCATCAATACAATTATTATTATTGTATGATGTTTTTATTGGTAGGTAAAATAGTAATTCAACATGTTAAAATATCTTCATTTTTCTTGTCAACTAATTTGAATAATACTCCTTCAGTTGAAATCGAATAGGTACTAAGTACTTTTCGTAACATTGGTGTCTACAAACCGTATAATTATTATACGTACATATTTTGAGAGTACTGAGTAAAATTAAGACATTTAAATAGTTCAAAAGGCCAATCTTATTTATGGATGTGATTATAATCTTCTTTTACGCAGTGTGTCACTCACGCGCGCGTCCTTCACAAGGCCTATGCGTAAGCACCCATGCCTTTTTACACTGTAGTTACATATTACTTGATTGGAAATAGCGGATGGCTAAAGAAAACGTATGATTTGGATAAAATTTTCACGTTTATGTTACGTTTTACGTGTTTTATTTTTTACCTTAAAGCGGAACTTTCCCATTTAAAATACTAGGTACGTTCACGAATTATGTGCCTAACTTCTTTGACTTAATGTACTCAAAAGTTCAAAAATAAATAATACCTACATACTTTGAAAACCTTTGTTACCTATTTATCTGGTCAAACTTTTTTATCTGATGTAAGTTACAAAGACTTTGGCACAACTATTTACTAGTGGTCTGCAGAAAAATCAACGAAACGTGAGGAAACTAGATACGACTTGTTTGGTGACAAAAGACGTGCTTGAGTAGGAAAAAACCCATTTGCCTAAAGCGTATCGGTATACTTAGAGATTCTGAAACTTCACGCTGATGTCATCAGTTACGTCACTGTTGGTGTATATGTATCCCTTTACAACCGATTCTATAAGAGCGTGACGATCGACAATTTATTTTTTTACCGTGTAAAGGATTCGTTTTTGTGAACGCAACCGGCCTCACACGGCTATGCGTATATTTGCCGGTGATTACCACAAAACATTGATTTGTTGCAACCTGCCCATCTCCGGTGGGCCCTTGTCAAAGATGGTTGCGTATTTTGGCGAGGGTGCGCGATCACGTTAGTACATAATTTTCATAAATTTTGCATTGCTTGCTACTATTTTTTTGTATTTACTATGTACAGTATTAAATAAACAAATAAATATCGTGTGTAAAATATGCGTAACAACCTTTTGCATTTTTCTACTGACCTGTAAACACGAACCGTCATTACAGTGACGATCCGGTTATTACTGCGATATTTCGCATCAAAAATCGCTGATTTCAAATTTGGGTTTTTCATGCTGTTCGTTAGTTTCCACGTTTTTTATTTAGATTCTAGGTGCTGTTTTGTGAGACGATGCTACTTTGAACCTTTTACGAGATGAAAATAATTCTGACATTGAGGAGCTATAATGAAGAAGGTGATGAAAATGTCTTAGACCCTGCACTGTTTCAATGTTTATTTGATATTTGCTTTATTGGTCTTTCGTATCTGATAGATCGTATTATAGATTTTTTATCATTGGAAGATTGTCTTTAAGCTTCTAGACTGGGAAGGACATGGCATCAATATCAATGGCGAGAACATTGATCACCTTTGGCGTGCCGACGATATCATAGTCATGGCTGAGACCTTTGAGGACCTCGGCACAATGCTCGATGACCCTAATAGTAAGTCTGAAGATGAACATGGAGAAGACCAAAGTCATGTTGAATGACCATGTAGTAACCACTCCAATGAAAGTTTTCGGCTCACTCTACTCTCGATGTTGTAGACCATTACGTCTACCTGGAACAAATTGTCCAGTAGGTAGATCTAACTTCGAGAAGGAGGTCTAGCGTCGAATACAACACTGCTGGGTACCGTTCTGGAAGTTGGGTGATATCTTTTGGTCCCAAAAATCGCAGTGTCTCAAGTCAAAAGTCTGACCAATGTGTTTTGCCAGTGATGACGTACGGATCTGAGAGGTGGTCACTTACGATGGGCGATATAAAAAGGCTATAATTCATCCAACGATCGATGGAAAGGGGCTGGAAGTTTCCTTACGTGATCGAATCAAGAATTATGAGATCCGCAGGCACACCAAAGCCACTGACATAGCCCGAAGAATCTCTAGATTCAAGTGGCAGTTGGCGGGGCACATTGCGCGTAGAACCGATGGCCGTTGGGACAAAAAGGCTCTTGAAAGGTTCAGCTGCGTGCCGGAAGACGTAGTGTGGGCAAGCCCCCCACAAGGTGGACCTGGTAAGGGGCACAGGAAGCCGCTGATGCGGGCAGCGCAGGACCAATCGTTGTGGAGATCTTTGGGGGAGGCCTTTGTCCAGCTGTGGACGTCTACAGGCTGAATGGTAATATGTCATAACAAACAAGGGCACCAGTCACTATTTTTTCAAAATTTGCTGACAATTTCGTTGCACTGAGACAAGGATTCCGAGTAAAACGGTGATTTCAACAAATTAAAAAAAAATTGCATAATGCGCCTTTTTTTAAATTAAATTAAATTAAGGCGGTACAATAAGAACAAAAACTGTTACCTAACAAGATTAAATAAGAAACAAAGTTGATTACATAACTTCCTATTTATTTTTCAAAGATTTCATACCCACTTCTGTAAAATATCATGATGGTGACGATCTCAAATGAATCCTGATCGTCACGATCGTACGGGTTATTTTTACGGTTTTGTGGCGGTACGTAATTTTTTTTAATATTCTTTCTAGCTTCTCTTAACCCTAAACTAACATTAAATACAATTTATACTACAAAAAACAAGAAAAAATGTTTCCGGTTGTAAAGGGGTATGTTCGAGAGGATTTATTACCAACAATAACTGTTTTTGTCCTAACATAGGACAAAAATTGGTCTCTGTAAAAATTTTGCACACCCAAAGGGTTTTATTCTACATATTAAATAAGGGCAATAAAGAAGTTATTCATTTTGAAATTGTATTGTATCGATTTTTTTTTTTGAGCTGATCTGTTGAACCGTTAAAACATTTTTTATGAAGTTTTGTAAATTTGTATGCTGGATTTATATGGAAAATTAACCTAATATACCTATAAATGGGTTGTTCTCTACACTTGCTATTATAACGGAATAATTACGTTTAATTTCCTAGTAATTAATTTCAGACCAAGCTAAAACTAAAGTGTGGCCTAGTTTTTTACTTGTTTACTAAATATCTACAGATAATTACGGACCTTTCAAACAAGCATAAATTCAGATGATGTTGGACGTTTGAAGAGAGTTTCAAAACTTGATTAAACATTAATAACCATTTTGGTACTCCTATAATAAAGTAGGGTATCTGTTCTGATAAATTGTTTAAACTCGTAAAGCATATTACTGGGAAAATTTCAAAATAAACAGAGTTATATTTAATGAGGTTTATGTACAAGTTAATTTACAGGACAGATCAAGTTAGGCAGTTTGACTTTTCACGGTCTGCGTGAAATTTGGTAAAACAGGCACTTTCGTTTGTCTTTCGAAATTTCAACAGTTTATTTCGTTCACATTTAGAGAATACTTCCTTTTGACTCTGCCATTTCAGAGTACCGGTTCTCTGTATTAAGTAATAATTTGTTATTAAGGTAATATTGTTTATGGTAACTATCACAATACTTAACAAACTTAATATATCCGTTCATATATCACCAGGATTCAATAGTGAAGTTTATAAGTAAACCCAATTAATTCAAATAATAAAAATAGATTTTTTAATTTATGTTTTTCAAATACTTAGTGTATTTCTTCCGATTTCAAATGAGACGATTGCTCATATTTATAGTTATTATAAACAAACCGAATAAAAATCAAACTCCACCGGGGTTCGAACCCGGAACCTCCATGATGTGGGGTGAGTATTTTTACCACTCGGCCTCGCAGGCTGTTACCCCCTGTCCACAGCTTCGCGCGTCGGCGGCGGCGGCGGCGGCGGCGGCGACTTGCGGCGCAAAACTTGCCAGAACGTTAGTATTGTAACATTTTACGATATTTTGGAGCACTTTGCGTCACATGACTTAAAACGTTACTTTTACGTATTTTTAATCTTATTTGTGCTACATTACAGTGTTAAAGTCGTTTTCTAAGTAAAATAAGATAAACGTTACTTTTTGCATGAATATTGAACGTTTTTTGTAAAAGTTGGGTAATTTCACGCCTTTAAAACAGTTTCTTGATTTCGGTGGTACATTTTTCTAGCGGGTTTTAGAAATGAAAATTTTTTTTAGCTCTCTCATGGTAATTTTGACTATGTGTCACTGGCAACATTCCGCTGGTCGCCGCCGCCGGCGCCGCCGCCGCAGCCGACGCGCGAAGCTGTGGCCAGGCCCTTAGAACAAACATGAATTAAATGGAATTAACACGGCTATTAGAGAAAACAGACTGATCATACCCCTGAGCGGACTATAAGTACTTATTTCATGAATGTTACTTTTATAAAATTGAGTAAGCCCCTTTCTCTTTCTCTAAATCTTTGTAATTTTCATAAACGCTATATGCACTCATTAAAGTTTCCATCAAATGGATTGAACTCAACTGGAATTAATACGGCTTATAACCCTGTTCAGTGTAAGTAGGTCACAGCATACAATTACATACTCTTTCTTTACATTTTCACAGTCGCTTTTCCGGTGAAGCTTGAGCCTTCGTAATTTTTCGACTCAAGCACAGGTAAATTAAAAAAAATCTCTTCCTTTTCGTATTTTTTTATTTACATTTATAAATAGATTTATTGTATTGATATTATTACGTGTTAGAAGATAATCGAGTCTTCAGACTGACCAAAAAAAATACAATAGGTACAAATTATTCATTCCATTTATTGATCTTTTATTAGAGTGCTTTTTTATAAACCTTTGAAATATTACGTTAAACTACCATATTTTGTAATACCTCGAGATAACGCCTTTTTTTTCACGTAATTGCGTCGTACTAGACCACATCTGGACTAAAGATATATACAGGGCGTCCCACGGCTATGCCACATGGAGGGGAAGTACCTTAAATATTGTAGGTAGAACATTTTACTGAAAGAAGACATTATTTTATTCCTAAAAACTATTAAAACTGCATTCATACATGTTTTAATAATTACATGGTTGAACCAGGAATCGAACCCGCTACACGAGGAAAAAAAAACACCCTGTAGTTTTATCATACCAATCGAAAGGCTCCTTCATAAGGATTATTTTTTGCTAAATAACATAGTGTCAGAAATAAAAGAAAGATCATGAATTTTAACATTTGATGTGGTCGCCGAGATTTTTTTATGTATGGGGTTACTAGCGACCCGTCCCGGCTCCGCACGGGAAAATGGTTATTATGGGTTATCCTTTAGTATATTATGCATGTATTATACATATAAACCTTCCTCTTGAATCACTCTATCTATTAAAATCAAAATCCGTCGCGTAGTTTTAAAGACAGGGAGTGAAATAATCAAAAGAGTGCGACTTTGTATACAACAGCGTAGGGGTCATAGCAATTAATAAAATTGATAAATTTTGTATTAAAAATGTTAAAATACATAGTCTTTCTTTTATTTCTGACACTATGTTATTAAGCAAAAAATAACCCTTATGATGAAGCCTTTCGATCGGTATGATAAAACTACAGGATATATTTTTTTCTCGTATAACGGGTTCGATTCCCGGTTCAACCATGTAATTATTAAAAAATGTATGAATGCAGTTTTAATAGTTTTTAGAAATAAAATAATGTCTTCTTTCAGTAAAATGTTCTACTTACAATATTTAAGGTACTTTCCCTCCATGTGGCATAGCTGTGGGACGCCCTGTATATTCTTATTATGACTATGACTAATAAGGTTGTTATTCAGAAAGATCAATAAATAATCATAATTTACTCAGCAAATGAAAACAATAAAAACTTAACAAGTCACACGTGAAAACAACAAAAGGAATTCTGTAATTATAAGGTTTAATAAAAAATGGTTCTGTCAATGTAATTCCTTGAGTTGCAATTATCCGGTTAATGACAATTATAAATTATCATAAAAGAATATAAGCATGAGAAAATGCTTTGATTAATATGAAATTATTAGTTTTCAAAGAAAATATAGTGTTGTGGTAAACAAAGATGTTTTTGTTTTAGCCACGCTTTATTGAATTAATACCTACGTTAAAAAATTATGTTGTGTAATTTTAATATGTTTACAACCCAAATCAAATAAAATTTAAAAAATGCTGCGCTCATTGTAAATTATAGTTATTATCGTATATAGGTGGTTTATTTTGAATTTTTCTGAGTATAAAGTCATTACAACTATATAGAGTTTTCGCAACAGACATAATTATATTCGCCATAAACGTACAGAAAATATGTAGTCCAAAAACAAATTTACAGATTCAAAAAATATGTTTTGTTTTTTTGTTCGTTTTTGTATCCATTTTACAACTCGAAAAACATAGGTAACATTATCTTTATAAAAAATCTGGGTCATAGAGATCATGATTGATAAAAGACGACAGCTCTGGGAGTAATACGATATCGTCAGATTCGGTTGTAAGGCGAGAAGGGTTATTTTTGTCACAAATACTCGTACTTACTACTCCTACGAGAGCGGCATAATATTCTAAAGGAACCTTTTTGCATAAAAATGCGTAGGGGCTTTAAGATTATATTTTACGCACGCACTTTTTGTGTGCGTTGCTTATGGAAAACAAATAATGTAAAGTATGTACTTATTGTCTGTAAACAAAATTAAGCTTCATATCTTCTTCATATTGACACAAAAATACTACTTCTAAGTACAGAAAAAAAATTGAAACAAAGCGTTAAACACAAAACGTAATGGAACATTTATTTAAGAAAGCTGTAATAATATCTTCGTCTTTAGCAAATTAAATAATAACTATGCTCTCAAATTAGTCATCTTTTTGTGTTTTTCGATGTATTTAGATCATGTTTTAATAATAAAAACCATTTATGTATTATGTATTTAACAACCCAACTAGATTAGAACATTATTTTTATACAATGAAATAGTATACAATGTAACTAATCATAGCCATTACTTTATTATGAGGCAATTTTGCACGTGAGATCAAAGATCCATTCAAAATAATGCCAATATATATTTGTCTAAACAATTGTATGCAAACTAATAATTGTAAGCAACGTTGTCAATAACTATGAAGGCGGCCGGAGTTAGGTCACATACATTATATGACTAAATCTAGAAGTAATAGTTGAAGCGACGACGTGAGAGGTATATGTATTAATAGCTTACTCACAACTACAGGTCGGTACGGCATACAATTGTTTACTTGTAACGTTGTTGTTTCAATAAGCTGTTGAAGCAACGTGAGAGGTATAGATATTAACAGCTTGTTTACAACTATGGGTCGGTATGGCATACAATTGTTTACTAAGATAAATAAGTTGTTGAATCAACGTGAGAGGTATAGGAATTAATAGCTTGCTCACAATTATAGGTCGATATGGCATACAATTGTTTACATAGACAAATCATTATCAGAGAGCTGCAACATAACATCTTTAAGTGAGTAATATCGGGGAAGAACTTATTTTGTTGGCGATGGCTCTTGACTTGTAAAATAGATGTGATATAGATTTCTATATGTGCTAATTGTAATTTATACTAATTGTTTACTCAACAAAACATTTTTTTGGTGTTACGAGTAAATACAACATGAGTTGTATCACCATGGTATGGAGTTACAAAGATATAAACTGTTGGTATGAATGTTTCAAAATTATGCTTTGAACTTTCCCGAACCACATAAACTAATAGCGAAACCCAAAGTGAATATTAATTTGTTCTTCAAAGCTGATGTAAATCTTTACATGTTCGAAGTCACTGGATCGTATGATGTTTACTGCTATTAGAGGTAAACACGCGATGTAATGACAAGAGTCGTATTTGTAATCGTTCAAAATTTATTGCTTTACATTGTATGTAAACTATTTTATACATTTATTCTAAACTTCGCCAAACCACATCAAAGCTTACGCCTTAACTTTCTAATCTAAAACGGTGGTAATAAATCGTATTATATAGTGTATATTATGGTAGAATCGTTACAAAGTTGCAAAATTCTATAATTAGTGAAATCACAATTTATCTTTTTGAATATTATTACTTTTGTCGCTTTTTAATGATAAAATCCTATGCGTAATTCCTTTATATTATTTTCTACACATATCTTTGTTTAAAGTAGAAATATATTGTACTTACATTTTAAAACAGCATGGTAACAAATCTTCTTGACTATTTTATATACCACAATTTCTAAAGGGTCTGAGGAATTATTAAAACTTTGTTGATCCAGTCATTTCGAGTTTTGTCCACAATAATAGCTAAATAATTAACTTACAAAGCAAAACTTAGACACACACTTGTATAAAATGATTATAAGCGACAGATTAGTAAAAACCAAAAGGACATGCCCAGCTAATATATCTGAAGGTATCTGACCAACATTCCGAAAAACTTTTCCTGAAATTAGAAAAAACATATTTTTAGAAACTGACCGACTAAATGAATGATGTTTTTTGCTCAAAACCATTGACTGAGCATTTCGTTCATATTTTGCATAGCCGTCTTTTATTTTTATTTTTGTTTCACACCCCCTATACCTACTAACTGAATTGAAATAAGTGCACGTGTTTTTTGCAACCGTTTTTAATAGGAACGTTCGTAGTAGTCAAGATACAAATAATTACTAACCGATCAAGCAAGAGATGTGGATTGTTAGGTATCTTCTTTGAATATAATTATGGTTGTTAATTATCTCAGGCCATAAATAATGTTAAGGTTACGTATTACAATCTCTAAAGTTCATATATCTAACGTCGTAATGCCTACGGACGAAAGGCCTAAATTTCAAAACACCTATGATCAGAAGGCCTAATTTTAAAACATCTAATAGTCGTTATAGCTAACTATTGTTATACCTAAATATAGAATGTCTAAGTTTAAGTAATCTAATGGACGAAAAGCTTAATATTATAATATCTAATAGTCGTTAACCATAAGTAGGCGACCGGGTATTTTAAATAAAACAATAGGTATGTAATGCGTCTTTGTATTTTATGTTATTAAAATAAAAAAAATAAAATGCACCCCTTTTTACTTTTTTATATTATTTTTAATTTGGATATTTTATAAAAATTAAATGAAAAAAAAAATATATATATTGCTCCCCTTTATTTTTTTTATTAATACTTTTAATTGAAAAATTATTAAGAAATAAATAAGAAAAAATGCCCCCCTTTTGTTTTAATATTATTTTTAAAATGAAATGCTATTTAAAAAATTTTAATAAAATTGGCGCCCTTTTTTTTTTATTTTTTTTTTATTTGACCCCTTTTTCATTGTTTTATTAATATTTTTTATTTATTGTGATAAAAAATTAAAATTAAATGCCCCCTTTATATTATTATTTAATATTAATTTTAATTTGGAAATTTTATAGAAATGAAATAAATTGCCCCCCCTTTTTTAATATTTTTAATAATATTTTTAATTGAAAAATAATTTGAAAATAAATAAAAATAAAATAAAATGCCACCCTTTTTTATTTTAAATATTATATTAAATATGGAAAAAATATTTAAAAAAATGCCCCCTTCATTTCTATTATTTTATTACAAAAAAATAAGAAGGGGTGCTATACTATGATCTTTTTAAATATTATTAATTTGGTTGCGCGTGTTATAGTTTTTCGCGCTATTTTGTAAATTGTATTTGGTTTGTGGATGAAATGCATTCCCTTTCCTTTCTCCCTCCCGCACACGCCTGCTTTCTCTCTCTACGCTGCCGACCCTGCGCGCGAGACTGGAGAGAGTGGCGCCATCAGGTTCGCTACGGCGCTAGCTTTGACAGCACGCGTCCATTTTTTCGTCGTCTCGGCTCTCCGTAACTACAAAAGCTTGGAGATGCAAAACCTATAGTTTTTCGTGATAAATAGCAGTGATTACTTGCTCAGTGATAAACAGGTCGCTCTATGGCGTTCGCTCGACCACACGCCTTTCGTATCATATCGTATCGACTCGTCTCGGAGCTCCGCAACCGCGAGTGATGTAAAATCTAGAACTAAAGTTATCGCTTGTGTTTAACCACTAAACTGTATGGAAAAAACTTTGTGCCAGTGAAACCTCCAGGACAGTGCAACACGCTTGGAGCGATAGCGTCGCCTAGCGAGATCACTCTGCAGCTTCCAGGTATGTGCTCCTTTCTGGCGAGCTGACTCCAAACCTTTCAAAATCCGAATCAGCTCGTCATTTCCCTCATTACCTAATTCGCAAACCAAATTATATCGTGTCGTATTCTTTCGATTCATTTGTAGCAACTTAGCCGCCATCTTTTCCCTCGCGCTTTCGTAATAATTCTCAAATACAGTCCACTGCCCCACCATTATTTATGGTCCTAGCGAGCCGGATGATATGTACTATTTATGGTCCTAGCGAGCCGGATGATATGCACCATCATTTATGGTCCTAGCGATCCGGATATGTACCTATTTATAGCAATTATCAACCGGATTTCGAATTAGTATCGCAATTAGTAGCTATTATTCCATAGGGAATAACGCATCTCGCCCTAAATACCTAGGTTTTATTTGTAGTTTCGTTCGCGCCCTAGGTACTTAGGTATTTACTTCTCGGCTTAGGATTCCTATCTAGTGTATAGGCACGAAGTAGGAACCTAACGCATACTACAGTTTGATATTGTCGCTTCGCTCCGCTCGCTTTGTAACTAGGTACTTAGGTATTTACTTTTCGGCTTAGGATTCCTATCTAGTGTATAGGCACGAAGTAGGAACCTAACGCATACTATAGTTTGATATTGTCGCTTCGCTCCGCGCGCTTTGTAACCACTTAGGTAACTACGTAGGTAGACATTGCGCCCCATTCAATTTTCGTTCGTTCATTTGTCGCAGTTACTAGGCATAAGAAATACCTTATTTCTTATTTCGTTTCGTTTTCACCCTAGTAACTAACTGTACAACTTATTTTCGTATTTGTCTCGTTTTGCTGTCGTTTGCTCGGCCTACATAGGTAGATTTAAGTACACAGGTACTCAATTAGCTCGTCGCTCGATAGTGTCGTCGCGCCGCAACTAGCTAGCTAGCAAATAATAAATAGTGGATTTACATTAGTAACAACCTAATAAATGCTAGTTCAGCTTTATTTAGTGACTGTCGCATCTTATGTATAGTACTAGTAGTGGACAGAGACGCTCGTTAGATATTTATTACTGTGTTTTCTCGTTTCGTTGTCGAACTACACTCGAGAGCAAAGAATCCGGGTCACTTAGAAAAACCTATAAATCTCGGAAACTAAGAATGCTAGCTTAATGAAATAAGTTGTGTTTAGTAGACAATTAAATACTCCTTAAATTAGGGTATTAATTAAATGATCCTTAAATTTGGGCTGTCATAAAAATATCAAATTTGAAAAAAGGAGACTTTCGAAGATGGAGCTATGAAATTACTACATTTGTTTTTACTATTGTTTCTATTTTGTAATTTAAGTTGGTATATAAACCATATTGATAGTGTTAAATATTTATTATTTAACCTGTAATCATGTCGCTTACACCTGAAGAATGCGCCAGAATCCTAACAATGCTGGAAACCGGCCGGAGTCAGCGCGATACAGCCAGGACTCTCGGTGTGTCGCTGTCAACAGTACAAAGAGTTCTCCTACGTTACGAGGACACTGGCTCTAACCTACGTAGACCAGGTACAGGCAGAACTGGGTGTACCACAGCACGAGAAGATCGATACTTGGTGAACACCATGCTTCGTCACAGAATACCAAATAGTAGTACCTACAGAAGCTGCACTAGGCGACATAATTCAAATAAATTGCAACCCTAGCTCCGTTATAATAAAGTGCAATTCGGATCGCACGGCGCTAGGCGAAAAGACGAAGTTACTGCATCTCTTTCTCTCGCGTATTGCGCCACTCTACTAACACCTTTAGGGCTGTCGTCTTTGAGAAAATAAAACATCTTATTTATTAACCTATTAGGTACCTACCCTTTACTAGTAATAGTATTAGTATATAATAAGCTCGATCGCCAGGGTTGTCAGCTAAGTAAAATAAATACCTATAATATATTATATTAAAATATGTACCTAGTTTCCTAAATCTCGGAATAAAATGTAAACATTCTTCCCTTTTTTAGTGAACAGTCATGTAATATAGTCACGAGTCGCCTCCGTATATAATAGTTACACCTAATTATAAAAAAATAACTCATAAAAACTGTAAAATAACTCAACGGTGTAGGTAAATAAACAAAATAAGGTTGGGTAAAGTGAAAAAAGATAACTTTAAATCCTTTTGTTTATTGCGACAGCCGTCCACGCAACAGTTATTTCGATTATAATTACGATTCTCCATTATCACTATTTATAAATGTAACGGAGAGAAAATAATAATGTAGTAGTACTACGCAACCATGCGTCGTCGCGTCGCGGCGTGTCGTCGTCGTCGGGTAGCGTGTGATCTCCAGCGCGGCGCGGCCCCGGCTGATTTGTACGTTTAACGTACAGCGCGCTGTAGGTACGGATCGCGGTAGGTATAGGCGAGTGACGGAGGCCTGGCTTCGTAATCGCTTTCTCACAGGAACTGAACTTACAAATCAGTTTCAACGCCTCGGAGGAAGTAACCCAAGCGCATGGACAGTAAGATGACGACTTTCTGAAGCTAACCTGAAGCCACTTAGACCTGCAAATGGCCCTAAACTAAAGCGTGGTCATCGTATTTCAAGACTAAGATATACCCAGAACCATTTAAATTGGACTATTGAAGATTGGTCGTAAGTTATGTTCTACGACGAATCAAAATGTATGCTCTACAAGCACGATGGAAGACACAGAGTATATAAAAGACCAGGGAAAAGATTCAAGCAAGCATGCATAAAAGAAAAAGTAGGCTACGGTGGTAGGTCTGTACATGCGTGGGCCGGAATTTCATCTGAGAGTCGCACAGAACTGGTGTTCATAGAAAACGGTTCTTTAACTAGCGTAATTTAAATGTGGACGAAATCCTTAATGAACACGTTGGGCCATTTATGGTCAATTTGGGTGAAGATGCTATTTTTATTTATGACAATGCCCGACCTCATACAGGTTTGATTGTGAATGACTACCTACAAGAGATGAACATTGCTCGTATGAAGTGGCCAGCACGCAGCCCGGATATCAACCCGATCGAGCATGCTTGCGACGAGCTGGGGAGATGCGTAAAACAACGAAACCCTCCCCCAATCACGCTCCGTGAGCTCAAGATTGTTATCACAGAGGAATGGGAGAATATTTCGCAAAATCGTATAAGGAACTTGGTGTACAGCATGCCAAACCGCGTAAACGCAGAAAAGGAAGCATGAGGAGGCAATACTAAGTATTAAAATCCAAGAAAATCATTATTTTTATACAAAAATGTCATGTTTACTATTTTTGTTTAAAGGCGAGATCAGCAGTTTTTTTACTTTGTTTCGTTTTAATAAATAAAAATGTAGTGACTTGTAAATTTTATTACTTTCATTTAAGGAGTTTTAAATTGTCTACTAAACACAATTTATGTCATTAAGCTAGCATTCTTAGTTTCCGAGATTTATAGGTTTTTCTAAGTGACCCGGATTCTTTGCTCTCGAGTGTACATTATTTACATAGGTAGGTAATTAGTTATCCCCGCACCACGGTAATAAAGTACTTACGTAGCTTGATAACACTCGGTTACTGTTTCTGTTCTCCATCGCGTCGCTCGTTAGATATTTATTACTGTGTTTTTTCGTTTCGTTGTCGAACTACATTACTTACATAGGTACGTAATTAGTTATCCCCGCACCACGGTAATAAGGTACTTACGTAGCTTGGTTTCTGTTCTCCATCGCTTCGCTCGTAGGTAGATAATAAATACATAAGGTCACGTCTAGTCACGGAAGGGTAGGCAAGTTACTACGGTAATCTTACCTATTTATTTACTATTCTTTATCGTTTCGTATATTAGTATATTTGTCGTAATAATGGCTCCTACCAAAGGAAGGGAAATTGCAGTCAAACGTGTCTCGGCTAAAAAGGATATGTTGTACTCTCGCATGCAAGAATTGTATGAACAATCTCTGTCGCTTAACCAATTAGATATTGTCGCGCGCGATTCTTTTCTTAGTGACATAGAATCTTTAGATACTTTGCGTCAAGATTATGAAGAATGTCTTGATCAATTCAATACGCTTCAATTAGAAATGGATTCGGATTTTAAGGTCGATTACGCACCTTTAAAATCATTCGATACGTGGTATAGCCGCATTAAGCGCTCCGCGAAATTGCTGACGTCAGATAATAATAGCAACTCGAACTCGAACTCGCATAGAAGTGATCGCCCTAAATTGCCGCCAATTCAGATTCCACAGTTTGACGGGGATATTAAAAATTGGCCTTTATTTTTCTCTAGTTTCGAAAATATAATACACAACAATAAGTGTTTAACCGATCACGAAAAATTGTACTACCTACTCGACAAATTGAGTGGTAAAGCCAAGGCCGTCTGCGCAGGCATTACGCCTTGTGCCGAAAATTATTATTTGATTTTAAATACTTTGAAGTCAAAGTATCAAGACGTAAGATTAGTAGCAACCGCCTACTTGGATCAAATATTTAATTTGAAAAATATTTCGTCTGGTAATGAACAAAATTTAGAAATGTTTCTCGATGTTCTCGCTTCGTCTGTTCGCGCATTGAAAAACCTTAAGCTCGAAAACTTAAGTGATTTTTTGTTTTTGTATCTCGCACTTGAAAAACTCGATCCCGAAACTGTCCGTTTATTCGAAATGGACAACCGCAACGATTCCGATATACCTAGTTTCGATGATTTGGAATCATTCGTTCGCGGACACATTAAAATCTTACAACGTACGTCGCAAGAAGCTCCTAGGAAGTCGACTAGCACTACACCGACCGAGCGCCGAATGGAAGTGGCATCGAGACCACATAAGTCCACACATTCGTATGTTAATATCGTATCAGCTTCTTCTTGCTCGTTGTGTAAGATTCAACACGACAACATTACTCAACATCTGTACAGGTGTTCGGGTTTTCAAAAGCTCACTCCTAGTGAACGTCATAAATTTGTTCGATCCAACAATTTATGTATAAATTGTTTTAGTGAAAAACATCGCGTTTCGAATTGTACTTCGTATTCTCGCTGTCGTAAATGCTCAAACAAACATCATACCATGTTGCATTTTGAGAACAATAATGCCGCATCTAGTGTTTGTACATCTGTGGTAGATGATAGAACGGTCGCACCTTCGCTCGCGACCACGTGCCCGCCACCGCTCGCAGCAGCGCCCCCGCTTGTCTCGCGTCACTCTGCGCTGCAACGGGGTACGCTCACCCCCGCCGCGCCAGCGCAGTCGCAGCCCGCGCAATCGTACATTGCTTCGGATCGCTCTCGCGCGCCCTCTGGCCGCGATTCGGAGCGCGCAAGCGATGTTACACTCTGCTCGCTCACTTCTTCACGCGCGCCTAGTACAGTTTTACTGGCCACCGCTCGCATCGTGGTTTTCGATTCTCGCGGCAATAAACATATTGTCCGCGCCTTATTAGATAGTGCGTCGCAAAGTAATTTTATTACTCGCGAATGCTGTGAACGTCTCGGTCGCCCAAGCAACCGTTCGGGTTGTTCTGTAGTTAGGGGGATCGGAGATTCTACAAAAGCCGTTCAAGGCTCTCTAAAAATTGAATTTTGCTCTCGTTTCGATTCGAGTATTTGCTTCGATATGGATTGTTTCGTTGTAGATAAAGTCACCGAACGTTTACCTACAGTTTCGGTCGATACTGCCGTGTTGTCGAATTTCGATAATTTGCCATTGGCCGACGATACCTACGCCGATCCAGGGGATATTGAGATGTTAATTGGAGCGTCAATTTTCCCGCGCCTTTTGCTATCGCGTAAGGTTCAAGGTCACCCATCGCTCGCCGCCTCCGCCGGCCCGCTCGCATTGGAGACAGTTCTTGGTTTCGTTATAGTTGGTTCTGCTCCCACGCGCGTAGATGACTACGCTCCTGTCTCTTACTGCTGCTCAGTTGATCCTTCGGAGTCAGCAGTTCGTAAATTTGGGGAAATTGAGGAGGTCAACGTCCCTCCAATTCTTAGCCCAGACGATAAAGTCTGTGAAGAAATTTATTGTCGTACGACTACTCGTGACGTCGATAGTCGTTATGTCGTCGCCCCCCCTTTTAAGGGTGATATTCGCTCGCTTGGTGATTCGCGCCAAAGGGCCGAATCTCGCTTTCTTTGTCTCGAACGCAAAACGCAAGCTTCTCCGAATATGAAGAACGCTTACGATAATATTGTATCGGAAAACCTGGATAAAGGTTATATTTCGCCCGCGCCCCTCGAGTCTGAGGAGTCTTCGTCTCCTTCGTACATCATTCCTCATCACGGAGTGGTTCCTGAGGATACATTTGTCGCTAATAGAGTGGCTAAAATTCAGGCTGAATTGTCGCCTCAGAATTTATGCCACGTCGCTGGTACTGACAATCCCACTGATTGTCTTTCTCGTGGTCGTAACATCCGCTCTACGAAGTGGAAGCGTTGGAGAGCGGATTATTTGCACACATGGCAATCGCGTCAGAAGTGGAACACCCCTACGAACCCTATTACTGTCGGTACGGTGGTGATTCTTCTCACCGAGAACGCGTCTCCTCTTCATTGGCCCCTTGGCATCGTGGAGGAAGTTTTTCCTGGGGCGAATGGAGTAACTCGTATAGTGTGGGTAAAAACTGCGACTGGTTCCTACATGCGTCCAGTTGTACGTCTCTGCCCACTACCTAATCAATAGTTAGTCTCGCGTTCTTCTTAGGTAGCCTTAGGTTTAGGTTTAGTTAGCTTAGTTTTTCTCTTTTGAAGGTAACCCTTCAAGCCGGGGGGGAAATGGTTGCGCGTGTTATAGTTTTTCGCGCTATTTTGTAAATTGTATTTGGTTTGTGGATGAAATGCATTCCCTTTCCTTTCTCCCTCCCGCACACGCCTGCTTTCTCTCTCTACGCTGCCGACCCTGCGCGCGAGACTGGAGAGAGTGGCGCCATCAGGTTCGCTACGGCGCTAGCTTTGACAGCACGCGTCCATTTTTTCGTCGTCTCGGCTCTCCGTAACTACAAAAGCTTGGAGATGCAAAACCTATAGTTTTTCGTGATAAATAGCAGTGATTACTTGCTCAGTGATAAACAGGTCGCTCTATGGCGTTCGCTCGACCACACGCCTTTCGTATCATATCGTATCGACTCGTCTCGGAGCTCCGCAACCGCGAGTGATGTAAAATCTAGAACTAAAGTTATCGCTTGTGTTTAACCACTAAACTGTATGGAAAAAACTTTGTGCCAGTGAAACCTCCAGGACAGTGCAACACGCTTGGAGCGATAGCGTCGCCTAGCGAGATCACTCTGCAGCTTCCAGGTATGTGCTCCTTTCTGGCGAGCTGACTCCAAACCTTTCAAAATCCGAATCAGCTCGTCATTTCCCTCATTACCTAATTCGCAAACCAAATTATATCGTGTCGTATTCTTTCGATTCATTTGTAGCAACTTAGCCGCCATCTTTTCCCTCGCGCTTTCGTAATAATTCTCAAATACAGTCCACTGCCCCACCATAATTAATGAAGTAAAATTAATATAAAGGAGGGCTTTATTTTTTATTATTACCTATAGTTTATTTATTTTTATATTATTTACTTTTTTAAAATATTTTCACAAAAAAAAACAAGTACCAATATTTTAAAAACAAGAATGTTCGGTGATTCACCAGAAAGCTGAATTCTAAGTGAAATGTAATAAGAATTGACCATTTTACGTTAAATATGAATCGGCTCGCGGTTCTCTTAAAATTCAATTTATAAATCCTTTCGCAGTTCACTTTTCTTAAATGGCGCTTTTAGGCCCCCAGAATTATTAGCTGTCAGTTATTAAGTCGATAAAAATTTTTTTTTTTATTTTTAGTGTGTCTATATTGGTAAATATTAGTTATTCACAACCACTTTGCTTTAAAATTAACTCTTTCAAAGTCTTTCGTTTATGAGGTTATTTAACTTTAGGCGTTGGAAACGTAGGTCTTATAAAGTTTAGACCAAACAATGCTTAGTTGTTTTAAAATTAGATCTTCTGTCCATAGGTGTTTTACACTTTAGGCCTTTCGTCCAATAGGTGTTTTAAATTTTAGGCCTTTCGTCCGTAGGCATTACAAAGTTAGATATATGAACTTTAGAGATTGTAATACGTAACCAATGTTAATGGTCACTTATAAAGGTATTGCTGGTATTTCATTTATTTTTTAATTTATTCTAGGTCATAATATTACTAGATGTCAAACTTTGACTACGCCGGCATTGTTTTAAAGTTTTTCCGTGAAAAATTGATATTTTCTAGCAGTAAAAAAATCCTATGTAGTGACTCTTCAGCGTTCTATCCATTTATGTGCAAAATGTAGTTCAATCAGTTGCTTACTTTCAATGTGAAAGAAGGACAAACAAACTAACAAATACACTTTCTCATTTATAAATTTTGCTATAAAATAAAAAAAAATAAAATAAAATAAAAATAAAAATAAAAATAAAAATAAAAATAAAAATAAAAATAAAAATAAAAATAAAAATAAAAATAAAAATAAAAATAAAAATAAAAATAAAAATAAAAATAAAAATAAAAATAAAAATAAAAATAAAAATAAAAATAAAAATAAAAATAAAAATAAAAATAAAAATAAAAATAAAAATAAAAATAAAAATAATTTATTTCAAGACCACAGGATCCATAGAATGTTAGTAACAATGTAACTTATACTATGTTAGTAGATAATAATAAGTGAGAAATAAAACAATAAAACAATGCCTCTAATGGGCAGGCTCACCGAACCCTTAACACATGAAGCTCGGTGAACCTGCCAATCAGGGTCGAATCAAGGCGGTCCCCGATCATCCTCAGCACTCCGTTCGAGCTGCGTCGCACTCTGTTGACGAGCGAGGCAACTTTCTTTCGCATTACTGCGTAAAAATCATCTACGCTTGCGTCGGCAAACATGCCAGACGCGCTGCAATATCGCGGTAGTCGAAACAGAGCCCTGAAGACGTTATTGTATTGAACATGTAGCGTGTTATAAGCCCTCTGTGAAAAATTGGCCCATAAACTACTCGTATAGAACGCCTGGCAATATGCTTTAAAAAGCGTTATCTTAACCTCTGCTGTACATCGAGCAAATCTATGTGCCAACATATTTCCACGAACTGACAAAGCCCTACGCTCTCTCTCGATATCTAAATTGTCACACATGTTCTCAGTAACTATATGTCCTAAATATTTAAACTGTGTAACATGGTTCAAAGCAACAGCATTAAGTGTGAGTGGGGGAATTGTGGACGGACCCTTATTGTTTGATTTAAATAACATAAACTCACTCTTCTTTGTGTTATACTTCAAACCATGTGACACAGCGTAAGACTCGCAGGTCTTCAACAGCCTTCTCAGTCCACCAATCGAGGGGCTCAGCAACACCATGTCGTCTGCGTAACTAAGATTATTCACGCATACATCATCTACAAAGCATCCAACATGTGTGTTGCTAAGCTCCTCGATCAGTTCATTAACATAAATATTAAATAGACGAGGAGATGTCAAGCCACCTTGTCGCACTCCACATTCCATACAATATTCATCAGAATATGTATTTCCCCACCTGACAACATTTATCTGATTGCTGTACCAATAGGAGAACATCCTGACAATATCAGAAGATACACCAGCTTTTTCCAGCTTTGTCCACAGCCCACAATAAGAAACCATATCAAAGGCTCTGGACAGATCCAGAAAGCATGCGTAGACCGGAGTTTTCCTAGTTACATAATAGTTAACTGTATGCTTTAAAGCTAGTATAGCACTCTCTGTTGAGAGCCCAGCTCGAAAACCGAATTGCGTGTCCTGCAACGATGACGTCACTCTATCAAGTTGTATGTCCAGCAGTCCATCCAGGACCTTTGCTATGATTGTGGCTAAAGAAATTGGTCTATAATTTAATTTATCCGATGTATCTCCAGTAGGATTCTTCACAATTGGCACCACAATCAAATCAAATGGCAAAAGCTATGAATTTATTTATATTTTATGGACCTGTGACTTTTTAAATTTGTTTCAGTTTTTGGGACGAGATAATGAAAGTTTGCTACAGACTCAAAAAGAAGATTATGTTTATCTTTTCGCCCCGTCACTTTTCCCTCTTTAAAAGTTCTATCCTAACTATAAGGGTACAGTAGAAAGCAACTCAAGGTTAAAAGTCCAGGAAACAGGCAGCATTGTTCACCTGTCCAACTAAAAACAACTGCGAGCCTTAATCCAGCTGACAAGTGAAGAAAAAATTTGAAGAGATAATGCAAATCCGGGAGGAGGGTCCCGGGTTAAGGGATTAGCACATGAAGGAAGAAAAAATTGTACCGCGTAAATTTTTTTCTTCCTTCATGGATTAGCAGAAACATTGGTGCAGCTGCTAACTGTTATAGGCTGATCTAGTAATTACTCTTTTATTATTGTTTTGAATTAAAAAATTAAATAAATGTAATGATATAAAAAAAAAAATTTTAATCGTGTGGATTTCTAAGTTAACCTACCTTACAAACCTTGTTAGAATTATTGAACAGCCTATGGATTTCACCATGGTCCAAGAAAATAAGGTCTAACAAAAAGACCGAGTGACTGACACAAGCCTACGTCATTTCCCTGTCATTTTGCCTATTCATCCTTGTCGAATGCGTCTAATAGACAAGGATGAACAGCGCAAAATGACGTAAGCTTGTGTCAGTCACGTGGTCTTCTTGTTAGACCTTGTTTTCTTAGATCATGGATTTGACCGAAGATAGCAGCCGGGACCAACCGCTTTACAAGCCTTCCGAAGCTCAATATCATCTTTATGTTCGGACAATCAGGTAATCCTGTAATATCCTAACCAAAGCAGGGAAAACGTCAGACATTGATATTTGTTCGACAAACGCCCCACCGAAATTCGTACACGTAACCTCTGTAAAATGAGGAGGCTGTGGTTTCATAGTTTTGTATTGTAGTTAACAATCTCCATAATTTGTAAGAAGTGGACTATTTGTGTACAAAATTCAAAGGGGACATATAGCGAACAAAGAGTAAAAGTCAAAGATCTAACTATTGTGAGAACTATAACACAAATTCATTAACTTGCTCACCCCATTATATGGTTTTAGGGTGCGTATAATGCTCTAACGACCTGCCCTTTTTGCCACAGAATAGTTTCATAGACACTAAATTTCCCTCGTCACACTTTACTATTATCACGCGAAGATGGGTGACAACCAGGCGATGTGGGCGGGGCCGGCGCGCCAAAACTATGAGCAAAACGCTCATACTTCACGCAAAGAAACGATCGCGCTGTCTAACTCACACATAGCTATAAAAATCTACATCAGTGTGCGTGCATGCGTATGATTCGTTTCCATTTGAAATCGCGTGATTGAGCGGCGCTATGATTGGCTAGATTTGAAATTGCAAATATGTGCGTAAACTTCATCTTTATTGAAGTACAGATGTAGTGGAGGTGAAAGGTGGGGTGGAATCGGCGACACCGGATTTCATACGGACGGCGCATTATCGCCATTCTAACCTCTTTTAAATGTTCTGTGGTGACAACAGTCTTGTATCTTAACTAATCCATAAAAAGGCTAAATTCTTCACTGATAAAAGGCTAAGTAGTAACCATGGCGGTCTACAGTGAACGTAAACGTATTTCAGTACATTATAATTAAATTTTATTATTTTCTTACCGCATTTTCTAGTAAATATTGACTCTACTTTGATAGATAGCAATCCATATTTATAATAAAGAATGTTCACTAATTGTGAATATTAGCTTTCTAAATTCTCCGTTCAAAATAAAAAATACTGGTGAAAGAATTATTTCGATACGTCAATTAGTTTCCAAGATAGAGAATTTTAAAGTGAGCGGGCGACGAAATTCCGCGATCAATGCGCGTGACGTCATAATGCAACGCTCGCTCAGTCCGTACCCGCTCTTCCGTACGGCTGCCTTGCGTTATTAGGTATTCTGTGCTTGGGTTTCTGAATTAAAAAAAAATTACCAATTCAAATACCAGAAAATCATGTGTTGTGCCAAAATGTACAAATACAACCATCAATGCGCCGGAAAAGTTATTTTTTGTCGTTCCAATGGATGTCAAAATACGAAGGAAATAGTTACAAGCTATGAAGAGATTAGATCCTGTTAGAAATCGAAGCACAGTTTATTGTTGTGAAGATCATTTTGACGTAAGTATAGGTAGTGATTACCTTTTTATGTACCTACTAGCTGCCCGCCCGTGGCTACGCCCGCGTTGGATTTCGACTTTTCCCGTAGGAATGAGATGATTTCTAGCCTGAAAAAGTAGCCGCGCGCGCTACTAGTATGAGGTAGACTTAATCCATTCCTAAGATCTATTCTATATCTGTACCAAGTATCATCAAAAATTCCCGCCGCGCTACTATATTTCCCGTGGGAATGTTATATTTTCCCACGGTATAATAGCCTTAATCCCCCCCTAAAATATTTTATATCTCTACCAAGTTTCACTAAAACTTTCTGCCTGACCTCCCATTTTCCCGTGGGAATAAGGTATTTTCCCGCGGTAAGAGGTAATCTATATCCTACTCCAAGGTCTATTTTATCTCTGTACCAATCTTCATCAAAACTTTTCACCTGTACTACTATTTTTCCCGTGGGATAAAAGTATTTTGCGGTAAAATGTAGTCTATATTTTTTACCGCGAAAATACTTATATATCCCTATGGTCTATTATATCTCTGTACCAGGTTTTATCAAAACTTCGGGGAGTGAGAGGTCTTCCCGCGGTAAAAAAGTAGCCTATATCCATCTCCAAGGTCTATTCTATCAAACCCCAAGGTCAGATTGCTCGTAGATACCAAGTTTCATCAAGTTTCCGCCTCACGACTCCGCCCGCGCTTAGTCATTCCCGTGGGAATCAGTTGTTTTCCCGCGATAAAAAGTAGCCTATGTCCGTCTCCAAGGTCTATTCTATCTGCGTAACAGAGAGACAGACAGAGTTACTTTCGCATTTATAAGATTAAGTAGGGATTAGTAGTTTTCGGTTATAAGACCTAATGGTTGCCTGGAAGAAATCGCTTAGAGTGATAAGGCCGCCTCTTGCCTCCTCCTCTTTGAGTATTGTTAATGTATTTTTTTTTGTGCAATAAAGTATATTTCGTTTTTTTATTTTGACCTATATTACATTACCTAAAACCTAAGGTCTGATACCTACTTCTAGCTATAGCTAGTGGCATTACGAAATGAAACACTTGGGTATTTTAGGTACTTCAATAAAATAATACTTATAGAACAGATATTCATAAGTATCTATTTTCGAACGTTATATTATAAAAAGTTTAACTTAACTTACCTTTGCATTTTTACGCCTCGCCTAACGACGGCAAAGAAATCACTATTGTCGCTAAATAATGAGCAACCATAAGTCCTTCTATTTTAGGTAGATTATTTGATTGTCCTTTTCCGAACCCTTCATCTATTATTAATTCAATTCATACAACTGGAAGCGATGAAATAAAGCAAAACACTGCGCGAGTAAACTACTGCGGAGCGGAGCGTTGCAGTGTGACGTCACACGCGGTCACGTGACTGTCAGCGGGACTCGATATTTATGGGAACTTTGAATGCATGTAAAATCAAAACTACTTGGTATTTTTTAATGAAACAAAAACTAGTGTATCTGTATATATAAAAGCTCTACTGTAACAAAGTTTCAAGTGATTTTACATACTTAGTAACATTCCTTATTGTATCAATATCCATCCAAATTGTTAATACTTAGCAATATTGACTTTCTCGTCCGCTGCGTTTATTCTTGTAAAAAATTAAAATATAAGAAATAGGTATATATTATGTTAACTTTTATTCAAACTCAAAAAATAAAAACTGTATCGGATGGCTCTACCTAATAATAATAATCATTCATAATTCGAAGAAAACCGTAATGTAACTCTCAGAACAGTAAATAATGTAGGCCTTCTTCTTCCAGACAATCAGAATATCTAAAAAATATAAAAAATTATACGCAACGATGCTTGAATTTGTAAAAATGTGGACATTGATACCATTCATATTATTGTATGTACCCTATTAACATTTTCTGTAAGTATTATAATTTCATTGAAATCCACACTCGTCACCCCTATAATCGTGTTTTGTATTATGTGACATGAATGAGTATGAGATAGCGAATATCAAATGTCGAGAAAAGGTATTTCGACACTTTTTATATGTACGTGTCTCGTTTATTTCATTACTTACCAGCGACTCGACGTAGTAATTCAAAACAGCACAAGATATTAATATTTAATAAGAAAAAGGAATAGAAGTACCTTCACTACATAGTATAAAACAAAGTCGCTTTCTCCGTCCCTATGTCCCTATGTCCCTCCCTTTGTACGCTTAAATCTTTAAAACTACGCAACGGATTTTGATGCGGTTTTTTTTAATAGATAGAGTCATTCAAGAGGAAGGTTTATATGTATAATACATGCATAATATACTTAAGAATAATCCACAATAACCATTTTCCCGTGCGGAGCCGGGGCGGGTCGCTAGTTAAAGTATAAATAGAAAAAATTCTGGGAGAAGTACCCTAATACGATAAAAAGGTTGTGATCGGTTTTTGATTGGACGAGTAGATTTCCTTGAAATAAGTATTTTAATTTTTCACTCGTTTGGACCACGCATTTTTTTTACACGCTTTTATTAGGTCCATTTGTATATGTTACAGTCAAAACCACTTTTGACTGCAAAAATTAGGCAAAAGTGGTTTTTAGTTTACCAGGCGGGTGCGAGCAGCGTAGTGAGCACGGGAGTTCAGGGCACCCCTACTACCTATACGGATAGTATAGGTTCGAATGGTATGGCAGAAGCGATGTGGGCGAGCGCAGCGAGCCCAGATTGCTCGCCATACCCTTCGTGTTAGGTTACATATGAACCTAAATTATCTAGAAGCGGTTTTGATCGGTTATGAGTTTTGACTGTAACATATGTAACTAACTATGCAATGGAATCTAAGGTAACTAATTTAACCATCTTCCAAGGGTCGTAGCGTAGTGAAAATTGGAATGCATACCGACGGTTAAAAGGAAGTTGGAAATAAGCGACAAAAAGTGAAATGTTCAGGAGAGCCGTTCAAAGTTTTGAATTTTAGAAAAACTGACGTATTTTTGTAATTTATTGAGATATCTTGAAAACTAAAACAGTAATAAAATCAGAAAAAAAATGGAGCAGTTACTGGTATTTTTAGTTTTAATGCTTTTACGCTATTTAAAGTGATTTTTGTCGCTTATAACAATAGCTTTTAATTTCCCAATAAGGAAATATGGCATAAGATACTAATGACAAAATAAAATATTAAGGGATAAGAAGTATAAGCGACGTAGAAATTTATCGCATCGGGTATAAGAGACAAGACAGTTAAAATACGTGTATAGTATACTCTATAGTCTATACGTATTAGGGTATAAGAGACAAGACAGTTAAAAGTATAACCGACAGAGTAATATGAAAATGAATTTTGTATAAAAGGTACAAGCGCCATAGCTATGTTAAATTAGGAAATAGAAGTAGGCTATAAACAACGTTTGTAATTTTTGAGGGAAAAGCTTAAAAGGCATTACCGACAAGCAAACACAAAATAAGTCATTTTTGTAGGGGTACAAGCACCTTTACTGCAAAAATGACCTGAATTTTCGTCGGTTACGAAAAATGATACTAGGAAAATGCTTTTTTTTGCTTGGGCATAAACGCCAAAAAAGTCATCGTAGAGCCATGGGAGTAAGCGCAATAGAAAGAGCGGAAAATTTTAAGTAGGATGGCATTTATAACTCATTTTTGACCAAGACGTCGCTTATGCCCTACTTCCTTTTTACCGTCGATACGTAATTCCGATGACAACACAATAATTTGACACAAATAAGCTGATCTGATGCTGAAGCCGGAAGGTGGGTAGTGGAACTCTTCAACGGCTACTAGTAAACACCCCGAATTTGGGCTCATTTGATTTGTCTAAATAAGACCTTTATATTGGCAAGGTGAGGTGACCACTAAACCAGGGTCTGATAAAGGACCCCAAAGGTAGATAGTGAAACTCTTAAATTAAGCATCTTCCAAGGGTCGTAGCATAATGAAAATTGCAATGTACTCGTATTTGTAATTGACGCTGGAGCCGGAAGGTGGATAGTGAAACTTCAGCGGCTTTTTTTAAACTATTATTTTTTTTACCTCGTGGTACACCGTGGTCTGGTGGTATGCACGTATGCATTGGTTATTAAATTATTATTTTTTCTACCTCTTTTAATAGAGTGAATAGCAAACTGTTAAGGTTGGCCTAGTGAGAGATGCTTAACTCCACAATAAGTTTTTTGCCCACAAACGTCAATAAATTGTCTTTCAATACAAAATATCACGACATGAAACGATAAATAAGAAATATTGTTAGTAAATGGCGAGGGTTTAATTAGCGCTTTCCAGACAAAAGATTCTTTTTTTTTTTTTCTGATATTAGATAATTCCAAAGAAGATAGAAGCGCCTGCCCACATGGCGCGTTGCGTCGCCGCAGCGTTGTCGCTCCGTTGTTTTACGTACCTACAAATAACCATAAGTATTGTTCACACAGCGGGGTGCGTCGACGCCACGCACAGGCGAGGAATTGTTCCCTAAGAAATGAATCTTTCCACGAAGACTGTCGCCATAACGAACCGTTCCAAACAGAGTGTTGCAGACCCCGAAACGAAGCGGGCGGGGGTGTACTCAATGCGACTCAAACTCAAAGGATTAAAGCTTTAAAGATTTTCATGAGGTGTTGCGATAAAAATAGTCGTAGTCCTTTTTATATTATAATTTTAAAATTTGTGGCAATAATAATATCTAACACCCAAAACAAGACTCGCTAGCGACATCTATAAGCAGGTAGTGGTACTAACAAAACAGAGAGCTGGTTCTCAGTCGGCTCCCACCTTTCTGTTCTCAGTACTATTATTTATTCTGTGCAAGCGGAAGAGACTACGAAGTTCTTTATTCAGAAGTATAGAACAATCTTATTTCTTTAGTTAGTTGAAAGTTTGGAGCTTGTATATTCGTAAATTTAATGGCGATGCCCGCTATTTTTGGTAAGGCCTGCTATCCACGAGTATAAATATGAAGGTTCTAAACATGCTGTATCGTTGTATCGAGTTATCGGGCGATTTGATTAGCCCGGAGAAGCCTGAAGGCGAAACGTATTTCATTTACTTTTCCAGTAAGTTTATATTTTTAGGATACAGTTTTATTTTTTAGACAAGAATCAGATTAGGTTATGTAGGTAAGTTATTTTGATATTCAAACGTTAAAATTTCGTTATTGTAAGTGAAAATGCTAGTTTATTGCGAGAGAGTTTAAAATTGATAATTATGCCATAGAAAGGTAATTTTAAACACCAAGTACTTCATGTATACCTAAGCTACAAGCGTACTCGCTAACACTAATAATAATAAAATATTTATTTCTACCCATACAGAGATAGTACCTACAGTTGATATTACATTACAATTGGCAAGTAGGTAAATAGACATTTAGATACAATTCAGAATAAGGTAAAGGTGGCCAGATTAGTAGCTAAAATGTAACCCTGTCTCTCAAACTAGGAAACCTGTATCTTGAGAGGTAGTGTATAATCGTTGTCTTAGCGGCAAGTGGACAATGTGTATCATTATGAAATAAATAACAAAATTAAATGGGACCAGGTAGGTAAGTGAATGTGTAATGTATGTGTGTGTGTGTGTATGTGATTGTGGGTGCGTGTGTGTGTTGTATGTATGGAGACGCTAGAGACACTTGTTGACGCCATTTTTTAAACCAGATTTCCATAAACCTAACACATCCACTACGGTGTTTAAGGGCATTCATACGGGCGGAAGTTTTGCCTTGATCTCTGGACATCTAAGACTTAGTCAAGAATCAATCAAGTAATTGAAATAACAGTTTTTCTACCGTATCTGCAAAACAGTTTTAATTTATGAATTCCAATAAATAGATGACCACATTAAAGAAAAATGTTATTAAACAATAATTATCACAATGCCATGAATTGAGTCATCACATTATGGGATTTCACGCTTGTTATGGTAATGTGCTGTTTATATTATGATTAATTAAACAAACATTAACCTCATTATTGACTTTCTCACATCTGTGCTTACGAATCGGTGTAGTAAATATTTCAATGTCACTGAAAATTCAATACCTTACTGTAAGATAAAACTATTTTTTTTTGAAAAATATTGTTTTGTAATTGTAGGTACCTAAATTTAAAAGTATCTGACTTTTTATGTCTGTATTTTATGATTTCACGCTTAAATTGATGATCAGATTGCAGTAAAAAAAACCATAATCTTTGATGGAATAACCGAGAAGAACTTACCTTACTTTTTACCGCAAGAAAATACTTCATTTAAAAGTTATATTTTTACATACCCACCATTTCTTACTTCTACACATCTGTTACCATCGCCCAATGGTTGGTAGGCAGAAAAGCTGCAACTTGCCGTCTCCTTTCTGTATTGTACATATTTTTTTTTTCTTTTAAGTGCAATAAGACTCCGTAAAGCATATTTTGATTTGGTTTGAAAAATGTGACGTGCGACCATTTTTTTGAGTTAGACTAGATACTCTTAAATGCTCTTCTATCGCTTATATGTTAACACTTCAATAGCACAGCCACTTTAGGTTGAATTTATTTGAGCACAAAATAAAATAACATTTCTGGGAAAAAAATACAATTAAACAGTTTGGCATGCATAGGACGCGAATTGTATATGGTGTGGGCTCTATGTCAGACAATGAAATTACCAATACATAAATCGGGTTTAAAATAAAAGACGCTTTACAAAATACTACAGCTCATATAATCGAAGTTACACTTTCATCAACAATGATCACAAAAGTTTTCCTTTTGTTTTATGCACCGCAAAGAACTTTCTGTTCGCATTCGACTAAAAAATAATACAGATAAAACGTATGTTTGTTAAAAATAATTTACTGGAACAATTATAATTAGTTATTTACATTAAAATTCGCAAATACAACTGTTATTTACATTTTTTATTTATAATGTCTTAGTGATTTTTCATTTATTTACAAAATCTACATTTTTATAAATCTTAACAACATTTGGTCAATTCTTATTACGTAAATACTTTGCTATGAAGTTTTAGTTATACTTAGGACCTTGTCACTCACAAAAAGTTTTACTTTAAAAACTAATCTAAAAAAGAAGTTCACATACAATTTACTTAAAAAGCAAATATTTTAAAATTTTATTTTTAACTGTACTATATATTTATCTAACTGAGAAAATAATTGTTCGTTGATTTTATTATAAATTGAAAATAATAACGAACACAAATAACATTTTCATTAAGTGCATAACGATACGAATAAAGTGGCAATGAGCAATAAAAAAAATGTTTCGAAAGGCTAAGTAATAATTATATGAATTATAAAATATAATACTGTATAATACTAAACAAAACTTTATTTTTAAAACTATGCGCTTTAAAAACTATTAATTTCATACAGCAACAAATTATTACATATTATGTGAAGATTAATTTCAGCTTGAATGTATTAAAACTTCTACTATGAGATATTATGTTGTTTTAATTCATTATTTATTTAGGCTATGCAAAATTTATAACCCTTGCATATTTTTAAATCTATCTATACTTGAAATAATTAGGGTATCAGAAAAATTGATTCCTTACAATCTTTGACAACAAGAACGACGACAATTTCGGTTCGAGTTACTGTATAGGATATCAATCTCTATGTAGCAGTGAATAAGACATATTATTAAAATTAATACCAGGGAAAGTAATAATATTATAGAGAATATCAAACCATTCTAGGGTTGTAAAACATTTTTTTGTTTTGTTTTGTGCGTTATGTGATATTATGTGGAATGAAAAGGATTTGTTTTCAGTTCAGTTAAAATAATAATTTGATCACTATACAATGAGAAAGAAAATATTTTAAATAAATATATATTATTACTGTTTAAGAAAGTTTCTTACTTATCGTCACAATATTTTTGTTTTGAAGGAAATTTGAGATGATCATGGTTCTTATAATGACGAGGTAGTTTTAATACTAGGGAGTAAAGAGTAGATCAAAAACAGAGAAATATTATGAAGAGGAAGGAGACAAATACGTGTTTAGGAATAATAATATTATATGTATATGGGACAAGAGGTAAGTATGACATTATTTTT
Organism: Teleiodes luculella; assembly: GCA_948473455.1. Lineage (NCBI taxonomy): Eukaryota > Metazoa > Arthropoda > Insecta > Lepidoptera > Gelechiidae > Teleiodes > Teleiodes luculella. The sequence goes on along the minus strand of OX419598.1, from coordinate 7,765,899 downwards.
TATTTTAAGACAATACATATTAGGAAATTTAAAGTATCAATAAAAATATAGAATTGGTTAGCTTCATATGAAATGAAAATAATTCATTGGTAACAATGTACGTATGGCATACCTACATATTTTGCTTAGAGTATAAATAGAAAAAAATCTGGGAGATATTTCATTTGGTTTTTAAACTTTTTAATGTACAAACAAGCGGAGAAATAATAATGTAAGTGAGAAAACAATTTAGATAACACAACACATAAATGAACTTGTTATATTTTATTGTAGTAGATAAAAACTCTAGGCCCTTCTTAATCTGTGTCACTAATTTTTAAAACCTTTAATGAAGTTAAGAATCGTCTAGAAAGTAAACTATAAACTATTTCTATTTAAATGCTAAATATTATACTACTTGGTGTTTTCATACGAACTTTTTTTAGGATTTTTTTGCCTATCAAGTACAAGATTTATAGAGAGAAGAAACCGATCAAAGATATGACCAATATATATACTCTACATAACTAACAGTCCAAATAAGATTTCCTAAAAGACATGAGACAATAATGTTTTAAAAAACCTGTTAAAAGTATTAAGTATTCAACAAGCCTGTTATCTTAAATTTTACTATTCCCGGTAAAAATAACAGCAATGGGAAGTTTTCCAGTAGCAAATTAAGGAAAAAATCCTTAAAAAACGGCTCAACAGATGGCACTAGTAAATAGTGAGGTAATAAAATTAAATAGAAGTATTGGATTGAAAAAAAAAACAATTAATTTAATCAAATAATCCTAAAATTAATTTCAGTCAGAACCATGTAAAATCCGACAAAAAAAAAGTCTACAATAAATCTCACTGCTCTCATTACTTTACTAGCGTCATCTATGGAAATCTTAAAGAACGCTCGTGGAGTTTCACCAAGCGCCAACAATCGCATTTTTTTTTATTTCAAGCTGTCAGAAAATCTCCCATTACAATATTTAACAGTATGGAACAGAATAATATGTACGTATTTTTATACCTATACTATATTGTTGTTCCGAAGATGTTATTTGCTTTTACTTAAAAATAAAGCATGGTGCTCAAAATATTTGGTGCTCCAAATGTGCGTTTTGGCTCCATAGATTAACAATGTTGTTACTGTGATACATTGTTATTGATCTTCAATAGCGTATTCATTAACACCAAAAATTCAAAAGAAATTCTTAGAAATAAAAATGTAGAAAGAAATTGATCCCATGACTCATACTTTTATCGTACGGCTACAAATTTCAGATACTAGAATTACAATATTACGTTCTCAAATTTAAATTTATCTATTTACATATTCATAAGTTATATTATAAGGATAATAAAACTGAATTATCGAAATTACCTTTATTTTTTAGGCACTATTTAGACAGCCATCAATCTTATTTCTTATACAAAGCTTTACTTATACTAATCTTTTAAAAATGTTTGTTTACCATCTACATGTCAATAGGCAGGTAGTAACAATTCAATTATCTATAAATCTAAATAAAGTGTGTATACTGTTATATAGAACTTGTACGTTGCTAACATTTGTAATAAACTAAATTTTACATGTCTATTATAGGTTATTAGTTTATAGGTCCAATGTGTAATAGTTAAGATGTTTATCTTTACTGGCAAAAGTAGTTTATTTTGATATTAGTACGTGACAATAATTTAAAGAGGGACAGAATGCTGTAGGTAAATACTCGTATTTTGATTTAAATTTCGATCAATGAGTGGTTGAAAAATTTGAGCATTTAAATATTATGTTTAGGTACTTACTTGTTTATTTATATGCAAGACTAACCATATCGAGACGAAAATATACAGTTATATGTTCCATGGATCGAAATTTAATTCAGTAAATTCGGTGGTCTCTATGAATATTTAATGATTATAGTATTTTTCTATTTTATGCAGTCAAATCTGAATCTATGACTTGTCTTAAATAAATCTATTATATTTTAAGCCCTTGTTCTATGAACTATGAAGTTATATTTTGTAATAAGTTTACCTATCAATAAAGTGAAATCTTTGAAATCTAAATTATAATTTAATTTTGGATTTCGTTGTTTCTAAAGATTTCCTAATTCAGGAGAACAGGTTGTGAATATTTACAATAAACTTGAGTAAAAACACACGCAGCTTACAAAACAGTGTAATTGGTTCTTTGAACATTAGATAAAACGTGAACAGACGTGGTAATATTGACTTAACTACGGCTTATGCTGATATTGTGATCAATATATCGTCTAATGTATTAACTAAAGCGTCTATTGATAAAGCATTTTTGTATAATCACAACAGCGAGTCCATTCCGGCTAATTCATTCACTATCTAATTAATATCACTATTAATGTCTGGCACATCCGAAACTTGGGGAACAGCGAAGAAAACTACGGCTGACCTATCTCACACCGCGTCGTGGTCCTCGGCATACCTCTTAAGGTAATCGTTTCACATCATATAGAAGTTAATTGAAATTCAGGATAAAATTCCTTTCTATAAACAAGAAATTTAACCAATATTTGCAACTTTACTTTAAAACCTTTTCTGCAACAAAGAACTTGTAGAATATCGTCTATCACTAGGCGGAAGGGGTGCCATAGATTGACGTCTGAGGGCGTTTACAGCGAACCTCATTCTGTGAAACGATTGCCCAGGTGGTCTTGGAGCGTAGTCATAACAAAGGGGGGGTCAGAGGATGGGCGCCGAGTTTCGTCGAGTTCAGCACAATAGTTCGGAGTTGGAAGGTAGTACTCAGCTGGGTAGAGGGGGCCGGGTGACGTGGGGGGCTGGGCTGGAAGGCTGCGGTTGGGGCACTGGGGAATGAGATGAAGAATGCGCTGGTGGCGCAATTGGTTGGACTGTGCTCTCTGGCGCCGAGTGGGTCCGTGACGCCGGCTGGAGAATTGGACTCGGTGGCCAAGGGTGAGATGCTGACGCCGCCACCCTGGAACAATATCGTATTTTTTTATCAAATATTGAATTAAAAATGAATTGAATATTTGTTATAGAGTTGGTAGTGTTGCTACACTCATAAGCAGCTCTGCATATTCGGTGCGGCCGCCACGCTATGTTTGGTCAACCGCTATCTATGCAGACTATCAAACCGAATATAACAGCCCATTTATGTGTGTAACAATCCATAATATATGCATATATACAGGATGTAAGGGGACAATTTGGCCAAATACTGACAGGTCATGCATCTGATCAATTTTCCCAAATGAACTTTTCCCGAAAACGAGAAAATTATTGACCTTTTTATATAAACTGTCTGAGCATCGAAATTTATTTAGGAACCGTCGCGTCGACTAAGAATTTTAGTATTTGCTAGGCTGCCACTTGCCACTTTCATTTTTTACAGTAAACTCTTAATCATTGACCTTTTTCGTCTTGACAGATGTTTTAAACAGCATAAATAGTTCACACCTGCATTCGCGGATATACAATCCAATACAAGAGCGATAGAGACGACCGCATTACAATAAAATAATCTCTTTCATACCTGACATAAGGCGTAATTATTGAAGAAGGCGGCGTAGGCACAGCTGCTGTGTCAGGATGAAGGAAGTTCCTCCGCTGCTCGGCGCGCTCCCAGCATTGTTGGAGGCAGCGAGCAACCACGTCTGGTATGTTGTTCACTTGTTCCTGTAAACACCATTAGCCAAAATCATTATTTTTATTGTATTATAAAACCAATTCAAAATAAAACTGTGGATCCTGTCAACACCTCAGTGATTTGCTACTAAGCTATGTTTGTTTTCCGTCAGTTTTAACCAATAGTCACCAATTGAAAGCTGCATGATATTTGAAGCAATCACAACCCCGATACAACCCCCGCACGTCAGCTAGTTAATAGAATTTCTTTCTTTAAAATTTGCATGTATTAAGTCTCTACTCTTTGGTAGAATTCTATTGCTTGTTTCTCGTGTGAGTTTCGAGGTTAAGCTACCTCTAGCGCAACCGTGGTAGAATTATTGAACCGCCTAAAAAGGCATGGCTATAGTATGTAGGTAATTAATTAATAAATAAATAAATTAATTTTTTACGGGTGATTTTTTTGCTGGTATCTTTTTGGCAACACTGTTTTTGACAGATCACGCGTGAATCGTGTCTTGTGTTATTGTCAAACTTGTTCAGTTTGGTCTATAAATTTAACCATGAATCGACTTACGAACGAACAACGCTTGCAAATTATAGAATTTTACTATCAAAATGCATCAAACTATCAAAATTTCGAACCCAGTTTACATTATTGGACATTAAACCACGAACACGTTCGTAAACTGGGTTCGAAATTTAATCACAAGCTTCCGAATAGCTGCCTCAGTAGGCCGACCGAACTGCCCATAAATTGGAAGAAGTGCGCGATGCACTCTCTTAACCGAGCATGCATTTTGATAGTAAAAATCTATAATTTGCAAGCGTTGTTCGTTCGTAAGTCGATTCATGGTTAAATTATAGACCAAACTGAACAAGTTTGACAATGACACAAGACACGATTCACGCGTGATCTGTCAAAAACAGTGTTGCCAAAAAGATACCAGTAGAAAAATCACCCGTTACGAGTATTTGAAAAGTTAATATAAAAAAATGCGTTTCTCCAAAGCTTGAAACACAAAATATTTTGAAATTGACGTTACTTCGGTTCCTAATAAAATTCTAAATAATTATGGTTTGCTAAATATGCACCAAAAAAATAAAAAAAAATGTTTCTGCTTCTTTATATTTCGTTATTCTTGACAAATAAGCACGTTAACCACGAGCAATTACTGTGTAACTGTACAATTATTTTTTCTTAACTCAATCTAGAAATTTTAATTGATGTAATTTTCTCTTAAATAGGTATTGCAAATGAAGGTCCTTGATTTCATTTTAACTATAATTTCATTGAAAACTTAAAATTGTAGCCAGATCATACCTGTAATGTAGTAATTTTCTCTTCCAAACTAGTGAGCCTCTCTTCTATTGCATCCTGTCTTGTGCTCATATCAGATACAATCTCGTAGACGGTGTTCTGCGTCTGTAAGAGAAAGGGGTCCTACTATCAATCGCTTTGCAGTCCTTTGATCACTGTAGGTTACGAGTCGTTGGTTCATGTATAGTGTTAAAACTGTTTATTTATTTATTATATCCTTTTTTATGATGTTGTCATGTTGGTATGAATGTTTTTAGTGGTGTTCTGTATCTAAGTTTGCTAAATAAAGCTAGTGGAATTAGAAAGTGTTTTTTTTTTTTTAATACGTGCTTTGGTTCTGAATCAGTTTGTGTAATTATTTTGAAAAGTCTATGTCTAAAACTAATTCATTTTCTAATATGTTGAAACCATTCTAGATTCATGCGTTAAGCATATGGGAAATGGAATTTTGAAAAAAGAGTATGCTCGCATGCTAGGTCTAGCAAGCCAAAAGTATAATTCTACAGAATAGGAAAAATTAAAACCAATCAGATTAAAAGATGCACTTGCGAATAATATTTAGGAAACTATAGAAATAAAACTAGGAATACGGTAGGTATTCATCCAACTAAAATTACCAAACTATCTCGTAATTTTGGTAAAGGGGATTGCGTACAAACAAAATGTTCTCGTGCTATGATATCTAGGGATCTAATGACGGTGTTCTGAGATGAGTGTAGCATAGCTTTACTATAATACATGTAAAATTCACGTACCTTTGCCATATCTGTAATTGTGTTGGCGTTGTCCATTAACTTTCTTTGATCCATCTTTACTTTTCGTAACCTAAAAGATAGGTTTAAAATTAGTAACCCATTTTTTGAATCTTAATTCGCTTTCAGTATTGTAATTATGGTTAAAATTTTAACAAGGTTTAAAATAATAATAAAAAATATGACAAGGTAGCAAATCCACAAAGAGATGGCACAAAGAGTCATGGAACGGGTCATGCTCGGCATCAAGCTCCAAGACCGTATCCGGAATATCGAAATTCGGTGCCGGATAAAGTTGAGGATATAGGTAGGTAGATGGATAACTAAGCTAAGGTAGAGATGGGCGGAACACTTGGCAAGACGAGAACATCGAAGATGGACTAAAGCAATAACCAAGTGGCGGCCAAGAACCTATAAAGTGCTCAGTCCACCCTCTCGATGGTCAGATGCTCGATGATGAGGATGACATTGTTGTTATTGCAGATAAACAGTGGCTCAAGGAAGCTTACGACCGGTGTGAATGGCGCAAAAAAGAGGAGGCCTTTGTCCAGTAATGGACTGATGTGGGCTGAATAGATAGATTTTGTATCGGAGTGTAATATCTTTTCCTCCCGAGGAAAGTTTCTTTATGAAAGTGGCTTAAAACCATATTCTTTACACTCTTTATACTAGACTAATAAATAACTTAAATACTTACGCGTATATCGCTAATAAGAACTTCCTTTGATGCGTTCTCACCCGACCCGGGTGCACCCGTTTTACCAGTCTCGTGTGTTTGTAAATCAACCAAGTCTCGCGAAGCACGTTGGCTGCTGCATTTTTTAACTGAAATATTTCATTAATATCGTTGTGTGCAAAGGTTTCTATGTCTACTTCTATGTGCAGTTTTAACTTATTTATTTATTATGCATCAGAATCAATAGACTCTTTCGTTTTTAAACAATGTCGTACTTTGTGAAGTTTAAAATATTCCTGCATTTATCACTTTTAAGTTAATTAACAAATGTGAAACTTTAGGTAGCTTGACTACATGTGTAGGTGTCTAGCAAATATTATTGTTTCTTTTGTGTACTACCTGTGTCTATAAAGAAAGTAATGATAGCGTAAATAGCATGGTTAACATTATCACATACATCATGAATGTTTGATTCACAATTTCAAATCCATAACGTACTTTCGCAGTGAGATATTATATGATTTTAAAACAAAATATGTTTAAATAGTAAATTTATTATATTATGCATGTTTATCGGTTGCCTGACATAGTACAGTCTCTGCCTAGGTTGGGGTCAGATCAAGGATGTTATGCCCACGTACACTACACTTTGGAATGAATTTAAAGATTTTTGATAGGTCGACCAATCCGCACTGGGCTAGCATGGTCGACTAATGCCGGCTACACACGTGTGTCGTGTTTGCCTAACAGAGCGAGACGCAGTTATGCGTTAGAATGAGGTACCTACAAACGTTAGTACTTATATATAACATCCGTGAGTCAGATCGGTCAGATAGCCGTGTGTGACATCTCCCGACATATTTTTTTTTGCTTTGTCAATTCAACAACTTTTAAATAAGGGATCATCAATTAATTGCTCTCTACTGAAAAATTTAACGTTTTTTCTTAAAGGTTCTTTGATTTGTCATACTTTATGATGTTAGCGACAATTTAATTATAGTATTAATTTTTACTTTTAAATTATACATTAGGTTAGGTGTATTATTTTTGTTCCTAATAGTTAAGTACAAAATTAAAAAAACTAAAAAACATGACTATATTATTTGGCTAGCTTATGTTCTTACCTTTGTTTATAAACGTATCCTTTAATATTTACCTGATTCAATCTTACCTTTTTGGTGAGTTGTGTTTCCATCATGAAGTTATGCACATGTTTCTCTGCTCTAGTTAATTCTAATTTTCTTGAAGCAACGGTCACTAATAAGGCTGTACATCCCGCCCCCTGTTAATTAGATTAACAATAATTGTGATGAACAGATGTCGCTGTAATACTTACTCTTTTAGTAAGTTGTGTATCCATCATGAAGTTATGAACGTGCTTCTCAGCTCTAGTTAATTCTAATTTTCTTGAAACGACCGCGACTAATAACGCTGTGCATCCAGCTCCCTGTTAAGTGAATATCTTAATGTAAAATGCAAGCGAACGTGTATAGAAGCATTTAAGTATTTCTCATTCCTTAACTGAAATGCGTTAGGCTAGAAATTAAAAGGAACTGAAAAGTTAGTTGAACTTTGTGCTTTTTTAGTACTTTTATATTAATTTTAGTTTATTAATTGGACTTAAGACAACTGAAACAAACGCTGAATGCTGTTTTTAGTTTTAGCTGTTCGTAGTTATTTCACATTTATACTTGTTTCAATTATCTTACATTTAAATGGATGTGATTATATTTGTAGACTTGTTAGTTTTATTATTAATTGGTTTTATTTAGCATCAGACTTGGCACTATAATGCAAATCACTAAATTATAAAATGGAGATATAGAAGTACGAAAATCGTTGCAACATGATGATAAATATGTAAGTAAATGTAAAAATATAATGAAAAGAACGTACTCAACGATATTCAAACTTTCATAATCTCTAAAACTAATTTTATTAGTAAAAGCAGGTTCTTATTATAATAATTATGATTTGTGATTGTTTTTTCCACTTAGTGCATCATTAGTAACTATTTTGTGCACAACATCGTGTTAAACACCATAAGTACGTTGATTTATTGTTAATAACATTAAATACAACTATTTAGGTGCAAATTTATACTACACTTATTTAATTTGTATTTATTTTAGGAAAGGTGAGCCATTTTAAAACAAACGTATAGTGCAATTCAGTGAAAATTGAAGTGAAAGATAGAACTAGTAGGTAATAGGAGAAATAAAGCATACTAAATAATAAATAATCTAATAGCTGGCTTTAACAGGGAAATGGACGTTATTTTACTCAAAAATCATTAAAAACCGTATACGACGATGTCAAATTATTTTCGAAAAATAAAATTTTCTTTACTTTGACTACTTTAATTTTGATTGCGGTAAAAAAATAGAACCTAAAATTCAGTGTGTAAATCGAGTGTGTAACTTAACCAAATGTGATTTTTTAATAAAAATGTGTGACATGGTGTAAATACTGAACATTATTTATATAAAAATACGAGTATGATACAGCATAAATTGTGATAATAACATTGAATACATTGACAATTGCGACGAAAATAATGTTCGAAATGTGTTAGCAACGAGAAATGTGTGTGAGTAACCATCGATACATTTAGAAGTGTTGACTGACTGCGAAAAGTGACTAAATAAATATTGTGATTGTAATTATACAATATGAAAATTCATTTTTAAAGAGTATTAGCTTGCAAACAAACTGTAACATTTAACCTTGATGACCTGAAAATATAACAAGCATTTTTTATGAATTATTGATAGAGTTAAAAATCACTACACAAATATTTATTTTTATGTGAATATAAGAATATAATTCAAAATAACAGAAGGTTTCATTGTTGAAATGAAAAAGTATTGTGTATTTTGGTATTTAGGTATTTAAATTAGATATATTTTTTAATCAATGTATTTTTACGCGGTTGTTTTCAAGATCGTAAAATTCATCAGTGTATATGTTAATTTAATTATTTTTTACTCTTCCTTATGTATTTTTATTGTTTATTGCTGTTTTTTATCCCAAATAAAATAAAATAAAATAAATCATCTTTAGAATATGATGAGGGGGAAATCTGTTATATATTATATATAAATCTGATGCATAAAGTCACATATGAAAAGCTATAAAGAATACCTTTTCCAATTAAAACTTATTAAGTATTAAATAAATATTCGGCTCAATTCCGGCGTGGCCGCAAAAATCTCTAATTTCAAGTTGTTGGTCTCTTTCATATTTATGGGAATTGAAAAGGATGGGATATAAATGAATTTAATTCATAATTAATGAAATTGAAAATAAAGCAGCGCAGCTGTCAAATTCAGCTTAAATTTAAACGGGATGTTTTCGCATGACTGCTAAATTAGAGCGAACTACGCGTAAAATCGATGTTTGACGTCTCTAAATTTAAATTGACAATCTGATGTTACAACAACCAACAACAATCACCTGTCCCTTTTCATTCTTAAGAACGTGAAAGGGACATAATATGGACTTAAATTTAAGTTAGAGCGTAATATGTAGAGTCGGGCCCATTATCACACTCTTGAGACATTTCAACAGGCTTACTGCGATTTTTTTTATTTTGATTTTAAAACATTAGTTGCGATGGTAATATTAGATAACTATTTTCGTATACTAATGAGTAAGACAATCAGTAAAGGAATTATACTAACGTAACCGCTGGTTTCGCCATTGAACAAGTATCTGGGCCCATTTGAACATCAGTGGTCATCAAGGATTCTTTGTTACATGAAGACGAATTAGAAGATGCTGAGTTCGCAAACGCGGTGTCAGTCAACACAGTTATTATATTGCTTATAAAGAACTTACCATGATGCCAGTGCTTACGGCGATACCCCTTCCACAATATGTATTTGGCACAATGTCACCAAAACCAACGGAGAGAAACGTTATTGCAATAAGCCACATCGCATTGAGAAGATTAGCATGTTCTTCGTCGTGAAACCTGAATTGTCAATAAATTTCAACTATTTACTTCACAACATTGTCTACGTTTTATTTTATTCACAAAATACCTTTAGTTGTATTAGTAATCAAATGCTGGCATCATAAGCTTGAACCTATGCGATTGTTAAAAAAAAGTTAAAATTAACAAAAAAGTTAAAGAAGTTGTAAAAGTTATTGGAGACTGTTAAGATATTAAAGAGTTTGACTTTGATTGTGAAGTTAATCAAACATATTGTGAAGTTAACACATAAAATGGCTCACCTTTACCGACCTAACCTTATTGACTAAATAAAGCAAGTATGTTAGTATGGTTGTTATATTGCCCTTGCTTTATTTAGTGGCGTGGAGTGATTCACTGAATCCGCACGTGTTATGTTACGAAATGTTGCCTATCGTATCCTACATTTGATACATACCACCATACCGCAGGTGAGCGTAATGCCACGGCCGCAGTAAGTATTGGGGACTATGTCTCCGTAGCCCACACAGAGGAAGGTTATAGCAGTCAGCCACATTGAGTTTAGCAAATTGGCATGGTCTTCATCGTGGAACCTGAGAGCCAAAATGCCCAACAAGAACCACAAGATAACCGAATGTCTGTCTAAACATTAAATCTATCAAAGTTTAATTCATAGAATCATTCATTCAATTTGCAGGCACACCTTAAATCAATTATTGAATCAATTTCAAAAAGAGAAGAATATCTAAACACAGTTATTTAGAGGTCGATAACCTAGCATGCCTGTAGAAAGACGAAAAACAGTGGTCGCTACACATCTAATACTTTAGAAACCATTTCAAACACAACGTGCATTCTAACATTTATTTTGTACCAATTAGCCATGCGAGGGATTAGTCATTGCCTGAGCTTAACAGGTTTATAGTCACACAGATAATAAACATATAAGACAGACGCAAGAAGAGAAGGACACATATAGAAGTGAGAGAGATAGGTAAAGCGATTGTAAACAGGAAGAGGGTTGACCTGATGCATGATGTGATAGTGCAATGGCCTAGTGCATTCATTCGGCGTCAGATAGTTAAAGCTTACTTTGGTGTGTATTGTATAATAGAGCCATTTTGTGCGTATACCTTAATAGGTAATCTACATTATGTACAACTTATTTATGAAAGATTTTAGCGTGCTGATTGTGTATCGAGTGAAAATTCACAATAGCACTTTTTACCTATATCGTGCGTGAAATGTAACAGTGAATTGAATTAATGTGATTCGTAACAAGCGTTGTATTGTTACATTAAGTGATATTTCTACGTATAATAAATTGTATTGTAGCAGTGTAGATCTATTACTTTGTGGGCTACAAATGCGTAGGTATTCAAAGTCAAACTCTTGTATATCACTGTGATGATTTATGAACCTAGCATCACTACATATAAAAACTCCTCCGTAAAAGTTTATCCTAAGACATTGATAACACAACATAAAACACGGTGGATAAAGAAGCGAAACTAAATATACAACGCCACAGTACAAAAGCGACAGCATGCCCACTGGCACAACACAGGTGATACCGTAACTATTATTATCAATATCTTATACATTTTAAAACATAATTATCATAATCTAAACAAATTTATTGAAGCGAAAAAGGATTTCTTGAAAATAAAACGATAACCAACGAATGGAAATGAAATAAATTTAAACGTTTTCAAAAATTTATCATCTTTTAACAAAATGGTATGGCAAATCATATTGCTTTTGCAGATTGCAAATCATCAATGAGCAATACTAACCTTTCACACTGTCTTAGCGTCCAACTAGCGATGATCCACAAAGACACCATAAAAACCAGTAACACAGTGCCAGGACAAATTGTCATAAGAGTTTTTAAGACAAATCTGTAAAACATAAGTAAAAGATTTGATAATATTATCGCTGATACTGCCCAAGTTGATATAGGTATTTAAAAAATGCTCACAATTAACAATAAAGGAAATGAAAATTTACCTAGTGTTAAAATTAATTCGGTTTAAGGCACCTATACTTCTAGACGAAGCGTCGGTGAACAATTTACTGTGAAGTAACATGACCCTGCATATTAAGTAGAGCCGAAAGAACATCGGCAATGACAACGTGACATCGTATGGCACCTGAAATCAGAAAACAAGTATACTTAAATTCAAAATTGACAGATTAACGAGATGAACAACTTTTAAAAACACACGTGTTCGATCAAGTAAGGGTAAGCCATCCTGACAATACAAATGAAGCAAATTTTTGTAATAATGTATTAAAATAAACAAAATGCATATATAACTGGTGTAACTGGCGGCTTAGTAAATATTAAAAGGACATGCTCAATCAACAATTTGAGTAATCGTCCGAAAAAAAAAATTTCTCGGAAACGAAAAAATAATTCAACCATCTTTTTCTTCTTTTACGGTGTCGATGGCTAATATTCAAATTTTTGTTGCCCAATACCCTGCCACCCTGATCTCTCTTTCTGAAGCTTCCATGAACTCCTCCGGTGTGCAAGACTAAGGGCATGCAGGACACTACAATAGGTGGGCCATGGTTTGCGGCAACACTTCCACACAAATAATCAGTTACTTCAATCGGATAGTTTGTTTGTTAAATTCAAATTTATTTTTCGTTTCCGAAAAAAGTTTCCTACTTGTTCGCCCAGGGTATAAACCGACCCGGCGTTGCATACCCTATTATACGCATTGGGTGGTATCCCACAGATGGTAGAGTTACTTAACTTAATTCGTTGACTAAGTGAGCAGGTTCTTTCGGTATTCGCTAAGCCGTTTCACTTACACCTTTTATAGGTAGATGACATATTTATTTTACATAATTTACTAAAAAGTGATAAGTGAAACACCTTAAGGCACGCAATACGTAACAATTAAGTGTTCAAGTGATGTCAGTTTATAAACTAACTGGGATGATTTTTTTAAATTCGATTCTTTAATTCAAAGTTAAAAAGTTGTTTTCTGCTATTTTCCCATATAAACTAAGTCTGTAGATTTTTTATAAGTGGATAACTTGTTTGCACAATAGTTACGTAAGTATCTTATAAAGAACATAATACCAGCTGATATATACCTATATGATTTCAAACTGATATTAAAATTGACCAGAAACGAATTTTTTGATGACTGAATTAATAAAATCCCCATTACAAAACTCGGACGATCACAAATAAGAATACGAAGCATTTTAATACAAGGACGACACATTTTTTTTAACTGAAAAAACTAAAAATGTGAATTGTGAAATTTTGAATAAAGTCAAAACATGCTCCAAAACCAAAATGCTAACATCACTTAAGAACCTCAAATTTCAGTATTGATACAGACCTGAATTTGCTTAAACATTGTGCCCTAAGGAGAAAATGAAAATATTTATCAGTTATATGAATAAAAGTAGCAGATCAAAATATCAATACAGCAACCAAATAAATATAATATGTTAAGAATGAACCTACCGCTGATGAAATCAGAAAAAAAGGTTTATGGCAACACGACAAGAGATAAATTTACAAGATTTGATTAGCAAAAGTAAAATATTTAAATTTTATCATGATGATCAATCGTTAACCAGTGCATGATGATGACACACAATCCTATGAAATTGTTTTCCTTAAGTTTGTTTAACACTCTTGATGATTGATTGATTGATACTAATCATAAATAAATCAAAATATAGTTTATTCTCTCAAAATTAGTATATACCATCAACATTAGGTGATGACTTGTAAAAGTAAAATATTCTCTAAATAAAGTTTGGTACATTTTATTGTTCCATCATAAATTCTATAAATAAAACAGTTACTTTATTTGCCACAGATATCGATACTCATTATTAATTAGTTCTTTCCTTTTTGTATGTATATTGACGATGTATTAAAAAACAAAAATGTTTAAAAAACTATATTTTAAAATAGAGCTTTTTCCAAGAAAACAGTAATATTATTATATAAATCGCTCACCAGCAATGGAACAAAGTACAGGATACTTACAACTTCGACACCTATAACTCCTCCTTTGTTGGCTAGTTTAGTGGTCCAGGTGAAAGTATATTGGCCAGGGATGGGGTGGACGGCGCAGATAGCCAGTTCCAGGGCAATCTGGGCTATCCTCTGCCAAGTCATAGCTATCCGCCAGTCGTCAGCGCAGTTGTCTATCATAAATAACTGGAATTTTGAGAATAATTATTCTGTTAAAAAAGTTTTTCAACGTTCCTCCGTGGGATTCCTGAATTTTACAATCTCTGTCCTTGTCTTGTGCATCGTAATATTTGTTGATAGATTTGTTGGGATGAGCCACGCCAAAAGCGCAGTGATTCTGACATCAGGATTAGTACTTGCTTCGTTAACAGCTCATATATGTCCCCACCGAGGGGCTCGAGCCTACCCTGATACCAGGGTGAATAGGCCTTAGTCGACCACGCTGGCCCAGTGCGGGTTGGTCAACTTCACACACCACTTTTGAATTTCTTCGCAGGCGTGTGCAGGTTTCCTCACGATGTTTTCCTTCACCGTAAGAGCGTCGAATAAACGTACATATAAATTCGAAAATTTAAAACACATTGGTACGTGCCGAGGTTTGAAACCGCGAACTTCGGAATGGAAGCCACTTGGCCACCGACGCTCTCCCGAATGAAATAGAGTACTTGCTTATTGTGTGGATTTCTATATCAACCTAACTAATCAATCCGGGTGTCCGCATTATTGAGCCGCCTACTTATATTATAAGGTTTCTGGCATGACATCTATGGAAGGACTTTTCTCTTTCAAGAATGAAATAGAGTATTTGTAGTATTTTTATATGAAGATCTTTGGATGTGGCCTTTATAGCCAGTGGACGCATTTCGAACTAAAGCAGTCTGCAAAAAAAATACACTCAGAATTTCAAGACAATAAAGTTGTCTTGGAAAATTATACGCACATTGCTGCTAGCACTACTCATAATATTTTACCTATCTTCAAACGGCGTAAAAGCAATTGAGTAGATCACAATGAATGCAATAGTAGGTTATTGCACAAAGTAGTCGTAGCGACTGATAGTAGCTATTAGGAGCACGCAAGGACGGAACTTTATATCGTATGGAAATGACCTACAGTAAATTATACTATTAATGGCATCCCCCGATGATTACCACTTCGATTATTGAATCAATCAATGTAAAAATTAAATAAAAAATATAGTGATTTATGGTTTGAAATAGTTATTCAATGCATTACTATCATCAGTTTCATAGTGAAGCCTTTTTTAAGCTTATTTAAATAGGTTTCTACAAAAGTGATAATTCTTCGGTTTTGATTTTGATTTTGGCATTGATCAATAGCAAGTTAGGAATTAAGCAAAACCTAAACTTAATTTTTTTGTGACTGATAAAGTATTGTATTGTTCTTCTTTCAGATAAAGTAATGAAATAAAATGGTTACAAATGTGCCCATTTTTTATATTTTCTTGCGGTAAGAAGATCTTGTAGTACATACAATACTCCATGTTTTGTAGAAAATATAATTTTAAACGCTATTGTTTCTACAAATAAGTAGTTTTTATTAAAATGTTTTTTTTTTTTCTATGAAACAATGAACTAAAATATCAAAAATATCAAAGCGGTTCTACTAGAAATCAATATTAACTTGTTCAATGGGAAATCAAAAGCACCCGGTTATGCCTTTATCAAAATTACAAAGTTCAAGCTACATAAATAATTATTTGCAGCGCTGATTGGATAACTCAGAGTTTACTCTTATAGATTTTATAAATTAATATTGTTATGCAATTCATATACCCCTTTCATAGTTCAAAAAAACGTAAATATGAAAGGTAAATAAATTACCGTAAATAGCTCACTCCAAGGGCAGTATATTGATTGTATACCGATTGTTCAGTATTTGTGTTGTCGGTTGAATAATCTAATAGCGAGAGGTTGGGGTGAAAGCGTTTTTTAATTATTATTTTTACGTGTTGATTATTGAATAGGATTTATTTCAAGTTTTGAATTGTCATGTTATCTATAAAAAATGAAGTATTATAATTGGATATTTATTTATTGAAAGCAATTTACGCAAAACTCATTATTTATTTAGTTTTAACTATGTTCTATGTGCTGCTTTTTGCAACTTAGAATAGGAAAATAAAATAAAAACTTTATGCTTGCTGACATGAAGGAAAAAAAAATACGGTGAAATATTTTCTTCCTTCATGCTTGTTGATGATTAAAAATATATTCTCTATCTACCCAAGTAGTTAAAATTTTTATTTAGAATTTTCAATCAAATGATGTAAATATTGATAAAAAAATACTTACTTGTACTTCTAAAGCATGGTAAGCAACAATTAGGCCAAGTAAGATCACAGTTGACATTGATATAAGCGTCTTCAACGCTTGTGAATATATTGATGCCTGAAATAAAAAATAAAGAACAATAGGGTTATAATTATAACATGAATAATAAAGATATATCGATTCAAATAACAAAGCTGTATGCTGTGTTATGTTTTGGCCTGACACCCACTTATAATACTTTGGTCTAATCCAACAATAGAAAAATTGAGGATTTTTCATAATCTGCAGACTAATTATTTAGTAGTCGTTCTTTTGTAAACCAAATGTTTAACTTTTCTTTTACATAAAAACGTTTTGCTTTTCATCATCAATACCTTCAATACCTTTGTTTTAAAAAAAAAAATCATTTATGATAGGTTATGTAATAGCATCAAAATTTGTGGAATTAGAGTTCACCGGGAGAAATGCGTGTATTCTTTTCACACCTCTTACAAGAGCAACAAAAGTGTTAAGATATACTGGCTGTCTTTCAGTTAAAATAACGAGGACAGGTTATCATTGTCCTCTCTAACAAAAAACGGGTGCTCTTCGTATTGACCCAACAGCCAGCGTCGAAACTTCATCTGTTTTGCGAATAAAATAGAGCTCTGACAGAACTGGCGTTCTCTTTCTTACTATCTGATCGTGTGTTTCTTTGACTACCTACAGTGCCGGTCGGAGAACGCAGAACCAGGCCTGTATACCACGAAGTTTTACTTATGTCAGACATAATTTTGTCATGCCTAAAGAAGGGATAGATGCAGTACCGTATCTAGAGGTCAAATAGAAGACGAAGTATAGAGTGGAATGACGCATCTCCACCCACAAGATCATGGCTCTTAAATTCGATGATACTCTTATCGTATTGAAGGATATACGTATTCCAATATGGCGGGATCCTCGCAGCTTTATAACATATACATGTGAGATAATTGCTTGTCACAGTGCCTCATGCTGGTTCACAAGTAAATAAGAGAATTCACTGGAGGACCAAATACAATAGATTAGAAAAGTACGGAATAATCGGGCGATACCCGATATTCAAAGAGGCACTTTTAGGTGTTTTTTAGGTTGGGTAATTTTCTATTATTATTATATATTTTTTACTATTATATTTTCTTTTCAACTCACCTTAGTATAAACGCCGGCACTTGAAAGTTCATTTTCTATAACCATTATTATAATGCCGAACATCCCCATAACTAAAGCGTAGTCACTTATCCTTTTTCTTTTTTCAAATAATGCCTTTCTTCTACCTAACCTGAAACAAATGAGATACAAAATTAATATCTACGTAAATTGATGCCAACTATCGAAATTTGTATTTGATGAAGATGAGATACAATATTGTTATTATGTAGTTATACTAGTTGAATACAAGTACAATTACAATATTCCTAAAACGAGTGTTTATACCAAATGGAACGGTACAAGAGAGATATTTCACTGAATAGATAAAAGTACTTCTAAATACAGATTATTATTAATAATGGATTCTATTGTTGCCAGGTTCTCAAAGTTTAATTAAGATTTTCGCCCTTTAGAGCTCTTATTACCTACAAATAGCACAAAATCAATTCCTCGAAATTCTCCATCGGGCAAACATTTAGAATAGAATTATTATATGTGATAAATGGTTGTATTAAAAGCATACATTTACTCTAAATTGGTTTTTCAGGCTTTAACCTACAAATAATTTGTAGGTCAGATTTCGGTACCTAACTAAAATTTTCAATCTTATTACCTACATTATTTAATTTTTACAATTATATTTTTCTAGTTTCAATAATGATTTTTCTAAAGACCAAGAAAATTATATTCCTACAGAATATATATTTATATTATACCTATGTATTACCTGTGTATGTGCGGTTAAACACTAAGCCACTGTAATTTGATAAGGAATAGATATCGTATTACAGTAAATTTATCTACCCTAAAGCATTCTCCGTGACTCGCCTGGCTGTCCAAGGATTATAGGAAAGGTTCCTAATCAAATCACACAAAGGCCTTGATCGCGATTCTAATAATACTTTGCCTATATTTATCTATCCCAATAATTTGAAGTAATGATTATATGCATATTATATAAATTGTTAGGCATACAAATAATAGCAACGAACACAATATTAGAATTTCAACCAGATTATACCATCTTCTATAATTTTTATTCTCGAACTAGACTATTTTGGCGTATTATTTCCAGGTTCGTTGTTATACCCCCACGATAGGTAATATTGAGGTCCCGCACAATTTCCAAATTACAACTTGAATAAAAATATTTATGTCATGCACTAATCTCTTCAATAACAACTTTTTTGCATCAACCACGAAAAAATTGTGATTCGCAAATTATCGCTTTGCCGATTGTTAAAGCGGTGCCTTGAAAGCCTTTGTGTTTTTACACGCTTAATATTAGCTTCACTTGTAAGTAACTATGTATGTAAGAAAATCTTGGAATCTTAATTTGACCCACTTTCCGGTCTTCGATTAGGATGAAATTTTGCACACGTTCTGAGTTCTGATGACAATACATGACTACCTAAGAAACGTCATTACAAATACAATATGGCGGCCTCCCCATTATTGTATCAAAAAAATCTTGGAATCTTAATTTGACCCACTTCCCGGTCTTCGATTAGGATGAAATTTTGCATACGCTCTGAGTTATGATGACAATACATGACAAGCTAAGAAACGTCATTACAAATCCAATATGGCGGCCTCCCCATTATTGTATCTAAAAAAATCTTGGAATCTTAATTTGACCCACTTCCCGATCTTCGATTAGGATGAAATTTTGCACACGCTCTGAGTTATGATGACAATACATGACTAGCTAAGAAACGTCATTACAAATCCAATATGGCGGCCTCCCTAAAATGGCGAATTGGCTGTTTGAAATCTACCCCCAAGATATGGGTATCAAATGAAAGGGTTTGCTGTCAGGAATACGAAAAAATCAGTCATGGGACTTAAATCCAATATGGCGGACGTCCAAGATGGCGGACAGAAAGCGTGTTTATTAGTTTTTTAAACTATGTATTATTTACTCCATTTTCCACCTAATCCATACAAATATGGAATGTTGATTTTCAGATACACATTATTTAAAGTTCGCTTAAACTGAAAAAGCATTTTATGCATTGTGATCAGTAGTGGTGCGTTACTTTTCCGCGCAGATAAACCACGCCTCTATTTCAATTTTTAACCCCCAACGTTAAAGAGGGGTGTTATAAGTTTGACGTGTGTGTCTGTCTGTCTGTGGCATCGTAGCTCCTAAACGGATGCGCCGATTTTGATCTAGTTTTTTTTTGTTTGCAAGGTGTCACAATCGTGAGTGTTCCTAGCTATGATCCTAGAAAATATCTTCAGCCATTTGAAGATTATCAGCTCTTTTCTCGTTGTTGAAAGGATCAAGTAACGGTTTTGTGTCGGGGGTTGTTAATATTTTTAATTTAGTGTTATAATACATTCTTTATTGCACAAAAACACAGGTTACTTCAAGGAAACCAGCCGCCAGGCCATTGAAAGGCTTTATAACCTTATTTCGTTGCGGTCAGAATCGTCGCCAGTATCAAGAGCTTGACCCGAATCTGAATGGAACTTTATGAGGTCGACCTAAGGCTTTGTATTATAAGCCTACTATTTTTGTTTCGTGTTAGCATATTTTCACATAAAGTTACAACAAATTAATGCATACTAAATATTGGCATTTAGAAATTTTACCTTCGTGAGTCGGACTTTGTACAAAGTGGCCGTTGAAGTAAAGGTTATATGAAAAATTGAAAATTATTTTCGAAATTTTAACCAATGTCCCTTGGGGAAAGTTGTTAGGTTTCATGAGTACTACTATTTTGTTCCTGATAAACAACCCGTGAAATTTTACGGTGTATAACATCTTTACTATAATGCAAGTTGTATAAATGATTTCAAGATAATTCTGATGTAATTTCTTTTAAAATAATCAGGACTGTTGTGTCGTCTTTCTTTTATATTGTATAGTCGTGGTTGTGATTTTTATTGTAAACGTTGAATTATCAATTTTTTTTTCCGGCACAGTTCTTCCAAAATATAATCATTTTTAGTAAAAAAAGAAACATTTTGAAGAACAACACGTCTTTGTAAATAAAAAATGTAACTTGGTAAAACAAAAATAATTTATACAATTTGCTTAAAAGCGCTTAGAGTTCTTAGAATTCTTGGAGTTTAAAACAAAACAAGTTGCATTCGTTTGGAATGCCCATTTGTTTGATGTCAGCGTGCGAGCAGACGAGTGCCTAAAGTGTTAAATGGATAAAGTGTCAAAGCCCGGAAAAAAACTAAAAAACCTTGCCATGTTGCGAAGATTAAATGAAACTAACTTAATAGTAGGTATGTAACGATTGTTGCAACAAGAAAAGCGCATGTGGCGCCCCGGTGCTGTATTATTTTACTGGTCAAGCTTTAAATTTCGAACCAGTTTTTGATTAATAGTTTAGCTTTACTCCAATCGCCAGTTTTTAAAATCGTTAAATTCACGCAAATATTGTATACATTACTAATACTACAAAGCCTGAAAATGTAGAAATACTACTGGGACTGGCCGTTCGTAAAGACAAAGTATCATTTTTGTTTCTGGTATTCTAGACGATTGAGTAACAAATATTTTCTGATAACACAAACCTAATATTAAACTAAACTAACCGAATAAAATTGGTAAAACATTTTTAAACACATAGCATAAAAAATATAAATAAAAACCTTCATCGTTTCAACTACGCATCCATTTTGTACATATTTTGTATGAACCTTCCAATTTGTATAAAAATCACATTTGTCCTGTAAATAACCTGTCAAGATAAAGGCCTGATGCGTGTTAAAACTACCAGTAGTTACGTCACTAATTTGACTAAATTCAATAAAAGCTTGTTTATTTTTATAACATTGTCGGTGAGTATAGTTCCTAGCCGAAATGTTAAGAATCGAGATTTCTGCAAACTTAAATTTTTACTATGTAGGAGTAAAATGAAACCGTTGCGGCTATTTGATAACTTTTTAAATAAGGGTAAACCAAAGTCAAATCGTATGTGACTTTGAAAACTAAGTATAAGGGTTGAGCACGTCACAACTTCAAATTTGTAACTTTCATAATAAGAACTTTACATGTCAGATAAATTCTAAAACTAGTTTTTTTTTTCAAATAAACTCAACAAGAGTGTGTAATTTTTTTACAGCCAGTGTCTGCGAGTTCCTATCCAATTAATATTTCACGCTACTGTTCGCCCGGTGAAAAGCTTCATAGGTAGTTCCGCTGGCAACTAAGAACCGTTTTAATAATGACCGCAGCCTTGAATGAACGGAAATAACTTGCATCACGATCGGATCGATTCTTTCCACCACAGTTTTCTATTGCATTTCATTCTTTATTATACTTATTTATTAGGTCAATTTTCATTTTGAAGAAATACGATTATTTAATGAATTCGGTTTTCTTTTTACCATTTATCGCTTTCAAAAGGAGAGTTTATCTTTATGTATTAATGAATGTATATTAAAAGATAAATATAAATGAAGTACATGACACTGCAGGTTGAGAGAAAATTTCTAATCGAATAACAAAATACCTGAAATTAATCATCGTAAATATGAAGTTGTATTGTTATACTATTCTACCGTATACATAAAACCTATGTAATGTAACTATATCAAAGCTCTAGTCACACCAAACAGTATTTGTAATAAAATGATTGCCTAAAGGTGGTCAAAACTGTTACACAACTATTTAAAAGCTGAAATTATCAAACTAATTGAGTATGAATATTTTAATTGTAAATGCTATTACAAAGCACTACCATTTTTAAAAGCATGGACGTAAAGCTTTCTATACTTAATTGTTACAACACTGGATTGCTCGATACGTGTAGTTTTTGTAACATCGTATCCCTCGTGGAATAAACTTGTCGAGTTGCGCCAACGATCGAACACAGTTTTTATAACGGTGCTTATTGGTTTTATACAACTAGAGTAACTCAAGGAAAAAAAGTGTCTGGAGTCTGTTTTTATTGATGACGCGGCACTTCTTCCCCAAATATCTGGAAATATAGCTTCTGTTACATCATTATTATCAATTTGTCGTCCTTTGACTAGAAGAAGGGTATATTTCGGCAAGAAGTATTCACTTCGAGACAATACTCCTTAATGATCACCGCACGTGGTGTTTGATTTGTGATATTTTTTCTAGTTTGTCCAGCAGTAAACGTCTTTCAGCTGAAATAGTGATCATGATGTTCTGAATTCTGGGGCTCAGTTCTAAATGTTGTAAATGCATTATCTTCTCAATGCTTTACCAACTAAATCCATTTCAAGTTTTGATCATAAATTTCTTTTGTAATAAAACACAGTCCGCACCACATATTTTATCAGAACTTTTCTGAGATCTCCATTTATCGCTTCAAATAATATTACGGATACGTAAAAAATTGTAAGGGGAATAAAATGTATGTAGTACAAAATTACATACTACTTATAAAAAAATATTTCTTGGCTAACTGATTAATCATTGCTGTTAGCTGTTGGAGCCTCATTACGATACATTTGCATATCTTTATAATACTCGAAAAAACATTAAGAAATTATTTCACAAAATTATCACGGAAAACTCGAAAGCCATGGAAAACTGAACTTTATATCTTTAGCAGCCTGCGGCAGTCCACTGCTGGACATAGGCCTCTCCCAAGGCGCGCCAGTTAGCCCGATCTTCGGCCGCACGCATCCACCTGCTGCCAGCCACCTTTTGCAGATCGTCACTTCGTTTCGTCTCTACTACAGAACCCGCCTACGCCAGCGATTATCGGCTCTGCGACAAATGTGAACAGCCCACTGACGCTTCAGCTTGCTTATTCGAGTGACTATGTCGGTTACATTGGTCCTCCGACGGATTTCCTCTTTCCGGATTTTATCCATCAGAGAAACTCCGAGCATAGTCCTCTCCATAGCTTGCTAAACCCACTCTCAATGTCCATGTTTCGGCACCGTAGGCCATAACGGGTAGGAAAAGGTAACTTTACATTATACAAAAATAAATTATAATTTTAATATTTAAAGCACAAACAAAAACACACAAATGTACAGTACTACATTTTTAAATGATTAAGTAGAGCATTTATTGGCTCACAAAAACAAGCACTAATACCACATAAAACAACATTGTTTAAGATACATGACAATTCTGAAGGTAATGTATCTAATGATGTGATTGATATATGTTTATACTTAAATAAATACAGTAGCTGGGTTGTATATATAAAAAAAAATCTTGAACCAACTCGGTATGAAAGACACTGAACACTTAAAGCCACATGTAATATTTAACTTAATTAGGTGATAGGATTTGGTATAGTTACTCTATAAATTAATTAGAAAAGATAGTAGGACAACTGATATGCCATCGACAAGACTGGTAGAAAAATTCTCAAAAACTTAAACAGAGGAAGAAAATATTGCAGTAAGAAAATAAAACAATAAAATTATTTTAGATGAATATTATGAAATAAATTATGAATTCAAATGTTTATTAATTAAAAAGTACTATTTATGTAAATTTACAACAACCGACAACGGGGTGTGTGGTTTTTAAATCCATTGTTCAGTTTACCATTTTATTTCCATTGTGAATGCGATGAATAATTTTGTACTCTACTCCATTCTCATAAGGCTGAAGTAGTATACGTGGAGCCATAAAAACATCATTACTTACCACAGCTTTGTAGTTCTGCCTTCAATACCGGGATTGTGGCGTGCTTTTATTTACTGCAATGGGAGTATTCACAAGGGAGTATGCGAAACGTTAAACCTGGTAGTTTATGCGATATGCATTTCGAAAATGATTTTAATACGTATTTCGTCTGTATGGACACAGGGGATTTGAGTAAACTGGTTTAATGTTCTAACTTTCAAAGCTTAACTTGTTAGATGTTACTTTGGATTCTGAATACCTACGATATATACCAATTTTATTTTATCAACTCAGCATAAAAGTAGTTTCATGCTCTGATATTTAGTTTCTTTTAATTTGAGATTTTCAACTGAAAAATAAACAATGTTTTTCCATCTTACGCCAAGAAAACAATATAATATACCCCTACTCTGCAACATTATCTTTCACTGCATTATGCATAATGAGGTAAGGATTTCTGCAATGGGAGCTCGCTCCAATACCATATTATGTTGACTTGAAAACATGATTTTCCATAAATTTTACATAACGCTATATAGTTACATAGAAAGCAGATGACATATTTATAACACACAGTACATAATACGAATACATTTTATGAAATTTCCTTTTCCTTGGTAATGATAAATGGTCGCTTCTAAGTTGATGATGATGACATGGCTTCGTCTACTTTTCAAGCCTTACCGTCATTTTCTTTGCAGTACCTTTATGTTAAACATTTATTTCATCATGAGCGAGTTTTCTAAATTCCGGTTTAGTAGTAGCTGCCGGTACCCTTTCTGTCTGAAGGGATTACTGATTCTAGCGCTAACACAGCTTCTTCTAAGAAAGCCCCCTCTACACCTTCTGCAGCACTATAGCATTTCTCGCTTAAAGCATGATCTACTAACCTATGTCCTATATTGGGTTTGTCCTTGGCAGGTCTCTCGTCACTGAAGACCCCGGCTTCTTCCGTCGAATCGCCCCTCCCAAGTTCATCACTATAGCACAAGAATAAATAGTAACTAAAAAGAACGGCCACACGGCATTTACTATGTTTAATTAAACCCTTTCAGCCCAGTATTAAGATAGCAGGAAAGAAGATAAAAATAAAAGAAGAAGAAAGATAGACGCTAGCTTAGCACAATTTTTCCCTTTTCTCTTACAACGATATCACTTGAAGAGTATTGAATATTATTATTACTGTATTTTTATACTTTCCTGTCTGGAGTGTCTCCGGTCTTCTCCGTCAAAGAATATTACAATAAAGACTTAAGACATGCGACCTAACTATACATACACCTTGCCATGATGAATACCAATCGCTAGCACTCCGCGTTCGTCTGGTGTATTTCACCCACATAGCTAGTATGCCATCAATGACGTCACAGCGTACAGTTGAGTAGCACGAGTAACAAATACTAACCTATATCCTATATTAGGTTTGTGCTTGGCTGGCCCCCCGCCTTTGTAGGTTCCGCCGCCGAGCGCCCTCTCTTCTCCAAAGCGAGGATACTCGCTGTGGACTCCGACCAAGGCGACCCCAGCTTCTTCGGTAGAAGCATCTCTCCCGCCGCCAGAGTACGCCTTCATCGCGCCGGGAATAGAAAGCGTCGACACCGGCTTCCGTAGCTGGAAATACAAAAGTAATATTGGTTAATGAAGACGTATAGCACAACGCGATATTGGCCGGGCGGAGTTCAGCTTATTGAATCGTATATCTAAGTCGTTCATTCGTTATCTCTAATACATCCATTAAACAGTTATTTCGTTGTTTAAAAATAAGTATTTTTGAACACCGAAATAACGTAAGTAAGAATGTAATTATTCATCGTATTTCACGTAGGATATTACTTCATATCTAGTGTAAATTAATGTAGTTCATCATACGACGTAGAAACTAAAAACATGTAAGTGCAATAATAGCTAAAAATAAATAACTTCAAAACCAAACAAATACTGAAAATCTGAATACAGTATTCTTAATATCTACTTCGAAATATATGTATCTTTAAAAGTATTACAACTTCACATGTCTACCTTTTTTGTAAACACGCAATCAGTCATTTATGCTTTTTCATATCGAAGTTATATACACACGATTAACTCAACACCTTTCTAGACTATCTATGAAGCTTTATCTCACAATCTCATTGTAATGGCAGACAAATAGAGCCAGTGACGTCATCGAGTCGAGATAGATATCCAATGAGGTTTAGTCAGCAGACCAGTAAATTAACTGTCATCCCGAGCTTTTATTGTTTCTCTCAGATAAAGTTACATAAGATTTGCAGTATAAGTATAATCACGTAAAGAACAAAAAAAAAGTTTGTATTGTATATGTTTGTATTCGTAAAATAAATATCAGTGTCAACGACAACAAAAATGCCTAATATAAATAAATACAATTACTGATCTACCTGCGAAAACTTGCAAGTCCCTTTGCAAATAAATATTTTAATAAAAGTCTTCACGTAAAAGAAAATGTTCTACACAGATTTTGAAAAAGCAAGTTAAATACAATACTCGATCCAAATCAAACTGTTAAACCCACGCTTTTTCAAATATTTGCCTACCGAGAATAGGGTTACCAATCAGAAGTTTTCATGACATGTCCGAAATTGTACCCCTAGCTGTCAGAGAATCCAAATTGTTTAAAATTGGTAAAAAAAAAATCAAATTAAAATAAAATAGGTAGAGAAGTATTTATACCTGATGTTTTCCAACACTTTATCAAAGGTGGATGTGACAAAGACAACAAGATTTTTCAGCCTGATAATAACAATATTCAATGTAATATCCAACCAGAATACAAAACAAGAAATAAATCCTTAGAAAAAATCATATGAGGCATATTGTACAAACGACCTAACCCTCACACTTCTCAAAATCACTGTGAAAAATCACCTTTGTTCGAACAAACCCTGGGTACTGTGAGATTTTTTACTATCCTGTTACCTTTACTGGTGCCAAGGGGCAAAAGAAATCCTATCAAAATATGGACCATTTTTCTCCCTGTCACACATCGATATGAAAAAGTTGGGCGAGAGGAAACGAGCGAGAAAGCCAAAGTTTACATTATATGTATTTGGAAAGAAACGGAATATGTTTGTTGGAAAGACCCAAACTTTTTGAATCTTTGAGTTTTTAACAGCTCAATATCTTTCCAGTCGCGATAAAAAAGTTAAGTTATTAAGAAAATAAAGTTTAAAAAGGATATATTATTTTCCTGAAACAAAAGTCTGGGGGCAGGCACAGATGTAAGTGATACTTAAAAGGAGATAAATGGAGATTTATAGTTCCAAAGAGCTTGAAATTTTGCGCTTCAGTGAAGAAGAACGTTTTATTAATCTCAATCAATCATATTTAAAAAATGTGCTATCTATACCATTAGGTACTCTCTGCTATTTTAGACTGTTTTTCATTGGAGGTGTGCCTAGGAACATGAACAGTGCGAATAAAAATCCACCAATAAGATCACTTCTAATTACGTCACGTCAGAGAGGCTAGTGTATGGATTTAACAAGAACAAATTTGTAAAACTAATACTAATAGGGCTAGTAGAACGAAGAAACGAAATAATCATCATTCATACTAATATTATAAAGATGAAAGATTCACAACGAGTTGTGATCGTTGTAGAGATCTTTGGGGGAGGCCTTTGTCCAGCAGTGGACGTCAACTGGCTGAAATGATGATGATGATGATGAAAGATTTGTATTTTTTGCGTGAGTATGTGTGTGTATGTTTGTAACGAATTCATATAAATATTAGTTCATCACCTATTATATACTTTTCCTTTTTCTTCCTTTGACTTGGCGATCCATTCGTCACTGTCACGCCTTCTCTGTCCAACTAATGAATGAAAATTGAGCTTTCAGTACTGAATATTCACGAGAACTCCAGACAGACAAATGCTTTTAAATACATAACTAGTGTTTGGTTTGCTGATTCGTACCTACAGAAAAAAATGCGTTTTTGATGTTGAAATGATTTGAAAGTTATCAAGTTACGGGCTTAAGATTTTTTGCTATAGATATTTACGCAAAAACAGATGGATTTACTTTCAAACATACATGCAAGCAAGTAAGTAAGTAATTTTAGCAGCTAGTATCTTAAATAAAATACTAGCAGTAGTAGCCAAATAACAAGATAAGATAGTACTTGAAAAATTGGTCTTCCATGTTAAAATAGTGCTTAAAATCTTTATCTATCTACCAAATATCAACGTCCATATTTTCACATGATATTATATCAGAAGGATAAGGATATCTTACATAAGAACGTAATAAGTAAGATTATATAATATATTGTAAGACCCGCCATTGAAACGGGTGGGTCCCATAAATCAGCACGAATAATGTCCGATTCCGTTATCACTTCCGCTACTGTTTGCGATAAGTAGTAGTTATGGCCACAAAATTCCTATATTTATAGTATACTAGGTGACCCGGCAAACACCACAGAATACAACGCCACAAAATTATAGTTTTTTTTTAAATCGGAAACCGTCTCCGATTGTACAGATCTATGGATCAGAAAGTAATTAAACTTACCAAAGTTACTAGATATTAGTTTAGTTATAGATCAAAGCTATAGTCTAGGAACGCAGCAAAAACATACAAATCTTTTATTAATAGTTAAACATTATTTCTTAGTAGGAAATGCTTTACGGCATTTTTTTCTGCAAATACTTAATTTTAAATTTTATATAACCCGAATATGACCACTTTTTATTTGACGTGAGAACCAAATAATGGATATTATTATAATTGTTTGGTTTCCTAATAAGATAAAAATAAAACGTTTAATATTGCCACAAATTACATGATGTTATAATTGATCTAATATTTAGCTTTCAGAGAATATAATACCAAATAACTAAGTAATTGTATACTAAAATATTGATCGAAGTGTGCTTAAGTAATATCATAATTTGGCGATCGACTGAACTTGGGATATTAAGTTCCAATTGAACAAACACCCATTTATTTGTGATGCAAATTTTACATAATAATAAATAGGAAGACATTTATAACGTCCTTGTCTAGCCAGATACTAATAACTTTATATACATTAACAGTTCATATTGTCCTCACCGAGAGGCTCAAGTTTATCCTAAAATCGTTTATAGGCCTTAGTCGATCACGCAGGCCTAGTACGAATTAGACATCTTCACAGAAAACCTTTGAATCACTTCGCGACTGTAAGCCAGGTTTCCCCACGATGTTTTCCTTCCGGAGAGAGCGTCGAACAAAAGTGCTTGAATTTGAAAACAGAAATTGGTACGTGTCGAGGCTTGAATCCGCGAACTTCCGAATGCAAGTCAACGGCCTTCGCCACTAGGCCACCTGACGCTCTCGGACTAATAATAATACTATCACAAAAACGCATACGCGTTATATTACCCATGTCGGTCGGTTTAACATCTAAAATAATAAAGGCACAAAAAGTTTGGAATGACAAGGGTCAGTATAATCGATGTCACACTAGAATTAATTTGGTAAGTAAGTATATCCAGTTTTTTTTTATTTACTTACGGTTATATCTCAAAATCGACGCAACAAGTTTTACCTGACTTGACATAGCAAAAACCGTTGTATTGAATTAAACGTTTTCAAATTATGATGATAGTAAACTGGGTTTTGTTGTGAGAAAAAAAAATCTGTTTTCTAAACTGATTTCGAACCATTACTTTCGAAAGTGGCCGAAAGAATAAAATAACATTCACTTTACAATTTTAATATTTCATGGGAGTAGCAGATAAACAGCAAGTAAAAAACGTATCGCTCGTGAATATTCAACGGCCCTTTAGAATTCAGCAGTATGCAAATTAACAGACACTAACAAACCAAAAAACTTTTCAATGTGCATAAAATTGTTTGCACTTACAGTTCGTTATCCACCGACAACAGTTCTACAGAAAGTTTGCAGTTTTGTTGAGCACCTTTATTTTTATAGGCGTTATTTAAAAAGCACCAAAATTCAGGTTAACCGTAAAATTGTTTTATTAAAATACGAACTTCAAATATCAATAGTTCTACGAAGAGTTTTCAGTATAAAGCACTATTTTAAAAGTGCACTTTAATTTTTATAACCGCGTAAAAGCTTCAACTTGTTGGTCGCAATCGTCCAAATAGTTATAAAAAAACAATAAAATCAAAAACTTTGTTTTTGGACTAACAAAAAATATATCTTCAAATATTTATCGGTCACTCACCCCAAATAAAACCACATTTAAATACCTCTTAATCATTATACAGTGAAAACACTTAATGTGATTACACTTTGTATGTAATTAGATACGTAATAAGTAGTACCTATACTTTTGCTTGTAAACAAATAATTTTAGTTACTGTATAAAGTCTTATTTAAAGTAGGACGAGGCGTTTTGACACTGATGAATTGCTAAATTATTTTGTATAAAGTGAAATCTCGAAAAAATAATACCCTAATATTGTATGTAAAGAAAAATGACACACATTATACTTGAAATAAAGTAGAAAGTATGTTTGTTCATGTTGTGCGTGACGAGAAAACGCCCATATAATTTCAAGCTAGATATGGGTGCGACCGAGTTATGTTTTAGTTGCACAAAACGATTATTTTGTCAAAGTTCGTTACACGTTTGCTGTGTAGAATTTTATTCATATTTTTCTTTCAAATATTTTGATGCGATGTCATTTTCTATCACAATACTGTTATTTTTTCTATCTCAAAGTCGGTCCCCGAATAATAATTGTTCATATTAATGAATAGCATAATTTATTTTATTCTCCTTCAAATAGTAAAATTTTATTGTGTATTCTCTTATTGTTGGTTTTACAATTTACCTTAATCGATTGATAAGCTTACTTTTGTTATAACATATACACAATGCTTTATAATTATGAAGAGTACATATTTACGGTAAAAAAAAAGTAAATATATATTTAATTAATTTTGATACAACATAACAAATTTATGTCGGACAAATAATTATGAAGGTTACTTTTTTTACTTTTGGCTATTGGCAACACCGAGATCGATTAATAAAGTACCTAACCAGAGTTTGACGTTTCGAGTGAATAATATTAAAAGACTAAGTTGTAGGCTGCCCTTGTTTTGAACATTCTTAGATTTTCGCGGTTTTTATCGGTAAGCTCAATTTAAAACGAAATCGTGGAGAAAAACCCGTGAAAATGTGTGTTAGTGCCCTTGTTTTATTTCATTGCCTTTCTCTTTGGAAATAATTATAAAAACACCTGGTTCCCAGAGTCAGTAGTTCGTTCGCTTGGACGTTCATTCGTTTCATTTTTTTCGCGACCGACCGTGCTTGTTGTTGCGCACTGATTCTTTATAAAAATATTGGAATGGATCGAAATCCAAATCTATCCTCGAAATGTATATGCAATGTATCAGCAAGAATAAATAAAATGCCGCAACGCAAACTAATTATCATACAACACAGAATATGCTACTATAGTTTCTCATTTTTCAACCAAGCTTTTTTACTTCACCCTAGACGAAGTAAGTAAATAACTATATAAAGCAAGCTATTTAATAAAGTCCCACTTACACGAGAAACTTTCGTCCGGCAAAAGTAGGTTGCTGAAGAGCGCACGACAAGAATGTTAAGTAAAATTTCCTTAGTAATAACGCTGCTTATTCACTTTGAGAAGTGTAGAGTGTTTCCTTTTACTAAGTATTAGAATTCTTTCCGTTTCTGTGGTACGTTTGTAAGGTTCAAACGAAGCTTTACATACCTTACCCAACATCATTATATATATCAATTTAGGTGAGTAAATGTTAGGCTGGTGGACTGTAGAATGGTTATTGTGGCAAAAAGTCAAAAAAGTCAAAAGTATTTATTCGAAGTAAGATTTTACAAATCAATTTTCAACGTCGAAGCGAGTTTACAATTGGCGTTGCATGAGCTTGTTTATGAAACAAAATATTCTTCTACGAGAAAAGACTGATTTATTCAACCTTCATTTGAGAAGAAGTGGCATACTTAGCAATCTCTACATAACCAGTAAAAAAAAATTGCTAATAAACCATACAATCCAAAAATAAAGCAATAACAAAAAAAAGTGACATTTTGTTTATTTAATTAGTGAGTAAAATAACTTGAAAACTATTAAATACCGAACAGACACATAGGAAAACTCAAGCTCAAACTTTGCAAACATAATCCGATACGAAATGTTCGTAACTCCTGAATACCAAAGCAATATCCTATTTCAAAGATGAAACAAGTTCAGCAGAGGAGTGTGTAGGTAGTTAACTGAGTATCTTGAAGAGATCAAAGCAGTAGTTTAATAAAGCGAAGATAAAGTTCCACCAACTTCAGACCAGTCGGCTTGTGTTCCGATGCAACCGATTGTTCATGAACATAATTGTTTATCGAGACCAAAGTTTTGATTAGGAATCGATCGATATACTATTGCATACATTTAGGATTGTGTTATTTAAACGGATTTATTGACTGGGCATTATCTTTTTATTTTGAAGTAACGCTTCAATTCTAGAATCCTTTCTATTCGATTCAATAGAAATTGATCTTTATAGTTCAGAATAACATTTTACTTACTTTGATTTGGTGGACATAAAATACATGATAAATAAAAATAATTAAGAGCTACTTCTACATACTACGATTTGAGCCTTTTCATTAATCTATTGTAGACAAATACTAGGAAAGCAAACTTTCATCTTAGCTCCGAAAACGTGCCCAGTGCTACAAACAGTTTATAAACTACATCACAAACGAACTAGAACATTAAGCTATATGTACTTATGTGTATGCAAATATTCGCAGCGAAACAAGCTTTGCTCTTTGATATGAACGACGACGTCTGCATATGCTATTTAATGAAACCTGACTATTTGCAGGCACCTATAAGTTGCAATGATTTAATTAAATTATATTTATTTATCGGTAAAATCATACGCTTATAGTGTGCTTTGCGAATCTTATTTGAACATTGCATTTCTTTTTAGTGATCAACGAAATAAATGAAATGAATATTTTTATTTAAATATTAATCCAATAATTTACGCTTGACAATTATAAATGTTTATAACGAAGTTCAGTTCAAGAAGAAAGACATAGAAAAAAGCAAAACTAAGAATATATTCACACAGTTTTTGGCGCAATAAAGACAT
The DNA here is from genome assembly GCA_948473455.1 of Teleiodes luculella. Taxonomy (NCBI): domain Eukaryota; kingdom Metazoa; phylum Arthropoda; class Insecta; order Lepidoptera; family Gelechiidae; genus Teleiodes; species Teleiodes luculella. Next base: position 7,732,422 of record OX419598.1, on the reverse strand, counting down.
TTTGGCCACAATACCGTCCTCATCACGTCCTTAGTTAACAAAGCACGTGTACAAAAGCACGTTGAAGTGCAGGAGAACTAAAAAATGCAGTTTTATTTTAACTCATTTTACGTAGCTGCTATAAAGCAAGTCAGAGTTATTTATTTATTTATTCTTTTCTTGAAACGCGTGCTTAAATTTAAAATTTTCCACCATATTTTTCTGAGCACACGACACGTATGTGCAGTTGAAAGGTATTCTCAAGAATACAATTCGAACTATAAGGCTTATCAAAGTTTTTAATACGTTATGATATTTAAGTTGAGAATCAGGGTTAATATAGGCCTTTATTAGTCAACCGCGTCGGCCCAGTGCGGGTCAACTTAACAAACAACCTTTGAATTACTTCGCAGGTGTGTGCAGGCTTTCTCCCGATGTTATTCTTCACAGTAAGAGCGTCGTCGAATAAACTTAACATCGAAGACATGAATTCGTATATCGAAAACACATCGCTACGTGCCGAGGTTTGAACCCGCGAACTTTCGAATAGAAGTCAATACGGCCCTAGCCACTTGACCACCAATGCTCTCTTTTTTCTATACTATTTAAGATACTATACTATAACAATATTATAAAGAGGAAAGGTTTGATTGTTTGTTTGTTTCTTTGCATCGAATAGGCTCCGAAACCACAGGACCGATTTCAAAAATGTTGCTTTAGATATCAATTTTACATAAACCAATTTAAAAAATATTACACATGCACAATGTTTTCAGTTTCCCGTATCATAAATAAAAGAAAACGCAAGCAAGCTGTAATAAAATGTTAATAAATTAACTTCGTGTTGGTTTGTTTAATTTGCTTGCGTAAATAAAAACGGGGTTAAGCTTTTTATTTTATTCATTGTACACTCTGAAATCCTGAGCTGGACCAGCGTATTAGTGTCCCCCATACAATCATCCGCGTCCGTCTTTTGTTTCACTCGCATTGCTGCCTATATTGTATGCGCGACGCACAACAACGACGCCCAAAAGACGCTAGTGCGGGGGGAATCTCACACAAATCTGTTTGTCCTAATCTCTTCTTTATCATGTAGCATGACGAACGACCTTTTTAGGATATTTAGGTTATCACAAAAGGTCAAGATGTCTGAGTTCAATTCAATTCTTCTTCTGTCGTGTCGATTTCTAGTTTTAAATTTTTGTTGAAACTACCGTACATATAACATCCTTGATTTTGATTTAAATATTGAGCCGCCTAATAAAGGCTTTTGACGTGAGTGACACGACAGGCATTCTTGGATAGTAGCCGAAACCGACGGTCTTACACTTTTTTTTAATGTTCTACGCTACGCTTGTTTCAAAAAGTTACAACCGATCTAGCTTCACTGGACTTGACTGAAGGCTCTACCCCAGACGGCCACAAAATAACGAAAGCGCGGTTTTCCCATCTATGAATGCGCGGTTTACCACGCCTTTTTCTCTTAAAAATAACTCTTTGGAAATCAGATTTAAAAGTTTTTAGCTTCTAATTCCTAGTCAAGTGGTTATACGCTTGCATCGGTTAATCAGTAGGTACAGTTTTAAGTGTTGTTGTGTAATGTTTGTTCAATTATCATATTCTATTGTATAAAATCTTTTAATTTACATTTAATATCACAAAAATTAACAATGCTTTTAGATTGCAGTTCATCAACTGTGTAATTTTTATCCTATTATGTTTAAACCATTTGAAAACAAAGACATGATAAATGAACCACGCAAGCTTCTGTAAGTAAAAAAAAAACCTAAACCGTGGCAGTGCTATTGTTCACTTGATTGAATGGAAACCTCGGTGTTGGGAAAACGACCGCTTTTAGGAAACAATGTATTATTTAAACGCATGATTTTGGCTCGGATCTGGGTAAACAGTCCTCTAAAGAGTAAAGGTTAGGTTAGGTTAGAGCCTTATTGTTTTCCAACTTTTTTTCTGAACTGTATTTTATTTTTATGTAATTATATGAACTGGTAGGAAGTTTGTGTGTTTTTAGTTTTGAAATTGGATCTTTACGAACATTTCTTTCTTTTATTTTAGGTTTACACGGCACTAAACGAAACATATAATTATTTCCTTGTTTTTCTATACTTTTTTATAAGTGGACATATAAATTTCTCCTTGCATGTGTTGTGTATATATTCATGGACCACGATAAAAATACCTATTGCCATCAAGCGTGCAAGCTAAAAAAAACAAAAGAACAACCTTACTTTCGCATTCACAAATTGACGCGATAATCTAAGATGGTTACCAATAACTGTGGATATGAAAATCCTTTTTATTCCTGATTAGGTGCATCATTAAAATCTCTGCCTCAGAACAATTGGAATTGAATTCCGTTCCTCGACGAAACGAGATGGAACTCTAGCTGCGATCGATCCCCCATTCTCTAGCAAATTGCATTGCAGAATTAAAATAGACGTGCATATGCACCGAGATCTGACTTGATGGATATAATGATTCGACGAGGGATTAGCTCATTTACTATTTGTGATCATTGTGATCATATTACGTCTCTTTTAGAAGCAGAAATAAGTAATTAAATGGTTGCTCCGTAGTTTATGATGGTAACTTTATTACACTAACAGACATTTTCACACGTAAAGCTTCAAAAAGCTGTATTTAAAAATAAATCGCGGAGATAGCAAATTGATAACTTTATTTAGTTAATATTTAAGGCTTTTAAAGTGAAACGACACATATCCAATAGATATTGTGCATTTGATATAAAAACTGCAAAAGTTGATAAAATATCCTTGGGCTTATTTTATTATTGAGCGAAGTTCGGTTTCGTTTCTCATATAAATAGTATTTCAAGTAGCAATTAAGCGTTTATCTTGAGTACTCTCGCTTCAGGCTTTAATATTTTCTGAGTAAATACTTGTATGTAAGCAAAATTGGTTAAAAAAATAGATATAAATCGATTTCAATAGATTCAGTTTGTGTTGTCCTATTTTCCTCGAATGTCATTCAAATACTTGAAACATTTTGAAAACAGGAACACTTCAACGTAAGCCTTTAAATCGCTGCGTACTATGTTGAGAATGGATATCTACATTTCAATTTATGCCCTACACGGCTAAAATACCTTTTTAAATAAATAGACAAAAGTTTAAGGTATTTTTTACTCCGGAGTAAAACACTTTATTGCACGAAAACAAACAAACAAACAGATAACAGAAAAAGAAAAAAACTGATATTAAATACCACACTGGAGAACATAGTGCGCGAAGGCTGTCTTATCGCTTGAAGCGATGTCTATCAGTTTGTCACAGTTTTCTTTATTAATTTATGTAAGTACCTCTGTTTTATAGGTAGCGACTAACAACATTTTTCAGTTAAATAATGAAAGGGAAGAAGAAGAAATAAAATGAACTATCTTTAAGTTTAGAGGTAATAATCAATTTTTTTGTTAAAAGTGTTCAAATAGTGTCAAAGAAACACTCAAATAGTAATAACAATGTTTTGATTATTTCAGAAAAACAATATAAATTATAAACTTTTGCAATAACTTGTCTACAAACCACTCACTAACTTTGAACCCATTTTTTTTTTTAAAGTAATAAATTAAAGAGCAAATGTACAAAGCATTTTAATGTTTTCAAACAAAATAAAGAGCTATGCGTTAATTTCAAATGTATTAGAGCTCTATTTCGTTTTAATGTTTGATATAAACTTTCTACTTAGCAGCATTAACAAAACGTAGAACATAAACCGCCGGCAATTGCTGCAATAGCAGTAACTAGAAATGGCTACAAGAAGCCAATTTTGAATATCAATTTGCGCAAAACAGAAAGCAGTTAGCCAACTTTGAACGACCAAATTGCATCCATTATCTACCTTTGCAGCTATTACAGAAACTGCAAATAGTACATTTTAGCTCACAGTGGACATCATACTCGAGCCCTCAAAGAAATTATGTAACGGTTAAAAGATTCAAAATAATACTAAGTTAATACTGCCCGTGATTTTTCTTTATTTCCCTTGGTAAAAAGTATCTAAAATTTTGACCGGGGATATAAGCTCCCACCACGCAAAATTTCATTTAAATCGATCCCACAATGGTTCCAGAGATGATCAAACAGACAGACACACAGCATGTACAAACAGACACACAGACAGACAAACGGTTTTTTTTTTCAAAACTTGTATTTTTGTGTTCAGCTACACTCCATTTATTCACTTACAATCAGTTTTTTTGAAAAACGAATCAATGTACAGACACGCCGATTCTTCAGTTTTATTATAGTACCTATAGAAGAAGATGAAATTGGTCTACACTCTAAGGTGGGCCGACATCTATTCAGTGGGGATCACAGAAAGTCGCTAGATACTGGCTTACTAGGATCGAATGTTTTTTAGATCTTTGGGGCCTTTGTCTTTGTACGTTTTGGCGAAATCATGATGATCAGTTTAATAATTTAGGCTGTTAATTTTAAATCTCGTCAAATAACATAATATAGAGGCTGAGAAGCGGCAAAACATGTTGGAACTCATCAACAAACCTTATAAGTTGCAAAACGCACATATGACATGCGCTCGTCTCTGCCGATTGCGGCTTAAACATTAATTAAAATAGCTTATAATTATTACAAATATCATTCAGGTATTAAATATTCTATTCTTTAATAAGCTAGTAAAAAATTTAGGTAAAGGATTATTTTAAGAGCAATAAAAATTAAGCAATAAACTTTTGCTGCACGTGATAAGAAAGAAAGCTTTTCTTTATTGCAGAATGTTATGGTAGTAGAATGAATGTTAAAATAACGAAAAGGTGTGACTATTTAATATTTATGGATACTCACTAGGGTGGAGCGAATTTTTTTTTTTTACATTTTGTATAAGGCGGAGTGCGGAAACGGTGCCCTGTACTGATACGTTAAGAATATATTAGGACAGCAATTATGAATTTTGACTGGAAGTACTGCCGCATGGCAATTGAAAATTTCAAAAATCCTGAAAATAAGGGATTTTGGTAAATGTAAAACAGGTACTTAAAATTGAGGAAATCGTACGTTTTATTAAATATTTCAACACTTTACATTATAGGCAGTGAAAAAAACAACAAAATTAATATACTTTTACATTAAAATAAAAAAAAAATTACATCTACAAATATAGACAATTATCAATTTTTCGCCGTTTGGTGAGCTACGACTGTGCCTACGAACTGTTTTTTTTTGTGTTGAAGACCGGCATGATATTGCACGATTTTAACTTGTTTCAGATCCATCTTGACGCGTTTATCTGATCCACACACAGCAACACATGACTCAGTGACCAGCTCAATGCATCTTTCAGTAGATAGTGAGTGGCATGGCATTTTGCGAAGTGTTGGTAGAATCTACGTTACGACTATTTCAATATTCCGAATAGCTCTATAAATGACGTTGGTTTGTATCTGTTTGACCAAGGGAGGCTCAGATACATAGCTCCAATCAATCAAATCTGTATATTCGGCGGCAGAGAAGTTAAATAATGGTAATTTAAACGCTCGAATCGGTGCCAAGCCCGAAGTCTGCTCTCGTATTTTAAAAATGCGTCGAAGTGCTAATTCTTTGATAATATGGTTGCGATCGTCTGCAAGCGTACTAAGCAAAATGTTTTCGCTGTGGCTAAAGTACCCATTGCGTTGAATAACAGGGTTAACTATTTTCATAAGGTTTGCAGAAAGGTACCTTAATTATGTAATCTTTCCGGGGTTTCGCTTGGCTAAACTTACGTCACATTGTCCTCTGCTTGCTGCTTCACATATTTTAGGTAAAGCTGATCTGTGCTGAGATCACTAAATGCCAACAAACCTCCTTTACGACATCTGCTGTTTGAGCATCTTGATGGGAAAACTACAGGACCAAGAAGTTTTACAGGCGTCATTGGTAAAGCGTTGAAGGATTAAGAGAATCTTCCAGTGGTTCAATTTACACCCATCGCATGTGAACTACCAGAAATCTCAACATCCACACGTAGATCACTTAGGTACGTGATTTCGAAATCTCTGGTAGTTCACATGCGATTAGCCAAGCGAAACCCCGGAAAGATTACATTATCGAGATACCTTCCTGTAACCCTTATGAAAATAGTTTACCCTGTCATTCAACGCAATGGGTACTTTGGCCACAGCGAAAACATTTTGCTTAGTACGCTTGCAGACGATCGCAACCATATTATCAAAGAATTAGCACTTCGACGCATTTTTAAAATACGAAAGCAGACTTCGGGCTTGGCACCGATTCGAGCGTTTAAATTACCATTATTTAACTTCTCTGCCGCCGAATATACAGATTTGATTGATTGGAGCTATGTATCTGAGCCTCCCTTGGTCAAACAGATACAAACCAACGTCATTTATAGAGCTATTCGGAATATTGAAATAGTCGTAACGTAGATTCTACCAACACTTCGCAAAATGCCATGCCACTCACTATCTACTGAAAGATGCATTGAGCTGGTCACTGAGTCATGTGTTGCTGTGTGTGGATCAGATAAACGCGTCAGGAAGGATCCGAAAGAAGTTAAAATCGTGAAATATCATGCCGGTCTTCAACACAAAAAAAGAGTTCGTAGCCACAGTCATAGCTCACTAAAAGAAGACATTGATTCCAGCCTTGTTACCGGTGTTGACTGCCGTACCGTCGCATAATAATATGGTAAAACAACGCGCGATTGGTAGATCAAAAATATGATGCCACAGGTCACACTGTGTATTTCTTTGCAATTTATATCATATTGGCACTTGTTCATAAGTGAATAAAGGCATTTTTTATGAAAAACAATTTACTTAGACCCGTTTTACATGTCAAGAAAGTATACCCTTTTTTTCGCACATTTCGAAAACTTTGCGAGCTATGCGGCAGTACTTCTAATAATATTTTGTATATATGATAATATACGAAAGCGTTATGTTAGTGTCAGAGCACCTTTTGCGACATCCGCCACATCAAAATTCAACAAAAAAAAAAGTCCCATACAAGTGCGCTCCACCCTAATACTCACGCAACCTAACCTGAATGTCAGTCGGGACAGCCGCCAAAACCCGGTTGAGTTGCAGTATGATTTATTTCGTATGACTGCCTGTCTAGAGTGTATGCTCGTCTAGTAACACTTTAATCTCTGCCGAGTAGCTTTTTGGATTTTAGTTTTTGTAGCTTAAAACTTCCTCTGGATTTGTGGAAATGGACGGAAGTGTTTTAAACAGTACACTCGCTTTGTTAAAAATATTTAGTAGTCATCTACGTAGTCACACTTTAAAAAATAAACTTAAGCTAAAAAGTCATAGATGGCGTATCCAACATCTTAACCGCTGCGAATACAATTGATTAGTTAAGAATACTATGATGACGAAATGTACGTACCGCAAAGTGGTGTGACCTTATTTCGTCACCAACAAAAAAGGGACTGATTTTATCAAATATTTTATGCATGCTATGCATGACTAAATGCCGTTTACGTAGCTGTTTCTTGGAACAACAGTAAAATCGATCTAAAACAAAAAAGGGAAAAGGAGCACATTGATCTAGGTATTTGAAAAATACCTGAAAAAGTTTCTCTTTTCACATTTTCAGCACGTTGTTCTATACATTGATAAGTAAAGTACGTTTATCGACTTATCTCAAAGAGCGTCTGCTACAAGATCGATGTGGGTGAAATTGGAAAACTAAGTGGATTTGCTGCCAGTAAACATCATGGAGTTAGCTCAGGAACTTTGACAATAAAGATAATTTCTTTTACTAATGGAAAGCGAGCTTTCTCCAAATAGATGGGTTGCCCAAAAAACAAGTAGTTTTCACCCAAGAAGATGCTATAAATTCCGGGAAAAAGTAAACAAGAAATACTCTGGCCGCAAAAGTATGGTGAGAGGCTTTATTAGTCACTGGTATTTCCTGTTGGGGTGTTATAATATATAAGTATACACATATAACAATTTGTATGTATATAAAAGTAGTCAATAAACCATTGTTATGATGTAACACATTACAGGTAGGCCTTTCATGAAGAAAAGAAGCGATTCAAACTGCATACTAACTAGAACTAATTGTCTAGATTTCTTTCAACTAAACAAATAGACAGATTAGCTGAAACGAAATCAAAACATATAAAATAACAAATACTTTAGATTTCAAAGTAACAATTTTTTTTTTGACCTGAAAATTATTTCCGAAACCCAGCAAAAGACACAATAACTTTGTTTTAAAATTCCCAGCAGAATCGGCTATTAGATTTTAAAAATTAAAACAAAAAGCCGAGGCCTTTTTTATCTTTTCCTCACCTTGTCCGCAGTCATTAGAAGACATGAAATTCCTTTGAATTCTTTGAAGTGACGTAAAATGTACAACAAGAAAATGGAAAGCTAAAAAAGTATGTTTTCATTATAAACAAAAGTTAGGTACTTATCTTTTTGTTTGGCTGGGTGTCTTGAATTGCCAAGTGTATTATTGTATATTTTCACGTTTACAATTCTTTTAAAAAAATAGTGCATTTTTAAGCTCTAGTTATAAGTTTTCTTTATTAATTGTTTAGGTTTTAAAATTTTACTATGTATGGTTTGGCTTTTCTGTTTCATAATAATAATACTTAATTATTCTATTGTACCATTTGTGAACTACATTTTTTTAACAAACTTTAAATAAATTTAAATATACAAGTTACTTTTGACTTAGTTGCCGTATTGATTAGAATTAATTAAAAACTTTATTATATTTTATCTAACGCCAAGGTTGTCATTGTAATTTCAACTTCAAGACTGAAGAAAGATTCCTAAGACCTCCCAAGGATCTTTACACGCCACACAAAGTCATGACGACGACGACGGTCTAATTTCGTCAAAATTGTAAAAACTTTTTCGGATAAAATCGTAAAACTCTGGCTGTCCATTTTACGATTATTTTTAAAAGCTTCATTTTTAAACCAAATACAGACCTTTTTCAAACGACTTAATATATATTTTTTTATTCTTGGTGTCTTGTATGGAAGATAGTTGCAGTGTCTTTTCTAATTCATGATAAAATGGCATGATATTGGACAAGAATAAAATCTGTGTAGGGTTTTATTATCGACTTTAAAAAATACAAAGGTTGCTTCAAAAGGTTGATAGGAGTTGAAATGTCTGTACATGTAGCCAGCACATGCGGCTGGACATGTTGACCTTGTATGCTAGCAAAGGTAAAAGTCAGTAATCATTGTTGATTTATAAATAAATTGCCGTAGTGGTATAGTCATTTTATTTATCAATTATCGTTTTTCTTTACTTCTATTAAAACTTTTTGAGATCTGTCCATCCATCAGTCACAGCCTATATTTCCAGATTTTTTTTCTAAATGCAATTATGTAGGTACTCTAAAATTAAAATTTTCAAAATTAAAAGTTTCAATCAAAAGGAAAATACTTGATAACTACCATAAATTGAAGCAATAAATGCGGACGTTTTGAAGGAAGTTCCTTGAGTGGAAAAGTTTTGAAAGCAGCAAAAGAAAAAAGTAGAATGTTCTAGCTATCAGTATGAACCATGTCGAGCGAGCGAAATCAGATGTGCTTTAACAAATGGTTGGCAATAAAAATAAATAAAACTTAGGGCCCGTCCCTGTTTTTATCGGTCTACTGTGAGGCGGCGAAAAGGGAAACGCGAGGTCAATTCGCTTACGACCTTTTTCTGTTTTGCCTTGTGATAATCGATCTTCCGTGAAATTGAGGCTTTGTAAAATACCTAATCGAAATCGTCCCATGATTGGATGAATCCTTCGACTAATACTGACATTTTGTGTATCATTGGATTTGACCAATTCAATTTGGAAAGGTGTTTTTCAAAAAGTGGGTGCGATATAATAATGACCTAAAGCTATGTTATGTACTTAAGTCATGGGTATGAGGTATTTAGAATATCTTGGTTTGTAAATGTTGTATATTTTTAATTCAATAATGGCAACATTTTTCATAACGTTTAATACAATTTTACCAAGTAGTTCACCTACCTAATGTAGAGGCAAACAGGCTGTGTGAAATTGTGTTCAATAAATTTAATTCAATATCGTTGATTTAATGAAATTCGCTAGCGCAGTTAAGGTTATTTACTTAATCCTGAATAGTAACATAAATTATATTTAGCTGCAAACATGTTTACAATCATAACTCTTTGATCGTTATTTGTAGTAAGTCAATATACCTAGGCTTTCATATCTCTAAAACAAACCTGATTTGCGCAATTGTACTATAAACACAAGCTCTAAATCTAATTGAAGTACCTACGCCCGCTATGTTTTTGTGAACTGGTTAAAAAAAGGTGTTTTTTAAGACTCATATTTACAATTACATTTTTCTCAAAATTTTGAATATGAAGATTAATAAAGTGTTCGGCCAACATACCTACCATATAACAATAATTAAATATGTTCAATTGGAAATTCTGCAATTCTCGTATTGTATTTTTCACATTAATCTCTCACAGTCTTCATGCCGGTAATAGCGACAAAACTTTTCTATCCAAGTTTTTACCAGTGACTGATGGATGATATCATGATATATCAAAAACTTTTTTTTGGTGAGCAGTAAGGAGATGTTATGAGAAAATATTCCACACTGAGATAAGTTCCAGGAACATAGTTGATACAACTTTTTTGATCACTAGGTATGTTATTATTAGTTAAGAACTAGTAACAAGAAAAAGAACCTGCAAGTTTTAATATCATTATGTAGGAACAGTTTTGTTCAAATTCATTAATATTAAAATCAAAAATATAATTGAAAAATTCAGAAGATACAAGAAAAGAATAAAATGGTAAGCGGTCACAGGACAACATATTTTGTAGAAGTCATGCCGTGTCGCCATCCCGACAATCAGTTTAACCCCTCGCCTATAGATTTTTCACATCAAAAATGCTAAATATTAAATCTTATTTCAATATACACAGCAAAATATGTTATTTCCCATTCCCATATTCGCACAAAACTAACAAAAAACTTCTTAGTAGATAAGAAGACGTTCTGTCATAAAACCAGGGTTGTCCTAATCTGGAATTATAACCAATTCACTTAGAAAGATAGAAACTTGGTTGTTTACGCATACGAGACCATGAGACTGCCGATCAAAAGGAAAAGGGATAAAAGTAGAGAGAGATGTATAGCGACAAAAACAAAGACATAATTTCATACCGGTGACATGTCTTGCGAAAAGGGCTTTGTTTATTCTCAAATAAGATTGGAAGGGCAGGGTGACGAAAAGAGGAATCCCAAGTAAATATGTATGCCAGATTTCTCTCTCTTGTGAGATATTTTATTTGTCATATTTCCTTAGAAACCCTATCCCACGGGATTTCAAATGCATCTTCATCTTACAACATCACAAGTATTATTTAAAAGTACATTCTTTAACACAATTGTCAATGTGTATTATGTATTTTTCTTTTCGAAAAGTTCAAAGTTTATGAATCATGGCCGTAATTACAAGAGCAACATCCAGGGAGTTGTTCTTTTTAATTCATTTTAATATTTTCTTTGTCAGAAAAGAGATTTTATAACTTTATAATTTTGCGACCTCTTTGTTAACAAGTCGGACCTAGATGATTTCCGGTTCTTTGAAGGCAATTTGGAACAAAAATTATGGGAAACAAAAAATAATATTTTTTAGATTTTTTGCGTTATACAGGGCGTCCCACAGCTATGCCACATGGAGGGAAAGTACCTTAAATATTGTAAGTAGAACATTTTACTGAAAGAAGGCTTTATTTTATTTTTAAAAACTATTAAAACTGCATTCATACATTTTTTAATAATTACATGGTTGAACCGGGAATCGAACCCGTTATACGAGATAAAAATATATCCTGTAGTTTTATCATACCGATCGAAAGGCTTCATCATAAGGGTTATTTTTTGCTAAATAACATAGTGTCAGAAATAAAAGGAAAACTATGTATTTTAACATTTTTAATACAAAATTTATCAATTTTATTAATACTCTGTTGAATACAAAGTCGCACTCTTTTGATTATTTCACTCCCTGTCTTTAAAACTACGCGACGGATTTTGATTTTAATAGATAGAGTGATTCAAGAGGAAGGTTTATATGTATAATACATGCATAATATACTAAAGGATAACCCACAATAACCATTTTCCCGTGCGGAGCCGGGGCGGGTCGCTAGTAACCCCATGCATAAAAAAAGTCTCGGCGACCACATCAAATGTTAAAATTCATGATCTTTCTTTTATTTCTGACACTATGTTATTTAGCAAAAAATAATCCTTATGAAGGAGCCTTTCGATTGGTATGATAAAACTACAGGGTGTTTTTTTTTCCTCATGTAGCGGGTTCGATTCCCGGTTCAACCATGTAATTATTAAAAAATGTATGAATGCAGTTTTAATAGTTTTTAGAAATAAAATAATGTCTTCTTTCAGTAAAATGCTCTACCTACAATATTTAAGGTACTTTCCCTCCATGTGGCATAGCCGTGGGACGCCCTGTATAATTCGTATTGCAATATTTAAAAATAAATAAATTCCACTGAATTCAATTTTTTAAATTTAGAACTGTCGTCAAAAATACATAGGCGTTCCAGATTGTGGTAGCAATGCAAAGGCATACACCACGTCAAATTTTAACTATATCAAAGGTGAAGAAAACGGTCAAAATCATTCTAGGCCAACAATATAGCTTTTTAAAAACTTCAGTTACCACTTTTTTGTACTGCCCTTGAAACATAGAATCCAACAAAATGTCCTTAACCTTTTTCTATCGGCACTAAAACTTTCAAGTTTACCCTACTCACATCATAGCTCTACATAGTTTCCAAATGCCACCCCTTCTGTTTCATGCACGGTAAGTATTTTAAAGCCTGCTAAGCATTCTTGAATTGGTACTATAACAGGTACTAGTATACACATTCACAAAGTTTATGGAACCAATTTGAACTTAATGCGAGGATCTCGTAAAACTTTTTAAATTGGCACGCCGGCTGTATTTCTTGAAAACGAGCCTTGTACAAGAATCGATTCCGTTTCGAGAGTTTATTCGATATTGCATTATAAAATTGGGAATTTTGTTTCTAACCCTAAAAGTTTGCTTTTGGCATCTGGCTATAGACCTATCTCGTTACTTCTAAGTCAATTTTTTTTTATATTTTTTTATTATAAACTGCGTAATATTTGACTTTGAAATTAATTTCGAACATGGTGATGAATATTTATTCGATATAAAGAGTTGATTTAACATTATAATTCTGATTTGTGAACATGTTTTTATTGAATAAATCTTGAGTGAAGATTTATAAAACACTCTGTGGAAATTTCTACGTTTGAAATTTTTTAACCGACTAATGTAGTATTTTATACAAATACAAAAAGCTTAACATAATAAACTTATGTTGGTTTATAGAGAGTATATGATATTGTATTCAGTGTAATGCCTGCTACTGTTGCCTAAAATAACGCCGTCGTGTGTGTTTCCAAGCTCCTTACATGACGTGAGCATAACATCGTAAAACAAGGTAACGTGTAAAGTCATGATTATTAAAACGTCCCTTTTGCACATATACCAAAGGGCTTCTCTCATAACAAGGTCGTTGCATGTTACTGTTCTATTGGGAATACATCGACACGCGAATCTCCAAGATACAAGCGTTTGATAGCGACGTAAAAACATCTAAGATAAACAAGCCTTTTAATTTCTAGTTAAAAAACGTTCAATGCGAGGTTCCACCGAGATACAGTGTTAATGCTTCTCATCACCGAGATTTCATTAAAATTTCATCAGAGTGGTGAAAGTTTTACGATTCGACCCTCTGGATCTCAAAGGGCGAAAATCATCTAAGCGCTGTAATTTGTATCACTTCATTCAAAACCGACTTTCGTCTAGAGCTTAAAAAAATAATCAGCAATTTCTACATGGTTCTTAATTCATAAATTTTAAGGCTCAAGTGTTCTCGGTGACAGAGAACATAATGCTTGTTTGTTTTCAGTAAGGGTCCTGTTTTCATTCTGATAGGGAGCTATGTCACGTTTTTTGCAATTCATGGCATGACTTTCATGAATAAGGAAAGTTAGTTAATGATTATTTGCAAAGTTAAGGGGTTAATTTGAAAACTATGTTGAATATAATGATGCCAATTTTACTTTTAAAACGGGTCGCAGTTGAAGTAAAAGTTTTGGAAGAGGAAACATTAAGTGGTTTAGCGAGTCATTTGGAAATAGAAGCCGACGGCAACGTACATACCTGAAGACCTTTTGAATGAACCAAACAACATTAAAATTTTCATCAATGCAGCAGACTTTGAAGTCCTGTAGGGGCTTTGAAATAAAAGTGCATCTGAAAAAGGCTTAAGTGCTCTTTCAAAAGTACACTCGCTCTAATGAAGCAGGTAATGAGGCTTGGAGAGTCAGCTGCAAACAAGGCAAGGGAAGCTGTACTGGAGAGACCCTCAAAGAGTAATAGTTTTTTCATAACGCTCAAAACAATGGAAAACTTGAAAACGCGTTAGAAAGACCTGTTAAAGGGTCATATAATAAAGAATAAAGTGAAACGACAATACTTTGTTGTCGGTAACAAGTTTAAAAATGGAATCTGAAAAAAGAACCAAAATTCACGTTTTAAAAAAACAGCTGTAAAAAAAAACGATGACTGAAGGTATTTTTAGAGATTGTTTGCCTAATCGAAATATTGTACAGGTTTAAAGATGCTTAACAAAATTTATTTGGTAAGAAAAACTACTACACTGTACTGTCCATTCATTATCTAGTAATAATGAGTTTTAACGTCAAAAGTTTGAAAGCAGCATTTTCATAGCCGTACTTGAACAGCAATTTATCATAATTTCCACGAAATTGATGACAAATTATGTCAAATGGACCTTCATTAATATTATGCCATTAAAGTTTGTAAAAAGAAAAGGACATTATTGAATATTGTACTAAAAAATGTTCTGCTTGGATTTTAAGCAGGATAAAATGTATAATTAGTTTCAGATAGAAAAAGTAACCCTTGTTTTGTTACTAGAATAACACAATGAAAGGAAGATTATAGAGGAGCAATATAGGGTCATATAATTATACTTTTTTATTATTCAAATAAAAAATATTTCAAATATGGCAACCGCAGCCATAGTCCACCAGTTAACTCAGTAATACCCGGTCTTCGTTGGGTTGAACAAAAAACAAAAGGTTGGAATTTTAAATTCTTTGCATTCATACACGCTATTCAGCTGTTAGCCATCAGTCTTCAAACACAAGGGATTTTGTCCCCAAAAACAAACTGGGGCCCGATGTCCTCGGAACTTCCTGCTTAATTAAATGGATGTTTGCCTACACCGACAAGTGTTTTGTGCGTAACGAACTCTTGTTAACCCAGAGTTTAACTTTACACGCCCCTGTTTCCTTAAGAGAAAGAGCGATTATTGTTCAACTGCCCTCATTTAATTCTGTGTTCCAATTTCTTATATGTGCAAATACCTTGAGTAATTTATAAAGTCTTAAAAAGCAGAAATAGCTTGAATTCTTTTACTGCTTTTATATCATGAAAATAACTTTACCAAACGTACTCAAATGACAGAAAAGACCACTTGAATAAATGAGATATCGTCGGTGATACTGCGATACTGCGTAACTAACAATGGCGAATGCCGCGTAAGTTCACCGAGGCAATTTTACAGGAGAGCGAAAAAACTTAATATCTTTTAAACTGTCGGTGCTAGGTTTGACTGAGTTTTGGAGTATATTGTAATACTCTTGTTTTATCTGTTATGATAATTTTTGAGTCAATTAAGTGGGTAATTAGTTAGATAATTCACTTACGCGGTTTTGTTGGGTCTACTTTCTTTATGGTATAGAAGATTTTCAGCACATACGCGTTTTTGAAATAAAAAAACCTATATTCTATTAAACTTTTATTTTATTAAAAGATTTAAAATCTATCTATATTACTTCATCTATCTATCTATCTATCTATCTAGATTACATTACTTCAATCTATCTAGATTACTTCAAAGAAAATTATCTTGTTCTTCTTCTTCGTCATTACACTCTGGCAGAGAGGTCTTGGTCGTAAGAATAGGGTTAGTGTCTTATTTTGATAGATTAGGTTAAGTGACGTTGTTATTTGCTTTGTCGTTATTCCTCCTGAATTTGTGCCTTCCTGGTGCGCACATTAAGCTTTTTTTTAATAGGCAATCTACCACTCCTTCGTTGATGCCCACCACTTTTTCCTGCACCACCAGGCGATTCACAAACTCGTTAATTTGACGAGAGAATGTTTGATTTGAAGGGTGTAAGAATACGTAATACGTACAGTACTATACTCGGCATCACACACAGTGTTTCTACTGTGTGTGATGCCGAGTTCCTGGAGATACTGTATGTAAATTTCATCCAGGATAAGCAAGTTCTTATTATACAAAAAAATCATGCTAGATTTACATAGGTATTTTCTTGCGCCTTACTCCACTTAACCGAATGTTCGGCTGCAAGCATCCAGCTACTACCAGCCACTTTCTTTATGCAGATCGTCGTTCCATGTAGCCAGGGGGCATCCCACAATTTTTGCCTTGATATAGTCCACTCGTTTTCATCAACACAGTTATCCTTTCTGGACATTATAGAACCAGCCTAGTGACACCACACTGGTTTTCAAACAACACAGGCAATCGTTTTTAGGATCTACTGATGCAGCTTCTCTCGATCTTCATCATGTGTTTTCTTTTAGACTTACTCTCACTCACTTATTGGATACTTTGTCCTAAATGTACATAATAATGGTTGACAACCCAACATTGACGATAATTGACCCTGATACTGAGGGTGTTAACAGCTCAGTATTAGACCAAATCGTCGAAAGGATTTATAAAGGCTGGACAGCATGTCAAAGGTGTTTAATGTATTATTCCTTTCTCCTCTACCTCTCGTCCTTACCAGTTAAACTTCATTTAATTTAGTGAACTATTTCGGGGACACTACATCCCCTTATCTCTATGGACCTTGGTTGGTTTTTCACCTGCCTGCATTTGAAAAGAATACACGACGACTCCAGGTCAAACAAATCCTTTCTCGTAGTCCTCATAGATAGCGGTCGGTAATTAATACTTTTCACAGTACTAGATCCTCATCGAAATCCGGACTGCTCCTTTGGCTAGTAATGTGCGAAGTAATTTTTACCTATAAGGTACTATTTTACATTAATATTATTATTAAAATAAAAATAATTTGGTGCACTAGCTTTAAAATAGAAACTGCACACTAACCAATACACAATTTCTACACTATAAACACGAAGCGCCCTGAAAAAATACCAAATTTCCTGGTTCCATAGCGTACTTTCGCGGATTTAGGACTACATTTGGGTGTAGATTACTTTCGCGGTTTTGAATTACTTAAATTTCAAGCCTTTTGATTGGACTATTGAATTTTCTGTCAATGTCATTATGCGCAATTCACCACCATGCACCTACAGGCGCGAAATCGCGTTTTTGATTTTTTTGTAGTTCCGCGGTATTAACCAGTGCTGGTTCAGCGGTATTGCAGTATCACCGACGATATCACATTTTATAGCAGAATAGAGATCGTAATGCTTTGAGAAAAGCCACGTGAATCCTTCTCTCTTGATATTCATTCTGAAGATTTCCATCGACGCTTTAAAAGCAATGAACCGTAAAACCGTTGGGAATACGAGAAACATTCAAGGTTCGTATTACTGTAAAAAGTTGTGTCATGACCCAAGTCCAAACACAGAGCACTATCTTAAAATATTCAGGATGAGGTCGTACCAAGCACGCACGCCTTATTTGTATTTGGGTTGGATACACGCAACAATGATACGTTGAAAATTATGCCTTGTGGACAATGGTTTTCGGACACTTTCCCTTATTAATACGACATTTTCCCAGGATACGAATTGTATTAAATTTTAAGATAGAAGTGTAATGTTGTTGTGTGAATTTCCTGGCTGAACACCCACCACTTAAGCGACCAGGTAATAAAGACGGCAAATTTAGTGTGGTATATTGTACAAATTGCCGAGAAAGCCACACCTCGACAACTATCGTCGAAAAAGAAATAAATGCTCCCACATTCGGTAGAGAGCGAGCAATACGAAAGGAGAATTCGAGCAATAACACAAAATGTGGGTCATCAATAACTGCCCCGCTAGAGATGCTCAATTGTTAGGTTTTTGGCAGTTGTGCCAAGAATTCCCTAACTTTATCGAGATTTTGTCTTTGTGTTTGTCTCTCATTTCATAGGTTTACTTTGCTTATTGTAGTCAGTCACTACAAATTGCATTTCCAGGTGATTCCAGTTATATATTTTTTTCTTTTATGTTAAAGATAAAACAATTTTCTGAGCATTTCTTTTTTTTCTACTCGGACTATAAATATATTTTATTTTCGAAACCTACTGAAGTTGTTTTCATAAAATTAATCGATTAGTTAGATTAGTTTATTTCGTTAAGACAGAAATAAGAAACACCGTTGTATATATAATTTTTTTTCGTCTTGAAAACAAAATAACCATTATTTACCTTCACTCAGCGCAGTAAGTAAGTTCCATTTCTAAAACTTTCCTAGAAATGCTTCCAAAAATGTATCTGCTCACGATCAAAGAGCTAATAAATTTCACCTTTAGCAAACAACATTCATCTTGTTGTCACGGTATTTCTTTATTCTGAGATGAGATATACGAAAAGAAATCTGGTTGAATGGTGTAAGGAATCAAATTGTAGATGATTGTGTTTACTTGCTTTGATAACATATTTTTACCGCTCTGAGACAAATATACAAAACATATTTTCAACAATAGTAAACTTTATTTGCCTTAGTATGCAACGTATGCAGCGTTTCTAAAGCTATATCATACATCCTCGTATCTAAGTTAAAATTTAATTTGTTAAAATTATTAAGTTTGACATTCATAACGGTACTCTCGTTATAAATTACACATTTCTTTGAGAACTAAATTTATTTGATTGGAACTTCTAGCTAACTTAATTTCACATTGCGAAGTGGCGAAAACTTTCTCTTTTCGATATTCCCCTAAGAACATGCTTATAAATCACCAAGTGGGAATAAAATATGAGTTCCTTTGGATGAGAAAACAAGACCGGCAAATATTCTAAAACTAAGAGGAGGAAAACATCGTGAGTAAACCTGCACACACCTGCGCAGAAATTCAAGGGTCGTGTGTGATTGATCTGCACGGGCCAAGCGTGGTCGACTAGCCTATTTACCCTGATCTAGGGTAGGGTCAAGCCCCTCGGTGGGGACACAAATGACCTGTTAAGGAAAAGGAGCTTACTTAGGCGAAAAGATAACACAAGGCAGCCAGGAATTTACATTTCAATAAAAGAGAACGACGTCTTTTTACCTAAGTAAGCTCTTCTTAGTTCTGAAATGTTTTCCGGTCTTATTTTCATCCAGATGAATTCAGTTGTTATTTCCACTCAGTCATTTATAAACTTTTTCTAAGAAGAATGTCCCTGAATTTTTTTAAGCTATTGCTTCATAATCGCGCAGAACACAAAATGCTGAGCAAAGATTTTCCAATTACTCACACAGCATAAAATTAGCTTTCAAATTTCCATCGCAGCAATTTAAAGGGCACAATGCTAAATCAACGCAGCGTTTTTTAGCTGCGACACAATTGCTTAGTCCCTCTTCATATTATTATCTTCCGAACAAAACTCAGACGGCTGAGGTGAAACGACCTGCCCATTATTTTGATGACGCGACAAGGCTTTGAATATGACTTCTAATAAAGACCCTTTTTTGAGGATTATTACGTAGTCACTCCCAGCTATTGTTGTATCTCCGTAATGTTTTATATTAGTCATGGTAATGTGATTTTTTGTTCACGTTTACACTTTTTTCCAGTGACCTTGCATCTACTATTGTATAAGCAACGACAAACAAAACCGTTCAAGTGTGAGTAGAACTCGTGTGAAGAGGGTTCTGTAAAAAACGTAACTTTTCATTACCAGCTAAAACAATTGTTCTGATTGAGCTAAAAGATAATAAATAAATCCACGATTAAAACATGGACGCATTTGGTCTAGA
Organism: Teleiodes luculella; assembly: GCA_948473455.1. Classification (NCBI taxonomy): domain Eukaryota; kingdom Metazoa; phylum Arthropoda; class Insecta; order Lepidoptera; family Gelechiidae; genus Teleiodes; species Teleiodes luculella. The sequence continues at coordinate 7,712,383 of OX419598.1, read as the reverse complement.
TAGTAGTTTCGGATGAAATTGGCGCTGACAGACGGACGGACGGACAAGACTGACTGGAAAATATTCCAAAACAATGAGATGTTTAGATTAAAAGGCGTAATTTTTTCACTTATTTAGGCTACTGTTATTTTTTTATTTAATGGTATTAGGGTTCTGTTTTTTGTTTTTAAGGTAGAGAACCCAAAGGCATGCACGGTTAAAGTAAGAGACGTACCTGAAACGACGAGAGTTCAGCAACAAAACAGACTATCATCGACAGGGTTATTATTTCGCTGCATCAACTAGAAGTATAAACGAGGCGGCGCTGGCGACTGGACATGTTCCTCAGACTTCCAGCCAATCACATTTGTTCTTGGTCCACTCACTTCCCTGTCATCGTTCTTGTGGAATCGACTCTCGATTTTCATATCTCCTTTGTAGTTTTCCACATCACTAGGTGCTCACTGGTATTTTTATCAAATTTTGTTTAGATCGTGTCCGTTTATCTTGTTTGATTTTTATTTTATTATATCAGTATGCGAATAAAATACCTACGATCAAAGGAAGTTGTAAAAATGTTGTGTGTAATCTTTGAAATATTTACGTTGTATGTGCCAGTGCTGTCAAAAATGTTATTTGGAGACGTCTACGACAAATCTATTTTGCTTGCGGATTTTCTGACCGAATATTTAAACCTGGCAGTTAGTCAACGGGGGGTGGCGACGTGGCTGAATCCTATGCAGGCGGCGGTCGCACATAGCACATCGATCAACCCAGTTGGAAGCCTTACGCTGCATGTTCTACATATTACTAGGTGTTTGTCTTGTCTTGTACCAACCAACAGAAGTTTTATAACTATACACATTATAATATACGTGAACATGTGAAATTATTTATTCAACAATATTTCACTTGACGTTACTTTTCAAGATACGTTTTCTCATTATTAAAACATGCTGCTCTCTTGTCTCAGAATAATGGAATTTTCCAAGAAGCTATTATCTTTTTTCATGTGTATTTGTCATGCTCATTACGTAGTAAATAATGAGGAGTTATAGTCTAAAAAAAGTTTATAAGCACTGTAATAAAAAGTTCGTTGACAGCAGATATCTAAACTTCAATAGCTCCAAAGCCAATATCAAGCTATTGTCTCTCAAATATCTATCCAATACCAAAGACATCTCCGCTCCAAGCTATTCTGCTCAGACGGTACGATCTTGTACATAATATGAACGAACATGTACGTCGTAAAATAGTTGTCTATCAATTTCTAAGCTAGCGTTGGCGGTGTCGTGTTGTAACCAAGACATTGTTGCAGCACTTGTTTAGAAAATTCTAGAAGAAGCTTCGTTGTAAATATTAGTAGTTATATAGTTGCTTAACAACTTTTTTTTTTTTTTTTTTTTTTTTTTTTTTATTTGTTTATTGACAATCACAACAGCTTACAATCATCATAACATGACAGAGTAACTTAACAAGATAGTTCAGGTCCAGACTGCAAACCATAAGCGTGAATGTACAGCATGAAAAAACAGCTCTAATGTTTTGTAAACAAATTTTGTGCTAGTAAATTATGATTAAAGATACAAAAGATAAAAGATAAAATTATAAGTTATAAGTAAAATTCATAGTAACCTGAGGATCTCTGAGACAGATTTTTTAAAGATTTTCTGGTTTGAATTGAAGATGTCTATTGAAATACCATCCTTGATCATGTCGTTGTATAGTCGGCACATTCTGGTTAGCGGGTTGAAAAAAGAGGTGTTATTTTTGTAAACTCCAAGTACAAATGGTCTCAAGTGTCGTAAATTAATTCTAATGTTTATGTCAATTCTAGATAAAAGGCAAGGTGAATCAAGTTCATAATGTAGGATTTTGTGCAGGTAGATGAGATCATATTGCTTTCGCCGCGTACTGAGGGGCAGCAAACCAAACTTTGCAAGTCTATCCGAATACGGCGGCATTTGACGTCTCGTAAAACCTAGTCGGTAAAATATTATTCTCAAAGCCTTCTTTTGAACAGATTCAATACTACTGGAATGAACTTCGTAATGTGGGGACCAGATTACTGTTCCATACTCCAGTGTGGTTCTGACAAGTGTGTTAAATAAATAAATAAAGCTTAGGGGATTCTTGAATTCCTTAGTAGTACGGTGAACAAAGCCCAGAAGTTGGTACGCTTTATTTGTGATACAGTCGTAATGTTCACGAAAAGTCATTTTTTCATCAAATATTATACCTAAATCCCTGGCTACCTTCTTACGTTCCAGTTCATGATTTAACAAAGTATATTTGTATAGCGTTTTGTTGAATTTATTAGAAAAAGTTATGACAAAGCATTTCTCAATATTAAGGTACATTCTGTTATCACTGCACCACTGAGCTATAGTATTAATATCAGATTGCAATTTAATAGAATCATTTATGTCTGAGATTGACGTGTACACTTTTAAATCGTCAGCATATAATAAGCATGGACAGTGAAGTTTATTTATTAAATCATTAATGAAAACTATGAAAAATAAGGGACCAAGGTGGGATCCTTGCGGAACACCAGAAACAATGTTGACAGGTGAAGATACAAAGCCCTTCATAGATACTAGTTGACTCCTATTAGCAAGGTAAGATTTTATCCATCTTAAGAGGGTACCATGGATGCCGAAGTACGATAACTTACGACAAAGAATATCATGATTGACTTTGTCGAATGCTTTTTTGAAGTCGGTATATATTGAGTCAACTTGTCCACGTTTAGCAAAAACTGAACATATATAGTCTTTATATACTAAGAGGTTACTGATAGTTGATTTCTTCTTTACAAACCCGTGTTGCCTATCTGAGATGAATGGCTTCACTTGATTGTAGATGTGGTCGTAAACAAGAGATTCGAGGACTTTGGCTAAAGTAGAGAGGATACTAATCGGTCTATAATTACTACACAATGCGGGATCTCCAGATTTAAAAACAGGTACTACATAGGCGACTTTCCATTCTTGAGGAAAATGTCCGGAATCCAACGACCACTGGAAAATAATACGTAGGGGAGTACAGAGCTCACGGGCACATTCCTTTAAAAACTTTGGCGGAATACCATCAGGTCCGGCGCCTTTATTAGGGTCTAACGATTTAAGCGTGGATAAAATTTCTTGCTCTGTTACATTAATTTTAGATAGTGGATCACAAGTGAGATCTCCAAGTTCCGTAACGAGGTTAGATGTGTCTGAACTTTCGAAAACAGTCCCAAAATATTGCGACATAAGTTCACAAATACCATGCCCGTCAGATGCAAGTTCAGTTCCCAGTCTCATAACATTAGGCATTTGATTACCCTACAACTCATAAATACACCGAAGGACTCGGGTCTAACCTTAATTATAATAATTTATAACGAATTGAATAGAATAGAACTCTTTAATTGTATCTATTTCTTCCAAAATCAATACAATTACGAGTACATAAAAACTGTATCTTTTTTCATAATTATGTATTTCATAAATATGTGACAAGAAACCAACGTCGTCGTGAGTTTTAGAAACATTTTTTTATTCCGAAGAGCTATCTTTGTATGAAGGAACTCAATATAAACTTTTTGATATTCCTATTTATCAGAATTTGTTACTTTTGCTTTACTGAACTTTTTCCATTTCTTCTCAAAATATGGCCTATTTATATCAAAAACTTTAAAAATATTCCAATATTTTTATTTGCTTTCTTTGTAAGTACACTTTTATTCACATAACATGATTTTTATAGCATTTTCTGCTATGTACCTGTAAGAATATATTATAAAATATTTTAAACAACCTTTAACCGCCATTATGCTTTAAGTGGTAGATTTTAAAGTAGGAATTAAAAGATAATTAATAGATATATTGACTGTATTCATATAAGATTACAACAAGTACATTATGTAGGGAAGCAAATGACAGTATCTGCTTTATTTAAAAAAAATGTGAACAATTCATTCAATATCATTAAGTCTGTATTTATTCGAGGTAAGATTTTTAAAATGTTTCGTTATACTCAGGACTAGAATTATCCAATATTTAAAAATAATGTAGTAGTTCAATGTACAAAAGCCAGCACACGTAGTAGAACATTCGCACCACGATATTCACCCCTACCGCTACGGGATTCGGGCGCTCTCAAACTCAACATGTCCAGTCGCATGTGCTGGCTACTGTACCATACTTATTACGATTATTGGATATGGCTTTCAAATTGTTTTTATGCTCTTAAAATGACTTTCAAGCAACTACTAATCTTCGTAATCACGCAAAACTGATATGACTAACAACCTCCAATAATCTCAATTTTACCTGCTTGTTACCTAGCTGGCTATTTATACAAATCTGGTATTATTTTATAGTCAATTTTGAAATGTTTGAGTTAGTACATTTTCCTACCTGAGAAATTATCTACCATTTTGTTTTCTAATAGGTTTACGGTCCAGTTTCAAATAGGCTTAGTAAATTAATTATTATATTTTTATATTTCTTAACGTTCAAACTGTTTTTATAATCTATGTCATACAATCTTTTGTTTGACTTCACACACATTAGATTTATAGGTAAACTCGTTTTATTAAGGACAATGCATTTTCCATGTAGCAAGTATCTGACACAAACTCAAATAGGATTGACCTAACCCCCCTAAAACTGCCTTCGCGGCGCCACAAAGGTTTTATTGTCGTCACTTAATACATAAACATACAAAGGCCTCATCGCAAGATAGTCCATCCAAAATAAGTTATTTTTGTAACAATTTACTTTTTGCTGTAAAAATAGTAAATTCAAGATATCTGAATTCAGTTATTTTCATTGTGAAACTTTAGTTAAAAACAACGACGTCAAAGAATTGTAAATCATAAAAAATGTAAAATCATTAAAAACACATTTGTTAGCTAGAACAAAATAGATACGTACATTATATTTTTCAAGTCCGGTGAAGCTTTCGTACATTTTCGAAAAAAAAAAACGTTGTAAAGAAAGGAAAAATACCCAAAAGACATCGTTAAAAAATCAAAGAAGAAAATTAAATAATAAAATATCAAAAAGCAATGTAAAAACGAACTATTGAAAACTTTATAAAATAGACTAATCGATACCGATACTATGACGATAGTAAAAAAGGAATCATTTGTAAGGCAAACTTTGGTATTAAGAAGTTTCGCTTCAGTTGGTTTGTCTGTGTTTTATAGTGCGAGCGAGGATGGAGAGACTAGCCGGCGTCTCTTGCGGTCGATGTACTCGTTACGGGGGGTCGGGGAGGGAGAACACCAAGATTTAATTATATAACAACAGATCCTGTATTTCAAAAACAACCTCTGGATACAAATGCAAACAACACACGTCCTTTAGATTTTAAATTGAATCTGTAGGTCACTGTTTGTTTTCAGAGTTTTGTACCAAAAGGTGTCACTCGCGTGTCTGTCTGTCCGTCCGTCTGTCACAGAAAATTTTCTACTGGGTCGATTTGAAAGGTATGCGTAGGTAAAACCGCGACCCAAAATGATGGAGACTAAATTCAGAGGATTAATCCTACTAATATTATAACGCGAAAGTTTGTGAGCATGGATGTATGTTTGTTACTCTTTCACGCAAAAACTACTGAATGTATTTTAATGAAACATTGCATAATATAGATGATACATCTGAATAACACATAGGCTACTTTTTATCGTAACAAAATTCCACAATTCAACGGAAAAACATGTTAGCACGTGCTAAGCCGCCGCGGGGTGGAAAGCTAGTTTAAATATATATTTTCATATGGTTTATCAGCGGTTTAAATTTATATATTAAATGTTACATTTCCGTGTTTGATTCCCTACATGGAAACTCAATCCGTCCAATTCCGGATATAATAATGAACTTTAATATTTTCAATATTTTCATTTTTGAATATTTTCAACTGGTTTATCAGCGGTTTAAATTGATATATTAAATGTTACATTTCCGTGTTTGATTCCCTGCATGGAAACTCAATCCGTCCAATTCCGGATATAATAATGAACTTCGTTCGTACACAATGGGATTATCTCCAAGTGAGTATAGTTAGCACTTGTTCTCCTATTTTAAATTTAGATTACAGTGTACTTATTTCACTTAAATCTCTCTAATCTATTGTTTCTGTGCACTGTATATTTTGGTGTCAATAAAGAATATTGTATTGTATTGTATTGTATTGTAAAAACGGGTTGTAAAGTTGACTCTTCTACGTGGATGTGATCTGAGAATTGCTTTCAAAACGATGCAGGTAAATGATAATGCACTGAGCTTAATATAACATATTTAGATCAGTGTATTATTATTGATATATTAAGGCTCCATTAAAACCACAAAACTCCTTGAACAAAGGTAAGGTAATATTGAAATTGAAAAGGAAATAAAGCCGACAATATTATAATCGATCTTTGATTGTTGTAATTAAATTATTGAGACTAGATTGATTCATTGTTAGATCATAATATAAAAAGTGAAATACGATACTATATTGAACAAAATTTCACGTTATGGATCGCACGTATAGAGTTTTGGGTAGTAAAACCATTATACTCAAGCTAGAGTAAAACTTAAAAAGTAATAAAAAAATATTTACAAAATTTAAATATATTTTGCTACTTATTCATCATAAATTCTAAATAACTTTTACCCAGCAGCCTTGTTAAATCATTTATAAAACGTGTTGAAATAAGATAATGAAAAAAAAGCCTTTTTGACCCGACTACGGCGCAGCAAAAAGGAGGGTTATGAATTTGACCGGTATGTATGTTTATATGTGGTTATGTTCATCCTGTTCCCTCATATCTCCGAAACAAGCAGTCATATTTTAACAAATGGGGTGTCATTTGATGCGTCTCAATTGTCCGCTGGTTATAGGATATATGGCGTCACATTATTTAATTTTTTGTACATAGAAGATTTTTTTGTTAATACTTTAAATACTGCAACGTCATGTCATTCATTCCTTCCTTTGACCTAGTGACCTCGAGCGTTATTTGAATTTATAACCTTTTCGACATCGGCGTATTCAGCCAGAAAATACACTTTCTCATCGGTTTACAATAATAGCGACCGGTAGTGACTACAATTTATCATACGGATATCATAGAATGTAGAATGGCGGATTTTATCCAACTTCTCATTTATTTTTGTATAACCAGCGGTATGTAGGTCAAAGGGTATCGTTTTTGTGTAAATATGTACCGGAGTTCTTCCGTGCATTTTTATTAGGTACATATTTTGTTTAAAACATGACTTTATTAGGTCACTATTACTCGTATTTATTTACCTACTTTCGTAATCAATAACGATATTTGAAACTCGATTTTCTATCCTTTAAAGATTTTTTATTACAGAAAATTCATATATTTGCTAAGTTACAAAAAAAATAATAAGAATTTGAGGGTCATATAAATGAAAAAAAAATAAAGCACGGATTTGATAAAGAACCGAAGAAACTTTATTGGAACAAAAACATAAAACGATTCGATTTTCTCATTATAGGCAGGTGCAGTATTTGAATTAAAAATAAGCTTGTAAATGCTATTGGTTGGACTTTTATAGACTTTAGCCAATTTCAGTGCTGAGCATTTCTCAGATTTATGTCAAATATTAAAACTGTACGACAGTAGATTAAGCAGCAACATTTAAAAAAATCTATTTACAGTTTTTAAAAATGTATATTATAGCACCTATAGGCTATAAAATATGACACCACTCGTAAAAAAATTCTGTGGGTCCTGTGAAAAACGATCCAACTTAAAAACGCTACTTTTCAGGAGAGCGAAAAAACTAATTTTGGGAAGGTTTTTTGGCCATAATTTTTAAGGATCTTGGTCTTTTTTTATTAAAAATATATTTTTAAGATCAGCTTTGAGAGCTCTATTTTATGGTAAATTTCTTTTTTTTCTAAACTGCATATTTAAAAAGAAAAAAAAGTTAGAACCCTACCTTTTTTTAATAATGGTTCGGTGAAAAATGGTTCACATACAGTTAGCCCTTTTAGTATTCTGTAATATTTTGTGTTAAAAGATCTAAATTAACTTGAGACTTAAGAGTTTTGTTTTAAGAGATCTAAATTAATTTAAGATTGTGGGATGTTTTTGTGAAAAATGGTTTAACTCAAATTAGAGCTATTTTTAACAATATACGTCACATAATTGAATCCTATGGTAACCTTCACTATCACTATCACTACATAGTATAAAATAAAGTCGCTTTCTCTGTCCCTATGTCCCTCCCTTTGTACGCTTAAATCTTTAGAACTACGCAACGGATTTTGATGCGGTTTTTTTTAATAGATAGAGTGATTCAACAGAAAGGTTTATATGTATAATACATGCATAATATACTGAAGGATAACCCACAATAACCATTTTCCCGTGCGGAGCCGGGGCGGGTCGCTAGTTATGATATAAGAGGAAATGCATCATTAACCGTATAGTTCTAGCAAATACGTACATAATATGCAAAGAATTTAAGAGTTTTTGTACTTCTATAACTTCTAAGTAGAAGAAAGACACCCAGTATCTTATTGTTTGTTGTGTTGTATTGAAATCTGTCAAATAAATAACGTCTAGGTATGTTTGTCTATAGGAAGTCATAGTCATATCTGCAAGAAGTGCTACTTTCGGGACTTGAAATCTTTATCAAAATACATACAAAAAGAGTCAGCAAGTTGTAAATTTCTGAAAGCATAAAACTATGTTTGATCTGGAATAAAGCGGAAATTCTTTAAAAATCTAAAAAATTTCGATTAAGTCAACTCTATTGAGTTAAATTAATCCTGCAGCAAAAAACCTATCTAATTACCACAGATTAATAAATAGTTACTAACGTACTGTCATTACTCAAAATAGACACCAAAATAGACCAAAATAGACCTGTGAAACACACATTAACCCAGAACAATATCTCTTCCACACAGTGATGAACTAGGATGATGATGATTCAGAACTGAGATGATGGACTATGTTTAATGACCTTAGACCATGTGAAAGTGGATATTTACAGGTAAAAATGGATAAAAATAGAAAGCCATTCTCAATAAGAAAAAGATTGTTACCACATTCAAGATGGTGCTATTTGGATTTCGTTTACACAACATATCGGTCACATTTTGAAGACCTGATAGATATTGTTGGTGGTATGCTTGGAAAACCTTTTCTTAATTATCTTTATGACATCATATTAAGGAAGAGAGAAGATCTTAGTCCAATTATCGATCATAAAGTTAAACTTAAATTTACTGTTATTTCCGTTAATAATTTAGAGAGTTGTTAAACTTTGGAAATCTTCAGCACAGATAAAATATATTAAGCATCGTAACGTAATGTTTTTCACGGAGACCATGTTTAGTTCAAAGGTTTGTAAGTACTACGCCAAGCAAGAAGCTAAGGATTTGATATAAGTAAACACAACAAATGAGTGGTATTAAAGTGATGAGTAATTCGGCATCAAACCTAAGAGCGTATAGTGTAGAAATTTGCAGGTCAGATCAGATCTACATCAGTTTATATTCAATAGAAAAGATTTCATTTTGTCTTTTCTTAACAAGTATTTATTGTCCTATCATGTTTTGGTATAATTGTATAGTATTTTAAATGTAAAAAGATCTGATTCAGCATAATTACCTCGACAGACGGTTTTAAGTACAGTTGGATCTTTTTTCACAAGCTTTAGTTTTGAATTTTTCAAGGTTTCAAATGATTTAGAACTATTTATTCAAAAAAATAAAGGGTATAATTCGTATTAAACCCAAATTCACCAAGTAAATTAAATCTTTCGATTGTTTAAGAGGAGTTAAATTCATTTTCACAAATTTTTATGCTATTTAAACCACTATGCACAAGTTGTAACTTCGTTATCTTTTGACTTAGAAGAGCGTGGATTAGACCCATCGATGGGTAATTTTCAGGAGAGTCCAAATCACAAATAAACGCAAAAGGGTCTAATTCGACTTGGATCGTTTTTCACCGGACCCACAGAATTATACCCTTTCTATTTACAACAAAATAAGAACTCTTATTTGACTCTTCTGTAAATCTACTTTTCTTTAGTGCACTTAGTGTAGTAGATCAATATCTGCTTAGTCTGCAATTTTTACGTTCCAATTTTAAGAAAATTAAGAATAATTTTGTTGTCTTTCTGTCCGTTCATTTGTGGCAACACTTGTTCTCAGTAACGCTTGTAAATACTCGATGGTTCCTTCAAGCTGTAATTCTAACTTATCCTAACTTAACGCTATGAAAAATACAGCTATGTAACGTGTGTAAGGCAAACGACAAAACTAAATAAACTTTTATTAACATAAATTATAGGTAAATAACTGTAATAAAATTGTTTTAGTTTCGAAACATAAGCCATTTTTTTTTATTTTCAAGAAAATCATAAAAGAAAATTGTTATGATATTCTTAAGTACTTATTCCTGCACCAGTTATCAATCTAGTCTTGGGGCCATTAAGTAGACTGAAAATTGCGAGTAACAGTAACATTTGAAAGGCAAATCTATTGGCAGGGCACCAAAAATATCTTGATATCTTTTCATTAAATGTAGATAAATATTCTTCCGTTCTAGCATAGCAAGAATGACTGTGAAAATTTGGGCTAGAATATTTATAGGAGATTTAAATAGGAATCGCAGGCTGGTGCATGTACGATTATAAGACATTTAGAAACAATTTTTGATTAAAATAACATAATACCTGTGTTTAACGAGTTTTTGTGACTTATCGGGCGTCGCCTATATCAATGATGATAAAAAAAGTGCTGGCTAAAGTCATTTTTACGATCAGTAAAGTGGGTTTCGCGTTAATTGGTGTAACTATGGTCCTATAAAATAGAATGACGTGAAAGTATCCTCGTGAAATGACCGTACGTGCTCCGAATGAGTGTCCAGTTTTATCAATTGTACGCAGGTTTTCCATCAGGAAGTATTATAAATTTTTTATGTGCTTTAATAGAAATTTGATGCCAATTTTTTATGTTGACTCTATTCTACTGCCAGTGGCACTATATTTACTTAGTTTTATAACTAATTACTTTACTAAATCAAAAGGCATTATTCTTGTAACACATTTAAATAAAGCAGGTATGTGCGTCAAATATTTTAAAATAAGGCGTTATTACGGAATAAAGTAATGTTAAATTCGAAAATCCAATTAAAATAATTTCGAAGCATTTTCAATTAAATCAGTGTAATTAATTTTAATAATAGCTAATTATTCGCCAATTATGTCTACAGAAGCTCTTAAGCGGAAGGCAATATTTGAAATAATGTTTATTTTCTTATACCCAGCGACGAAGGTTTAAATCACAGCCGTTGCAGATGCACTTCGGCATTAGGTATCCATACAATGTTATTATTTCAATCGATCACTCAAAGCCTAACACTTTTACGAATCACCAGAACTAAAAACAAATTACCTCGACGATATAAACAGACTAGTCTATTATCATACATGTACTCGAACAATATACTATCTTATTTGACCGAAATACGAGGAGATCGCGAAACGACACGTTATTTTCATAATTCGTTTTCAGCGCTTGCCGGCGTCTGGGAGGTGATGAGAAATGTGAATATTTTCTTATTAAATTGCCGACTGAGCCTGAACCCTTAGACGACACTGACACACCTATGTCGGGGTCTCCGTGGATGGATTGGATGGTTTCATTTCGGAAGGTTTTGCCTTGTCAGATTGTGGAGCGGGGCCCGAAAGCGACACTACCCCTCGCGCGGTATGATTTCGACTGAATCAACCCCGATTCGATGCCTCCGCCCAACATAGAGCGCTTGCTCCACTACCAGCATAAACCATTACCTACCCTATTCCTTACTCTTAAAGTGTACATTGGTTTGCAGCGACACTTGTGGTAAACGAGCTTCGTGCTTCGGTTCGTATAAGCGGCCAATACGCATGTCCACGCCACCGTATATAAAATCGTATAGACGGCATAGTTTCCTTGTACATTTGGATTTTCTGGAGTTCAAGGACTTTTCGTTGTCTGTTTGAGTTTTTTGGGCGTTGAATCTCTCTATTAGGTGTCGTGGTTTATTGTGAGATTTCCTTGCCAACCTCGTAAATTATGCGCTCGTAACAAATAAAATATATTTTCGGGATACAGCAATTTTGTACTTGTGAAAATTGTTTTGGTGTCCATATTACCCATAAAATGCATATATTTATTATAATGGATGTTTATCCATAAAATAGCAGATAAGAGTCGAATGGTAGTCCTATTTAAAAAAAAAATTTCGTTGCAATTTTTATTACCAATTTACATTATATGCACTTCAAATCTTAAGTTAATTATTTCTACAGAATATTAGAAGTATTTAGTAAATGACAAATTTCCTAAATTTTAGAAGGGACAACAACATCAATCACTCTTTGTGTCTCTTATAAGAGAAAATTAAGAAAAGGATATTATTAAGTCAACAAAGTACTTTGCACCAGCAGTTTTTTTGTGCTATGTAGATAGAATTCACGATTATTTTTTTAGTATTTTGCAATATTTAACCACATGTTTTTATCGTTTTTTATATATAAATTTAGATAAAATGTATTATGTATTTTTCATTTTTAAATTTACTAAGTTATGTTTCAAATTCTTGTTCTCATATTTTTTATTGCAGTAAGAGATAAAAATTTGCTAAAAATCGAGTCAATGAGTCGATGTAAGAAGTGATATAGAACAATATTTTTTTGTGTCTCTGTTTGTATGTTTGTACGGACTAATCGCCAAAACTGTTGGACCGATTTGAATGAAGTTTTGCATGGTGGTACCTTATATGACCGGTTAACATCTTAGATAGTTTTTACCGCAGGAAAGTATCTCATTACTACGGTAAACTGCACGGTAAAGTCAAAATACAACGCGGGCGTAATCGCGGGCGGACAGCTAGTTACGAAATAAAGTAGTAATATGCAGCTTCTATTGAACTAGACTTTATTTAATTAAAGTTACTATCACCGCGCTTTCACACTAATTATGTATGATGCTTTTTGATATATACTTCCGCCAGGTGACGCCTCTAAATCAATTTATTACCTACAGTATACAAGCCGTATATTTTCTTCTTTATTGAATATCATTTTGGTTTGGATAATGTTGTATTAATAACATTATACATTATATTATGAATTTGCATTAGAATAAAGTAAATATGCTTGCTTATCATGTGGGTTTCGAGGTTACCGCGTTTCGTTTTGTGAGGTAGGTAAGTACCTCACAAACCTTTGTGTCGGAATTATAGAACCGCCTTAGGCTTCCGACATGGCTCCTATAACGACTAAATCCGTAGATAGTAGCCGGGACCAGCGGCTTCACGTGCCTTCCGAAGCACGGAATCATCTTTCTTTTCGGACAATAGATGATTCAACCTGCAATGTCCTAAGCAAACTGAGGAAAGTCTCACAAAGTGATTTATGTTCGACGAGTCCCCACCGGGATTTGAACCCGGAACCTCCGTAATGTCAGGCTAGCTTTTGACCACTCGACCACGGAGGCTGTACATACAAACAAACCAATAAGACGCAATACTATTGTGATTCGATTCGGTACTAGTGTGTAAACTGTCAGTGAAAAGACTACGAACTAATTATCATAGATTTAATAAGTATTATCATACAACTTGTTATTACAGCTATGCTATTCATGGCTCCAAAAAACATGAAACTTATGTGACCACAAGGGTTATGTGTGAATCATACCATTATTACTTGGCAAATACCTTCTGGCGTAACGGTAAACTATATTAAAGGTACACTGAATTCGTAAGAAACGACTGATTATTCCGTACTCTTATAGAGGTAGAGATAATTTTAAAAATATAAGTACCAAAAGTCTGTCCCTACTGAAAAGAACAAGAAAATATTTTTATATCATTCCCTTTACCTAAAGTAGAACATAAAGCTTTGTTCAAACATTATTTGTTTAAGATCCATTCACAATCAAATCAGGAGAGTTTACCGGTCAAAGATCTCATCCCATTCGGTTTCTTTGCAGGGATTTGGTTTTCCTTGTCGGTCATTCAATATTATACGCGCCATTTAGCAGAAAAACCTTATAAACAAAGGCAGACAAGTAAAAGCGATCACTTGGTTTTTCGAAAAAGAAAGACGATTCCGGGCTTTGGGAAGCACGTTCAGGCGTTGGTCGCTGCTTCTATCTACGGTACGACACCAGCCACGATAAGTAAGCAAATAAAAGCGATGATATTGAGGTTTTTTTTATAAGTTAGAACAATGAATTGTTGTTCAATGTCAAGAATCACCATCTATCGTCATCATTCAAGCCAAAATGTGTACTATTAAAAAATCCTTAAAGAACTCGTATTGAAATACAGTACAATTTATGCTATCTATTCTGTATATTCTTTTCACCAAATTATTAAGTCCATATTCATGGAGGGAATCTTCTTCTACTTGCGTCTTTCATTGTAATTAAAAAAGTTTTATTAAAAAACAAGTCAAGTTATATCACAATGAGAGTGAAGGAAGTTATATATTCAAATATTTTTATCTCAAGTTTGGAGAATAATGTTACGTGCGTACGTATTTTCTAATCTTGGTGTTTCTTTTCTTATCTTATGTGGCTGTAAGGTTATTACATTATTTTCTATCTTATTATTGAGCTGCCTAATTCAAGGATGATTTGAAGCCTGGTGGGATCAATAACTTCACGTGCTTTCCAAAACTGGGAGATATATTTATTTCGGACAGAATAACCTGTCTGTAAACTGAGAATGTCTTTTAAAGAGTTTTTGTTGGAGTGTATCATTTATATTCGAACCTAGAACCTCCATAATAAGAAGCAGATGTATTTCCACTCAACCACGGAGGTATTAAATATATACAAAATGCTAAGTTCATCTGATAATTTTGAATATCTAATGTCATTAGGCGCCTCGGACTCCGAGATAGGGCACGCGATGTTCTTCGTTCTAACTAGATAGGTACAAACTCGGTTACTCTTCCTGAAAATTAGATACTTATTTTAATTTTTACGACTACTGCAGTGGTCATTACGAAAAAGCTTCAGAAAATAATTATTTTTGGAATTAGAATGTACTGAAGGAATAATGCTTATCACTACATAGTATAAAATAAAGTCGCTTTCTCTGTCCCTATGTCCCTATGTATGTCCCCATGTCCCTATGTCCCTATGTATGCTTAAATCTTTAAAACTACGCAACGATAAACTATGATTTTGATGCGGTTTTTTATAATAGATTGAGTGATTCAAAAGAAAGGTTTATATGTATAATACATGCATAATATACTTAAGGATAACCCACAATAACCATTTTCCCGTGCGAAGCCGGGACGGGTCGCTAGTGTATAATATAGCAAATCAATCGTTTTGTTGATTATCTTCTCCGCATTCTCTTTTTTCACCACCGTTTAGGTTAGCTGGAAAAGATCTCTTATAGATATAAGCTCGCCGATATAATTTTAAGAATCATTGTTATGTTAAATTGTGTTCAGATTACATAAAATTTTCCTAAGAAATTGACGTGGCTTTTTATCTTTATGAGCGTTTACAACATTTCAAACATTTTTATGTAAATTCACTAAATCGATTTTTGACTAAGCATAAATTTCTTTAACTTTATCAATATAGTAAAAAGGTAACATTTTGTTAAACAATACTACTAATTTTATTTTTTAAATATCGATCACTAAACTAACGTACTTGGTTTTTGCGTTATGTTTATAAGTTTTTTTTAAACGTTAGGTACTAAAATTAAACGTCAAATAGTACAAAAGAACAATTCACTTGATTCTTTGTTATCAAAATAGCTATATATTTCTTTAAGCCTACATGGAAGTCCATATTGTTTATCCATGCATAGTGTAATTATGTCGCAAAGTTTCGAAGCTACTATTCAAGTTGTGAATTATCCACGGACGTAAGTTATGAAACTTTATGGTCAAGGTTTGAGTTAGATTATACAGAAATACTAGGTAGTGTTATTTTGTATTTCCTCAACTGGATATTAAAGCAGAGGCCAAACCTGCGCGTCAGTAAAGCGGGACGCGGGACGCGATGCGGGAGCGTCTGCAAAGCGAAACTAACGTGCATACCTGCGCGACTGCGGCGCGAATCGCCAACTTCATTAATTGATGAACAATCACTGAAGACGCGCGACTTTATCTGGTGTAACTACTAAATTGTTGTGGTGATGACATCCTGGTACTTAACATTAGAGTCTGACTCTGATGAGGAAGACAATACAATACAATACAATACAATATACTTTATTGACTGAAAAAGACACAGTATACAGAAAATAGAACAGTACAAACAGAAGAGTCAAAAGGCGGCCTTATTGCTAAGGTAGCAATTTCTACCAGGCAACCTTTTATTGCTTGCTCTTGCGGAACAAAAAACTCTGTAGTATCTCCTGTTGTAGTCATTGTGGAATTAAATAACAAACAAACTCGCTCACAACACACGTCTGACCACTGGACGCGTGCTTTTTTTTTTTTTTGAATTGACCTATGCTTGTGTCGAAAAGGTACGACAAATCAAATCAAGCTTCACCGGACTGGTCTGGTCTGGACGCGTGCGTCCCGCTCTGCCGACGCGGCCATCCCGCGATGCGGTCGCGTAGGTATGCAAAGCGCCATAGATGTATATGGGTAGCGTCCGTCGCGCGGTAGACGCTCCCGCTTCGCAGTCGCTTTGGTCGCGCAGGTTTGGCCTCAGCTTAAAGATAGCCAATAATCATGTGTCTTTGTAACGAGGTGCTTTCACCTCACTTCCACCTCATTTTCCATTTCTTTCTAGTCTAAATTCAAACATTCAATTTTGGAATCCCTTCGTCATTCATACGTCATCCTCGTCCATTTCCCTTCAGTTCTTCCCTTGACTCCCGTTAACGGCAGTGTTTCATTATTTATTTAATTTTATAATTCTATAATTGGGAATAGTTACTTGAGTTTGTATTTGATTTTATTGTGTAATGACATCAAATTAAAAATTTAAATAACCCCCGACACAAAACCATTACTTGATCCTTTCAACAACTAGAAAAGAGCTGATAATCTTCAAATGGAGGAAGATATTTTCTTGAATCATAGCTAAGAAAACTCTCGATTGTGACACCTTGCAAACAAAAAATCTAGATCAAAATCGGCCCATCTGTTTAGGAGCTACGATGTCACAGACAGACAGATAGATAGACAGACAGACAGACACACACACGTAAAACTTATGAAAATATACTTATTAAAAAATGAAAATATAAAGCAGTTCGGCTCAATCAGTCCAGCGTTCAGCGTTCAGCGTGGACCGACGATCTGGTGAGGGTCGCGGGAAGCCGCTGGATGCGGGCAGCGCAGGACCGATCATTGTGGAGAGCCTTTGTACAGCAGTGGACGTCTTTCGGCTGAGATGATGATGAAAGAAAGAAAGAAAGAATGAAAGAAAGAAAGAAAAACATTTATTCACTTAAGCTGTGACTTAAATTTAAAAAAACATAAGAAAATCAATAAATGTGTGGCGTTGGTCACAGCAGTGAAAAGGCACGGCTCATCATAATGCCAACCTTAGAAAAGGCGGGCGCTGTTATTCTGCCGTGCCGTGCCATGATGATGATGATGAGTTCAGCGTTCTTATTTCACTACTAGTGCGTGAACTTCAATGTTCAGCCGCTCCTGTCGGCTCACCAAGGTCCTGGTGGGCCGCAGGCGTAACAATGCAACGCAGCTTGACGTAATGCAATGATCATGTGTCTTTAAGTCATTACTATGACAAAATGGTCAAAGAACGAACAAAATTCACATCAAAATCCGATGTTAACAGCTCATATTATGTCTCCACCGAGGGGCTCGAGCCTACCCTGAAATCAGGGTGAATAGGCCTTAGTCGCCCACGCTGGCCTAGTGCGGGTTGGTCAACTTCACACACAACCTTTGGAATTTTTTCGCAGGTGTGCAGGTTTCCTCACGATGTTTTCCTTCACTGTAAGAGCGTCGAATAAAAGTACATATGAATTCGAAAATCGAAAACACATTGGTACGTGCCGAGGCTTGAACCTTCGAACTTCCGAATGGAAGTCAACAGCCCTAGCCACTTGGCCACCGACGCTCTCGTCGGTCTCTCTCGACGCTAAATTTCTATGAAGTTATTAATAATGTCTATCAATAGTGACGTAACGTAATGTAATTTGACCGTTTAACTTAACCAGATTATACTGATCCAGGTGGAATTAATTAATTTATCGTTAAAGCCTAGCTATATACCTCCTCCCGGATTAGAGCCTATTACAATTATTAGGTTCAAATTCCTTACGTCACATATAAGCTGTGATGACGTAATAACTGAATATTGTAGCAACAATGTATCGTGCGTAGCGATATTTTACGTGTACAGTGACGTCGGAATGCATAATTGAAATGTTTTCTTTCCTTTGTTTGTAACCCAAACACGTTTGTCCGAATGTTTGTTCATTATTTAATATTCAAAATATGTAACATGCGCTTGTTGACAGGACATGTGGCGAGCCGACTGGCTTTCCCGCAAAAAACTGGTTGAAACCGGACTCTCGTGATTTTCGGAGTAAATTCGGCTTGCGGTTGCAACAAACAGCGTCGGCGAACCGAGCCGTCTCGCTGGAGGTTTACATTGGTAGGTAGGTAGCATCGTTTCCAGTTCTACATCCTACATGTTTTACGAGACGAAAACAAGCTGCTTTATTCCGTATAAATTAATGTGAAATACGCTTCCAGAGAAACATATTTTTTATTTAGTTCTTTTTCAGGACTCGTGTGTCTATCTGTCCATCCGTCCGTCAGCGCCAGTTACTTCTGAAACTACTTGACCAATACATTTACACTTAATTATTCGTGACCTAAATTCGGACGTACATTAAATAAGGTTTTTTGTTTCTTATAAAAAATACTGGAAAGTGAAAATATTAAATAATGACTATTAGAACAGTAGCATAAATTAACAATAAAATTTAAGGGTTTCACGATAAAAGATATTAATTGTATGTTGTTGGTTATAGCTGCTCACTTTCCAAGTTATGCAAATTTAGAACACCCACTGGAATACCTTGTATTGGTTCAGCACTAAGCGGAAAACTACACAACGTATAAATACCAAAAAGGTCATAAATCAAAATGTAAAATTGAACTGGAAAATATTAATCTATTTGAAAGAGATATGTCACACATGACAGATTTTAAACAAAACGCTGTAACAACTAACAAACAACGAAGCAATCCCATTTCACATGTATAAATTTAGTGAGACCATAAGTTAGAGTGATAAAGATAAAGCTTTATGGAGAGGAGATGCAGTGAGCGCATGATACTCATCCATGTCGTATAAAACTTTGTGAAGGTAATTTCAAAACTAGTATACCTCTTCACCTCTTTAAAGTAATAAAACTACCTCCTAATCTGTAACTTTTGTGTGATGAAAAGTAAGTTACGCTATAATTAGTATCCTTAATCTTATGCTCTTATAAATAAATTGCAGACTTAAGAGGAACGATAAAAAAAAAATCAAAGACCATATCTGATAATTTAGAGCTGAATAAAAAAATATATGAGGAAAACATTGTGATATTTAAATGTTACCACTTAATACCACAGATGTAAAATTATTTTCTATGTAATCAAGACAAAATTAATGTAATTAGCCATTATACATTTAAATTTTAGCTACGCTAAGTCGTACTACCGGTAGTAAGAATTGGTGGTACCACGGGAAAAAAAGGATACATTTCGATATCTCAGTCTCCAAGTTTTACAAGAAGGGAAAATACTCGTAATGCTTCTCATTTCATCGTACGAATTCGATATAACCGTCCTAGTTCAGGTGTAAAATATTCTGTTTATAAATAATGGACTTTCACATTAAATAAAATAAGCAGAATAGCATTTAAGTGTTTAAGATCCCATTCTTCAAACCACAGCATATAATCCAAATAATTAAATTACACAAGCAGGTAGGAAGGTATCTATAGAAGTACAGCTAATAGCGTTCGCAAAATACGTGTGTGTTTGATGTTTCAATTACAACCTATGCAAAGCAGTAAACCAAATTTTACGTACAAATTTCACCCTGGCACTGTAAATTTTAAATTGAATCGACTATCTGAGTATTGATGCAGACAGGTGAAACGAACTATCAGATCGCATCAGATATTCCGGGAAAGCTTTTAGCTGGGAATACTAAAACTGAATGTAATTGTTTCAGAAACAATGCCTATATTTACCATTACAATAAATATATTTTTTTACCTAAAAAAACAGAAACGAAACAATCAGAATTTGAATGTCCGGTACAGCTTGATAAGTCGATTTTTGCGACATAGCGCACAAGTTTAGTATGTTAAAAGAAATTAGCAGATGGTTAAGATTAGATAGGTTTATTGATAAACATACATTCTGAAAATACTTAAGTAATCTTTTCATCATCATCACCTTTGGAATCGAAAGACCTCCACTACTCGACAAAGGCCTCACCAACTCGACGACCTTGCTCTCCAGAGGCATAATATTTTTGTTTTAAAAATTGTTATAAAATTTACTGAACTAAAGTGTGATAATTTTATTTTAAAAACTTTGACTTTGCTTTGTTTGCCGCCATTTGCCGCGAATTTATTTTCGTGTTGTTGTTGTTATTGTATTGTTGTATGTAAATTATTTTATGTTCAATAAAGAATACCTATTTGTATTGTATTTGTATTTGTGTGCACCATATTGACGGTTTATACAAAAGTACTGTTTGGAGAAGTATTTCTATTTGTATAATGACAATATTTAAAATAAATAACCTTACTCCATCGGGTATCGACGCAGACAGGTGAATCCAACTATACACTTTATTGAATCAGATATCCGGGAAAAGCTTTTAGCCGGGAATGTTAACACTGATTGCTTTACAAACAAAAATAGACCATAATTGCCTACTGACAGATTTTAGGATCGTAATATACACTGGCTAAATCTACTTCACGGGCTATATGCTTCCCAAATCAATATAATCGTTAACAGAACATATAAGTATATCCCCACAGAGGGGCTCGAGCCTACACTGATATTGGGGTGAATAGGCTTTAGTCGACCACGCATACCTAGTGCGGATTGGTCAACTTCAAACACAACCTTTGAATTACTTTGTAGGTGTTTGCAGGTTTCCTCGCGATGTTTTCCTTCACCGTAAGAGCGTCGAGTAAACGTACACATTAATTTAAAAATCGTAATCACATTGGTACCTACGTCACTGGGCGGTCACTCCATAGAGAAAACGCGTTTTGACAAGCTAGTTCTTTTTGAATATCAACTACAAGTCAATGGCGCTAGTTGCTATGTAAAACACCCCCGAACACCACCGGCGGAGTCCCGCGGTGCCTGCGGGGTGCGGGACGTGGGGCGCTATATCGGGCGGAAACTCATTTTGGCGCGGGGGGGTGAGTGTCCTTTCTGTAGGGGTTAGTACTATTATTTTCTTCTGTGTCTACGTGTGCCGAGATTTGAACCCGCGAACTTCTAAATGGAAGTCAACAGTTCTAGCCACTTGGCCACCGATGCTCTCTAATAATATTTAATTATGTAATATACCTAATATAATATTTATTAATAAATATAATTCAATATCTAATGCCTATTTGTATCGTAGCTCGTGTATAGGTATAGTACATATTTAAATCTCTCATTAAGTATAAATAATCTTCGCCCCAATCGCGCTAATCCGAACGACTTAAATAAAAATAAACTTCAACCAAAACCGCTGTTAAGTCGTTCGTGTTAGAGCCATAGGAGTTCTGTCGAACTACATTTAATTACCCTTATTTAAATATGTATGCTACGTATATTATATTCCAAGTTTAGAAATCAAAGCGAAAAACCAACGATTAAAGCAACGAACTCATCAAACCAATAAAACGATATCGCGTCTATACCATATATTGACAAAACTTTATTTATTTACTAATGCATTTTTAATATTCTGACTAGGCCAACAATTTTACACTGCCACATTTCAAACAACAGTTGTTACTCATATCCATATGTTTGTGTTACTCTGCCACAAGTGGCAAGCATCCAATATTCGTAAAAGGGTTTTGCACAGCAAATTGCTCTGTCAGAAACTCACATAGCAATAGAAAATGGTGGTTTACATAAAACGGAGTATGTTACACTAGCCGCAAAAAAAGATGGCCACTAGAATTCCACAAGCGAATTCCGAAATAATTTTACTGCACGCATGGAGGCTTTGACGTCCGGATACAGGAAAACATTAGTTTTATTACAGAATAGCCCAAACCTAGTATTGCGCCCGAAAAAGAAGAAGAAGTATGTTCTTTCCGATTGCTCACCCTCTCATACATTCCTTTGGATACGATCCGACTCGCATTATCTTACAATTCAGAAGGCAATTCAGCCCTGTAGTCTTATTGAGACATTAAAACATTATTAGGTTATTTTTTGATCATGTGGATCTGCTTAGAATTGAAACTTTTCAACTCTTTCTGTGAGTATCGCACATGGAGATTTGAGACATTATAGACCCCCCACACTCGCGACTTCCAAGCGTCTTTTCAGCGTCGACGCGACGCCAGCGCCGGCCGTCGCGCATACAATCATAGGCAGGCTAGCGAGTGAAACAAAAGAAAGTTGTATTCGCAAAAAAAAATGTGTTCCAATAAAACGCTCTAAAGAAGTCAGTGTGGAGTGACTGTTAATTCTTGAAACAAGCAGCTGCGTTCACGTGTATAACTTATAATAACTGCGATCCCCAAGTTGTTGCAACGAAACCTCCTTTTGAAATGGGTTTACTAAGTATTCCTTATTGTAATTATATACGAGGATAAAACATAATGCAAATAACGTGATGGCATACACACTAATTGCTACATTTTCACAGTTCCTTTAACAAGAGGCCAGATCTTTTTGTTCTGTCTTAATGAACCTTGTTTAATGGAATTAGTAAGAACGCCACTAAGGAATGCTTTATTAATTCGGTTGTCCGTAAAGTGGGTCGTAGAATAATTAGTGGCCGTTTTTTATGAACGCTTTTGTAATCGTGTTGCGTAAGTAAAAGTAATTGATTTAGGCAATAAACTTGATTTTGATTTTATTTCATTTGATTTATCATATAGACATAGACATAGATAGACAAACATTTATTTAGCACAAAGACACACTTAGAATAGGCATCCCTGTGTAGTGTGTTATCTATGTAACCCAAAGCTTAATTTATTTGCTATAATTGTGTGCTTTTTAGAGATATCAACTGATTCATAATCGCCTAGCGTGAATGATCGAAGCAATATGAATTTGCTCTAATATTCTCGAAATTCTTTGACATACTCGTACTCGTAATTAATTGGACCCATATCTTGGCGTTTTTTAAAATTCGTTCTCTAAACGGGTTAATAAGGTGTCAAAATTTGTAAAAAAGAAAAAACAAGTTTTTCATCTAACGTGGTCTAGTAATAATACTGACTGTGTACACAAAATATGCGCATTGATTGAAAAATAACCCTGTATTTTATTCCAAAAAGCAAAAAGTTTGAACAGAATTTCTAACAAAGTAACAACTGCGGGAGGGTAGTCGTTGAAGTTTATTCGAGGCTCTATTGCGCTTTAATTTTAAAAGCCAGAATTCTAACATTCATTCTAACATTCATTTCCTTTCGTGAATATTTTTTACTTCGTTCGTTAGGCTCGAGCCTACCCTGAAATCAGGTTGAATACGCCGTAAGACTACGCTGGTCCAGTGCGGGTTGGTCAACTTCACACACAACCTTTGAATTACTTCGCAGGTGTAAGATGTAGCACACTGTAAGATCGTCGATATTATATACTATAAAATGTGAATTCTAAAATCGATAACACATTGGTTCATGCTGGAGCTTAAACCCGCAAACTTCTAAATGAAAGTCAACGGCCCTAACCACTTAGCCACCGACGCTATTTTTAACATATTGACTTCCTATCTTCCTGTTTCATATGATAATGCAATATTCATGGACCTACATACTCTTGAAGGCTGAGCCCCAATAACATGCTCGAATACTGTGGCAAAAATATATTACGGCATTGAGTATGGCCTATGAATAAATATGATTTTATTTCTGCCAAATAAAGACATTCGAGATGAATAGGCGGATCTTTTGTTTCTCGTTAAATTGTTTGAAACGAAATACGGGTAAATATAAAAGGAAGATTTATATATTTGCGTCACGGTATTTTATAGAGTTTAACAGATATTACTCCGTAGGACCTTTCTTTATGTATTGCAGTTTTTTCCCCAATAAACAACAATCTCTTGGGAACGACCTTAGGGCAATATCTTATATAAAATTATTGTGACCCGCCAAGATATCCTTACCAGAAACCTTTATCTATTTTGAGGAATTGAACTTCTGAATTTACTAAAATTACTATTATATGAAGTAAACACAATTAATGGTTGCAAAGTGCAATAGAAAAAAGTTAAGAGTACAATTTCATTAGTTTCCGGTTTAGCAAATTCAAACGGAAAATATTTTTAGCTTTAAAAGCCAACACTAAATTACACGATCGTTTCAAATAACGTGCTCAGCTCTATTTCCCACTCGGCTATATGTACATTTATAGCCGCAGCTGCGATTTTCCCCTTTCGCGATTTTGAGATTCTTGTGTGATTCAATCTGGAGAGGGCCGCTCCGCACTATTACATAAACTCTCAAACAATCATTAAAGCCTTACTTTCAACAAATAAGATCTTAAGGTCTAGTTTTCCAGATCTGTACAAAACTAAAGGTATACTAAAGATTAAGATTGAAATTATTTATCTCTTTCTCTTCCCCTACATACCTAATGCAGCTTATTTTGTAAAACCTGTCTTATTTTTCGCCTTACTATGCAACCGCGTACAAATGTGCCCCAAGAGCCTAATATTTTCACCGACTGCCAGTAGTTTTCTGTAGAGTGCTCCAGCAAATGGAACAAATCGGTTCAAAATTTAAATTTTTGAAAATCCAATTCTACTGCTACACTACTAGCATTCGTATGCAGCCCTGCTAAGCAGAAGTTACGTAATATGGTATCGGGAATCGATGTCGTGCGAGCGCGATCATCGCGGCTCGGCTAGCGACGAATAATTAAACGGTCAACCGTCGTCGTCGTCTATTGCCCCACTTTCGTATAATCGGCCGCCATTAAATTGTAATTCGGAATAGAGAAAAAGCCGTTTTTTCGAAGAGTTGCAGGACTATTTTTAAAGAGGGAGTAAACAGTTCGCGAAAGCCTTTTAGTAACTCATGACATTTTTTTCGTAATTATGTGCCAATATATTATTTTTTCTTTTACATCAAGGGTAGTTTTATAGACTATCGTTTTAATACTTCTGAAGAAATCTAATTGAATCTATCCAACGGCTATTATACCTTTCAAAAATGTATTTATCTATCCGTTTAACAGGTTTTTGCGTGGGAATGATGTGTTAATCCGCCGCAAAAAGTCTATACAATACTGACAATAACGATCGTTTGTTAAAAGCTCGAACCCACCCTAAAATTAGAGCGAATAGTCCTTAGACTACCACGCCAGCCCAGTGCGGGTTGGTCAACTTACACACAACCCATGAGTTTCTGCGCAGTTGTGTGCTAATTTCCTCACATTGTTTTCCTTTACCGTACCGTACATATAATATAAATTAAAAAATTGATAACACATTGGTAGTACGTGCCGAGGCTTGAACCCGTGAACTTCCGAATGGAAGTCAACAGCCTTAGCTACTTGGCCACCGACGCCAACACGACAATAACGATCATCATCATCATCATTTCAGCCGAAAGACGTCCACTGCTGGACAAAGACCTCCCCCAAAGATCTCCACGTCGATCGATCCTAAAAGATCACGACAATAACGATCACGACAAAATAATTATCTAAATCAATTCAGCCATTCTGAAGCGATGCGCGTAGGTGCACCCGTTTCTGAAATACTTTTTTATTAATATAGATTTATCAGGACTGAAAATAATTTAATATTACTCATAAAATACGCTCTGAAAGGTATTAAAACTGCACTGTCGTTGGAGTTGCAAACAGAAAAATTCAATAAAAGAGCTTCGACGGAAGGCCTCGTAAAAGCATTTAATACGTGCAAATTTATCCGCTTTCCATCCAACAAAAGGTTTTAGAAGAATTCCAGGTTGAGGCTTCCAAGATTATCTTCCAAAACTGACATTCTTACTTAAGCGGATAATATTTTTAGCCAACAAGCGTGAAGGCAGTGTAATCCATTTTACCTCCCTATTGGGAACAAACCACACCTAAAGAAGCCTTACAAAAGTACAAGAATGAGAATAAGTCGTTGCATTGAGGTTTTATGTGTCAACGGATTACATTTACAACTATAGGTAATTTTTACCGTGGGGCTCAAGCATACTAAAATTCAATTTGAACTTAGTCGATCATGATAATCTAGTGCGAGTTGATGATAACCTAATACAATACATTCTGTTAACAGCTCATATATGTCCCGCTTCTCTTTGACGGCCCCGTAGCTTAGTTGGTTGTACGTCTGCCTACTAAGCAAAGGGTCGCGGGTTTGAATCCCGCCCAGGGCAAACTTTCGTGTGATGAACACTTGTGTTTGCCTTGTACATTTGGATGTTATATATTTATATATGTTTGTTTATCAGCTGTCTGACACCCATAATACAGACTGCCTAGTTTGAGGTCAGATGGTCGTGTGTGAGATGTCCCCACATATTTATTTATATTTATAACTTTTAAGTAAAATAATAATGACTACTAAAAGTAAATAATCTTAAAATAAATATAATAATACGTATATTATGTTAGATGCCTTTTTTATCAATGCACTTAATGCAAAAGTAACTGTCTGTGTGTTTGTTACGCTTTCACACCAAAACCAATGAACATATTTTGATGCAAATTGGTGCAGATATAGCATAAAACTTAGACCTTTACCTCGTGATAAAACCTCATTCCCTCGGGAAAAACTGTTAGCACGGGCAGAGCCGCGGCGTGAAAAGCTAGTAATTAAAACAATACATAAAAATAAAACAATAAGATACAAACAAAAGCATCTTTTTACGCGTCGAATTGTCAAAACAAACGCTTACGCAAACAAAATGAAAAGGAAAGCTTTTTGTTGAATAGAAATAGTAAAATTAGTACCTGTGCCACGGGGTCCCGACTTCCAGCGCAGGCCTAAAACAGAATTTAAAGATACTTTGTATAATGTTATGTCGATCGATATTTAATTTTGTCTTGTATAGACGGAATTTGGGTAATTTTATTATTCTAGGACAAAACCAATATGCTTTTTATGCAAGAAGCGTTTTTTTGGAAATAGTAATAATGGAAATGTTTCTGCAGCTGGCAAATATATACCTACATAAATGACGTATATATACTTGACATAGATCAACATGAACATGGTGTTTGACACAGCGCCGAAATATCGATATATGATCATATTATGTTTAGAATTATTTCAAACAATAAAATTAATTAAGTGCGTAAGGGTTGTGGAGTGGCCAATGCTGGGAATTGTGAACTAAGTTCTAAAAAAATCCTCTCTTTCGTGTAGTTAAAAGTTACCAGGTGCAAATTAAGATCCTTTTCATGCTTCATTATTCTCTACATAAGGCATAACCTATACAATAGTTTCGATGTGCAAAATTGCAATTACACTATTTTGTGGTGGGACAGGATAGAGCTAAAACAAACACTTCAACCCACAACGCGTTGTTTTTCAACTTTTCCCGCCAGTAAAATTGTGCAAAAACCAGGTCAAAACGTTGTTTAAATTCAGTGTAAAAAAATTATAATAACACACTTTCGCATATGAAATATTCCTAGGATTTTTTTTTCAGGATTTGTCATCTATTTAATAATTATAATACTACTAAATAAAGTAAAACTTAAGGTGTCAACAGCGATTGAGAATTAGGGGACATTTTAATTTAATCAGGTAAAACAAATACCGCCAAAAAGCAAACCATGTTCAGAAAAAAATTTGTCCTAGGAAAACCACATGTCTTAATATGATAATTATTCATAATATTATTTAAGTTCATATACCTATGACTTTAACAAAATGACTTCTAATCTTTTCTGTTTGGAAACAAAATTTTCCAATATTTTTTTTAATACCATGTGCGACGAAAGCTTAAAACGATACATTTACAAAGAGTTTTAGATACGCACCAGCCAGGTACAAGTACCTAATGAACTGTATTAATGATTCTCATTATTAAAGACATTCGTCTCTTGCCAGTTCCAAATACGTGCGCCTTTAATGGAAGGTGCTTATTCACTGACAATACCACAATCTTTCTTCACATAAACTTCGAACTCGAATTAAACCACCATAGATACGGATCTCGATCGGCCGGAGCCAATTATCAGAGTTTTAGTGAACTTAGAAAAGAAAGTTTACTGGTTGTTCTTCTCTAAGTCCCATGACAGTCCTTTTTGTTTTGATAGTAAAAGAGGGGACTTATTTTTTTAAGGGGCATATTACATTATCATATATTTCGGATCATTTATATGATCATAATAATATATTTAATCCAATATAACTGACTATTTGAGTCATATCTCTGTCCATCAGAGTTCTTTGATCCTATTTTACGTCATATTATTATGTGGTTGCAACGGAGAGCGCGTCGGTGGTATATATTTATATGGTATATATTATTGCTTCGGCAGTGTCCGTTATTTTGACAGATTGATGACAGGTATTGACATCAGGGTTACCAGATCTCAGCGAATTCGAAGACATCGTAATTTTTAGTATGGCTTGTTTTTTGTTATTTAAAATTTGGGCTGCAAGATTATGCAAGTATATAATAGTTGAAACATATAACGAACAAGAAATTAAAAACTCTTTGTTTTTATATTTGCTTTTAAATTCAGAGTGGAAAAAATAAAAAATAACTGGCAACTCCTGTTTCTATGACCGTATTGGATCCAATCTAACAACAAATCTTAAAATTCTATGATCAAAGTCTATATTACATTGTCCAATATCTTTGACTCATAGATCTATTATCCAAGATATTTGATAATGTAATATGCCCCCAAGGTTAGCTTTTTTATTGAGATATAGCAGATATAAATACTCACAGGCAGAAACTGGTTGAAAATAGATAAAGGTGCAAAACTACTGCAAATTCAACTGTTTGGTTCCCAACTTTGAATTGGACCAACTTTAAATTTACTACTCTACTACTTTGTTAATGTGATAGTGAATCACTGTGAAAAGAAATTATTTCGTATTTCTCTGTCAAAAAGCTGAGAGGAACCCGCCATTTTAATATTTCTTCCAATAGTGTATATCTTATGATTACGAATACGCATGATGAAACTATATCACGTGAAACAGGAGAGTACCTCGATATACCCTACAATTTGGCTTTCTAATCTTCTTTTTTTAAAACAAAAATAGCTTCTGGAATTCTGTATTCATTATTCATAAATTAGATGATAACAATCATTAAAATAATAGCAATAACATTTTTACTATCGTAGACGAGAAATGTATGAATTCCTTATGAATAAAGTTCAGTCATAAAAAAGCTATAGCAGTTAGGTACGAACGTTATTGCGAGATGAATACGTTTATGAGTATTCTTATTGTTTTATTTGATTTCAATATATTTCATTTTTATTTTATTTTATTTGAAGTTTTTTTTTATTCATATTTTAAAATATAAACTTAAGAGCCTAGTTTTTCATTATATCTAAAACACTTTCAAAGGTGTGAATATTGTATCATGTTTTCGGGAAGCAAAACGTTTTGTTTTTTTGGGAAACTTAAAAATTCACAATCCTCTTAAATATTACAGTCAATCGAACAACCAGCAATCAGTATTTCTTTTTTTTATTTCATTTAATAATGCTCGTGTACGTTATTTAGATTCTAACAGTAACATTTATTTTGTTGAAGTTTGGTACATCGTTTTGTCTAGACATGTCTGTTCTCGTATTGATAAAGTAACATTTTCTTTGAACATTAAAAGCTAGATATTGCAGCAGACCAATAACAAGTAACGCGTCTGCGTCTATCTTCCATTCCACGCATGAGAAACATTTTGTAGTCTAGACAGTGAGCGAACATATTTCACACCACTATTGCTATGTTATAACACCGTTTGTCTGTATAACCGTTACAAAAAAAAAGAAAATAGACTTTCGCCAATCGACACTGGATTTGTAAAAATAAACGTTTTGTCTATCCGTTTTATTCTTTATTAGAACACGTACCTATTTGTTAAATAAACATAAATGTGTATAGAAACATATTGAAGATATTTAACTCTACCTATTCATATCAAATTATCTCAAATAGATGAGGCTATTCTAGAAATATTGATTTATTTTGTCATTTAGTTCTGTGTTAATTACATTTTTTTAAATATGATAATGGTATACATTTTACTAACTATATTTTGAAAAGAAAATCAAATCGGTTGTTACGAAGATTTTTATTAAGAAAAAAACATAATATTAGATAGACCTTTAAAAATGGTTTAGTAAGTTCTGTGTATCTTTTAAGAACCATGCGAGTAAGATGGGTGTTTAGCTAGTCATACGATAAATTTCACAGATTTGAACGTGAAGGCAGAAATCTGTTTCCACCAGTGTACCAGGTTTTGGCTTGGAGCCAGGCCATGTAGACTTGCTGGAACACTTAGCGTCAAACGATGAAACTCACTCTTATATTGTAAGGAGTCTTGGTAGTGGCAGCGGCGAAAATATGTAAGTTCTAGTATGCTTCTTGGATCTTAAATCTAAACTTGGAAGCTTTTGAAGTAGTAGACCACTAAATTTATGATCTTTATAACTTAATGGGAACGTATAGGTTTGTAGATTTTAGTTTGTTCAAGAATAAAATTATCAGTCCGATCTTTAATCTTTTTGAAAATACTGTTAGTCATATTTTTATGAAACAACGTAAAAAGAATTTACCCTTTGTTTTACAAGTCTAAAAATAATATTGTTTATTTTTCAAAGAATGAACAATAAGGTGAATAAGGAAATAACAGAAACAGTAAATATAAGTAAGTAACTCTTTATTGCTTACACATAATGAGATTAAAAAAAATGTTTTTTACTAAAAGGGGTTATATTTGTGTGTCTAAATAAATTTAATTTGTTTGTTAATTCATCCCAGGTATGAAATTATTATTTTATTATATATTTTTTTAGCTCAATACATCTCCGCACCGAGGTACTCATTATGTTAAAAGCTTTTATTTAATTTGCAATGTATGTATTGTGTTATGGAATATATAAATACTATGCAATATAAATACTACCAATGCCATAATTAATGGATTCACTGACCAAAAATTCATTTCAGTAAAGCACCATTTGTCACAGAAGTAATTTTTATATTACGTAGGCAATTGGTTTACAGAAATAATCTTGTTAATAAAAAATCAGTAATAGCTATTTTTTATGTCTTTTTACTACAACATGTACTCAATTTACCTAGACAAGTTTCTTTTTGTCTCGAGAAGCCCACTGGCACAGGCCAGATGATCTCTATAGCCACGTCTCATACATCATTCTTCAGTACTTTTCACCTCAATTTTCTAGAGATTGACTCTGATATTACGATTTTCCGGATCGATGGATTTTTGGCGTGAGACTTTCAGTGCTTTAGTGGCTATAACCAGTTTATTCCCCGACACATAAAAGAGCATATAGCACTTTATGTGGATACGTTTGTATCCAGGTTAAGGAGAGCGATTTTTGTGATCCAACGCCGAATTCACGATCGAGTAATGGCGGATTTGCAGTCGTGACTTTGTTTCGCTTGCTTTGCTTTAATTTTCATCGTTGTTATTCATAGAGTAAGGAAGATTTTTTTTAATGTTAGGTACTCTCTGTTGTTATTGTACAATATAATGTATATTTTTTAAAACAACTTTTAATAATCAGCAATGGAGACGTAAACTGTATGCTAAAAGTTAAAAAACAAAAACAAATCAATTGTTAAACTATGAATAAACTACTATTCACTTTGGTTTCCTTCAAGTAAAAGTCTGTTTAAAATTATTTTTTTATGAAAAATTTCTTAAAGCAAAGTCAGTGTGCTTGTTGGATATATTCCATAAAACAAATGAACTTAGAATTTGTTTGTAATATAGTATTCCAGGTCAGCAGGTGAATGTTACGGTCCGTTAGTACCAGATGTTTACCATTGTCATAAAAGACATCACATTTTAATGTCATTCAAACGGCCGATTTATGTTTATTGCTCAATTTCATTCCGTGAGAAACAAAAGAAAAATATGTTGCACACATGGAAGCAATAAATATGTTTTTTCGCTACTTTTTAACTCTGTGTGCTTATTTCTTTATGTCAAACTTTCACACACAAAAGTAATTTGTAATTTAAAAAAACAGAAACAACAGTACAGATTTTAATTATAGAACTGTCACGTTCAAAATACAATTTACATCCAACTAGGTGAGGGAAATATATAATAAACAAATGAGAGGGTAGAATGATAATTAAGTCACTACTGCTGCAACTGACAGAGCTGACGAGTCTTAAAATAAACCCGTTGTGTGAAATTATACACTCTCATTACTCTCAATACCTCACTAGTACTCTATAGAAGAGTTGTACTGTTAAAATATAACCCAAGCATCAAAGGCGGAGTTTCAGTTCGTTTTTCAAAAAAAATCTTAAACATTTTTATGTTCATTTAAATGTCTTTGTAAACATCTAAAGTTGCCTTTAAAAGTAGTCTTGATATTACTATTGAAAGTACAAGTAACGTAAGGTGTTTTATTTAAATCGTTTCATTTTCTTTAAACTGTTTTTAACTTGCTTTTACTATTATTTCATGTTTTTTTATGGCATATACAATACGATGACACGATGTTTAGATAGGCTCAGGCTCTGCCTAGTTTGTAGCCAGATGGTCATTGGCAGTGTGTTAGATGTTCCCTTATACATTTTTTTTAGGTACAGAGCAGTGCGATCCCTTCACTTCAATCCCTATTTGTAAAATTTCTATGAATTTAAAACCAGTGATTATTTTTTTCTAATAAATTTTCAATCAACTAACGGCACGAGTGCAACACATGATTAAAGTTAAATGAAAACATTGACAGACCTCTTGAATATCGTAGAGCTGACACCATGCTCGATTTTGCTGAAAACAATTTATTTATATTAAAAATATATTTGCAATATTTTGATCACAAGTTACAAGTACTAAATAATCTGAAATATTAATTGTTAGTCTTTGTCATGGACTTTCATTTATCACTACATAGTATAAAACAAAGTTGCTTTCTCTGTCCCTATATCCCTATGTCCCTATGTCCCTTTGTACGCTTAAATCTTTAAAACTACGCAACGGATTTTGATGCGGTTTTTTTTAATAGATAGAGTGATTCAACAGGAAGGTTTATATGTATAATACATACTTAATATCCTTAAGGATAACCCACAATAACCATTTTCCCGTGCGGAGCCGGGGCGGGTCGCTAGTTTACTATAAAGTACTTTGAAAATGCCTCGACGATATGATTATTATATAACTATTATTCTTGTTTTGAAGAAAAATTTACAAAAGTTATAAAACACTTTTATCATTAAACTTGACATGATTTTAGAAATTCAACGTTATGCTAGCAAGACATAAAACAGCATTTAAAAGTACAGAACGAAACTGGACATTACTTAGTGCAAAAAGAAATTGTACTTTAACAAATTGCAGCAACGAACAAGGACTTCACAATTGGCTTTATACGAACGAATCCCCTTTGCTTGCAAAACTATTCACATACATTAAAAACATGTGTTCATAAGTGCACGATGATGTTGTGGAATATTTATCACGATCTCTTTTATTAAAAACATATTTTATCCTTCGAGGCTACCAACTTTATAGACGTCAAGACAAACGGTTTAGCTACTAGAGATAAAAATGACTTAAAGTTTTAATATAATGTAAAATAAGGAACATTTTCTTATCCGAAACAAATATTTTTGACTAGTTCTGTAATGTAATTTAAATCAAAGAAAATCTTCTAATAAAAATCAGATGTAGTAATAAAGCTATCTTCACAAATTCCATTGCAAAATGCAATATAGACATTTTAATGCTACAGTCGTAGCCCGTAGCATATAATGGCTACGATCTAAACGTTCTACGAACCGCGAGATCGTAGCAGGATCGTAGCACGTATAGAACATTACGAGTCTGCATTGACAGTATTCAAAATGGTTTGTCGATTTTACTTTATAGGTATTGTTTATTCCTTAAACATTTTGAATGCGAAAAGTGAAGAAAGTGGCTAAATGTATGTGTAAATAATTACGTATGTTAAGGCTCGAATGAAGTCATTAGATTATCAAATATCGCTGACTAATGTTTTGAACATAATGCCGCTCTTCACTATAATAGTGTTATCATGACCGAATTTTGTCAGCTCGCGACCACAGCAGGTGCAACCCCGTCCAAACATCGGGCAAAAATAAGATATTCGTAAAAACATACCTACATAAAATCTACGGATAATAAAACTCGTGGTAATACGTTATTTTGCACTATTACTATTTAGTGGGTAGCTTCGTTTGTTTGTATTACGAATTCAATTCCAATTATAATGTTGCCAAACTTAATGCAACTTAGACAGTGGCCAACTTTGAAACTTAACGCTGTGGAAATGGCATCATCATGAATATAAATGACGTGAAACTGAGATTAATTTGTTGTTGTTTGAAGTTGTGTTTATAGCAAAAGTTTTATTACGTTTATTATGGCTAATTAGGATTAGATAAGATTATGAATCTAGTGATAATTCTTACAGCGTTTCAATGTTATAATATTCATGAAAGTTGTTACAAATCCAAAATCAATTTATCTGCCATATTATCAGATAATTAAAGTGGAATAGAAAACTAATACATAACTTTTGAACCTACACAAAAAAAAATTAAGTATCAACTGATGATAAATTTATTACAATAACAAACTTAAATAAAAAGATATCGAAGCTGAATAAATTCAAGAAAAGAAAATACTAAAATGAGATACTCAAAGAAACTAGCTCTTGATAAGAAGCGACAACTTTATGTTGAACATTTTCATGAAAAGATTCCCTCATTTTGTCAGCAGGAGTTCGAAGTAAGTTGTTAATGGAGGAGAGCACTAGGCAATCTCGGATTTCAAAAAAGTTCATGTCGGTACCGCCGGCGGCGGCGCCTGATACAATATTTCCTCTGATCTAGATTACAGATATTTGTTGTGCTAACAGTTGTATTATTTGTTCTGTTTGTTGTTGTTTTTGTTGTGTTGTTGTGTGTTGAATATTTGTTTGTTTGTTTGTATTATATGTACCCTCTTTTTATCACAAAATTAGAAACAAACTTTGTTCCAGATCAATGAACAATATAAACATTTTTGTGTATGTATTTGCAGAAATTGGAGAAGTTTCTTTGCACAAAACCGTAAGATAATTTTTAGAAGCAATACAATATTCTTTACCGACACCAGAAATAAATAGGACAGTTACAGTGTGAAACAAGGAGTCAATAGACTGCCTTATTGCTAATTATTGTTCTATATTTATATCAGCTGCTTGTCACCCATTGTACAGGCTCTGCCTAGTTTGGGGTCAGATGGCCGTGTGTGAGATGTCCCACATATTATATTATTATATTATATTAAGTAGCAATCTCTTCCAGGTAACTAAGTAAATAACATAGCTTTTCAAAGTTTTCTCCAATACGGTCCAAATATTATTCACCTTCGCTTTAATCATGATACATTAGAACTTTACCAGTTAGCAAAGTTATGATCAAAAATATTAAAAAAGCGACGAACATTTTACTTATTGATTTAGTTATTTCGAACGTCCTCCAAACTGTTACACTTCAAAGTTTTGAGCAAAACAGATGCGAAATTTATTCCAAAATGAGCCTTCTATGTAAAAAAGGTAACAAGTATGAAAATTTTGCTCGTTTAAACGAGTCATGATTCCATAACTTTCACAAATTTAGCACATCTGGATTTAAGTTTATGATTTCACAATGAAATTGTAATCAATGGGTCTAGTTTTATTCAACTTAATTTATTTTTATTAATAACAAATGGCTAACATTTTGACAATAAATTCACATAATTATAATATATTTTAATACGAGAGTAGATATGTATAGT
Source organism: Teleiodes luculella (assembly GCA_948473455.1). NCBI lineage: Eukaryota > Metazoa > Arthropoda > Insecta > Lepidoptera > Gelechiidae > Teleiodes > Teleiodes luculella. The sequence goes on along the minus strand of OX419598.1, from coordinate 7,676,208 downwards.
CGAGTAAATAACATTTTTATAGGAAGTATCAAGAATCAAGTTAAGAAAACTTAAAATACATATTTACCAGTTTGAAAATATTTTTCAGGTAAAGTTGGTATTAAATATTGAACATAATTTGGTCATTTTTACAAATGTAATAAACAATAATTTTTTAGCCTTTATGTAAGCTCAGTAAGTTGGGAACAAAATGCGCGAGAAGCTCGAAAAAGTGTAAACCGTGACATAAATAATTTTGTCGCTATGTCGTATTTTTACTGGTCGAACTTCTCGCACTTCTGTAGTAGGCTAGGCCTCAGTTTTCTAACCGCAAACTTTACCCTTTTATGATGCGCGAGATAAGATAATGACATAATGTGGACTTTATGAACCGGAACCGGAAACCGCGATTTCCGTCCTATGTTTGTCATTTGACGCGTCGCTGACTCAGAATTTAATATACTTAACGAGTTATTTGGCTCCTGAAAAATTTGCTTACTGAATTATTAGGAACGACATATTTTTATGAATCCATATCAAATATAATAGATTGAAAGGTGATAATAATAGATTGATTGATTGATTGAACAGATCTTCATGGATTTAATAATCGCCCTCGATGCCCTCGATGCACTAACTATATAAAAACTTTACCTAGAATCACCATAGTTATGATACATTTAGGTCGAGTGTTTTTAGAGAAAATCGATCTTGCCGAATGCAAATTCTGTGTCGTCAGGTTTGTACGATTCATTTTGTAAAAGCATCATAATTCAATTGGCTTCCCAGGGAAGGGTAACAGAAATAGGTCACGCTCCATAAAAAAAACTTAGGTAAAGGTTCTTCACTGTACCGAATGAATACAGCAAACTCAAATCATAAAGCATTTTTATCATTGACGTAAAACTTCCGGAACGAAATATCAACAAGGCAGTAAAGTTGATCTGAAATGGATGGCTAGTTAAAAAGCATTGAGGTATTAGATGACATTCATTCCGTCTCAACGCTTTTTACTGGCCAAAGCTGTAATTTGATCACTTAAGATTGATTAACTTTGGTCTACACTTTTTTATTTCGTTGCCTTTTATCGTCTACTCTTATACACGTTTCTTTGATGATTTTTTGTGTATAGGTACTTTGGTGTAAGATAACTCTTCATAAGAATTATTTTCTTAATAAGATCAAACAAAATAAATGTATCTTTCTTCTGAACATTTTTACAAGTTGTTTATTAAATTAAGATGAGGACACTATTTTGTTTGATGCATCAATAATGAAATACATTTTAAATACTAATGTAAGAAATAAGCCGCCCATTTGTATAATTTTACTGCTGTGGACTATCTTTCTTGTCTCTCTTCTATTTTCTGTTAAATATCTTCGACATACCAAACAGTCTTACATCTAAGACTATTTCCCAAGTGGGTGTCGTAACAACAGTGGTAGGAATTTATATTCCAGTAAATGTAAGAGAGACATTATGATAAGTAAGCCTTCTATACAACCGGAAGGGATTTTGAATCGGAAGAATGGATACTTTGTCTAAGAATAGCTTTGTTCTCTTTGTTCGCATCCGTATTACCCAGAAAACCACTGTATTTTATTATCAACTTCGTGATTATTTTGATTTGAACAATTGAATCAGTCAGTCTACTTAAATGAAAAATCACCAAACAATCTCAAATTGATACGACTTTGTGACAAAAAAAATGCGAATGTGAATAGCTCATATAGACATTCACATTTTGCTTACAAGTTTCAAACAGAGAACACAAAAAAAATTTTTTTCAACTCTGTCTTAGTCTACGTCTAAACTGCCCCCTCCACTATTAGCATTAGGAATAGGAAATTATTAACCCAAGCCAGGCTTGTCATGGCTTGGCTTTTAGATTGGCTTGGTTGCCCAGGTTTTATAATGATTAACAAGACAATCCGACAATTTTGTCAAATTATTACGACATTTGGATTATATTTCCTAGAGTTATACGTAGCGTAAGGGACGGCTCTAGGTCACATATAAATGAAATTAGTCTAAAACAATTATGATGGCTTTAATAAAATTTACACCCGTATTTCTTTTGTCTCTTAGCTTGTACGTGCGCAAGCGGCTTGTTTGTGCAACACCTAATGCCCCGGGGCATTAGCGTTCACTTAACTAGGATCCGTCACAGACCGTTAGCCCCCGCGTTAGTGCCACACGCGCCACGCTAATACTAACACAATATACAGGGTGTTTCTGCTTTTTAATGTGATGACGGAACTCAAAATAAATTACTTTACCCTATTCAGTTTATGAATTATCTAAATTTTTTTTGGAAATTTCCATTCTAATACTCATTTTATTTAACCGTTATTACATTTATTATAACTAAAAAAATAACAGAATAATACGATGGTAACTTCTCATACAAGTTATTGTTTTTGATGTTTCATAAAATGTATCTGATTCAGTGGACGTCTTCTAGTTTAGGTAAACTAGTTAATTAGATGCACACTTTTCCTGAAAGGATAATTTAATCATGATCTCTTGAAAATAATATTTCGTATGATGAGCAGTAACTATACGTTAAAAACTATACGTTTATTACATTAAAGCCATTATATCACTGTTTTAGATTAATTAGATTAGCATGTTACCTATTGTACTTATCTATGTTAGTAGGAAAGAGCTTTCCATCTAAAATTGACACTTTTAAAAGTCCGACAATGGATGGCGCTGTGATTTTGATGTTTAACGAAAATAACGACCCCTGACTTCTTGTTTTTATTCTGCGAGAGGGCACTTTATCTTTTATAATGATAAATCAGAAAAAAATCTTGACGACGTTTTTAAATCCAGAAAGATGTAAAGTAATACTAAAACTCAGAAGTTTAAATAACTATAGGTAAAAGTCAATCTTATTTAGAAATAAAATGGTGGCAATGATCCTGTATAAGAAAGAAGGATATTTGCAGAAGCGCACCCCTTTGTTTTAAGAATATTCTAGTTTCTTATTTGCTTCTCTCTGACGTTCTTTTCTACTTAATAATGCTTGCGTTTGAGGTTTATGCAAAAATAGGTCATGCATGTACTTGTAATAGCTTTTTACCACCAATTATTTATAAAATTTCATATTTGCTTTGAAAATAGCTAAATCTTGAAATAGATACTTATTAATATTTTAATTAGAAGACTTTAATTGTTTGTTTTATTTTATTGTGATTTTACATCTAACTGAACATGTGGCTTTGTTGATACGTTACATAAGGTAGTAGATGCCTTAAGTGAAAAATTTATGGTTCTATTTGTTTCACTTTTATGAGGTTTCATTAATTTATTTAAATATAGGAATAAACAACAACAGGATGAAATATTTGCTTTTATCCTTGTTTACTTACAGAAACAAGACGTAAATACTCGAGCTCTCTCTCTTTTATGGTTGTTCAGGTATCGATAACTGTCGATAAAAGTGTCGCTAGTTGTATTAGGCATGTTATTTTTTTTATTATTATATGAATTTTAATCAACATTCATAACAGAATATGAAATCAAAAATACAAATTATTTTACGCGTTAAATTGATTTAAAGTAACAAAAAGTCGTTTTGCACAGAAAGGTAGACATATTAACTCATTAAATAGTATATCTCAATAACTTTTCAGTCGATTTTCTACGGTTTTTACTGTTGTTATTATTATTTGAGATATTTTTAGGAAATAACTTCAGATCTTTATATCTTTTAACTTGCTTATCCCCTATTCAAATGGTTTTATTTGAGCTATTTTACATTGTCTTTCAAATTTACCTCAAAAGTATATCATATATTTTGTCACAT